>OW026521.1:19573418-20798418 GCA_932274085.1 Protocalliphora azurea | reverse complement strand
TGTGCATTACAAGTATAGAAAACCAACAACAGGAACTATAAACGACCTTTAACTAAAAGTTAATATAGTTGCAATTGCAAGTAGTTTTTGAGGCAAGATTTTAATTTAGCAAAAATATATAAAAAAAATTGGCAGAAAAATAAATTTTAAAGTTTAAAGCGAAAAGACAATAAGTTATAAAATTGTATTCAAATAAAATTTTATATTTATTTAAAATTGAAAATAAAAGGATTAATTTGGAAAGTATATTTAACATTATAAAAGACATTTAACATATAATACATGTAAGAGGCTTAAACATTTGAACCAGAAAACCCTTTCTAAAACAATAAAATGGAGTAAATTATATTAAATGAAAAGAAAAGTTAGTTAATATTATAATGTTCATATGTTAAATTCATTTTTTCTAGATTTTATGAAATTTTTCTAAAATTTTTAAAACCATATTCATTTTTTAACCCTAAAAGTATGGTTCACTGAGTTTTCCCAAAAAATTTATGATGAACCGGAAGTAAATACAAAACGATTATCGTTCCTACGATTTTCACCATGAAACAACTCATTCGTAACCAAAAAATATTAACTCAGCGACAATTGTACCAACCGGAATTTTTTCTCAGGGACTAAGTTTCGATAGCAGCCAAACTACTAGTCTGAGATACACGATATACCCAATTACTTTAGAGATTTCTTGAAAAGGAGGTGTTTGATATAAACGTTTTTCTTCTCTAATACTAGAGTTAAAGAGTCTTTGAAAAAGGGGTCAAGGAATGTTGTTATATCAACGCTCTAAGCACATTACTCATTCTCCTGAAAATATGAAAATTAACAAGTTATGGCCAAATGTTCATTGTCTATCCCCAATCTTAAGAATTGAGATGATCGAATCGGAATTAATTTTGAGGTCATCACCAAAACCGCTCCCAAATAAAGCTAGTTAGCGTTTTGTGTACTTTTTATTAAACACCCGGAAAACTTCAACTTCATATCCTTTTAGTCATGGACATCAACTGTAATTATACAGACCGTCAACGATGTTACATCTTCCTAATCGATTAGCCCAGAAGGAATTTCAATGAAAAGCCTGATTGTACTAAACGCTAGGAAAATCGCTAGTCATAGCGATACAAAAACTCTGGAAGAGTAAGAGACAATTCTACATACCGATATTCTTCTTGCCATATATTGCGAAGACGAAGGAGTTAAAACGATTCGAAATAGTGGCAGTTTATTTATGTCCTGAGCTCATAACACTGGTTAGTGAATAACTTAACTAGTTAACTGCAGTTTAGACTCCTTCGCTGTTTGAGTTTGAGAATTGTCAAAATGCTACCAACAGATTACTTCGCCACTCTATCAACATGAAGAAACAATTGTCCTTTCGAACAAGCAACACGTTATGTGAACTGTTACTGTGACAGCAGTTCCTTCATACAGAAGTATGTGCAGAATCATTTAACTACATTCTTAGAGATGCCACCAATTGCGCGATCACAGATTAAGCCAATTTATGGCTAGCACGTGGTCAAGGTCAATATGCTGCCCCTACATATTTAACATTCCAGTCAATACCAATTTACTATGTTTTGTAAATCTTAGAATTATCCCCAATTCATGCAAAGCCGAAAGTGTACTAATACCCGGAACCTCAAACACAAATTATTCTACTGCGTAATAATACTTTTTCACATTTCAAAACTATTTTGGAAACACACAAGTGGAAAGTTCTAGTTCAGTTCTAGTCCAGTTCTAGTCTAGTTCTAGTTCAGTTCTAGTATAGTTCAGTTCTAGTTCACTTCCAGTTCAGTTTTAGTTCAGTTATAGTATAGTTCTAGTTCAGTTCTAGTTAATTTTTACTTCAGTTCAAAATCGTTTCTAGTTCAATTTAAATTCGATTAAAGATTCGATTGCCGATTTTTAAAAATCTGCTTCGTCTATTAATTAATTACAATTTTGTTTAAAATTTTTTATAAATTTTTTATTTATATATTTTTTGTTCATATTTTTATTGATTTTGTTAAACAAAAATAAAGCAAGAAATTGCATTTAATTCATATATTTATGTAAGTATGTACATTAAAGATAAACATGCTAGTCTTAGCTTTATGAATATTTTATCATTGCATTTCGTTTGTCAGCATAATATGAACATTTTGCTTTCCCAAGAAATTGCGTTCTTTGCGAGAAAACTTTTTTTTTTTTTTTTGCTCTTGAACTAGGTTTCATTTTATTTTAATAACTAATCCCTAAAGTATACAATTATATGTCAAATAATATTTCATATTTAGCTAAAAATTTTACATATGAAATGCAATTTTATAAATGTATTTATTTATATATATATATATATTTTTACATATGCAATGAAAAAGATATGACAAGATATAGTACCCTTAATCCCTAAGGTATGCTAACATTTTTTATTTATAAATATTAATTATAAAATTGGATAGTTTTAAAAGGGTTAATTTTGTATTACCCCTAAAAGATATTACTACATGATTATTAATATTAAAGTCCTGCTATAGGCAATGTAATTTTGGCTTATATTATTTTATTTTAAAATCCCTCATGACTTAAGTTAAAACTAGTATTAGTTAAATATTAAATATTAACCAGCTTTAGTGCAGAAATTTAAGGAAGCAAAAAATAATCCTTAAGTTAAAAATGTTAAGAAAGAAAAAATCTTGTAAAAATTCCATAAAATGTTAAACCAAAGGCTTGTAGTTATTAAACAGCTACTACGGTTTAGTTATTAGGGATAACAAAATTATTTAAAGGTTTAAAAAATTTATATAATTGTAATGATTAAATAAAAAAATTTATTTTATAATTTTCTTTTAATTAATATTTTGAAAAAACAAGAAAAAGTGGTTTAAGTTTTGGGTGGAGTTTGATTTTGATTTTCTTGTTTTTTGTTATATACCAGCAATCATCCAGCCTTTTATCGATTTATAAAATATAAAAACGGAGTACTAAATTTTCACTCCGTTTTTTTTTTTATTTGTTTTATTGGTTGGTAACTTGGCTTTCAATTACCTTTAAGTTATTTACAAAAAATAAAAACTTTATAAACCTTTTTCTCAAAGTTAAGTTTAACACTTTTTCATTTTATATACACTAATGTAAAAAAACACGCACATAATTTGTTCAAAGATTTTAATTATTTACAATTTATTTTAGTCTTAGTAAAGACTATGATTTTTCATTTTTAAAATTCTAAAATTAAATAAATTTTACTTTTGAAAAATTTCAATAAAACAATACAATTTCTTTAAAATTTTTAGATATTTCCTTTTTTCACCATTTGTTTTTTTTTTCACAAAAAAATTATATATCAATAAATATATTGAACTGCTGTTTAAAAATAGACGTCTATTTTCCACAAAATCTTATGCGCGAGTGTTCCGTTTTTTTAAGTTAATAGCAGCTAAAGAGCATTACGGGCTAAAAACAATTACAAAAAAAAATGGAAAAAAACTCACAAACACGCAAATCATTTAGCTGGCAAAAACTGAAGCAATAATCTAAAATTTTCTTTTAACAGAGAAAGTATGAGTTTTTAGATTTTGTTGGCCGGATATCAAAAGAAAAAAAACAAAAATTGTTTTTCCTTCATTATAGTTTAAATCTTATGCTCCCAGGCAACAAAAACAACATTGAATCTTTAATTCAATGTCAATATATTGTTGTAATTTTCTTCTCTAAACTTGCTCTCATTTGTGTGTATATTACAAGGAGACGACTCTTCTATTTAAAATAAAATTCTTTTACAAAGCAGAGCAATTTAAATACTCATACATAATTATCATTGCTATCATCAAGCAACAACAAAAAACATAAAAATGTTGTTGCTGCTGGTAACGTTTTGTTAAACAACACAATGTTTGTAAAATATTGCTCTGGCCCTGTTCATGTACATAATAACGTAAACGAATATAATGGTAATATGATGAACTTCCTGTCACTACCGGGACAGATTTTTGTCAAGTGTAGCGCAAGTTCAGAGTGAAAATTTTATAAAGAAACAAAAAAGAACCCCTAAAAAAGGACACATGAACAGCCAAGATGAAAAATAAACAAGAAAACAACAAATTCTAAAGAAAAGTGGGTGTTCAGAAAAAAAGCTTAAGGCTAACTCACGAAATTAAAAAAGGAAATAACGAGAGAGCAAAAAAACAGCATTGCCATATTCAAAATCAGCTGGGATTTCACTAATTATACGCAGGTTTAATAAACACAATACTTTCTCTCGTTTTACTTACATGCCCTCTTCCTTCAGACCTCCTTCTCATCACTTCTAACAAAAACAAAGTAAACAAAACTAAAACTCTAAAGAAAAAAGAGTTTATGTCTAATAAAGCGCTTGTGTTTTGCTCTATATCACCTTTCATTCTCTCTTTTCATTTCTCTCTCTTTAAATATCCTTTTTAAAATCTCAAATAAATCTTATAATATATCTACTATTATTCTAACTAGCATCACACAAAAAAATAATAAAAAAGAAAATGAAATGAAATCTATTTCATTTTCTTTTTTATTATTTTTTTTTTTTTTTTTTTTTTATTCCGGTTTAAACGAGTATAGAATGTTATTATTCCTCTTCAATGCCTCTTCAAGAGCAGCTTCCTAAATAATGCCGTAGGTGCCAATGATTTTTTTCATAAAGACCATGTCAAAAAACAAAACACACACACATACATAAACTCATATTGTAAAACTGCCAAGAGAAATTAACAAAAATATTTTTGTGAAACATGGCAAAAGAAAACAAAAGACTGAATTTACATTTCATTTCATTTATTGTTTGTTTGCTTTTTTGTATTTTAATTAATACCAATTTTTAAAATGTTTTTTACACACACTTAGACAGGATTTTCCATGGCAACAGATAAAAAATTAAAAAAAAAACGAAATCATATAAAATTGTTGTCAAAAATGAATTAAAATTTAATTTGACTTCAAAAAAGAAATTCTTATGAAGAGCTTTAGCTTTTAGATTAGTAATAAATATTAACCAAATGCACCTAAATGTATGCTTTACTTTATTTTTCACATTTATGTACTTCTCATTTTAATTTTAAACAAATAAGTAAAATTAGTTTTTGTAAAATTTGTATTACTTTTTAATAAATTTTTTATTATATTATGCAAACCAATTTTAAGAATTTATTTTAACAATGTAGTTCTTTTTTACTATTTTTGTAAATTTTACACACCATAACATATACTTTACTTTTTAATTACTAAGGTATTAACTTTTTATTTAAGACACGAACCAGCATAAACAAATCATGACGTATTGAGTTATACAAAAAGCATCCGCAGGTTTTTAGAAAAAAATTTAACTCAAATTTTCTTTATAGAAAATCAGTTTTAATAAAGTACATATTCGCCATTATTATCTTTTTTCGGGTAGCTTCATAATTTCATCGCTGCACAGTGTCACATTTAGCCAAATTAGAACGACAAAAATACGAAAATAAAGGCTTAGTAATTGAAGTATTTTTTTTTTTTTTTTTTATTTACTTTTAAACATATCATAGATTATGAAAAAAAATACTTGGAATATTAGGGTGTATATTGCGCGAATTATGTATTTTCAAAGTTATAATACATTAATAAAGGCGTGGTTAGATCCAAGTCTACTTTAAATTATTATATATGTCCGAAATTCAAACGAAAAGATCAGTTTTAGGGGGTGACAGTGATTCTTCCCGTCCATTTTTAATGATAATATTTACGGCCTTATCTACTAATAAAATATAATATTTTTACTCTAATATTTTCAAAATTGAATTTTTGTCGTCTCAAAACTCCAAAACTGTGGTTTATCGCTGAAAAACTTGGCCAAGTGATTTCCAGCGGCTTTTCGATTGGCTAATTTTTTATCATCAAGAGAATTTTGCAGACACCGAAACAAATAGTAGTTTGACGGTGCAAGTTTCGGTCTATACGGTGGGTGCATCAAAACTTTCCGTCCAAGTGTAGTCAATTTTTGGCAGGTCATGAAAAAAATGTATGGCCTGGCACTGTCATGATGGAACACAACATCTTTTCTGTTGGCCAATTCTGATCGCTCTTTCTTGATTGCTTCATTCAAACGATCGAGTTGTGAACAGTAGAATTCAGAATTGATCATTTCAAACAAACACTTAACATAACCTTGTTTGCCACCAAACCAGTCTTCGAAGTAGTTAGTGGAGGGTCATCGGCCTTTGACCATCTCTTTTTTCACTTAATATTCTCGCAATAAACCCATCATTCATCACCCGTAATAATGCGCTTCAAAAATGGTTCGATTTTGTTGCGTTTCAGCACCGCTTCTCTGATGTTAATTTGGCCAATCGATATTTCAAGTGGCACCCAAATATCGATCTTTTTTAAGCCTTTTTCAAATGATTCCAAACGGTCATGTGGTTGATGCTAAATGCCTTCGCTACATCCTGACAGCTTCCGTGCCGGTCTTGCTCCACCAGTTGCAAAATTTCATTTACTTTTTCAGTGACAGGATGATTAGAGCGAGGTGCATCTTTAACAACGAAATTTCCCAAACGGAATCAAGCAAACCTCTCTTGGGTCCGGCGTTCACTTTCAGCTTCTCACCGTATAGTTTATAAAATTTTCGGCTTGTTTTTTTGACGTTTTTCACTTATTTTCAAATCAATATAACTTTTTACATTAGCGACGAATTAAATAAATGTAACCTGAAATGTCACCTTTCAAATACGTGTTCGTTTAATACAATCGAATTAGTATTCCGCAATAAATGAGCATCAATCCAAACTAGTGGCAAAAAAAAATGCAGATACTTTATTATTTGGAATAATTTGCAAAAAGGCGGTGAAAATCCCAAAAAATATATTTTTTTTAATTTTACCTATGGTCCACATTTGCTCTTGGTCTAAAAAAAAGTTTGCGAAAGGTTTTAAACACATTAAGGTTTCCGAAACCGTCTACTTTTTGTTAATCCCAACTTTAAGATTTTTTAACATAAAATTATAATTTGAAATAAGACAAACTTGGAAAAATAAAGACCGATTCCTGCAAAAAAATTTGAGGTGATTTCTTCTTTTAAATTAATTTCATGAAGATATATTTCAGAAAAGTTTAAAAACTTTATATACTATGAAGACATTTTTTTATTTAAAAGCGATTGAGTGATGACGCTTTTTTAACCAAAAATATAAAAAGATTCACAATTTTTGCAAAATTAGAAGTCAAAATTGTACAAAACTCGAAAAATATAATGACAAGAATATTTTATATATGAGAAACAAAAAAATTGAAAAAAACTGAGGATTTTGAGTAATTCGATTCGAAAAGAAAATCTTTCGAAATTGTATTTAAAAAACACTGATTTTGAAAGCTTTTGCTTTTTACGAAATAGCCGCCCTGGACATATATGAAATTAGAATGTTCAGATGTGAATAACTTAATGACTATAATTTGTTTCATATTTGATTTCAAAGATTTTTCAATATTCTTAAAGCTCTCATTAAGAGGTTTATAAAGAGAGCTTTGAGAAAATTTATCAAAAATTATATATAAAAGGAAATTTATCAAAAATTATCTATGAATGAAAATTTATAAAAAATTTTCTATAAATGAAAATATATAAAAAAATTTCTATAAATGAATATTTTTTAAAAATTTTATATAAAATAGAATTTATCAAAAATTGTCTATAAAAGAAAATTTATCAAAAATTTATATAAAAGAAAATTTAACAAAATTTTTTTTTAAGAATATTTATCAAAAATTTTCTATAAAAGAAAATTTATCAAAAATTCTCTATAAAAGAAAATTTATCAAAAATTCTCTATAAAAGAAAATTTATCAAAAATTTTCTGTAAAAGAAAATTTATCAAAAATTTTCTGTAAAAGAAAATTTATCAAAAATTTTCTGTAAAAGAAAATTTATCAAAAATTTTCTATAAAAGAAAATTTATCAAAAATTTTCTATAAAAGAAAATTTATTAAAAATTTTCTTCTGTTTTGATGCATACCTGTAATAGAATAATTTGAATAGACTCACAGAAGATCCTGGTCTTTTTTTATTGGTGAACAAATGAATTCAGTTTTTTGATTCAAAATATTATAGAAACATATTAACTCCTGGAATATGCATTTAAATAATTCTTACATATATTTTTTTTTTTTTTTTCATTTAAAAAATATCAAGATTTTATTAAAATTTTTTGTCATATTTTCATTATATGTAATTGTATATATTTCAGACAGTTTTCAACATATGTTGGATTTTAAGGTACTATTGGAAAGGTATATTCTGATACTATTGAACACTACAGATAATTAATCCTTTAAAAGCAATAGGGTAAATTTTATACTTTGACTTCCCAAAAGGTTGTATGGAAGTATTTATTATACTTAAATATCAATGAATTTATGAAAAATATAATAAATTTCAAATCGCGGACATAATCGAATAAAAGTAAGTCTCTGAAGTTTAGTCATTATTTCATACGAATTTATAGCCTTTTGACAAGTTTATGCTTCTTGTGACATTTATTTTCTTAAATAAACATTTATTTGCTATAAAAATTTACTTAACCTATTATGGATCGCAGATCCCAAAATATTGCTTTTGTTACTAAAGGTTTAAATGAATACATATATGGATAGTACTGAATAAAACCATTCCAATGATGCTCTAAAATCTAAATTACGATGGAAAATTACCGACATATTCAAACTTTAATAAAATAGTATTTAAAAAAATCGTAGAAAATTTTACTAAAATTTGCATTTCACGAGAATACGATTAAAAAATTAAAAATTTAATTTTTTTTATGTATTACACAGTTTTGTTTGAACAAATTAATGAAATTAATTACAGATTCTAAGCTTTTTGCTGTAGGTTCTACGGGTTTTCTAAAAATATTGAAATCAATTTTAAAGGTATTTTTTTACGCTTTTCTTATTTGTTAACCAATTACACAAATTAAAAATAGTTTGTTGAATTTGGAAATGTTCGACTGAAAAATACAAAAAAAAAAGCTTTAAAAATCCTTTTTTCGGACTCAAAATGATGTCGATTTGAGCGTTAGTTTATTGAAATTAAAATTGATAGCAATTATTATTTTTCAACTCCACAAATAATTACCTTTAATCTATTCCTAATAAATTTAAATACAAATTACACAGCATCCATGTAAATGTTAATATCCTTACAACGTTCTTAAAATTATAACCTATCTACCTACACGTCGTTATTATTTTGTTACCGCAAAAACAAAAAAAATAAATTTTCATTATTCTGCTCTGGAAAGCATCCTTTAACATAACCGTTTTTTTTGCCTTTCCTTTATAATTAATATTTAATCTGCCCACTAACACGGTTTATACATTAATGAAAAATATATATATACAATATGTATAAAAAGAAAATAAAGTAAAACACTTCCACACTACTTACTACTAACTACATACATACATATAAATACATATGTATGCAAAATAAAACAAAATACTAAAACTAAAAAAACAAGAGGAACCATAAACCCGGTAACTTGATTACATTTAAGAGTAGAGTAAAGTATTCTTTATTTATTTAAAAACAAAAAGAGTACATATATTTCCCAAAATAACAACAATAACAACAAGCCAAAAAACAAGTATGTAATTTGTTTATGAATTCTGTCAACGTACAAGTAGTCTTAAACTGACTTTAACTCCAAGTCGCTTAAACGTTTCAACGCAACTATACAATACGATGAATACGTTTACACTATAAAAATGCCGAAAAAATATACAAAAGAAATGTAGAAAATAATATAACAATATAGATACATATTGACCATATTTGTACTGCATTTTTAGTTTGAACGTTAACCATGTTTTCCATATGAGAATACGACCAATAAAAAAATATTTGTATATAAATGTAAATACAACCAAAGGACTAATAAACTGAAGCTATATATAAAAATAATTTGACTAAAAAGCTAAAAGATGCTTTAAGTCAGGCGGAAAAAAATTGAGTGTAATACATTGAAAATGTTGTCAAAATATCTTAGGTCAAATAAATTTCGTTTTAGTGAAATTTGGAGTAGATTTCTACATTTCCTTGCGGAGAGAAATATTGAGTTAAAGCTTTAGATTTCTTTGATAGAAGTAGTTCAGTTCTAACTTAATTATTTCAATTCTAGTTCGGTTTTATTTTAGTTTTATTCCTGTTTAAGATAAATTTTAGTTAATTGCCATTTCAGTTCTAATTCAGTATTAGTTCACTTCTAGTTCAGTTCTAATTCAGTTTTATTTCACTTCTAGTTCAGTTTTAGTTCAGTTCTTGTTCAGTTTGAGCTAAAACTGCAGATTTTCTTTAAAGAAACAATGAATTTTAGCTTAAAAACCATTGAAATCTTAAGCAAAATCTTAAGTTCTAGATTTAGCAAAAACTCTTAATTTTCTTTAGAGAAATCTTGATCTAGAAATCCAATACAGATAACAATATTTTCTTCTCTTTTTAAGTCAATTATCAAACCAACTTCCTATTAATTTACATATGAAATTATCCTCAACCACATAAAGCTTCTGCTACATAAAATTTTCATTATAATTTCATAACATAGAAATTAGTAATTTATTTAAACAAAAATTATTCGGCATAATAAAAACTGATTTATTAAGAAACTTAAAACAGCAAAAACAAAAAGAAAATAAACCAAAAAAGTATTAAATTAAACTCGTACTTAAAAAGTCTTTAATTCCGCAAAAATAATGTTAAAAACAAAAATCTCTATTGTTTTTATTAACACTTTGCTTTATGGTTTATAGTCTATTGTTTTAAGTCACATTAGTAGCAGTAGAGTAAAGTTTTTGCTGATTAGAACAAAAAACCACACAAAATAGCAGAAAGACATAAACAAAAACCTCAGCATCAAATCTAAAGTAAAATATTATAACAATCAGCAACATCAGACGCATTTCCGTATCCAGAACTGCATGCAGTATTTGTAATATAAATTACTATGTATTAAAACTAAACTTACTCATGCTCATGTTAAGAGATAAATAGAGATAAAAATGTTGTACATTCCAAAAAAAAAAAAAAAAAATACAATGTTATACCCTGCACATTTTCCTTATTGTCTAACGGACCACAATAGGTTTTTCCATATATTTTCTACATTTTTTCCCCTGATAACACTTTGTACACACACTCTCATAAATTGTGATTTGTGTAAAAACCATTAAAATAAGGTTTTTTGTTTTCGTGCACATATTCATCTTGTTTTAGTAAAGGAAGTTTTATTATTTTTTTTTTTTTTCACGCTAAAAAAAGAAAAACATATGAAATCTATAGAAATCTGTTAGCAGCTCTGGTTTTTATCTTGATATGTATTTAGTTATTTTTTTTTTTTTGTTAATAAGTAGAAAATTAAATTAAAATTTGAAATAAAAAGTTTTTAAAGTTTATTACACATTTTATTATTTCATATAAACTTTGTTTGGTGAATAAAAAAAAAATCAGGGGTTTTTATGTGGCAAGAGAATGCTACCAATAAGATAATTATGTGTACTTTAATGAAAAATAGTTAAATTATAGTTCTGTTTTAGTTCAGTTCCAGTTCAATTCTAGTTTAGTATTTTAATGAAAGATAAATAAATTATATAGTTCTAGTTCAGTCCTAGTTCAGTTCTAGTTCAGTTCCAGTTTAGTTCTAGTTCTGTTGTAGTTAATTTCTAGTTCAGTTCTAGTTCATTTCTAATTCAATTCTAGTTCAATTCCAGTTCAGTTCTAGTTCAGCTTTAGTTCAGTTCTACTTCGTTTTTAGTTCAGTTCTTCAAATTTTCCTTATTTAAAATTATCCTTATTATTTTTTTTTTTTTTTTATTTTAACAATTAAATTTAATTCATTAGCAACTATTAAATTAGAAAAACAATTCATAAATTAAATACATATTGTATATTATTAATTTAACATATATAACAAATGTAAAAAAAAAACTCGTGCATTCCTAGAGAATCCCACTTGATACAAAATATAGACTCAATACATTTTGAACTCGAACTCCATTTATTAAATACTGCGATATATATATGTATATATATATATATATATAACATTCATTAAATTATGATCTGAAATCGCGGTATTTAATAAATGGAGTTCGAGTATATATATATATATATATATATATATATATATATATATATATATATATATATATATATATATATATATATATATATATATATATATATATATATGTTTAATGTTTATGTATTTTATTTACTTTCAATTATTTATTTATTTAATATTTTTAAAGAAATTTTTTATAATGCAGTGCAGCAAAACTATTCATGACTTCAGAAAATAATAATAAAATTTTTTTCTTTGTGTTCAATTACGGCGACGGTTCATTGCAAACTTATGAGACACTTTTTTATTTTTTAAACTATTTATAGGAATTTGTATTATTTAGAATATTAGTTGGTATTTTATTTAAAATCGTAGACAGCGTGACAGAAAGAATATTACGAACGCATTCTTTCGAAGAACTTTCTATTTTGTATCTTCCATGCGATTTTATCTGAAGTCGTCAAATTTTTTTGTAATCGTTGTTTTATAAATTTGTTTAATATTTATAACATTTAAGTTTTTGGTAAGACTATTATACATACTTGTTGCTGGAATTTGATGTGCTGTTGTAGTTATCTCTACTATGGTTGTTGATATTTTTTAATAGGCTATTTTTTAGTTCAGTTCTAGTTCAGTTTTAGTTCAGTTCTATTTGATTTTACAAACAATTTGTTTTCATTACGAGTCATTTGTTTTAACTGTTTAAAAAATTCTTGTTTTTATGTAATAAATTTTATATTAGATTTTATTTTTAATAAATTTTAGATAAATTTCGTTACTTAATTTATTTCCAAAATTTTCATTCAATAAATTTCATATGACATTAAGCCCTTGCGGTCAAATTTTTTAAAAAATTTAAATTAAAAATTTATTATTAAACTCGTTTTCTCTCTCTTTTTTTTTAATAATTCAAAATAGTTTCCCACTTACCATGTATTAACAATTCTGGATTATGATTCATTTCATACAAACGTATGGCTTCATCCAATTCCATTTGTGTTGATATTGTGCAGGGATCATGTTCTTCATCCACCCATTTAATGGTGAAAGGCTTTTTAAGTGTAGAAAAATATAAAATTAGTTTTTATTCAATAAAAAGAAAATTATTTTAAATTTAATACAAACTCACTTGGTCCAATGTAAAACGACAATTTTTACGTATTTCATAGCAAAGCTCTTCATAGGTAATATTCTCTTTAATATAACTGATCATAACTTCGCCACTGTAGGCGGTTTTAACTTTAATTTCATTACCAGCAACATCACCATCTGGTAGAATTTGTGAGGGCATTTTCTGCATTGGTTTTATTACGTTAATTGTATAATTGTGATTTTTTTTATTTTTATATTTTATAATATGATGAATAATTAAAAATAAATTGATGTATATGAAAAATTATAAATTTTTAATACATAAAACTAGAGATTTTCTTTTGAAACATGCACTTTTAAAACTTATGGTTATAAACTGTAAATAAAAAACAGAAATATAGAAATAAAATTTACAAAGAACTAAAAATAGTAATTATTATTTAACAATTTAGAAGAATTTTTGAATAAAAAAAATATAATCGCATAAGAAAATTCTTAAAAATAATGCTTCTAATCAGTTTTAGTTCAGATCTACTACAGTTTTATATTAGTTAAGTAAAAATTATAGTTTATAATAAATTTTTTAGAACTAAAAACTGATTGTTTTTTATTATATTATCTTTAAAATTAATACCATGTTTTATAATGTTTACATTATAATAAAAGACGAATAAACATGAATCAGAATGTGATTCACTCTCGAAAGGGCCTTCAAATTAGAGCAAAATTTATTTTATTAAAAATTTACACAGAAATTTAAATTTCTACACCTATTCGGCCGGTTAATGTTGAAACTTATTATAAAATATTTAAAACATACAGAAAATCTAACGGATAACGTCACATACAATCCGAAAACAATTTTGAGTATAAAAACTCTTAAAAATTAGCAAAAATATATAAGAACTTGCTATTAAGGAATACGAAAAGTAATAATAAAAATCTTTGAGCAAATTATTCGGTGAGACACAAAAACCTAAAAAAATGTTATTGGCAACCCTGTTTTTTGAGGTTACAACCAAAAACAGCATCCTCCCTTTTTTTCTTTCAAACAAACGTAAACAAAGAAAATTTTTTAAGAAAAATCAACAAGTGGCTACCAAATTCCTGAAATGACTTATAAAAAGGAAATTTATCTTACACAGAAAACTAGACAATTTTAATTTATAAAATTGTTAATAATAAAGATCTACACACTAATGATATAACTATTATTAATTACTGGTTAAACATTATTTATTATGCCTTAACAACTAACACTTACATTTCAATTGTTTCTTTATAAACTATTTGTTTTTTTTTTTTACTTTTTTATATTTGTTCCACTACGGTTTCCTTTCGAATTTTTTTACTTTCTTATGTATAGTTTTTATACTTCAACATGCAACAACCTTTTTTTTGCATAAATTGTCTGTACGTGAGAATTTTTTTCTTAACAACGAAAATCTCTCCAGCCACTTTTCATTTACTTCTTAATACATTTAATATAAATTTGGGGTTTTTCGTAAATTTTAAACAATAAATTATTAAACTAAAAAATTTTGAAATAAAATAGCAAATAAAAACAACGAAAAATATTAAAAATTTATGATTTCTTTAAAAAAAAATATTGGTTCTTATTGAGGGAAATCAACGCAATTTTTTTATGTGTCACCTACTACTTAAAAAATCTCACCGACCAGTGTTGTAATTTTTCGGTAGTTAAATGAAGTTGTGTAATAGTTGTTGATATGGCAACTCTGAGGTGTAATGAAGCGGTTTTTTGTGGCAAAAGGTACTAAAAAACGTTAAAATTATTTATTTTTATTTATTTATTTTATTTTTTATTCATTGTAATACAAAAAGCATTTTAAGCCCAATTTAAATATACATATATTACAAAGCTATTAACCTCAATTAAATTTAACATAATACATATATATATATATACTTATATAAAATTAAAAATCTATATAAACAAAATAAGATTATAACAATTCAATTGTCTCAAGCACATCATTTTTAAAAGTAAAAAAGAGATCTTCGTGAAGACAACAAACTGACAAGTGGCACGTGTATGTTTTTTATATAAAAAATGTAAACAAATAATGAACAAAATTTAAGGCATTTTAATTAAAAAAAAAGAACTATATTTCTCGATGAGCGTGAAAGTAAGATTTAAATTTCAATAGAGGACAGTCCCAGGAAACAAAAAATATGACTGTCACTTCCGAAAAAAAATTTTTATAAGACATCCCCTACATATACATACTTATATGTTAAAAATTAAATAAATATTAATGCTTTTTAAAGAAATTGTGTAATACATATAAAAAAGTGTTTAACAGAGCATTTAAAAAAATGTAAAATTGGATAAGAAATTTAATGTATTATAGTCGTAAGAAAGTATTTAAAATAATACTGAATAAATAAATAAAATTAAAAATCTATATATACAAAATAAGATTATAACAATTCAATTATCTCAATCAACTCATTTTTAAAAGTAAAAAAGGGATCTCCGTGAAAAAAAAAACAAACAAGTGTATTTTATTAAAAAAAAAAGTATTATATTTTTCAATGAGCGTGAAAATAAAAATTTAATTTCAATAGAAAACATGCCCAGGAAATAAAAAATGTGACTGTCACTTTCGAAAAAAGAGCAAACTTTAATATATGACTTTAATAAAATCTAAACTGTTTCTTGAGCACAAAAACCGAAAACGGGTTTTAATAGTGGACAGTCCTAGAAATCGAGAAATGTAACTATCACTTCCGAACAAACAGATCTTAGGCGATACTTCCTAACAAACTTTCGAAAATTGCAAAATTTAATTGAATTGAAATTTGTCAATAAAATCTAAACTATTTCTTGGGCACAGAAAAACGGGTTTCAATAGTGAACAGTCTTAGGAATCGAGAAATGTGTCTCTCATTGCCAAAAAAAAAAGCAGATATTAATGGGTACGCCCTAACAAACTTGAAAATTGCAAAATTTTGGAGAATTAAAATTTGTAAATAAAATCTAAATTATTTCTTAAACACAAAATCCGAAAACGGGATTCACTGGACTGTCCTAGGAATCGAAAAATGTGACTATCATCCCCGAAGAAACAGTTCTTAGGGGTACCCTAATATCTATTTATTTTCAAACGACTTCTTTATTTTCGGTGATATTCTTTATTTTCGGTGTACTCGCTTTGGACAAAATATCAACTCTGTGCAACCGTCTACAGTAGAAATTCTTTTATCAAACTCGTGTCTCTTTTTTTCAAACCTTGAGACAAATCCAAATGTTTTACAGTCGGACCATGTACCAATATCTTGTGTTATTTCTGGACAAGTTCAAAACATGACATATTTAATATATTATCGTGCAGACTGGTCAGAAATCAGAAACTGGATGGAAAATGAAATTAAGTATCAGAATATTGACCAACCTGTTACTAATTCAGGTAATCTACCTTTTTATTTTAATAAATTAATATCTATATTTAAATATTGAAGAATAATAAAATCCCTGGGTTAGATGGTATTCATGGCGTTATCCTTAAAAATATGCCCGATTACTTTTTTTTAAATTTTAAGTATACTTTGCAATTCTTGTTTAATAGAAGGATATTTTCTAAAAATTTTGAAGAAGGCAAAAGTCATCCCATTTTATAGGCCGGGAAATGATCTTAAATTACCAGCTATAGATCAATCAGCATTCTAAGCCTATTGGTTAAAGTATTTGAGAAAATAATAAATAAGAGATTTTTTGACTTCTCTAATCAAAATAATATTATTAACCCTCAACAGTTTAGATTCCGTTAGGAAAAATCTACTGTACATCAGCTAAAAAGAGTTATTAATTTCTTGAAACAAGCAAAAGAAATGGAAAGAGCACTGGAATTATTGTTCTTGTCAAAAGATAAAAAAGAGGTTTTAGATCAATGCTCATTTCTTGTATCGGAAATGATAGACAAATCTCTGCGGGTCTGCCGCAAGGATCGATATTATCGAATAAAGTGTATTTTATTCATTATATATTTCTGATATTACTGTTCGAAAAAAAAACAAGAAGTAGCTGTTTACGCAGACGATATTACTTTTATTTGCTGCGTTAAAATGTCTAACGCAATAATCAAAAAAATAGATCGTTTAAAATTTACCCACAAATACTTTGATAAATCGAAAATAAAAGTAAATGTTAGCAAAATACAAACTATAATATTTAAATATAATAGGTGACACAAACGTATTCCTACAAAACATTTATATTCTAGAGTTCTTATCTTACTGCAGGATAGTATGAAATATCTAGGAATTATCTTATACTGTGTTCACATATAGAGGTTTTTTGAAAAACGATTCTTTTTCTCAAAAAAACACAAACAAATTTATTTGTTTTTTCATATATTTCAAAGCCAATAAATATCTCGATTCGAGTTATTTAATTATTTAACACACAAAAAACATGCTAAATTTCCATACAGGGAAGAAATTTTTTGTGTTTTTAGTATATAGAAATATGTTTGAAAAAGAATTTTTAAAAATTGTCACAGTTAAAAAAGTATATGAATGAAATTTATATTTGTTCATAAATTTTATATGCTTAAAATTATATTTTTTTTTTTTAATTAAAAAGTGTATGAAATTTTTATTTAAATAAAAAATTTTTGAAAATATTTTGGCAAAGGAAAAACACAATAAAATCATATGTGAACAGTAATGCTTAAACTCATTGTGTTTTTCAAAAACAAGTCAAAAATTAATATTAATATTAGATAAAAAAAAACTACCATTTAAACAACACATAAAATATATTTGTAATAAAGCAATTAAATGTGGTCGTGCTCTTTACCCCAGGTCTACAACTGAGGTTAACGCTGATGTGAGATAATGTCGGCAGAAGAGAGTAACAATTTTGTTTTTTATTTAAGAAATTCACATTTTTTTAGCACAATCTTCATTAAGATGAAACAATTTTACAAAAAACATTTTCTTTAGTAATTTCCAAAATACACATAAACAAACTTTCGTATATGTGTATTTTTTGAAAGTTCATCTTATAAGAGTTGTGCAGAGAAATGTCATCACAACAGCCTCATCATGCTGCTTATAATACTAATATGTGAACCTACACGTGAGATAGTTCTCTCACAGAGAGCGAATTTGACATTCTCTGACAGAAAAATCGTACATATTTTGTTACGTGTAGATGGGTTGATACACATGCTCACACGCAAACAAACTCGTATATGTGTATTTTTTTTTTTTTGACAGCTCATCTTATAAGATAGTTGTGTAGAAAATCTCATCACAACAGTCTCATAATACATCTTAAAACACTAATATTTGAATCTACACGTGAAATAATCCTTTCAAAGAGCAAATTTGACACTCTCTGACAGAAAAATCTTACATATGGCCTGTTACCCTTTACTCAACTGAAGATCTAAATTTAATTTAAAAAAAGAAGTTCCTTATTTACAAAATGTGCAATTTTTAAAATTTCTTATAACGTTTGTAAAATTTCTTATAACGTTTAAGTATGTACAAGGGTTTTTGATAACTTTTCCTTAATACTGTGATATTAGTAATTTCCTTATTTAATTATTTAGATGCTAATTGTTGTAAAACTTTTAAGTAAATTCTCATAATATTGTAATTAATTATTTTGAATAAAGTCAAATAATGTATTAAATTACTAATAAACAATGAAAATGATTTAAAAATTTTTCTATTTTACTGTCCAGGGTTGGTAAAATATGAAGGTAATATTACTAACCAGTATTAACAGCTGGAGTTATAATGGTGGGATCAATGCGAATTGAAACAGGTGACCTCATTAATCAGCTGATGATTTTTTTTAGGACATAGAACAGTCAAATTCCAAACGGAATGGTGGAATCATGGCGAAATAAAACAGGTGGCAGCGGTTCTACAAAAGCAACAATACGGCGAATTCATAATTTTTATTACACATGAAGTTTGGCACTTCAGAGGGTATAAAAAAATTATGCTTATATGTAGTTTGCCAGTTCTAAGAAGTAAAAAATTAATCAGCTGATTAAGTGAGGTTACCTTTTTGAATTCGCCTTGGCTGGAAACAAGTGTGCCTTGGATGGGATGTTTAGTGCTTTTCGCAATATTGCTTTTATTTAACTGATTAAATAAAAAATAATAATAGTAGTAAAATAATAATAATAATAATAATAATAATAATAATGCGATTGTTTAAAGTTATTTTAAATTCATTAAAAAAGGTTTCGGAAAAAACCACGATTACCAAGAAGAAAAATTTTTTGAAAAAGTAAATAAAGAAACATTAAATTACGAATTTTCGTGCAAAATCTGTCAGAAGAATATATATTCAATATAATAAAATATATATTCAATAAAAAATAAAAATATATTAAAATCTACTAATATATAAAAAAAAAAAAAAAAAAAAATACAAAAATAAATAATTTCAAAAGTACGAAGAAACTTTAAAAACTTTAATTAAAAAAAATATTCATATTTGAACAAAATTTAAAGTACAAATTATTTTAATATAAAAAACTTATTGCGGCCTTGTGAAAGTTGATTTTAACAGACAGCCTGACATCGTAATTTCTACTGAAAACGAAAAACATAATAATACAAAAAAGATTTCAGTGTTCTACAAAATAATAAAAAGAAATTGGGAATCAATATTTCCTTATTCCATAAATAAAAAATGGAGTAGCATTTAATATTTTTAACAGCATTTATTATTAGCATAAAATTAGCTGACAAATATGCCCATTTCTCTAAAAAATACAATTGCCATAAATTTAAAATAAAACTCCGATGTGGCATCTCTATTTAAAAATGTCTGTTTTTCTTGTCCCATTGTTACGTAGTGTATATACTAGACAAGTTTTTATCAAGACAAAGGTTAAAATCAGTGCGAATCTTTACAAGGTAACCTTAGTTAAACAGCTGATTACTATTTCCGTGTGTTACAGCTGTCAAACGGCATCTATAAAAATTAATGAATTCGTCTTATTTTTGCTTTTGTGCAACTGTTTCCATCTTACATAAATTCGCGTTGAATTTGACGTTTGTCTGGACAAAAATTGTCTAATATAGACACATCTTAATAACAACAGAGTTGATTTTATATTTAAACCTTGCCATATACCCACAAAAAAGACAAACCTTGTTCTAAAACCCACAGCAACAACAACAAATAACTGTACTAAATATAAAGCAAAGAAAAAGTAACCAAAAAAGATAATAAAACCAGTTTTTCAGTAGATTTTCGTTTAGTGGGACGTGTTTTTGTATGCGATCATTGTTTTTTAACATAGGTTTTTTTCTTTTTAATATATTTTATGTGTAAAATAAAACCAGATAAAATAAGAAAATATAATATGTACGCCTACATATATAACTGAATTATGTGTAAAAATAAATTACTATTATTGAAAAAAGTTAAATAAAACTGGAATTTGTTAAAGGTGTGAAGAAATTAAAAAAAAAGAAATACCAAAAAGGGCACGCGCTAATAAATAATTATAAAAATTAAAAATAAAAAGTGAATTAAATGGTAATTAATAATAAATTGTTAAAATAAATAAAAAATTTCGAGAGACACCTGACAACAGCAAATATACATATGAAAAGAAAATAGAAAGAAATTTTGTTTTAAAAGAAATAAAATATTCCTTTTAAAAACAGAAATTAAACATAAAAAGAAATTTGCTGTAAAAACAAGTGTGAAAAAAGGAACAGATAATTGTAAAGAAATAAACATGGCAAAATCCCGAAACCAGGCGAAATATGAAACGTTAATTAAAATCTAAATGAAAAAGGAAAATGTGAATTAAAAACGGGCTTTTTTTCTGATGTTTTTGAATTAAATTTTTATGTCTGATGTTTCTCTATTTTGTTTTTATTATTTTCCTTTTTTATGTGACTATGTGTGAGTGCGTATGTTAAATTAACCAAGTGTTGTCATTTGATACAGAGATGGAAAGTTAATAGAATTAAAATTCGCTATAAAAAAACTGCGTTAACAGAAAATATTACACTTTTCTTAATAACTTCATTAACCACTATAAAAGACAAAAACTATTAAGGAAATTTAACAAGTTTATTTAAGCCTATCATCCGTTGGTTTGTTTTTAACTAAAAAGGTTTAAAAACAAATAAAAATGTGTCTTAAAATTAAATTTAGTGAGTGAATTTTACATCTCTGCCTTAAAGTACTTAGCTTTTCATTTGTGCCAATGTTAAGTCGTTTTCATTTTTATTATTTCTTTAATTATATTTTGTTTTATTTTATTTGTTTTTTTTTATTAAATTTTATTAATGTAATCTCGGTATAAGAATGTATGTATCGGTATAAAAAGTGTTTGCATGACATTTGATTTCTTAATATAAGAAAGATTAAATTTATGGTCGTAAATTTTATGTTATAATTGTGCTTGTCTTCATGATTTTCATAAAACATCAAAATTTAATCGTTATCACTGCCTTTTTATTGTTTATAATTACAAAAACTGAATAACAAGTTACAATGAAAAATATAGAGAAATCTAAAGCAAAAACAAATTTATAAACTAAAAATATTACCAATAAAATGTCTAAAATTAATTTGTCATTAAAAGAACACTGTTTTTATTTTTCTTAATAATAATTGTAATTTTTTTCGTATAATTTTAAGCTTTTTAATAATGAATTTTATGGAAAAAATAACATAAAAAATACTATAAATGAAATTGCCTGTTAATAATAAAAAAAAATATAAAAACTAAAAATTGTGTGAAAGTGTTATACAAATTTAATAATGTTCAGTTTGGCAACTCTGAATTTGTACTAAATTAACAGTGGTACGAAAAAAGGAAAAATAAACGGACAATTAAAAAAAGAAAAACAGGTAAGAGAATATAATAAAAACATCGAAATAAAATTTCATTTATTTAAGCATTTTTTTTTATTTCTACTTTTTTTAAAAATTGGTACTTTTTCAACTTTTCTTAAGCAAAAATTTACTTCATAATTTTTTACAATTTCAAAAAAATACTACTTCTCTTAATTGTTGCTTTTTTAAATATTTTTAATTATTAATTGCTATTTTTTTTAATAGAACTTTTGAAAAATTGTTTATTTTTTATTTTACTTTTTTAAAGTTATTTTTTTTTATTTTTTTATTTATTTATTTATTTAACTATTATTATTATTATTATTTGTTTTTGTACATTGATACTTTTTTGGGTATTTCCAATTTTTTAAAAAAGATACTTTTTATTTTTTATACAAAATAGAACCTTTTAATTTAAAGTTTGGCACAATTTTTAAAGTAAAAATTCTTGACAGAACTGCAAAATTGCTTATTTTCTCTAAGTTGAATTATTAATTTTTTTCTTCAAATATATATTCAGGAATGCAACTAACATCTACGGATCCTTATATTAGAAATGCATATCAATTCAGTTTTTGGCTACAGTGGGCAAAGTACTTGACAGAATTCTAAAAATTTTTAAAAGTTCACAAATACAATACGGGAATTATCCTTAGGTATACAGTAAATATTTATACTTGGCTAGGTGCATGGCAATGTACCAAAAAAGAAAAGACTTTATATTCATAAAAAGATAATTTTGATTTTTTTGTTAATTCTCAAATGCAATACAAGAATTCTTAAGTACCACAGTTAATATTAATACTTGGCTCCAATCTCTATATAAGCAAAATGTAATTCTGCCATATTGGACAAAATCTTGGACAGAATTTTGAAATACCTTATTTTCACAAAGTTGAATTATTGAAATTTTTACCAAAATGTCAATACACCATTTGTCTACATTGGGCAAAATTCTTGAAAGAACTCTGAAAGGCCTTATTTTTGCAAAGTTTAATTATTAAATAATAAAAATTGTTTAAAAAATCTACAAATACAATGCAGGAATTGTTCTTACATCCACTGATGATATTGATCTTCTGTTTCAGTGGAAACGGAAAAAAATCGTAAAAATTAAAAAACTCGCTAAAATTAAAAAAAAAAAAAAAAAATTAAAAATGAAAGTTTTCATTTCTTAAATAATTAAATTCAAATAAAGTTTATACCTTTTTAAATTGAAATTTAAGAAGTTTTTAAGTTCAAAATTGTGTAATAAAATTTTTAACTTTTTATAAAAGTTTTGTTTGATCCACACACAATTTTTATTCATGTTTAATGCTTTAGAATGAATTTGAGAATTTGGTCTTCACATTGTAGTTATATTGTTTGCATATATATATTTTTAATAGTTCTATTGTGTTTAAGTTATGATAATTAAATTGAATGTATTTGATAAAATCAACGTTATTATTCATATTAAATTTTAAGTAAATAAATATAGCATGCTATTTTAATTCCGTTAAATTTTTACAAAAATAATTAATAAGGGTTCTCGACCAAACGGACAAATTTACTCAATTCGTAAATTTATAAGTTTTACTCACGTTTTGCAAAACCATCCCTTGCAAATAATTGTATATCATTTTATTTTTCTTGAGGAATCTTGTTGAATAAAATATATTTCCAAACTTTTTTTTTTGAATTTTATTTATTCTTCATTAGAACATAAAAAAAAGAAAATAACTTAATTTGTTTATTTCAAATTTAACTTTTTTTAATTTAAAGTTTACGAAGTCGTTTACACATTGAAATTGATGCTTAAATATTTACGAATTGTGTAAAAAATTTTTCATTATTTATAAGAATGCTACCCAAGATGAACAATTTTTTTTGTCTACCCTCATCCCTCGTGACCTGCTAGTATCTGTGCTACTCCAAATCAGCTCGAAAACTCCTCAGTTCTGAATATATACAATTTTATTTAGATATCTCAAACGGTTCACAAGTTACGGAATTATTTCCAAAAAAGCGTGACCCTCATATCAAAGCCTGATGACAAATCTGAACAATTGCCAAAATTCTACAGTTCTATAAATTATTCCATGAAATATTGCAGGGTATTTCCTGTACTATAAAACCGATTGATTATAACTTAATTAATTATTTAATTTACTTTAGTATGTTTTAATTAGATAATAAAATTCCATGTAATACAAATCAGATATTTTTGTATCCAATTATTTGACTTCTATATATTGTAAACAAAAAAATTATTAATAAATAATTAATACAGTTGCAAAATTTGTAAATCTCTTTCAAATTTCAAGCCTATACAAACACAAAACAATAATATTTGTTTTAAAAAATGGATGCTTTGTTTACCAGAGTGGTAAATGACGAAAGTCAATACATTTTCTGAACCAACAAATCTTAAGGTAGTTTTTTCATTTTAATTGAAGCACCCTAAAAACATGTAAGTAGCTTTAGGAAAAAGAAATAGCCCTCGTATAACAAAAAAGCTTTCCGAGAAAAAAAACCTTAAAAGTACATATTTTATGATTTCAGTATCAGATATAACATAAGTTGCGCTTTTGCCCTTTTGTATGATATAAAAGGCGACCCTCGTAAATATTTAACACAAAAAAGATAAATTTTTAATCAAATAAATCTTGTCAACTTAATTTTTGTTTTGCAACAAAGTAATTAAAATTTTTTATCGCTGATTTGTAAAAAATATTTAAAAGTTATATATAAATAAAATAAATACATATCCCTACAAACAATCGCTAAATATCAACACTATTGCAATAGGCTTAAAAAAAGCAGGAAAAAATAATGAAAATCAATTTAATATTTTCATTATATTTTATATTAAATCTAATTTACTTTATACGTGCTGATCAAAAATGGTCATTCGAGTTATTAGATATAAAAACAAGTTGCGACGATCATGATATTTGTGAAATAGAGTGCAAAATTGTGCGTGTTTCCCGTGGCGTATTTGCTGTGGATGGTTTCTTAAATTTGAAAGTTGATATCGATGACAGTACACTATTTGAAGGGTCCTTGTATCGCAGTAATACAATTGGAAATAATTATCAAAAGCTACCGATGGGAATTTCTAATGAAACATTGACGGTAACAATGAATAAATTTTATAAGGAATTTTTAATGGAGGATGTAAAAAAATGCGCCACCAATTCCCCAGTTTTTGACACTTTTGAAGCGCCACTAACAAAACGTAACATTGAATTAAATCATTGTCTTATATCCACTGATAAATTTCCGTCACATATGTCGGAAGGAGATTATAGAATGCTAATAAAAATATATGCACCAACATTATTGGTGTATGATTTGTATTTTAGAATTTACATGGAATACATTTAGTAAATAATTGTCGTTTTTACAAGGATGTGTTTGTTTAATAAATTGTAAGAACAAAAAAAAAATATATATATATATATATATATATATTATTTAACCCTGGAACTAAAGGATATATCGTTCATTTGCTGAAACAACATCATAAGTCATAAAATTATATTTTCGTTCTGCAAAAAAAAAAAAAAAAAAAAAAAAATGCATTTTATAAAAAAGAAAACGCACAGTATGAAAAGTATTAATTTTTCTCACAGTTTTATCACACTATTTAAACAAAGTATTTATTAAAACAAATGTAATATTTCTTCTTGTCTTTAAAATATATTTATAAATATTTTTAATTATATCTTTTTATCAAAACAAATATTTGCTTAAATATTACTTATAAAAAAACAATTGTTATATTAGTTTTTAATAAAATTCTTAATCAATTCAATAAATTTTTATCTATATTTGCCAGTAATGGGATTTGAAAATTTTTATTTAGCACCAAGTTGCAATAAAAAATTAAAAGAAATTATAAAATCTCTTAGTAATCCAACAAAAATTTAAGACAAGGCATTGAAAATCATCAAAATTAGCCTAATGTTCCATTGATCGTAGAAACTTGAAGTTTAAATGTAGCTCGCCAAAAAGAATTTTGGATCACCTTAATTTATATATATATATATATATATATATACTTAGAATAATTTCGCCTTGGAGTTCTGTATAATATGCTAAAATTAAGCAAATATTTCATGTTACAGAATTTGTTTTTTAATATTCATATCTCGCATCTTACGCTTTTTACGTTTGTAAAACTTGGTCATATAATAAAATTATTTGCTCTTGTTGTTATATTATAATATACATTTATATTTATTTATTTATATACTTATGTGAACTCTTATTTCATTGTAATAACTATCTTAAGATTTCTCAGAGTAAACTTGTCATTCAGCGAAACATGGTGAAAATATTTAAAAAATTTAGAGATATATCCTAAATAAATTTAAAATAAATTAGTACAAAAATGGCCAAAAAAGTTTCCAAAGTGCTGCTATTGGAAATGCGATAGTGCCAAAAATGGCACAACTGTGACATAAATCCCATCACTGATTTGCACTACTGTGCTAAATAACTGTTAGTGACAGTTTGTCTCTGAGTTTTCTTCTCATATTTATTTATTTTTCTTATTAAAATGCAGTTTTATGTAAATGAATGTATGTTTGTTTATTATTTATTTATTTATTTATTTTTGACTTCCTGTTATAAATTTGTATTGGTATATTCTGTTGTTATTGCTGCTGCGGCAGTTCCTTTATTTTGCTACTAATAGAGATGCCAGCTGTTTTGGTTTAAATGTCAGTCACTTTACATCATTATGCTCAGCCAAACAGTGAGACCCAGCCCCATGCTAATGATTTTTTTTTTCTTATTTCTGCTTTAAGGACTTTTTGTCAAAATAAAATATGAATGAAATTAAATGAGGAACTAAAGAAAAATATATAAAAGGAAATTTAAGTCATTAAACAAAACATGTGTTTTATATGTTTTGTCATATAAAGGATTATTGTTATGTCTAGAGACTATTTTGTTTGTACTATTTATAAATAAAGAATTATTTAAAACACGAGCCAGTTTAAGTGTTTATAACAAATGAAAGAAATATTTTAAAAATAAATAAAGATAATTTTATTTTATTTTTTTTTTTAAAGACTAAATTATAGAAGGTTATGAAGAAAAATTTTTAGGGAAAGCAAAAATTATTATTAATTATTATATTATAAATTGTATGATAGACTACAATGGAGACTCGATTATAAACTGCACTATGGGCAAGACTATATAATAGTTTCGACTATAGACTAGAACATAGTCGACTAAAAGGTAGACTATAGTCGAGACAATAGTCCCGAATATAGAGCTGACTATAGCCTCGACCACAGAGCTGATAATAGTTTCAACTATAGAGACAACAGGCACGATAAAAGGGCAGACTATAGAGTAGACTATAGTCTCAGCTATAGAGTGTACTATAGTCTATATATATAGTCTATAAAGTAGTCTGTAGTCTCGACTAAAGAGTAGTCTATAGTCTCGACTATAGTCTATAGTCTCGACTATAGAGTAGTCTATAGTCTCGAGTAGACTATATAGAGTAGTCTATAGTCTCAACCATAAAGTAGTCTATAGCTATAACTAACTATAGGTAGTCTATATTCTCGACTATAGAGTATTCTATAGTCTCGACTATGGAGTAGACTATAGTATCGACTATATAGTAGTCTATAGTCTCAACTATAGAATAGTCTATAGTCTCGACTATAGAGTATACTATAGTCTATATATATATATAGTCTATAGAGTAGTCTTTTTTTCGCTGCAGGTGTGGAATCTTCAAAATATGTATCCAACCCGTATTGGAAAACATGCACGACTCTTACGTACTAAACCACACCCCCTATCCTCCCGGAACACCGCGGCACTGCCAATTGGTATTACTTCGCAGGGCTCGACAGCCATTTATGGCCTATACTCCATTCACTATTTCTGTATCACACGGCTACCCACTAGTGTGTGAAGCCTTGCGAATTTTTTTCAGCTTCACTAAGTTTCAAGTGGACTGCTGTGAGAAACGTGTTAAATGCATCCCACTTTTCTTGGGATTTCAGCATTATACTAATGACATTATGTACTGTTATGTTTTCGCTGAGGTGGATCAAAAGTCTTACTCTTATACTTTCAAACCAGGTGCAGTTGAATATTACATGTTCTGCATTTTCGATTTCCTGTGGTCATTCCGGACACATAGGAGAGTTGTCGTGTCCGAATCTGTGGAGATAACTCCTATATCCTCCGTGTCCTGTGATAAACTGTGTCAGGTTATAGTTAATCTCACCATGACGACGGTTTATCCATGTCTCTATACGTGGGATTAGACTGTAGGTCCAGTCACCTCTAGGAGTATTTTCCCATCGTCTTTGCAAATTTTCTAGCGTCTTTTCTTTTTCAATTTTCCGAATATTATTTCTGAGGTAATTGTCATTTTGGGTAAAATGTCTGTAGACGTTTGCTAGTTCTTTGGCTAAAATGTCTATTCGAACCATCCCTGATACTACGCTTCCGCTAATATAGTTCTATATCCGCAACAGACTCTTAAACACCTTGTTCTAAATACTGAAGACATCTCTACCTTCGAGGAGTTTCTTAGTGCACCTTCCCAAATCGGTGCTCCATAAAGTAGTACGGAATTGGTAACCCGAGAAATCAGCAATCTGCGACTGTGTCGTGGTCCTCCGATATTTGGCATCATTCTTGCTAATGCATTCGTAACTTCGGCTGCCTTATTGCATGCGTATTCCATTTGCCGTTTAAAGTTAAGTCGATCGTCGATCATGATGTCCAAATACTTTATGGCCTCCGACGAGTTTATTGAGATTCCACCTACCCTCACAGTTAGAAGCTCTCTTTTTCTCCTGCCGCTAATTAGCACTAACTCCGTCTTACGTTCTGCTAGGTTGAGGTTCACTGATGACATCCAGTTTCTTATCGTTTCAATAACTTGTCTAGTTCTATATATTTGTTTATAGTCTACAGACAGAATTTGCCACCTATATTTCCCAAAGTTTAAGGTGTGTTTTTATTTATTAAGAACAAAATATTATTAATATTTATTTTTAAATCAGCTATAAAAATCTTTTTAATACAAAAAAAAAAAAAAAACAAGAAACTATAAAATCTTAAACTATCTCATTTTATTACTTGCATTTAAGTTGCATATGTTTTGTTAGTTTCATATTTTTTTTTTCTCTCTTTGTATGTAAGCTTTGACACCCACATTTTCTGTTTTAATAGCAAACGATAAGATACAGAAAATGTGAGTTACTTTGACTTTATGGTTTTTAATAGTCAAGTCACCTGCGGCCATAATTCCATATTTTTTACATGTACCACAAACTACAGAAGTATTGTATTCTATCAGTTCATTCATTCATTCAAACTGCATTCACGCTTAATTATCTCAATGAGTGAGTGAGCGAGTGCCTGCTCTTGTATGCTTTTCTTAGATTTTTTATTTTTTGCTTTCTTATGAAAAAAGTAAATGCATGAACTAAATTTATGATTTTTTTCTATATTACTTGATTCAAGAAAAAAGACTTTAAAAATAAACACCAACACAATTTGTTTTCAAAAAGAAAAATATTATAAGTGGAAAAAATTGCATATATCCTTTTTTTAAAGTTTTTGACAAATCGTATGAAATAAAATTATGATCAAGTATATTAGATGTAAAGATTTTTTTTGTTTCTCTACATAATTTTTAAATTTTATAAATGGGGCAGTTATTATTCTAAATGTCCCTTATTTTAATGTAAAAATCTACCTGTTTTATTTTTCTAAAAATTGTCTACCTTATGGCCGTTTTAATTTTGTACTCATGTATAATTAGCTGCTCTTTTGGTTCATTAAAAAATCATTTAATTTCCATTTAGTTCTCTCCTTACTCTTGTCATTATCATAATTTCTTCAACTTGTTTTATATTACTAATGTTCTCAATATTTTCTCTAGAACTGTCAAACAAAATAAAAAATACGCGTTTTATCAAAAGCAGCCAAATAATACCTTCAAATCTTTTGTAGTTCTTTGGGTTACAAACAATAAAAACACTTAAACATTTTACTCTTGTTCACATTGTTTTTATTGTACTCAGATTGTAGACAATACATTTGCTTCATTTTTTTTTTGCCGCTGTTGCTTTTATTGTTATTTGTATTATTTGCAAAACTTGTTACGAAGGAGGGAAGCAAAACAATTCTTTATAAATAAATTGTTATGAAATTGTTTCCTCAAATTTATTTATACTAGAAGATAGAATGAATATACAATAGACTAAGCTGTCGATAGACTAGACTATAGACTAGGTGACAGACTGTAGAATAAACTAAAGACTACACTAAAGACTAGACTATAGTCTTGACCATAGAATAGACTATATATAACCTCGGCAATAGAATAGTCTATATATAACCTGACTAAAGAATAGCCTCGACAATAGAATATATTACAGTCTAGTCTATAGTCTCGACTATAGAGTAGTCTATAGTCTCGACTATAGAGTAGTCTATAGTCTCGACTATAGAGTAGTCTATAGTCTCGACTATAGAGTAGTCTATAGTCTCGACTATAGAGTAGTCTATAGTCTCGACTATAGAGTAGTCTATAGTCTCGACTATAGAGTAGTCTATAGTCTCGACTATAGAGTAGTCTATAGTCTCGACTATAGAGTAGTCTATAGTCTCGACTATAGAGTAGTCTATAGTCTCGACTATAGAGTAGTCTATAGTCTCGACTATAGAGTAGTCTATAGTCTCGACTATAGAGTAGTCTATAGTCTCGACTATAGAGTAGTCTATAGTCTCGACTATAGAGTAGTCTATAGTCTCGACTATAGAGTAGTCTATAGTCTCGACTATAGAGTAGTCTATAGTCTCGACTATAGAGTAGTCTATAGTCTCGACTATAGAGTAGTCTATAGTCTCGACTATAGAGTAGTCTATAGTCTCGACTATAGAGTAGTCTATAGTCTCGACTATAGAGTAGTCTATAGTCTCGACTATAGAGTAGTCTATAGTAGTAGTAGTCTATAGTCTCGACTATAGAGTAGTCTATAGTCTCGACTATAGAGTAGTCTATAGTCTCGACTATAGAGTAGTCTATAGTCTCGACTATAGAGTAGTCTATAGTCTCGACTATAGAGTAGTCTATAGTCTCGACTATAGAGTAGTCTATAGTCTCGACTATAGAGTAGTCTATAGTCTCGACTATAGAGTAGTCTATAGTCTCGACTATAGAGTAGTCTATAGTCTCGACTATAGAGTAGTCTATAGTCTCGACTATAGAGTAGTCTATAGTCTCGACTATAGAGTAGTCTATAGTCTCGACTATAGAGTAGTCTATAGTCTCGACTATAGAGTAGTCTATAGTCTCGACTATAGAGTAGTCTATAGTCTCGACTATAGAGTAGTCTATAGTCTCGACTATAGAGTAGTCTATAGTCTCGACTATAGAGTAGTCTATAGTCTCGACTATAGAGTAGTCTATAGTCTCGACTATAGAGTAGTCTATAGTCTCGACTATAGAGTAGTCTATAGTCTCGACTATAGAGTAGTCTATAGTCTCGACTATAGAATATTCTATAGTCTCGACTATAGAGTAGTCTATAGTCTCGACTATAGAGTAGTCTATAGTCTCGACTATAAAGTAGTCTATAGTCTCGACTATAGAGTAGTCTATAGTCTCGACTATAGAGTAGTCTTTAGTCTCGACTATAGAGTAGTCTTTAGTCTCGACTATAGAGTAGTCTATAGTCTCGACTATAGAGTAGTCTATAGTCTCGACTATAGAGTAGTCTTTAGTCTCGACTATAGAGTAGTCTTTAGTCTCGACTATAGAGTAGTCTTTAGTCTCGACTATAGAGTCTCGACTATAAAGTAGTCTATAGTCTCGACTATAGAGTAGTCGTCTATAGTCTCGACTATAGAGTAGTCGTTTATAGTCTCGACTATAGAGTAGTCGTCTATAGTCTCGACTATAGAGTAGTCGTCTATAGTCTCGACTATAGAGTAGTCGTCTATAGTCTCGACTATAGAGTAGTCGTCTATAGTCTCGACTATAGAGTAGTCGTCTATAGTCTCGACTATAGAGTAGTCGTCTATAGTCTCGAGTATAGACTATAGTCGAGATAGAGTAAACTGTAGTCTGGATTATAGAGTGGACTATAGTCGCGATTATAGAATAGACTATAATCTCTATTATAGAATATATTATTGTCTCGGATATAAAGTAGACTACTTTCGACTACAGAGTAGACTATAGTCTCGACCATAGATTAGACTAGACTTGACATTGCAAAGTAATTTTCTGGCGTCCCTCATCCTTTATATAAAAATAATTTTCTATTTGCCTTTTAAGCGTTTTAGTTTTTTTTTTTTTTTTTGATTATTCAGTTATTTTTTATTAAAGCTGTTTTTCATGTTTAGTTTTTATTTATTTTTTTTTTCTCTCTTTTTAAATTTCATCAAGTTGCTGCTGCTTTTTTTATTTTTTATACATATTACGAATATAGTAGATATTGCTGTTGTTTTATTATCGAGCAGGCAACAAACACATCAGCACATAAATCAATAAGAAGTGAGTGTATGGTTGAGATTTTTGTGTGGGAATTGTTGTGGTATATTCCCTCCTAACAATCCCCACCAACCATCATTATTATTATCTTCATCAGCACACAAACAATTACCTCCACCCAATAAATAAACACACACATAGACAAAAATCTATACTATATATATATATATATATATATATATATATATATATATATATATATATATATATTAAAGAGTTGCAAATGTATACCTCTAGAATATGATTCCCAAATATTTCACCTGAATGTTTAAATTTACGTGAGCTGGACCTCTAAAAATAGGTATTTCTTTCAATATCATTATCAAAATTTTCATTAAAAGTAAATTAATTTCAAAATGTAATAAAGGTATACTAAGGCCTGGAATATACATTTAAATAATTGTTATATCTCTTTTCAGTTGCAGAATATTAAGATTTTTCTAACGTTTTTGACATATTTTCTTTATTCAAACATATAATTTTATATATTCCGGACATTTTTCAACGTATATTTGGTTTTAATATACCATTGAAATGGTTTATCCTGATATTATTGAAGATAACGCGTAACTAACCCTTTAACAGCAAGAGCGTCAATTTTATGCATTTAGTTCCCAAAAGGTTAAATTAGCATTTTTTGCAAATGAGTCGCATGGAAGCATTTATTATACTTAAATATAACTGAATTTCTGAAAAATAGAATAAGTTCCTTTAAAACCGCGACAGTAACCGAATTAAAGAAATTTTTTAAATTTAGTCACTATTTTACACGAATTTATAATTTTCATGATAAGTGTATGCTTTTGGTGACATTTATTTTCTTAACTAACCATTTATTTGGTATAAAAATGAACTAAGTTCATTTTATATATATATATATATATATATATATATATATATATATGTATTTTTTCGATCGTAAATGATGCCCTAAAATACCAATTACGATCGAAAATTTATATAATATTCAAACTTAAATGAAGTAGAATTTAAATAAAATCATAGAAAATTTTGGTAAAATGAAAACTAATTTTAATTTTTTACTTATTATGTATTACACGTCATTTGTTTATGATATGTTCTTTATTTTTTGACTAAAAGTGAAACACTGTGTACGCTGTTAACCGTAAACCAAATTTTTGGATGTATTTTAAAAATGGTCCAAGTCAATGAACGAAACAATTAAACAGAAATATATATATATATATATATATATATATATATATACATATATATATATATATATATATATATATATATATTACACCATGTCACAGCAAATTTAAGACTTATTTTTTTATGTTTTAAAGATTTCTTCCCTTTTAGAATTGTATTTGTAGGATTTATTACTTTTTATAAATAATTGAAATTAATAACATTTTTGTATCAAATATAATACTAATCTTAATTTTTGAATTTTATTTTGTTTTATTTAAAATTGGCATCACTGTTTTTTTACCAAAATAATCCGGTTTCTTTTAGTTTTATGCTCTTCTTAAATTCCTCTCCTAATATTCATCAATGTAATGAGTGAGTGTGTGTGAGTTGGATATCTAAGAGTGTTACCGTAGGAATAGTTTTACTTCAATAATTTCTTATTATATATCAGTTTTAATTTCTTATTTTAATATCAGTTTTAATATCAAACGGGAAAGAAAGATATAGTCGGTAAAGACCGACTATATGATAACCTACACCATTGTGTTCGAGCATAAAAACTCGGGAAAAAGACTTATATTACACCTGTGGCCAATTTTTCTAAATGTAAAATAAAATATATAAATTACGGACTGATTCTCATAAAATTTGGCAATGTTGTTTCTACTTACATAAAACTTATTTGTGTCGAATATTAACTTGATACTAACATTCGTATAGGATTTAGGCACGTTAAAGTGATTTTCGGAGGAGGGGTTTATATCGGAGCTATGGTCAATTGTGGACCGATCTTCATAAAATTTGGTATAAATATTGGTACTTGTACAGAACTTCTTTGCTCCGAATTTCATTAAAATATTCTTAAACTCTATTCCTGGAACATTTATATGGGGGCTAGGTGAAATAATGGACCGATCAATAGGCTTTGAATTCATTGAATTATCTTTAAAATTGCGACCCGTACTTTTTACACAAGGTTTACACGACAGCCATCCAGCCAGCCAGACGGATGTACGGACATCGTTAGACCGATTTCGAAAGTGATTCTGAGTCGATTGGGGTATAGTTTAAGGTAGGTGTTGGATAACTCTTTCTATGCGTTACAAAAATCAGCATATACGCATAATATCCTAACCTCCTATAATTATTCTAAAATCTAAAAATAAATGCATTCATTTGTATGCAAAGGAAAATATTCGAAAAATGTACCTTTTCTCATTTTGATATAAAATTTTTTTCAAATCATTCTTAAACCTAAAAATGTATTAATTTTACAGAGAAAATATAAATCAATTTTAAATATAGACAAAACAAAATTTCGGAAAATATGAATATGCGTGGCGGACCAAAAGTTGAGGACCGTTGGTCTAAACTTTATATAATCTAGTATATAGTCTAAACTATGGCCTAGTCTATATTTAAGTCTACTCTATTGTTCTGAAAATATTTAAGATACAACGCTGCAGATAACTTCTTAAAAATTCTTTCAACCGGCTTTTCTCGTTTCCTTCCTTAAATCCTGCCTAAAACATAAACCGGTTACGAAAGCTTTTAAAGCCGGTTTATACATACAAATACCTATTTACATATACATACAACAACGAGTACACATGATTTAATTAAAAATCCATATACGAGCAGGTAGTATTCGAGTAGTTTTACTATATATGCATTTAAAATTTATATTTATGCGTAAGCACAAGTAAAGTGTGAGCATAAAGAAGTACCTACTTACCACTTTTCTATTACTCTCTTAACCATAATTCTCGCCTGCTCTCTCTCTAGAGTTCTCTTCATGAGTTGAAAAGACTTCCTAGTTTGTGATGTCCTTATACATTTAAAACAACTAAAATAACAAAAAAATGTGAACTATATTATGGGGAGAAAGAGGTGATTTATGTATATATTTTTTGTCAACACAACAACTCTCTTTTATCATAAATAAATTTATGCTCTTAATTCAAGTGCCCACCTATAAACTAAATATGTTGTATGGAGAGATGCCAGATTAGATTTCAGGAAAAGAGAACAGTTTTATGAAAAATTTCTATAGAAATAAATTTAATTAAAATTTCTATAAAAGGAAAATTTTATGATGAATAAAAAATTATGGAAAATTTCGTATAAAAATAAATTTAATGGAAAATTTCGTATAAAAAGAAATATTATCGTAAATTTCCTAAAGAAAGAAAATTCATTGACAATTTTCTAAAAAAATAAATTTTATCGAAAATTTTCTATAAAATTAAATTTTATCGAAAATAAATTTTCTCTATAGAAATTTTTTGATAAATTTTCTCTATAGAAAATTTTCCATAAATTTTCTCTTTATAGAACATTTTCGATAAATTTTCCGATTTATAGAAAGTTTTCGAAAAATTTAGTCTTCATAGAAAATTTTTGATAAATAATCTCATTATAGAAAATTTATAGAATATATATAAAATTTCGATAAATTTTCTCTTTATAGAGAATTTTTAATCAATTTTCTCTTCATAGAGAATTTTCGATAAATTTTCTCTTTTTAATTAATTTTCTCTTCATAGAAAATTTGCGATAAATTTTCTCTTTATAGAAAATTTGCGATAAATTTTCTCTTTATAGAAAATTTGCGATAAATTTTCTCTTCATAGAAAATTTGCGATAAATTTTCTCTTCATAGAAAATTTGCGATAAATTTTCTCGTCATAGAAAATTTGCGATAAATTTTCTCTTTATAGAAAATTTGCGATAAATTTACTCTGTATAGAAAATTTGCCATAAATTTTCTCTTTATAGAGAATTTTTAATCAATTTTCTCTTCATAGAGAATTTTCGATAAATTTTCTCTTTTTAATTAATTTTCTCTTTATAGAAAATTTGCGATAAATTTTCTCTTCATAGAAAATTTGCGATAAATTTTCTCTTCATAGAAAATTTGCGATAAATTTTCTCGTCATAGAAAATTTGCGATAAATTTTCTCGTCATAGAAAATTTGCGATAAATTTTCTCTTTATAGAAAATTTGCGATAAATTTACTCTGTATAGAAAATTTGCGATAAATTTACTCTTTATAGAAAATTTGCGATAAATTTTCTCTTTATTGAAAATTTGCGATAAATTTTCTCTTTATGGAAAATTTGCGATAAATTTTCTCTTTATGGAAAATTTGCGATAAATTTTCTCTATAGAAAATTTGCGATAAATTTTCTTTTTATAGGAAATTTGCGATAAATTTTCTCTTTATGGAAAATTTGCGATAAATTTTCTCTTTATAGAAAATTTGCGATAAATTTTTTTTTTATTGAAAATTTGCGATAAATTTTTTTTTTTTATTGAACATTTTCGATAAATTTTCTTTTTATTGAAAATTTTCGATAAATTTTCTCTTTATAGAAAATTTGCGATAAATTTTCTCTTTATAGAAAATTTGCGATAAATTTTCTCTATAGAAAATTTGCGTTACATTTTCTCGTTATAGAAAATTTGCGATGTTTTATCTGTACAAAATTTTTTGAAAATTTCTAAAATTTTGTCTGGCATCCTTGCTCTTTGCATAAATTTCTTGTGTTGTGTCGGAGTTTTTTTCAGTGAGTGAGTGAGTAAATCTCTGTGTATGTTGTGTGTTTTTGTGTGCGTGTATTTCATATGAAGTTTGTGCGCTGCAATTCACAAGTTTTGTGAACTTTATATGTTGGAAAAAAATATATATATTTATATATAGATATGTATAGAAGAAAAAAAGGCAACATGAAAAAGTTTTTTCAATAATCGTAGCTCCTTTGTCGTCAGTCATCGTTGTCGGTTGTCGGTCGGGAGTTGTTATTATACACATAAAACATATTTTTTTGAAATATAATATTTAAAATAAATTTAAGTTTTCTTTTTGTTTTATATGCTGCAAATCTTAGTGGTTGTGTGTATATATTTGAGTGGGTGTTAAAAAGTCTCGTACATGTTTTTCCTTTTAATTTTTTATTTAAATATTTATAAAAGAGTAGTTGTATAAAAGCATTTGTTAAAGTGTTTATGGGCATGAGTGTTAACAAGAAAATATAAATTTATTTTATGAAAAAAAAGAAAAAAAAAATGATTTAAATATAATTAATTAAAATAAATTTTAATAAAAATTTTTTACAACAAATAATTGAAAAAGGATAATTTAAATTGCTAAAAAAAATTTCAAAGAATAATTTATTTGAGATTATAACATAAAATTAAAATAAAAATCTCTTGAACAAATTTAGTGAAACTTTAATATTTCTTTAAAATTTCCACAAAAATCTTCTAGTGTATATACGAAAAAATGGTAATAATTTTTCTTATTATAGCCAAGTTACTATAATCTTTTTTTTTAATCATTGAACATTTGTTTTTATTTTCCTAAAATTTTTCTTTAAATTTCCTTAAAATCTTTTAAATTTATAAAATATCTTTTAAATTATCAAAGAAATTTTAATTATTGTAAAAAATATTTTGCAAAACCTATTATCAAAAGATATATAGCAATTTCTTTAAATTTTGTTGGTTTTTTTTTTTCTAATTTATTTTTTTTCTGTTGGTCTCCTTATGAGATTTAGAGGGACAGAGTGGAGAAGTTGTGAAGTATTGTATAGTACATAGTAAATTTTTAGCAAAAGTATAATACATAATTATATTAGTGTATGTGTATGTAACAAATTGTAAAGAGAGCTATTTTGAGTTGTAGTAGTGGGGTTAGTGTTGTGTTCAAAAATATTGGTTATTGTAGCGAATTTTTTCCCCTTGTTATGGGTTAATGTTGTTGTTTTTTATGTTATTTATTTATTTATTCTTTTTTTCTTTGGATATCTTTAATATTTTTGTGTTATGTTAGGCTCAATTATTAACTTTTAGGAAGTATTTCTTTTTATGATTTTTTTTAGGTTTTTTGTTTCCTGCCTTTTGCTGGTCCTTTTTTCATTGTGATAAGAATTTTCTTATGGGAAATGAGACCATTTTTATTGTTGTTATTCCAAATGGAAATTATTTTAAAATGAGAATAAAACACAAGTGTATTGTTAAAGATTTTTTTTTTGAATGGAACAAGTTTTATTTTAAGAAAGGTCGATGAATTTTATTACATTTGAAACATACAGTAGCTCCAAACGAAACCCGTACATCCAGATAAGATATTTATTTCATGAAATATTTTTAAAACTAAATATGCTATAAGAACAATTCTTCCATTTTTTAATACTACTTGGTACTATATTAAATGCCACAAGCATAGTTTAGAATTTATTTTTATTTTTTCATATAAAGAAATTTAAAAAAATGGCAACTTAAACGCCACAACCAAACTCGTTTTTTATGCAACACTGTTATTATTTCGGGTTATTTCGCTAAAATTATTTTGCCAAATTTTTAATTGTTATTTGTTTGACAGTGTCCTTTTTCTGAAAAAGAGACTTATGAGAATAAACGGGAAGACAAAGAGAACAAACAAGTATTGAAGTGTAAAAATTAATAATTCAAGATCATAAAAATAGTAAATCGCTTCGGGAAATATCTGAAATAGTAAATCGAAGCCGATATATAATAAGCCGATACAAAACTGTAAATTGATTTAAAAATAAGGCAAAATTTTCCAATAACAAAATTTTTTTCCATGAGTTATTAGCTATATATTCTACAACAAGTCAAAAAAGATAAACTTAAGTGCGGGAAAATAGCAGAAACATCCGAAAGGTATTTAGAAAAAAAAATTTCCCAAAGAAGATAAGAAATATAATAAACAAGGCTGACTTCCAGGCATTAACCACTTACAAACAAAAGGAATAAAAAAGCAAGGTTGCAATTCGCCAATTAACAAATTTTTCATTTTGTAATAACGTGTTATTCATTGACGAAAGTAAGTTTTGCCTGTTTGGTTCAATGACCCTAATGTTTGAAAGCGGTCAAATTAAGTACTCCTTGCAAAAATATGAAGCCAACAGTTAAGCATGGCGGCGGGTGGGTAACGGTGTGAGGTTCATTCTCTGCATTTTGTTGAGGGTGTTATGGACCAGCATGCATAATTTACATATTTTGAAAAAAGTTTGCCTCTTTGCAAAGAAGAACTTGGACTTGATGAAGATTTTTATTTCCATCAAGACAAATACCCTCAGCATAAATCTCCTGTGCGATGGTTGTTATATAACTGTCAGCATGTTATTTAAAAACCAGACCAGAGTCCAGATATAAATCCTATTGAGAAATTTCGAAGCTATCTCGCACATTATAGGTTCCAAGTGTGATTCGAAGAGTTTCTGTGAAAAACTTGGGGAAAGTATGCCAAATAGATTAAAAATACTGATATTTATAAAAAATTTATTTATATGTAATGTACTAGTTTTGCTTTGGCACTGAAATGAGTAGTATTTTATGTTTTTGAAAATGTTAATTGAATTAAAAATTTAAGTTTCACCATTTTTTTTTATTTTTTTTTTTTTCAAAAGGAATTGTACTTCAATAATCGGTAAATCTCTGCGTTTGCCGATCTTGTTTTCTAGGAAAAACTATAATGCCCTTAAATTCAAAAATTGGGCTGTCATTTTCGATCTCATCTCTAAATAATTTTTTGTTGAATTCTATGGTCTCATGCAACTTCTTCAGAACCTCAGTGTTGTCCGCGATGATTTTCCATCAGCTGCTAAATTATTTAGATTTTTAATGTACGTAAACCCAAGTCTCGACCAAATTCTTCACTTTAGCGCGAAGTTTATTGCCTCTACTTCTTCTGCAGATTTCCAAGGATGGGGACAATTTATCGACAGATCTTACGATTCATTGACATAAGAAAATTGTATTACTGTAACTAGAATTTTGCCATCAAACTTTGAATATTTAATTGAGTCGAAGGACCATGAAAACAAAATGTTGTGCTATTTGGCCCAAAAGATTTGTCGAAAGGTCTTCAGGTTGGGATAAAGGAAGTCTAGTGCAAAGACACGAATTTGGCCACCAAGCGTTAAATATTTAACTAAGTCGAACGGTCAAGAAAACTGCAAATCCAAGTTAGAAAAATTTTGTACTATTTCTACAGAATGTGTCTTCAGCTTAAAAAGTTGCCAAAGGTCTTCAAATTGGAGAGGAGGAAGCAGCTTCTACTTTTATCAAATTTTCAATATTAAATTCTTCAGCTTGAATGGCAGGAAGAACTGTAAGTTAGCATGATTATCATTATTGAAAGCCTTCCATAAGTCTGGTGAAAAGACACGAATTTGGCTGAACCGAGTCGAATGATCATGAAAACCGTAAATCCAAAGCAACATAATGGTATACCCCAAGGTCTTGAGCTTAAAGTAAGTGGTAGGTCGACCTTGAAAACCGTGAATATAAGGCAACAAAATATTGCGCTACTTCTACCGAGTGGAGTGGAGTGAAGAGTCGTGCATCTTATCTTCCGTTTGCTTCCCTGTGCAACTCTTTAGATTATGTTGCATGAATGACTGCATGTCGAGAGTCTGGCATGAATAATGGACCATTACAACCTTAAATCAAAAACAACAAATGTTGCGGCACTTCTTCGAAGATATATCCAAAGGTCTTCAATTTTCAGCGAATAAAGATACTTCTTCTCTACTATCTTTTCTAAACAACTCTTCAGTTTATGTTGAAAAGCAAGGTTCCCAGAATCTCAGAAGAGGCTATTATAAATAACAGTATCGTATGTTTTGTATAAGCCTAGCTGCGACACAAATTTTGCCATCAAACGTTGAATAGTTGACTAGGTAGAGTTTTCCAAGCTAACCATTATTGACCTACTTCTTAAAGATGTGTCCAAAGCCTTTAGACTGGAGTAAATGAAGCTACTTCTTCTCTTCTACGTTCTTCACAATTTAATTCTTCAGATTGTGTGGCAGAAAGGATTGTAAAATGTCCCAGAAGAAGTACCATCTTAGACTTTCTAAAAGTCTATTGCTATAAGGAACGTATGTTCACGAGTAGTTTCGATTATTTCCCTGCAGAATATAACATTGATCAATATGAACCTCTTTAGCTCACGTTCTTCCCTAATCTTAACAGTAAGATATCTTTGCTTATTTTAGGGATCATAGTTTTAGAGATCATGGTATTTTTGATAACCACTGCAACCTCTCTGGTCGTAAATAGTTGTGATTTGTCATTAACTAGAAGGAAGTTTACAAACAACATTTTCTTGGCCTCCTATTTCTCTCAGCTTTAATGTGGAGAGAAGAATGATAACACGTTAGCCTGTACGAATTTTCCTGACTCGTGTTCGTTCCTATTTTAAGCAGTAAGATTATTCTAAACTTTTTCAGGGTTATCATCTCCGTAATAAACTTTTGAAATCGAGTTTGTTATGAAGTCATCGACCATCAAGCTTATTTAGTATCACAAAATCAGTATCAGGAGGTCTTAGTGTTTTTGATGATCACTGCAATCTCACTGTCCGCAAATCGCCTTTGTCTGGAAGGTTTTGAAATTTGATAGTAACACTTCGTTAAACATTCAATATTTCTCTCTCTTTCTGGGTACCTAATGAATAAAAAAATCCCTCTAGCGAAGAAAAACTTCGATTATTTTACAAGCTTTGTGATAACAGAGACATCGACTTGAATGAAGCTCCTTAAATCTTATTCTTTTCTAATAATAATAATAGCTAATAGGATAATAGGAGATTTTGTTTTAAATATTGTGTGAGAGAACTTCAATTATTGTGAAGATTGCTGACAAAAGAGAATTCGATATGGATGATTCTTCTTGCATTTAATTTTTATCTAATTTTAACATTATTGTACCCATTTTCAGGTTAATCATATTCTCATAAATATTCATCAACATCTGTTTAAAAATTTTGTCTGGATCAATAAAGGTTTTGGGTTTTTAATAAACTCTGCAAGTTCTCTATTCAAAAAAAGCTCTGAGTTATCATTGAGTAAAATTATTGCTTAAAAACCTGTTTACGATTTTAGGGCTGAATACGATTTTAGATCTTCGAATAATTTTAAGACTGGAGATAACAGAAAAAGGGGTCTGTGGGAAGCGCTTTATCCTTTATCAGATTGGAATTTTCAATATATATCTTGTTTATCTTCAGCATAACTAAGGAAATTTCGTCTGGATCTACATATAACTTTGGATTTTATGGGTCTCTTAGTAAGCTTAAAAAACGGTGGATCGCCAGTGAATGGTGGATCGCCAGTGAATTGTCAACGTATAAAATGCCAAAAGTCTAAGCCTAATATTTATAGTTGAAAATGGTACTATCGACAAATCACAACCATCTTTGTTGAGTTGGAGGGAGTGTGCTTTCTCAGAACACATTTATTCAATTATTCAAATGTCCTATACGCCTTTACCAACCTGATGATTTCCTGCTCCAGTTGAGCAATCTATGGGTGGAGATATTCCCCAAATATATCCACCTCGATAAAACTTCCTTGTGATTGATGATTGATATTAAAGAGAACTGGTAAATCATTGAAAAAGAAAACAAAGAAGCCATTGATCAATGCATTGATTATACGAGGGCGGATCAATAAGTTCGTAACTTTTCGAACTTCCCTCGTAGTTATATGAAATGCAATACTTTTCCCATCAAGCACCACCTGTTAATAGACTACTGTCAAATTTCGAGCAGGTGTCGTCATTTACTTTGCGTAAAAAATAGGATTTTTCGAGGTCCTTAAAATAGGCAATTGTTTGGTCAATAATTTCACCGTTGGAGCTGAATATCTTTCCACCGAGCCATTTATTTAGCTTTGGAAATAGGAAATAGTCACTAGGAGCTAAATCCGGAGAATATGGCGGATGAGGTACCAATTCTTAGCCCAATTCATGGAGTTTTGCCATTGAGACTGCACACGTGTTTATGGTCAATTGAGAGCAAACGCGGTACCCACCTTGCAGACGACTTTCTTAAACCCATCTGATCATTTAAAATCGAAACTACACTGCCATATAAAATGCCTATGGCATCAGAAATCTCACGCACTTTTACCCTTCGGTCGCCCAATACCATATCGTGGATTTTTTCGACATTTTCGGATGTACTGACCTCAATTGGCTGTCCAGATCGTTCAGCGTCATTTGTACTTGTGCGACCACAACGAAAGTCAGTAAACCACTTTTTTACCATTGAAATCGATGGTGCAGAGTCCCCATAGTGTATATCGAGCTTTTCCTTTGTTTGATTGACGAAACTCACTTTTTTCCATTTTTAGAAAAATATACGAGGTTGTACGTTTTGAACAGCTGTTAAATGCAAAATAAATAACGACACTTGCTCAAATTTTGAAAGTAGTCTATTAACAGCTGGTACTTGGTGGAAATGGTGTTGCATTTCATATAACTACGAGGGAAGTTCGAAAAGTCACGGACTTATTGATCCGCCTTCGTAGCTTAAATTTTTCTGAATGTTAGGGCATCTCTACAAATAAGAATTATCTTTACTCCAAAGACAACAGTTTAGCTTAATACTTTTACTTCTTTTATGCATTTCAATAAAGAAAAAATCCAAAGTTCAATGTAGCTGTAAAACAAACAAAAAACCAAAAAAAAATTCTTGTTTTTAGCCTAGTGCGGGTGAGTGCAATGATCTACTAAAATATACAATTTATAATAAATACGATATACTATAATTGTTGTAATTGTTGTTTTGCCTTATTGGAACAAAAACAGAAACAGCTATGTTCAATTGTTACATCTGGAATTGGTAATATGTCAGTGCTTGTGTCTTTCTTTCCTTTAGCTTTTCTAATTTTTCCTATAGATAAAATGTCTGCTGATTAAACATAACTACATTTAGAAGAGTCGAGTCCACATACTTAACCATAAACCTTATATGGGTTTTTTGAAAACTTTTTCTACATGTTTATAAAAAACGTTTGTTATGATCTTATTTATTATAAGTTTTTGTTGTGTGTGTATTTGTATGGGAGTTGAAAAAGTTTGATGAGTATTTTCCTTTCATGGAGTTTCAATTTCATGACATCTTTTGGTTTGGTTTTGTTGGCTGGTTAACTGACTGGATGGTTTGTTGTTTTATTTTATGTTTTTTACTCCTACGGCCATTTTTGGGTATTACCAACTGTCTGCAGTTTGTCCCCGTGACAGGCAAAATATTTTTATATAGTAGAAAAATATGCACACATGCTTATAACAATAAAAAAACTGTAAGATTGTTAATGTAGAGGCTTAGCAAAACCGAACTGTGTCTTAAAGGCAATAGAGGTTTTTTGCTTTTGTTATTTTTGTTTTAATAAGCCTAACCTTACTATGTAGCAGCCTACCTGCTAAGCTTTTGAAGAAATAAAGGGTGTTTAGATATAAGCAAATTTATTCAGACCAGACCGCAGTCTAGACTCGGGATTATACTACAGAATAAACTATAGGCTAGCCTATAGAATAAACTATAGGCTAGCCTATAGAATAACTTTTAACTTGTATGCTAAACTATAGGCTAGACTATAGAATTGTCTATAGGCTAGACTATAGAATTGTCTATAGACTAGACTATAGAATTGTCTATAGGCTAGACTATAGAATTGTCTATAGGCTAGACTATAGAATTGTCTATAGGCTAGACTATAGAATTGTCTATAGGCTAGACTATAGAATTGTCTATAGGCTAGACTATAGAATTGTCTATAGGCTAGACTATAGAATTGTCTATAGGCTAGACTATAGAATTGTCTATAGGCTAGACTATAGAATTGTCTATAGGCTAGACTATAGAATTGTCTATAGGCTAGACTATAGAATTGTCTATAGGCTAGACTATAGAATTGTCTATAGGCTAGACTATAGAATTGTCTATAGGCTAGACTATAGAATTGTCTTTAGGCTAGACTATAGAATTGTTGATAGGCTAGACTATAGAATTGTCTTTGGGGTAGACTATAGAATTGTCTTTAGGCTAGACTATAGAATTGTGTTTAGGCTAGACTATAGAATTGTTGATAGGCTAGAATATAGAATTTTCTATAGGCTAGACTATAGAATTGTCTTTGGGGTAGACTATAGAATTGTCTTTAGGCTAGACTATAGAATTGTGTTTAGGCTAGACTATAGAATTGTTGATAGGCTAGACTATAGAATTGTAGATAGGCTAGACTAAAGAATTGTCTATAGGCTAAACTATAGAATATATAGCAGCGTTCCCTATAAGCAGGCTATAGACTAGTCTGCAAGGTAAACTATAGAATAGTCTGTAGAGTGAATTTGATGTGGTATATACCCGTTTGGCAGGCTTTGTATCCCAATGTCAATTTTCATTTCCTAACAGCTCATTTAAAATACATAACTCTAGTCTAATTTAACACCCTGTAAATTACATATTATCATTATTGTAGTTGTAATGTATTTCTTTGCCTGCCTAACTACACGTCTGTCTGCCTAAGCAACTATTATTCACTTATTTACTTACTTGAAGCTGTTATTATTGTTGTTGCTTTACGTTGTTTGAATCTTCTTGTGTTACCTTACATTTTTTGAGACAATTCCTCATATTCAAAACAGCGTTTTCTTTTTATTTATACCTCTGTATTCCAGCAAAAGAAGAATAAAATTTTTCTGACAAAGATGAAGAGAAATAAGAAGAAAACGACACTCGCATACAAATCTATATACATTCTTAAAACAAGTTTTGTGCATCTTTTCTTTTCTGTAGCTTTTTTGTAAGAGTTTTTCTTTTATTTGTTTTTATTTCAGCTCTTATTTTATTTTATTTATTTTTTTTTTTTCTTAACAGCCTGTCTTTTTGTTGTATGTTATAAATATTTGTTGTTGTTATTAATATTACTGTTGCCTGTTTTTACAAAAATGACTTTATTGTTGTTAGTAGAAATAAAGGAAAAGAAAGAAATAGCAAGAAAAATCTTTTTGTATTCCTTTAACAGAGAAAAATTTTTTCATTTAGAGCCTGTTTCTTTAATGAAAAAAGTTGCATTTTTTGCAACACCATCATACCATTATTATCATCATTATTATTATCATGTTATTGTCATATTTTTGATATTGTGTTTAAATTAAAATACACTGAAGGAGTTTTTGTGTTAGGAAAATTGTGAAAAAATAAATTGAAGAATAAAAAATTATTTTTTGGCAGTAAGAAAATAACTAAAAGTTCTTTTAATAGAAACATGAATGATTTGGTATTTGAATTTTTTCTCAGTGTATTTTAGTACATTTTATGTTGCAGACTCGATTTTTTGTTTCCATTTCGCTTGTCTTAATTTTTTATTAAAAGTGATTATTATGGTTATTTTTGTTCTTCCGTTAATGTATTCATATGTTTATGATGTTGATGATAATGTGTCGTCACCATTTCATGTTGCTTTTACCATGTAGAATCTGTAGATGTTGCTGCTGCATTGCTCCATATTATGAATGTGGCAAGGCGTGGCTTTATTATGTTTAAAATTTGAAATTGTTATGTGCTTTACAGGCAAAACATTTAAAATGTTTATTTAAATTGTTACTAAAATGTTAATAACTTAATTCTGTTTTTTTAAGTTTGCTAAGAAAATGAAAATTAAATTATAAATTTTTTGTTACAATTTTTTATATTTTTGTTTGTTTCCATTTTATATTTTACTCCTTCTAAGTTTTTCGAAATGGCTCCAGTGTCTTGTAATTCTTAGCTGTTTTTTGTTTTATCTGTCTAAAGTTTTTGTGGGCATGTGGGCATAATGGAATTTCTTTAAAATACAACAAGAAAATAACCACAAATTTTGTAAGCATACAGTTCAAGCTTTAATAGACAAGGTGTATTTTTAAAATTTGTTCAAATCTTAAAACTGATGTTGTTTAAATTTGAGTCTATGAGAACCGCCATTAGGAATTCCTAATATTTTTTAGTTTAGTTTTTTTATATTTTTTGTATTTAGATTGTGATGGATTTTTGAATGATTAAGTATTAAACATTTAAATATTGGCAGATTTTTTTCTGGTTTACGATTGGCAGTTTAAAATTTTTATATGGTAATTTGTTTAAAAGACAGCATGAGAAACTGAAAACAGTAGTAATAGGAAAATTTAAATCACTTAAAGTCTCAAGAAAATTGGATTTAGGACATACTATATAGTAGAGTATAGTCTACACTATAGTTTACACAATACCTTACTCTATATAGTAGATTATAGTCTTCACTATAGCTTAAACTATAGAGTATAGTCTTCGCTATAGTTTACATTATAGACTAGACTATAGTCTACACTTATAGTTCACACTATAGACTAGACTATAGTCTACACTTATAGTTCACACAATAGACTATACTATAGTCTACACTGTAGTTTACACTACGTACTAGACTATAATCTACAATGTAGTTTACACTACACACTAGACTATAATCTACAATGTAGTTTACACTACAGACTAAACTATAGTCTACACTTATAGTTCACACTATAGACTAGACTATAGTCTACACTATAGTTTACACTATAGACTAGACTTATAGTTCACACTATAGGCTAGACTATAGTCTACAAATTTAGTTTACACTATAGACTAGACTATAGTCTACACTTATAGTTCACGCTATAGACTAGTTTAGACTATAATCTACACTTATAGTGCTCACTATAGACTATACTATAGTCTACACTGTAGATTACACTACAGACTAGCCCATAGTCTACACTATAGCTTACACCATATAGTATAGTCTACACTATAATTTACACTATATACTAGGTTATAGTCTACACTATAGTTTACACTATAGACTAGACTATAGTCTACACTATAGTCTACGCTATAGTTTACGCTATAGAAAAGACTAATGTTTAAAGAAAGTCTTTTATTTTTAAAATGTTCTTACCCAGCTTGCATTAACAGTCTCTGCTTCATTTATTTTTCTTTTCCTTTAGACTTAATTGATTTAAGCCACAAATTGTATGTGTATATCTTTCTCATACTATTTTGGCAAATCAAAATAACAAAATCCTGCAGCCTTATATAATTGATGCTTTTATTGAAACATTAGGAAAATGTTAAATTATCATTTCTCTGTTTCTTTATACTGAGCCAACCATTAAACTTTCTAATTTATTGCTTTCATCCTATAAATAGTTTATATCCTCTTTAAAACGTTTTTATTTATCGTTGACTTTGGTACATTAAATGAGATTGAATAAAAGACCTAACGAAAAAAAAAAAAATATATATATAGACAAGAAAACGATTAATTTTAAAGCGAATTATTATTTTTTCCAAACTTTTAAAACAAGGCCGGTAATAGAGGGGGTAATAGAGGGGAAATTTAGAAAAGCAGTTGGAAGAAAAAAAATTATAATTTTACTAGGATACATTTTATAATTTCTGGTTACCATCTCTGCTTTAGTTTAGAACATTTCTTAAACTCTTGTGAGTGTGAGTAATGAAAATGTGGTGTGAGTAGGGTAGACATCTTAATACATTCACCCTCTGTCTCATCATCACTCACCCTAATACATATCACAATTTACTAAGATGATAATTATTTTTAGAATTTTACAGTCTCCCACCCCAATACCTTCCGACCACCACTTGCCATGACCCTTACGTTAGTCCTTAAGTGTTTTAAGGCTATATTCCTTTGAAAACACTACAGCTTTTTTTTTGTTACTCATTTCAAAAACTCGAGAAAAAAATCTTTTTCATACATTTTTTAAAAGAGTAAAAGAGTGCACCCAAATCTAAAGTAAATTTAAAAGAAGAAGAAATAAACCATCAAATGATTGTTTTTGGTCCCATATACATACATACATACATACATATATAATATATATATATTCTGCTAAAAACGGTATTTTTTATTTTGCTTACATTTGTGTTGTAGTTTTAAATACATTTTTATATTGCAAAGGCGGCAATCAATAAATCTCTTATATTTTATACATTTTCATTTTGTTTGATTTTTTTTTTATTTTATATAAAATTTTTTTATGTGTGTATTTTACAACCAACAACAAAAACTTTATTATAGATGTTGTTGTTGCTGTCATCATCATCATTTTTTTTTTTTTCATCATTATCAAATAGGCCTTTTGTTTTCTCACACTCTTCTTTTTTTTCTCCTGCCTGCACTCTAATGTTTGTAGTTGTTTATATATGAATTTATTTTTTATTTTATTTTTTATACATATTTATTCACTTATTCAGTCACTAACTTCAGAGCTCTTCATTTAACACGTACCATACTTCAATCTAATGTAAATAAATACATATGTATGCATGTATGTATGTTCGTAAGAGTTTAGTTTTTTTATATATGCAGTTATTACTTATTCCTATTTTTCTTGTACTTGTTATTATTGTTGTTGTTCTTAAACATGTCAAAAAAGCAATGCGGCCAACTAAATAGAAATATTAATGTGGTGACACTATAAAAAGTGTTAACAGATTTTTAGATAAACATTTAAAAAAAACTTCGTTAGAATTGAGAAAACTTAAAACTGAGCATAAAAATCTTTGGTCTACACGTCAGACTAGATCTACACGATTGACTCGGCTATAGTCTAGGCTAACAATTAGTCTACACTAAAGATAAGAATATAGACTAGACTGTAAATCACTCTACAGCCTAAACTATAGAATAGATTATAGCATAGGCTATAGTACACAGTGGGGCAGAATCGAAATTTTTTGGAAATAAATCTGTAACTTCTGATCGGCCGGTTGGATTTTCATGAAATTTGGTATAGGCGTAGCAGAGGAGTGTACAATGTTATGTTTGGAAGGGGGGCACAACAATCCCCCCAGGTTGGATTTTCATGAAATTTGGTATAGGCGTAACAGAGGAGTGTAGAATGTTATATTTGGAAGGAGGGCACAACAATCCCCCCAGGGGCGGAGCTAAGGGGGCTCAAAGTTAGGTACATCTGACATAAAACATTTTTAATCGCTTGCAAAATTTTTGTCCTATTTATCTCTTATAGTTTTCGAGTTATTTGCGTTTGAAATTTTAAGCACCATAATTTTGCATGTTCTTGGTTCAGTTTTTTTCATATATATCCGAGTATTTCCGACCGATTTTATTAGTTTTTTTCTTATCTAGTTAAAGAGCAAAATTATCTATTGAATAAAAAAATTTGAAGTTGATATCTTTACCGAGTCCAAAAATAAACGATTTTGAATCTGAAAATTGCAAAAAAGACGACTTTTTGCGCTTTTTTAGCCGAAAAAGTATCTACACTCTTTTTTATCTAAAATAAAATTTTCTTTAGCAACATATAATTATTTTGCACTTTTCTGAAAGGTAAAACTTTTAACAACATATTGAAGATTCTTAAAATATATTCCGCTTGTCGATTCGTGCTTTGGGATTTGAGAAAATATGGTCTAAAATCAAAACTTTCATATAAAATGGGTCGAATGTACCATGACCAATTGAGTTATTGGGCTTGTTTTTATCTTAAAGTCATCAATGTGAATTTACCTTTCAGAAAAGTGCAAAATTATTATATGTGCTAAAGAAAATTTTATTTTAGATAAAAAAGAGTGTAGATACTTTTTCGGCTAAAAAACACAAAAAGTCGTCTTTTTTGCAATTTTCAAATTCAAAATCGTTTATTTTTGGACTCGGTAAAGATATTGACTTCATTTTTTTATTCAATAGATAATTTTGTTCTTTAACTAGTTAAGAAAAAAACTAATAAAATCGGTCGGAAATACAAGAATATATTTAAAAAAAACTGGACCAAGAACATGCAAAATTATGGTGCTTAAAAATTCAAACGCAAATAACTCGAAAACTATAAGAGATAAATAGGACATGTAGGTATGTTTTTTATAGGTCTTATCAGGGCCTACAACAATATGTAAAAATATTTGAAATCGGACGAGAAACAAAAATTTTGTAAACGATTAAAAATTTGTTATGTCGAGGTAACTAACTTTGAGCCCCCTTAGCTCCGCCCCTGGGGGATTGTTGTGCCCCCCTTCCAAATATAACATTATACACTCCTCTGCTACGCCTATACCAAATTTCATGAAAATCCAACCGGCCGATCAGAAGTTACGGATTTATTTCCAAAAAATTTCGATTCTGCAGCACTGTGTAGTATAGACTGTAGCATAGGCTATAGAACAGACAGTAGCATAGAATATAAAATATAACAGGGGTACTCGCAAGCTCTTGTTTCGCGACCCCCAAGGTTGTAATGGAAGCGCGACCCAATACAACTTTGACTAGTTTAAAAAATTGATAAAATGTTATATAAATATAAAATAATTTAAAAACTGTATTACTAATTGCGATATTGTTAAGAGACTTTTTCGGATAATGCATATCATTCTCTGCGTCCACAAAAGATCGATTGTTTCTTTTGATGGTCAAAGAAGCGAAAAAGATAGTTTCGCATAAAAATGTATGTTAATGAAAATTGTTCTAATACTTTTAGGGCTTCGGAGCTAACAAGCGGACAAACTTTGCTATATTTCATATATATGTATATGTTTTGTATAAAGATGGCTTTACATTTTTAAATAGTTACAGACTCATTGGAATTTTTATTTAAATTTCTAAATAATATTTACATTATTTGTTCAAGAATATTTTTCTGGATCTCTTCGTGACCTCCCACGAATGTCCTTACTTACCCCTTGCTATAGAATAGACTATGCTATAGTCATGAGATATGTCGAATTCATACCGACTAAAACCACCTTCTTTGTCATTCAGCAACCCTATGGAACTGTCTACAAAGATATTGCATCGCAGGGCAGGAGAGTCTTATCTAGGCTACTTCTGATGTCTGGGATTTCCTCAGATTATCTTCCGTTCTAAGTTTATCATGGATATTTTTAATCATTGAGGATATTACATCCCAATTTTCTCTCTTATTCAGGATGATGTCAACAATATATTGCGGATTCAGTTGGCACCCAAGGACTTCTTCTGTTTTCTGTCGATCGTGGCGAAAGCGTGCACAGTTGAATACGACGTGTTCTGGGTCTTCCTCTTGGTTTGTACAGTTAGGACGATATGGGGAGTTATCTAACCCGAATCTGTACAGGTAACTTCGGTATCCTCCGTGGCCTAAGAGAAACTGCGCTAAGTGGTAATTTACTTCTCCATGTCGTCTGTTTAGCCATACATCTATTCTCGGGATTAGTTTAAAGGTCCACCTTCCTTTGCGGCTGTCTTCCCATCTGCTCTGCCATTGTCTTATATAAGCTTCTCTTTCAAATTTACGTACAAGAGTGTCCAGTTGATTTGGGTCTCTTCTGATTTCATCCAAGCGTTTGGCTTCGTCGGCCAAGATATCTACGGGAATCATTCCCGCTATGACATGGGCCGCTTCGTCGGATGTTGTCCGAAAAGAGCGGCATACTCGTATAACCGATAACCTGTATACAGATTTTAGTTTCCCCGCTGCGATCTTTACTTTCAGAGCTGCTGACCATATGGTAGCAACTTAAAGTATAACTGAGCTGACCACCGCGGATATTATCTTCCTTTTGGATTGCACTGGTCCACCTATATTCGGCATTATTCTTTCAAGAGCGGCTCTAATATTTGCTGCCTTGTTAGCAGTATACTCCATATGTGTCCTAAAGTTAAGTCTGGCAACTATGAGAACTCCCAAATATTTGAGATGGGATTTTGATGTCACCTGGTGTTCTCCAACCGTTATTCTCGTGGTCTCTTTTTTACGCCTGCTTGACACTAATACAATCTCCGTTTTATGTTCTTCAACTTCCAACCCCACACTTTTCATCCAGTTTCTAATAGTCCATACTACTTCATTCGATATTAGCTCCACTTCGTCCATATATCTTGCTGGAACCGTAACTGCTATGTCATCCGCAAAACCTATAATGTTCGTTGTACATTTTATTCCACAATAGTGGACCAAGCACAGAGCCTTGTGGAACTCCTGCACTGACATTGTATGTTACGACACCTTCGTCGGTTTGGTAACAAAGCTTTCTGTCTGTGAAATAGCTTACTATTAATCTTGTTAAATACGCCGGTATGCCGATTCTGTTTAGCTTTTGAATTATTATTCCCCATTTCGCAGAGTTAAACGCTTTCTTTACATCAAGCGTTATGATAGCACAGTACTTCCTACTTGCTCCCTTGCCTTCTATCGCCATTCGTGCCGTATCTACTACCATACTACTACTACTATAGCATAGGCTATAGAATAGACTATAGTATAGGCTATAGAATAAACTATAGTATAGGCTATATAATAAACTATAGTATAGGCTTAGGCTATAGAATAGACTATAGCATAGGCTATAGAAGAGACTACAGCTTAGGCTAAACAATAGACTATAGTATAGCCTATAGTATAGGCTATAGAATAGACTACAGCTTAGGCTATAGAATAGACTATAACATAGGCTATAGTATATATCATAGCATAATCTATAGAATAAGCAAATGTTCTTTAACAAAATATTTAAAAAATATTGCAAAGCTTATTCAGCTGTTCACATTTATCTGCCTTCAATATAATTCTAACCATTAACTTGTAGTTTTTTTTTTTTTTTTTAATTCTTGGTTAGTGATTACTCATTCACACATATTTAAACAATATATTTATGTTTTAGTCACCCATATGCCACCCTCAACTTAATAGCAAAAAAAAAAACATTTTTGATAGCTCTACAAAACAAAAAATTTACTAGAAATTATGCACTTTTAGTAAAAATAGTGTAAGGAAAACCAAAAACAAACATTAAGACTGGTTGGATTACTAAACTAAAAAACACAGAAGGCCGGTTAAAATAAAGGAGGGACATCGGAAAAGTTTTTTTTAAATAGAAAATACATTTTCTAATTTTAAATAAATGCAAAGAACTTTAAGACTGCCTTCATATTTATTTTAAGCGCTATTATTGTTGCTGTTTTTTACTGTTGTGGGTTCGAAGTCGTTTTACTGATATCGCCTCCCCAACATTATAATGTTTATTTGTTTTTGTATTTTTTGTATTATTTTCTGGTCTTTATCTTTACTCCACTTTAGATTAACCCATGCTGACATCAGCCATAATGTGCAATATTAATTCATGGAAAAACAATACTATAAAATATAAAAACTTATATTTATACAGTCGAACACAGGTATAACGACACCGCTTACAGGGAACCATGGCTATAGCGAAAACTGCTTCGGTCTCATTGATTTTACCCACATTTTTCATACAAATAACTGCGTTTATAACGAGCACGGTTGTAGCGAACTTTTTTTTTTACAAAAAACTCATTTTTATAGTTCCAAGAAAAACATTTAATACAAAGAAAAAAAAACACGTTTATTACGAACTCTTACAAATACTAGTTTTAGATATTTAAAATTGCACATTTCAAAACGTTTAAAAAATGTAAAAACTAACAGAAATAACTCTAATTACTTCAATTTAAATTATCTGACAAATAAAAAGTAATTTTATATTTAACATAACGCATGCACATTTATCGAAAATAGATAAAAATAATAATGAATAGATAAAAATAATGATGAATGCAAAAAAGTATTACTGGTATATTAAAATCATAATTACAGCCCATTTTTAAAGGAAAGAAATACGCTTTAATTACAAATATTAGTATCGCAATTTTGTTAATAAATAAAATAGTTTGGAATTTTACGTATATAACGAAATAAATATTTGGGTCCTTCGGGTTCGTTATAACCATGTTCTACTGTACATAAATATTTATTTATGTGTGATTGAGTGAGTTTATACTCGTTGTTGTTGTAAGCTTACAAATATAGGGAACATTAACAGTTATGTATGTTGTTATTTTTATTATTATTGTTCTTTTTTTATATTCTGTTCCTTTTATTTTTATTTTATTTTGGGTCTTTATAAATAAAATAATAAAAGCCGACCGACACCGGTTCAACAACACCATTGCACTATTAATCTCCTCTATTTATGTATACCCGTGTGCAAGTACTCTATCTACTTATTATTCATTGTTGTTGCTATTGTTCTTATTTCTATATTTACAATTTTAACTCTCTTTTGTTATATTTTGCTCACTCTCTTCTTGTTTCATAGATGAGTTAAGCAGCGTTGCCAGAAACCTTGGCAAAAAATTATCATTTGAGCAATGAAAAATCATCAAAATTATAATTTTAATGATACATGGTTTAAAATCCCTCTATTAGAAAATAACAGATATAAAATATGTTTATTCTGTATATCGATTCAATGTATGAGTTGTAGAAGTTCGAGGAATTTTCTATGAAGAAGTCTTTCAACAAAATTGATTGGCATAGCAGAATTCGGTCATGTGTCAGAACCAAGTTTAGCTACTGTTACCTCTAAAGTACTCTTACAGGTAAAAAAAAACCATTCAACTTGACTAGCCCTAAAACACCGTTACGGAAATAATTAGAAATACCCTTCCTGCTAAAATGCCGATACCGAAATAATGCAAGATATTTTCGTTACCGCTAAAACACCAATACAGTTATTACAAAGTTTGAGAAAAAATTATTATTTTAAATAAAATGAAAATAAAATTTGTAAGAATGTTATGGTTATTCCAGCCCGACTGTTACGGAAATAACAGCTAAAAAACCTTTACCGAAATAATCGAAAATACCATTACCTCTACCTTTTTGGTTCGGTTGACAACCTTGGCCAGAACTTAAGAAAGTATTATTTCTACTATTGCGTTATCGTCATTAGACAAATAAATAAATATTTGACTTAGTGGTGAAATACCGGAGGAAAGTTAAATGAAACAAAATTAGGAAAATATATACTTTACAGGTTTCCCATATGAATAACGAGGTTATTGGAAGGATTTTTTCGTGAAGTTCTGTCATATAAAGCTGAAACTTTGTTACTAAAATTTAAATAAAATAAGTATAGTATATATTTAGTTGTACGGATTTTTATAAACATGTACAAATCATCGTGAGTCTTTAAAACACGTTAAAAATATTATTAAAATAAAAATCATATTTTTAAGAAAAAATCATCAAATCATATTTAGGTTAAAAAATATGATAAAATCATCATTCTGGCAACGCTGGAGTTAAGTTAAGGTTTTTTGTCTCAGTGTATTAGTGGGTAAATTACAATAGTGTTGTAAAAAAAATAAAATAAAATAAATAACTAGTAACATCAACAACTGTAATTAATTGTTCCAAAAGCCACCCACTATTTCTTTTGTTTCATTTTTATTACATTTTAAGCCATTTTTTATTGTATGTATCAACTCTGGCAGTTCTACTCGTGTTTTAATTTTTCGGATTTGTGGTCTCGGCCGTAAATTATATTCCATTTACTATTATATTTTGTGTGCAAAGGCCATCAAAAAAAAAAAAAGACATAATTAATTGGAACAGATTGAATTCTAAAAACTGGCATCTTTAGGATTATATTTTGTTTTTGCCATTTTTTTTTTTAATTAAAAAGATTCTTTTTTATTTATAGCTAATGCTGATAATCGATTGTTTATGAGGGCTGGTGTTAACCAATTAAAGTTATTTTCAAAAAAAAAAAAAAAAAAAATTTTTTTTTTTTCACAAAATTGTCAAGTTTTTATGACATTTTCAAGAAAATTTTGAAACAAAGTATTTTTTAAATTTTTGGGACAAAATTTTTAAACGAATTTTCATCACAAAATGTGTGCCAAAATTTTTGTCCGACATTTTTTTAAAGATATTTTTGACAAAATATTTTTTTACAATTTTTTTTTTAATTTTGTTATTTCCTTTTTTTTTAATTTTGGCATTTCCTTTTTTTTTTGGAATTTTGGTAATTTTTTTCTTTATTTTCGTAAAAATTTTCTAAAAAAATAGTTTTTGAGACAAAAATAAATATCAAATGTCACAAAATTGTTTTTTTTTTTTTTAATATTTGAAATTATATTTTCTAATGAAATTTTTGGGACAACATTTTTTAAAGAAGTTCTTAGGACAATTTTTTAAATTTATTTTTGAAACAAAAATTTTGGGATATTTTTAGTTCTGTTTTTTTTTTTTTTTTTTTTTTTTTTACAAAATTTTGTAAAAAAAATTGTTTGACATAAGATCTTAAAATTTTGGAAATGTGTAAATATTAAACGTCACAAAAAGGTTTTTGAAAGTAAATTTTCTAAAAGAATTTATGGGACAGCATATTTTTGTACGAAGTCTGAAAAAATATTTTTGGGATTTTTTTTTTTAAATTTTGTGAGAATTTAGGTCAGAATTTTGAGAATAAATATTTGTCAAAAACTTGTCATATTCTTTAAAAGATTTTAAAACTAAATAAGTAAATATTTCTTAAAGTATTGAAGACAAAATGTTTTTAAGAAAATATTTGTACAAAATATTTCTTAATTTTTGTGACAATTTTGGACAAAATTTATTAAAAATTTTTGTAAGATATTTTTAAAGGAATTTTTATGAAAAAGTTTTCTTAAGATGTTTGGGAACTTATTTTTATTTTTGGTATTTTTTTTTTAATTTTTGCGACAAAATTTAACAAAAAAAAAAAAAAAACAAAAATAAATTTGAAAAAAAATTTTGAAATACTCAAAATTGTCTTAAGAAAATTTTTTGAACATATTTTTTAAAAAAAGTTCTTAAAATAAAATTTTCTTCAGCAATTTTGGGGAAAATTTTGAAGATATATATTTGTCACAAATTGTCTTAAGAAATTTTTGGGACGAAATATTTTTTAATGAAATTTTTGAGACAAAATTTTCTTAAGAAATTTCTGGGACAAATTTGTATTTATTTTCTATTTATTTATTATTATTTTTTTCTTTTTACATAAAATTCAGAAATTTTTGATACAATATATTTAAAAAAAAGTGAAATAAAATTTTCTAATTGTTTTTATTATAATTTAGATAATTTAGAACAATTTCTGTAACAAAATTGTCTTAGAAAAATTTTGAGATAGTATATATTTTTGGGACCTTTCATTTTTGTGACAGCAAAATTTTACAATAACTTTTGAGACCATATTTTGTAATAAAATATAAAAAAAAAAAATAATATGAAAATTTCTTAAGAAATTTTTGAAACAAAATTTAAAAAAATTAAAGAAAAATTGAGAGAAAATTTTTTAAATAATTTTTTTATTTGTTTAATGTTTGTAAAGAAATTGTGACAAAATATTTTGGGCAACATATTTTTTAAAGAAGTTTTTGATTTTAATTTTTGTGGCAAAATTTTCTAATACCAAATGTTCTAAATATAAAATTTTGAGACTTAAATTATTCAAACAAATATATTTCAAAAAAGTAAAATAAATTTGAGACAAATTTAGATATTATCACAAAATTAAAAAAAAAAAAACATTTTGAAACGAAATTTTCGGAAAAAATCTTTCTAAACAAAAATTTTGTAACAATTTTTTCTGAAAAGGGTTTGTCGCAATATTTTTTAAAGAAATTTGAGACAAAATTGACTAAAAAAAATTATTTTGAAAAATAATTAAAAAAAAAAAAAAAAAAATAGACTGGACAATAGATTATACTATAGGCTAGACTACAGTCTATACTATAGATTAGATCATAGACTAGAGAATAGACTGGACTGTAGAATAGACTATACTATATTATAGATTATAAACTAGACTATAGATGCTGTAGTCTGGACTATAGATTATACTATAGACTGGAATATAGACTAGACTTTAGTCTAAATAATGATTACATTTTTTTCACTTCAATCTATTTATATGCGTTACTTAACCTTTTAACTAAGATTCTTACACTATTAAACTATCTAATATAATATCTATCTTAACACTTACACTCCTCTACAATTATTTTTCTACTTGTCTTTTTTGCTAATATTCAAAGTATTTATTTTAACACATAAAAGATTTCTCAACCTTTAACCTTTAACAAGAAAATTTCTTTGCTTTACCTCCTACAGCAATAAAATCTTTGCAAAAGTTTACCACACAAATTTCGTTGTATATAATATAATATATATGCAATTTTATTAACATTTGCAATTTTATTAACATTTGAACTTTGCATTGTCCCCCTCCTCATAAACACTCTTTAAAATATATTCTTCTCTTAAGTTATTTATTTTGTATACAATAATTTTACTCTTTGTTTAAAAAAAAAAAAAACATGAAAAACTAAACTATAATTTTCTTCTCTGCTTAAACAGAATAAAAGAAAAACTGTTAATATACTATTTGATTTAGTACGTTTTTAGTACGAGTCCTTTTTTGCTGTTGCAATATTTTCACTATTTTGCTGCTTACGTTTATTCTACAAATTGACATTTAACGTTTTTGATTTTGTGTGGGGGAGAATGTATGCTATAGCAGCCTCTTTAATGATTGGTGTTGCCAGATTGAACATAATTTTTTAAGAAGTGGCTATTTGTTTTGTCCGGAAATTATTTAATATTTAGATTTTTCTTTAACTTTAATTTTCGTTAAAGAAATTAATTCTTTTATTAGGAAGTTTCTTAAAATCCTGCCGGTTTTTATTTATTTTATGTGGCAGCTTTTTATTAAAATATAATCGGTCTACGTACTCTTTCTCTTTTTTTGTTTTCTTTTTCTCTTATTGGCTACCTCCTTAGCTGTAGTAAAATCTATTTGAAATCATGAAAACATATAAATTTATTGATGTTTCTTTTCTTTTGTCCTTTTTTTTTAAACAAATTTTTTCAATGAAATTGTAATATGACCTCTTGCGTGTGCTTGTTTTTTTAACATTTAAATGTTAAGTTCGATTAAAACAAAAAAGAAGTGTAAATTAAATCCCCCGAATAATCCAGCCACAGACATGGGTGTGTTTGATATAATTTCCTTTTTTAACTTATTTAAACAAAATTAAATACTCGACAACTTAAAATATAATAAAGACATATATATAATTAACCTATAATATTAGTAAATGAAACCGAAATGATTTCTCTAAAAGTAAATGAAGCTCTAGAGAAATAAAATTGATTAAAATTCTCCAATGATAAAATATTTAACTTATTTTGAGATAATTCCTTTCCCTTTATCTGCAATCACAATCAATCATACAATTCAATTACCTTTATGCTTTTTTTTTCTCTTCTGCTTTTCAGGATCATATACAACATTATAATTTCTTTGCTACGCTCTTTAAACCCACAACATTAATTTGTGGTTGTTATTGCGATCATGCATCGTTCATTGAAACCACACGCACAAGCTAAAAAGATAACAAAAGTCGCACCACCAGCATTACCCGGTGATCCTGTACCCCAGCAAACAACAACACAATCAGCATATCAACAACAAATACCCCTATATCGTTTAGGTGGTAGTATATCGAGTGCAGCTGGTAAAGTACAGCTGGAGGATGGGATTATAATGAGTAGTATGGTATCGTCACCATCGCTCGAGGAGGGCGGCTTTAATTTGCCACGTGAACCTACAGTAGCATTAAGAATTAAAGGTTAGAAAATATCAAAGAAAACAATGTAAATATTTTATCAAGATTTTAAACTAAACTATAGTCAAGATAACAGACCAGACTATAGTCAGTACTACAGATCGGACTATAGACTAAAATATAGTCAACACTATTGCTTAAACTATATTTAAACTATAGTCAAGACTATACACTAAACTATAGTCAAGAATATAGACTAAATTATAGTCAAGACTATAAACTGGACTATATTCAAGACTATAAATCAGACAGTCAAAATTATAAAACAGAATATAGTCAATACTGTAGTCATATATATATATATATATATATATATATATATATATATATATATATATATATATATATATATATATATATATATATATATATATATACTTTGGACTAAAGGCCAAAATGTAGACTACACTATAGTGCTATATAGTACTATACAAAATTGTTGATGTACACTTCTCAATTTTGAGGTTATGTTCCTTATAAACCTTTTTAAAATTTTATAAAAAAAAAACAACTAAAAATTAAAACTTTTGTTCTTTTTTTCCAGATGAAATAAGCGAATATTCATCAGCCATGTCAACCTCAGGTTCATCACAAACCTCGGTCACGGCTACGGCCGTCTCGAAAAACGCACAAACTTCCGCAGCGGCAGCAGCAGCAGCCGCCGCTGTTGGAAATCCTTTGCTGGGCTCTTGTCCACCCAATTTAGTGCCATGTCCCCCGCCAGTATTTTGTGCCACTCTACGAGAACCTCTCACCCACAAAGCCGCCGTTTATTATCACCAGCAGCTGGCTCTGCAAGAGGATCAAGGCATCGATCTAACACAATCACCGGGTCGTGATTCTCCCGGTTCCTCCTCTGGTTCAGCTGGTTCTGGATCACGTCACTCAACCGCTAGTTTAGATTCAGGTCGTGCTTCATCATATCTAACCGGTGTTTCGGGCGCCGGTTCAATACGCAGTAGTGGTGGTGGTGGTGCTCTATCATCGCCACGTTGTAGTTCCCTAAGTTCATGTTCGATTGGTTCAATGGATCGTCAGCGTAATGAAGAATTAATTATTGATTGGCTAATGGAAATGAAATATGAAGAATATGCTCAATTGTTTATAACAGCGGGATATGATTTACCCACTATAGCCCGTATGACACCAGAAGATTTAACAGCAATTGGCATTAAGAATCCACATCATAGGGAACGTATTAAGCAACGTATTGATAAGTTGCAAGTTTTGGATAATCTACCACATTTTGTGCCGGTAAGTGAAAAGAATTTTTAATAGTTTTTGTTTTTAAATTAGATAGGAAAATATTTGGGAAATTTAGGTTCAAAAGGTTTAAAGAACAAACGTTCATTAATTCGACGTAAGTTCACTTAAGGTATAATGTGATATTGCCACATAATAACGTGGTACATATTTATTTTGGCAAAAAAAAATATTTATTAAAAAATGGCGTCATTAAAATGTAACTTTTACATATTCCTCATTATTCATAATGTGGGTTTTTTCAAAATATAAAGGGATAAAAAGAAACCTAAATGAAAGGTTTTTTTTAATAAAAATTAATACCACCAAACAGAAAAACTAAAAAGAACTGATAAAAGAAATAAATATTAACAGACATAAACAACTTTCATTTCGTGTTTTGAAACTTAAATTTAAGCTAAAAGAAAAAAAATCGACAAAATAAACATAATATGGAAAAAAAATAAATAAAAAAGATTTATGAGTTTGCGATTAAAAATGGAATATAATTATTAAGAAAAAAATATAAGTATGTATAAGATTAGACTATAAAAAATATTAAATAAAATTTAAAGCAAATGAAACTTGAAACTTTGAAAACCCAAAGGGCAACATAATAATCTTTAAGATTTCCTCATGTAATGCTTGAATTAATTTTAAATTATAGAAATAACTAAAAAATATAATTATTAAACTTTGATTGTTAATTATTACAAAATACTAACTAAGAAATATGTATATATAATTACAAATAATTTTATAAGGTATAAGTAAAAATTCAGTTCCTATTTAAACCTTGAAAAACGTTGTTGAAATTACTTCTTTAATTGTTAATTAAGTTTAACATAATTTAAACGCAATTTTCCATTTAAATACTTCATTGCTAAAATACATTTTAAACAATTCTCTTCTACTAATTGAATAAACTTCTTCCTTCTACCCTAATGTCTCTTAAGTTTACAGTTAAATTATTTAAACAAATATTATTTTATGGTTTTCAAACGTTAGAAGTATAATATGGATCATTTAAAAGTGCTAATCGAGTATATAAATAATAGAAAAAAATCTTCAACTCATGATTTTGGTTTAATTTAAAATTATGTGTGAAATATTTGAATTTACATATACAAAATGGCTAAATAAGAAAATAAATAGAAGAAAATTTGATCTGAGATAAAATGTTTTTCTTTATCTTAGTTTAATTTATTATAAATTTAAATTAATCTATAAATTAAATTTAAGACGGATATAAGCGACGAAAATTTAAACAAATAAAGAGATAAAGTATAATTCATACAAGAAAATAAAATTACTTAACTAATTTAGCTAAATTTCAACAGCAAATACTTAGGAGAATAACAAATAATCTGACTAAATTTCATTTAATTCGTAATTTGGATATGAGAATGTTTTCACAGACGGACAAACGGACATAGCTAAATTGACTCTAATTTTTAGCAAAGTCAAACATCCTTGGATAATTTTTATTTACCTTTGCTCAGTTATTAGCGAATTATAATGAAAAGAATCACACTTTTTCAATAATAGTTTTACATAATCTGATATTAATATATATTTTTTTTTCTAAATCAATTTATCTGAAACAGTTTCGGTAGTTTGGACGTGACAAAGTTTCTTACACAGAGACCGACAAATGAATCGTTTCTAATTTTTGGTAGCGATTAGCAAAAGACATAGTCAAATATCTAGAGTCAATTTTATTTATTTTCTTTGAGTAGTATTAAAATAAATCATAATTTCTTAGAGATTGTTCAAAATGTTGTTCTATAACTTCTTATTTAAGTGATTTGGCTGATTTTAAATAGCTTTTAAACAGCTTCGGAAAACAACAAATAATCTGGGGTTTATATCATTTAATTCGGTTTAGTAGTTTGGACATGAGAATATGAGACCAGTCATAGCTATATCGACTTACTGAGTTTCAGGTGATTTTTTTCTTAGTGCTACACACAGAATGATAAGCTTATACATTTGTGGAAAATTGGTACATTTTTGGAAAATGGTACCAATTTTGAGCAATTACACTTTTTGGAAAATTGTTGATTTTTTGTGAAAAATTTTTTTTTTTTTTTTTTTGTGAAAAATTATTATTATTTGTTTTTTTTTTTTTTTTTTTTTTTTTTTTTTGCAAATTTGGTACTTTTTTTCTGTACTTGTTTATAAAATTATTTATTTTTAAAACATTTTGAATTTCTGGTAATTGATAATTTTTTTATTGGTGCTTTTTTTGGAAAATTGGTAAATTTTATAAAGTAATACTTAAAGAAAAAATGTTGCTTTTAAGAAAATACATAATAATTGGTACTTTTTTTGAAATAGGACTATTTCAAAATTGGAACTTTTTTGGATGTGATACATTTAAAAATACCATTTTGGTATTTGTTTTTGAAAATTGATATTTTTTTGTAATTTGTTTAATTTTGTCAAAATTGGCAGTTTTTGCAAATCCCTTTATACAAAATTTAAACTTTTTTTAGACAATTAATTTTTAAAAATTGGTATTTTTTTTAATTTCTTTTTATACAAAATTTAAACTTTTTTCAGGCAATAACTTTTTTTAAAAATTTGTCTTTTTATAAAAAAAAATGGCATCATTTTAATTGGAAAATTGTTACTTTTTCAAAAATTAGTACTTTTTGGTACCTTACATTTTTTTTTTTTTTTTAATTGGTACTCTTTTAAAAAATTTGTACTATTTTAAAATATGGTACTTTTTTAAAAAATGCTACTTTTCATTGGAAAATTGGTATCTTTTTCGAAATTTGTGTTTTTTTTAATTTTTTACTTTTTTGTCAAAATTGGAACGTTTTGCAAATTACTACTTTTTTGAAAATTTGTGTTTTTTAAATTTATCCTTTTATAAAAAATTTTCACTTTTATCAGACAATTACTTTTTAAAAATTTGTACTTTTCTTAAATTTGTCTTTTATACAAAATTTTAACTTTTTAAAAAATGTTAACTTTTTTAAATTTGTCTATAAAAAATTAGAACGTTTTAAGAAAATTAGAAAGTTTTTGTAAAAAGGATACTTTTGTCGAAATTATTTTTTTTTTTTTTTTTGATACATTTTTTGAAAATTATTTTTTTTACTTTAAATTTTGAACTTAAATTGATACCTTTTTTGCTAATTAGTACTTTTTCAAAAAATTCGTACTATTTTTGAAATGTGACACTTTTTTAAAGTTGGTACTTTTGTTAAAAATTGCTTCTTTTTGAAAATTTGGACTTCAAAAAAAAAATAATAATAATAATAATAATAATAATAAATAAATTGTTTTAAAAATTGGTACTTTTCTTAAAAAATTCAATTTTTTAAAATTTACTATATTTCTTGATAATTGATATTTTTTTTTTTTTTTTTTTTTTTGTGAAAAAGTTTTTTTTTCTTTTTTGCAAATTTGGTACTTTTTTTCTGTACTTGTTTGGAAAATTATTTATTTTTAAAACATTTTGAATTTCTGGTAATTGATAATTTTTTTATTGGTGCTTTTTGGGAAAATTGGTAAATTTTATAAAGTAATACTTAAAGAAAAAATGTTGCTTTTAAGAAAATACATAATAATTGGTACTTTTTTTGAAATAGGACTATTTCAAAATTGGAACTTTTTTGGATGTGATACATTTAAAAATTGCAACTTTTTTTAAATTAGTTACTTCTTTTTTTAATTGGTACTTTTGTTTAAATTGTTAATGTTACCATTTTGGTATTTGTTTTTGAAAATTGATATTTTTTTGTAATTTGTTTAATTTTGTCAAAATTGGCAGTTTTTGCAAATCCCTTTATACAAAATTTAAAATCTTTTTAGACAATTAATTTTTAAAAATTGGTATTTTTTTAATTTCTTTTTATACAAAATTTAAACTTTTTTCAGGCAATAACTTTTTTTAAAAATTTGTCTTTTTATAAAAAAATGGCATCATTTTAATTGGAAAATTGTTACTTTTTCAAAAATTAGTACTTTTTGGTACCTTACATTTTTTTTTTTTTTTAATTGGTACTCTTTTAAAAAATTTGTACTATTTTAAAATATGGTACTTTTTTAAAAATTCTACTTTTCATTGGAAAATTGTGTTTTTTTTTTAATTTTTTACTTTTTTGTCAAAATTGGAACGTTTTGCAAATTACTACTTTTTTGAAAATTTGTGTTTTTTAATTTATCCTTTTATAAAAAATTTTCACTTTTATCAGACAATTACTTTTTAAAAATTTGTACTTTTCTTAAATTTGTCTTTTATACAAAATTTTAACTTTTTAAAAAATGTTAACTTTTTTAAATTTGTCTATAAAAAATTAGAACGTTTTAAGAAAATTAGCAAGTTTTTGTAAAAACGATACTTTTGTCGAAATTATTTTTTTTTTTTTTTTTTTTGATACATTTTTTGAAAATTATTTTTTTTACTTTAAATTTTGAACTTAAATTGATACCTTTTTTGCTAATTAGTACTTTTTCTAAAAATTCGTACTATTTTTGAAATGTGACACTTTTTTAAAGTTGGTACTTTTGTTAAAAACTGCTTCTTTTTGAAAATTTGGACTTCAAAAAAAAAAAAAAAAAATAATAATAATAATAATAATAATAAATAAATTGTTTTAAAAATTGGTACTTTTCTTAAAAAATTCAATTTTTTAAAATTTACTATATTTCTTGATAATTGATATTTTTCTTGATAATTTAGTACTTTTGGTAGATTTGGTACTTTTTTTCGAAAATTTTTGTAAAAATTGGTACTTTTTTAAAAATGTTTACAATTTGAAGAATGTTCACTACAATTTTGTAAAATTGTTTTTTTTTTTTTGGAAAATTGGTCTTTTTTTTAAATTGATATTCTTTTGAAAATTTGTTACTTATTTTATTGCTACTTTTTTTCTAAATTGATACTTAAAGAAAATTAGCTCTTTTTATAAAATACAATTTAAAAAAATATTTGTTTTTTGAATTGATACTTTATTTTAAAATTGAAACTTTTTTGGAAAAATAGTATTTTTTTATTTGTACTTTTTAGAAAATTTATACTTTTTAAAAAACTGGTACTAACATTGGAAATTTGGAACTAAAATTAGTACTTCTTTAATAAAATTGAAAATTTTATTTTTTAATCAGTCCTTTATTTTTTCTTTTGTATTTTTTTGAAAATAGGAGAATTGACACCCTTGAAAACTGTTTTTTATTGGTACTTTTTTCATTATTTTTTTTAGTAATGGTTCTTTTTGTGAAAAAATTTTATACTTTTTAAAAATGTTTTATTTTTTTTTATTTTTTTATTAGTACTTTTTAATTTTGTATTTTTGTCCGATTTTCAGCCGCCGAAAAAATGTTATTATTCAAGCTCCGCCAATAAATTTGTTAAGTGCAGAGCTGTAAAGTTGTAAATAACAAACGTTACGTAGTTTTGTCCCTATCTCTCCGTTTTATGGATAACAAAATTATAGAAAGAATTTTGAGTATTTTGATGTATAATCATAGCTGCCAGATAAATTTGTAGCAAAATCGTCAAATTTTGAGAAAAAAAATCGTCAAATTGACTATTAGAAATCGTTAAAAAATCGTCAACATCAAAAATGTTGTTATGTATTGATACATTTTCTGTGTTTTTTTTTTTTTTTTTTTTTTTTTTTGATGATGAACAATTTTTTTTATTTATGTATAAATTAAAGATATTAACAAAAATTACATTAACTTTATACATTCGGCCTTTTATGAAATTCAAGTAGTACCTGTTAAGTCTGATGATATAGGCATAAAAATGATGAATATGTAATTTTGTATGACTCAAAAAAATATTTACCTTGTCTCTTGAAAAGTTACAAAAAAAGCCCATAGGCCCTTTTGTAAGCTCATCAACGATATTCAAAATTTAATTTTGTATGAATTCGTCAAATATATCTGAATAATTAGTACTGCTACTTATGAATTTCTAATCGCTTAATTACGAAATTAAAAGTCTTTATAAAAATTTCAGAAGAGTTTTGGCTTATGTACAATATTCATTCGACATTTCATAATAAAATCGTTCATAATTTAATCGAATATAATACTTATTATATTGGTTCCTATAAATCGTTTCTATAAGTGAACAATTTACATTGACAAATTTAAGAAAATTTGTATTTCAATTGTTAATATTTATGTACCAACTAATATACTTTTAAAGGAGATATATAAAAAGTGCTGAAAATAGTTCTGAATATCATTTAAAAAAAAAATCTCAAATTGGGGGCAAAAAGCTAAAATCGCCAACAGAACACTTTTAGGGCCAAAAATCGACAAATTGCAATAAATCGTCAAATCTGGCAAAAGTGTGTATAATGCGAAGTTATGGGGGACTTTTAGAAATTAAATATCAACAGGTGAATGGACATCATTATATGGAATGTCATTTTGATAAGTTTCTTGAATATTCATACATATATACTTTTTTAAGAACTGAAATTCTTTTATATTTCTGATTCACCTCTTATTAAAAGTATTAAACTATTAAAATTTTTCCTTAACAGTAATACAGAGTGTTAGAGCAAAAGAGCAAGGGAATATATACAAATAGATTAGACATACTATAGAAATTATGTCTAAAGCAACTGTCGTATCAGTTATGTATTAAAGCTAAAAGAAAACTTTAATTATTACATATTTTTTGTCTACTATATTTTCTGTCATTCTGTTAGCTTAACTATTTTTTATTTGTTGCAAATTCTACGCAATTATTATTACTATGTATTTAATTTTTATTTTTCTAAAAAACCAGTAAATCTAGCCAAGTTATTTCCTGTATATACAAAATAAATAAATGAGAAGAAAAACAAACTGATTCACATATTTTTAAGTTTAAAAGCCAACTATTATAAGTTATTGTTGTAGTTACATTTGTTGTCTGGCCAAAGATATATTCTTTTTATTTAACACTTTAATAAAAAATAAAATGTAAAGAAAGAAGAATGAATAAAAAAACAGACTTTGCAAAAAAATAAATACAACAAGATGAATAATATTATGCCGCATATAGATATTTTCTGTTTTAAATCTTTCTTTTTTTTTTTTTTTGTGTTAAAAATGAGTTTCTAAATAAACGTGTTTTGCAAAAATTATGCCATGTTTACACTTGTCTCGTATAAATTCTATATAATATATATATATATATATATATATATATATATATATATATATATTTTTTTTTTTTATTTTCTTATATAAATTCCTTCTGTCATAAAGCCTCATATTCATTGTTTATTATTTTGTATACAATATATAATATAAAAAGAATGGCCGACTGACTGAAACTGACTGAACAAATGAATAACAAATTAACTGAATGACTGACTTCAACATTTAATATGTATTCACAGTAACTTATTGTTTTATGGTTCTATTTTCATTTTTGATATTTTGTTGACATTTTAGATAAAAAAAAGTCAGATATGTGTAAACATTTTATATGTTATATCTATTTGTATATGTTTATCCTGGGCGATAAACACTAAATTCCCATTTTTTAAATTTAACGAAAAAAAATTTTAAACTTTAGCTAATTAAATAGGAGTTTAGTAAACAATTGTCTAAGAACTTAGTTTAAGCCCCGATTATCGTTTACAACACTTAAATGTTGTGTTGTTTTAGTAACAACACAACACCTAATTTGTTATCGATTATGGTTTACAATATCTAGGTGTTGTGTATGTCACAGGGTTGCATTTAATTTTAGTGCTTAATATCCGTAAAGTTACATCCCTGTGTATGAAAAACTTTCAAGTTTGAAAAAAAGTTTCAAGAATATTTGTATATTTTCTTATTCATTTGGTAATTTTTGTATGAATTACTTTCCAACCTTTTCAACGTATCTAAGATCTTCTCCCGATTTTTTCCTTGTGTTTTTAAAATTTGTAAACGTTCGTCCTCTTTCTTCCTGCGATTTCTGGGCAATTGTGGTTCCGTAGATTCTGTAGTCTAATCGTTAATTCCGCCCCATCTGAATCTTATTGATTTTCCAAACCCATTGCAGAACCCTTTGGATTTACTTGGGTTTGCATTGAGACAAGTTGCACAGTGCGCTGTTCTAATGGGCTCAAGCTTATTTCTGTGGACGGACCACCACCAGTAGCTTGAAAATTTCTTTTATTTGCAGAAAATTTTCTTTTTAAATTTGCCTTATAGTGAGTCCATACCTATAATAAAATAAAATTTATTTTTAAGTAATATAATATAAATCAGATAGTACTTCTGCTACTAACTCTGCCATTCTTTAGTGCTTTTAATCGGCGGTCCCAAGCTATTTAATTGCGCTGTAAATTTACCCCATGTGCCCTTAAGTTGCATTTTGTTACATCCAAATGGTAGCTTGTCTCGGCCAATATCTGGATGAATTCTCATCAGCTCAACCAGCTTTTCCATTTGTTTTTTATTTGTAATTTTGCTAAGAAATACTTATAATTAATTATTTTTTACAGTTATGTATATTTGGCAAAGAAAATTTTATATGCATACTTACAAATTTTTCTCCATTTTCGTTTTTTTAACTTGTAACGTTTATAACACAACACCAAATAAGCAGTTGTAAGTTTTTGACAGTACTGACAACACATAAATGCACATGTTGCAAAAAATAATCGATGTTACATAGTGTCTACATTAGATACTTTTTTATCAAGACAAACGTCAAACTTAAAGCTAATTTGTGAAGGGTGGCAACAGTTGCACAAAAACATTGTTTTTTATATATGCAGTTTGACAACTGTAACAACCAAAATAATAATCAACTGTTTAACTAAGGTTACCTTGTATATATTCACACTGATTTTGACGTTTGTTTTGATAAAAATTTGCCTAATGTAGACACTAGGTCACAGAAAATAGACAACTCCAAATACAATAGTGCTGACAACAGTTGTAAATCGTGATCGCATTTTAAAAAATACGACACTAAAATAACAACTGTTGCAAACGGTAATCGGGGCTTTAAAGTTCGAAGCAGCGTTGCTGATTCACAATATAAAATTAATTGTTTTGAAACTAAAAAAAAAAAAAAAAATGAAAAATTCAAAATAATTGACGAGGAAATTTCTTTAGAGTAAGATCAAGAGGAAGTCTGTATCGATTAAAAAATAATAAAGAATCGAATCAGCAAATTAAGAAAGTTTTTGTAGAACTTTTATGCAATTTTTTAAGATTAACAAAATTGTTTTTATGAAATTAATTTTTTTTTTTTTTTGCAAATAAATTATATTTTTGATTATTTGATCAATTTTTGTAATAAATCAAAAAATATCGAGCGATTTTTTTAAATGTTCGATTTTTACTGAAAAATGGAATTTTAAATTTTCTTTTTTTAAATCTTTAATTTTTGCAACTAAACATATATCTGGACTTTTTGAGTCTAAGTTCGTAATTTTTACAATATTAAACTGAGACCCCATAGAATATATGTATGAAGGTATCCTGAATTCTTACTATATATTAAAAATAAAGATCAGTCAGTCTCCGTCTGTCTGAAACTTAAAAAAATAAACACAAAATTTTTAAAGATTTTTTCGCTAAAATAAATAAAGAATATCGAGCGATTCTTTTTTAAGTGAAAATTTGAATTTTAAATTTTCTTTTTTAAAACTTTAATTTTTACAACTAAACATATATCTGGGCATTTTGAGTTTAAGTTTGTAATTTTTACAATATTAAACTGAGACCCCATAGAATATATGTATGAAAGTATTCTGAATTCTTACTATATATTAAAAATAAAGATCGGTCAGTCTCCGTCTGTCTGAAACTTAAAAAAATATACACAAAATTTATAAAGATTTGTGTGTGTAATATGACATTTATGCCAAAACAAAAACTAAGTTTACGAAACCATATCGTTTACATACCTTGTTTTCTCCCTATGTGGTTTTTACTGACACATTTATTTTTTTACAAATTTTTATTTGAATCAAATTTAGTTTATTCTTGTTGTTTAAAATGTTTTAAACAATAATTTAAAAATATTTTGACACAAAATTTACAAAGCAATCAAAATGATTCAAGAAATTTGATAATTTTATTTTTTCATCATATTCAAAAGCTCATTTTTATGAAATCAACTGAATAGGCCGTATCATAAATAGTTATTTTGGTAGTTTTTATTTAGGTTAGGTTAGATGGGCAGCTGTAAATATGTAAAGTAGACAGCTCACCTGGGGCCTATTGGTCCCGTTGTGTTACCCTGATGAATCTTGTGAATCTGTTTTCACATATCCGAAAATAGGTTCGAAATGAATCAAATTGATGCACAAATAAAAGATCTGATCCGTCTGACATCAATTTTAGGGAGATCAAATAATCCATGCATATGTGGACTCCCAAATTCAGCGGTCCTTATATTCGCAAGAACAGGACAGTGACAAAGAAAATGTTCGACTGTTTCTTCCTCCTCCTCGTTAAAGCAACTTCTGCAATAATCGTTAAAAGGGAGTCCTAGTCTCCTAGCGTGCGCACCAGCAATCGGTAATAATGGCTACGAGTGTTCGTAGCTGACGCCTTGGCAATCCCAGAATGAAACTCGACCTTTTTAAAACGTACTGTAGCCATTTCTGTCTCGAGAAAGAACATGCGGACTCGTTTGTCCATCTTTGTTGAGCTATTCTCAACAAGTACTGCAGTAACATAGATCTATAAGATGACAGGTTGGTTCGTTTCTTCACTTTGAAGAAGGGGTACTTGAGTGACCACTTACCCAGATCAACTCTAGGTTTGAATGTCTAGTCATCTCATTTAAAGATGTACCAGCTTGCATGTCGAATAGTCACCCGAAATAGACTTAATCGCGGGTTGATTATCGTTACAAATTTAAATATCCACTACATTAGCCAATTTGCCGCTTTCCTAATGGCTGAAATCTCCGTTTAAAGATCAGTGCAGTCATTCAACAATTTAAAGGAAATGTTCCTCCTATATGCGGTAATAAAGACTCCTGCCCCAGCGCTGTCAGAAGATTTGGATCCATCAATATAAACCTCAACCAATCTGGCTTTTGTATAGGTATCGGCTGAAATTGAAACTGAGAAACCTCTGTCCAGAAAGGGTTTGGTATTGTCAGGGATGTCATACCAGATTCCCAAATGGCCGTAGCTCCTATCGTTCCTTGCGCCTATAGCACTAAGCCTAGTCACCGACATGATGGCGATTTGTTTTGTCATTAGATCCACTGGCATCCAGTTCATCAGAACGAATAATGCCTTGGATGGCGTTGTGCGAAGTGCACCTGTAGTTAGTAGCGCTGATCTACGCAGAACCTTGTCGAAGTTTATTTGGTTTTCAATAAAAACTGAAAACGATTTTTGATTTGTAAGAAAAAACTAAAGAAATTTATATAATTATTCAGTCAAGTCCCGAATGAAGCCAAAAACTACTAGTTTTTGTTTGGTGTAAAACATAAAATCGGATTCTTTTTATTATATATGCTTATTGAAAAAAAATGTTAAAAGGTAAATATTTGTAAATGTAACGATTTTAAAAATTACCTAATAAATATATATATATATATATATATATATATATATATATATATGTATATATATATATATATACCTTTTTTCCCGCAAAAGAGTATTTTTCAATAAAAGGGTTAATTTAAATCAGTATGTTACTGATTTAAAAACATATTCTTTTCCAAAAAAAATTACCAATTAGAAAAAATAGACATTTTTCAATGTTTTCAAAACCTTATAAAAAAATGTATAAATTTCCAAAAAAAAAAAAGTAACTTTTCACAAATATGTTACCCCCATACAAAAGGGGTACCATAAAATATCGTTAAGACGTAAATAATAACAATTCAACTTGTTTTTACACACATTTTATTAAAATATGTTTTGTAAAAATTTTACCTAGAATTTATAATTTTTTTTTTTTTTGCAAGTTCATTTATTTATTTATTTTTTTATTTTTTCTTTTTTATGCTAATAACATTATTAATTTATTAGTGCTGGCAACTTCTACTACTTTTGAATACTCGATACTACTCAATACTTTTCATTTGGGTGCTCAATACTACTCGATTCTTAATGGATTTTTTAATTTGAAATATATTTTCTAATTACGGTTCCTTTACTTCAAAATGTTGTAAAATTTTAAATACCTTAGAACTGCTACCGTTTGGCAAAATTAACAGTCCGTCTAGACGTAACATAGTGTCTACATTACAGATTTTTTTATCATGACAAACGTCAAACTTAACGCGAATTTGTGTGATGTGGCAACAGTTGCAAAAAACAACAATATGGCGTATTCATAATTGTTTTTTATTTATGCAGTTTGACAACTGTAACAACCAAAATAATAATCAGCTGTTTAACTAAGGTTACCTTGTATATATTCGCATTGATTTTGACGTTTGTTTTGATAAAAAATTTGCCTAATGTAGACACTAAGTAACATAATATGTAAGATTTTTGTGTCAGAGAGTATCAAATTCGCTCTCTGAGAGAATTATTTCACGTGTAGATTCAAATATTATTATTATAAGATGTATTATGAGACACATATACGAAAGTTTGTTTGTACATGTGTATTTTGGAAATTACTAAAAAAAAACAATGTTTTTGTTAAATTGTTTCCTTTAGTGTTTGTTTTACATGTTAAAAAACATTTTTATAAAAATTGTGCTAAAAAGTGCGAATTTCTTAAATAAAAAGGACATGTTGCTCTGTGACTGATTGAAAATAATGATATTTTATAGGATTTATTAGAATACTTGTACCCTTATTTAATATTTAATATGATATAAACAAAATTATTACTCTCCTCCGCTGACGTTATTTCACATATTATATCAGCGTTAATCTGGGGTAACAGCCCGTCTAGACGTAACATAATATGTAAGATTTTTGTGTCAGAGAGTGTCAAATTCGCTCTCTGAGAGAATTATTTCACGTGTAGATTCAAATATTAGTATTATAAGATGTATTATGAGACTGTTGTGATGAGATTTCTCTACACAACCATCTTATAAGATGCACTGTCAAAAAAATACACATACACGAAAGTTTGCTTGTGTGTGTGCATGTGTATTTTGGAAATTATTGAAAAACAATATTATTTTGCAAAATTGTTTAGTTTTAGTGTTTGTTTTACATGTTAAAAATCATTTTTATAAAAATTGTGTTAAAAAAGTGCGAATTGCTTAAATAAAAAGGACATGTTTACTCTGTAACTGATTGAAAATAATAATATCTTATAGGATTTATTAGAATACGTGTACCCCTTCTTTAAGATTTAACATAATATAAACAAAATGTTTACTCTCCTCTGCCGGCGTTATCTCACATATTATATCAGCGTTAATCTCAGTTGTAGACCTGGGGTAAACTCTGAAAGAATTGAGTAACTACTTTGCAGTAAATACTCGGTACTCGATATTTAATACTTAATTAATACTTGTACAGCACTATAATTTATTTAAACGTCTTGGAATGTGGTTTCCATATACAAACAAATTAAAATCATTTTTACAAATACAAAAAATTTAATTGACATTTAATTAAGTGGAAATTATTTACAAATCATTGGTTTTCAGCTAGATATTTTATTAACATTTTTTTCTCAATATAATTTTTGCATAAATATTATTTATTGCATTTAATAATCAAGATAACAAAAATGTTGCAAATGAATGATATATTACACAAAATATACAAATGAAGTAATAAGAATTTTATCACGTTCTTAGGAAAAAAAAAATACAGTTTTTTTTATAAAATAAATGTTTTGTTAAAAATAATATCTTATCAGAAAACAAATAATAAACGTATGTAGTAGCTATTAAATAATATAAAAGTTTTGTTTAAAAAACCATTCATATATAGAGAAATACTTAATAATGTTTAATAATAATAAGTATGTATGTATAAGAAGAAAAAATAAGCAACAGAAAAGGCCAGATAATATGAGAATAAAGTTAACATCCCTGCAAGCATTTAGTGAAGTCTTTTTTGAAATAGCTCACTTCTTTGCCACTCTTAGAAGTGCAATAGAAGATTTCACTCAATTTTCCAACAACAAAATATATTAGTATACGAATTGAATCTTCTAAACGTAACTACTCTAATCACTATTAGAAGTTGTTTAGATAACAGTTACAGTTATCCAAAAACGAAAATACTATTTTTCAACACCTTTGCTTTGGAAGATTTTCTTTTATCAATTCACATAATCTGTCGAATTTGGCACTCTAAGATGATTAATAGTAGAACGTGCAAAACTTTACAAAAACATCATACATTAGGTTCGAAATTTTATCATAAAAATCATAATTTTGGCGATTGTTTACATTTCATAATGGGGAAAAGAACAAGCAGAAACAATATAATTTTGCTTAGTAAAAATATAAATTTTGAAGTGATTAGAATGAAAAAATATTGACATTAACTAAAATTATTTATGTAAGTTGATAGGAAGTTTTACTTATAAAAGGAAAATTAATAAAATAAGGTAAGCGTTTGTCATAATTTAAAAGAAATTATCAATATTTCAACTAGTTCTGGGCAAGCGAATACATTTAGGAAAACATTTTCATTTTCTATGTAATTAAAATATGTTATTAACAATTTGAGGACCAGAACATGGAGAGAAAGTTTTGTTTTATATAAAATTCTTAATAACCTAATCAACATTTTTTAAAAGTGTGGGAATTTGACTTATATATGATATGCCCGCAGCACAAGTCGCTAATTTTCAGAATAATTTTCTATAGAACAAAAAATTAAAAATATATTACAAATTCGAATTTACAACTCTATTCTGTGGAAGATTAAAATTTGTATATGCAGCAATCAAAATTTTGGGAATGAATCGCTTTAGAGTATCCGAAAAATATTTTAGCAGTGCTGAACTTTTGCATTTTAAATTTGAAAAGGAATTTATAATTTTTAAAATTTTATTTATAATCTTCAAAATTTTAAATAAAATTTTTTTAAAAGTTTGAAAGAATTCAAACGTTGTTGTTATTAAATATTTTGAAGAAATTGTTTTGTTGTTGTAATGCTTGAAATGTGGAGTAGATTGTCGTAATTTCTGGTTAAATAGCGGTATTTATTTCTGAGTTTAAAAATCTTAAATATTGGCAAAAATGATTGAAAAAACTTTCATGGCCAAGATGAGATTTAAAAAATGATTTAAAATGGTACATCATCATTAAAATTTGCAATAGAGCATGTAAATAGTTAAAATACCATGTAATCTTTATAAAAATAGAAACATTTGTTATAAATATTGTAGTCAGCTATTTGTTCAGCGGGAAAGTATGATTTTAAGAAAGTGTATGGTGTTCACTTTATAAAATGTGTAAATGGCGATTTTAGAAAAAAATTAACTAAAAAAATTTTATTTATTTTAGTTACATAGAAAATTCAATACAACATTAAAATAAATAATAATGTAGTCTTGTAATATTTAGAAATCGTATATAATATTACTGAAAAACTTTGTGGAAATATTGAATTACACTTTTTATTATGCGAACATCATAACTTTTCTAAAAATCATACATTGTCGCCGAACATACTAATAATTGCAGAAAATTATTATTGTATTATACTTCATTAAATTTGAATGAAACAAATATTCTTTTCTAATTTTGTACTTAAAATATTTCTTAGTATTCTTTTTTAATTTATTTATTTATTTATTATTTTTTTTTAATGTTAATTTGAATTGAAAATATTGTTGTGCAATTAATTTCATTTTAAATTGTAAGTATTACTAGCATTATTATTTTAAAAATTTTATGCAAAATAGTTTTAAAATTCTTTAAATATTTTATATCGAAGGTGTAACTACATCGGCACACCGGAAAGTTGATATGTATCGCTTTTACTATCGAATTCTAATATAGTTGGAGATAGCATTTTTTGAGTAACGCTTTAGTGGGGATTGGAAGATTCGAATTAGGATTTTTTATTAGACACTTTTTACTGCGTTATAGTAGATCTTAATACGTGACGTACAAAATTCATTAAAGCGTTACGAATTCTGATCTACTTAGTAACACCGTTCGGGAAGAAATGTGCCACTAAGATATAGTTCCCTTTGAGTAACGTTTTAGTGGGGATTTGCAGATTCGAATTAGTGACATTCAATACTGACTAAAGCGTTACTCAAAAGGAATTATCGCTTAGTTTCACAGTTCTTCCCGAACGGTGTTAATAAGTAGATCAGAATTCGATAGTAAAAGCGACGCATATCAACTTCCCGATGTGTCGATATAGTTACGCTTTCGATAGAAAATGTTTGCAGGGATATAATATATACTTTAAGTATGTAAGTATTTAAGTTTAATTGTATGTAGTTGTAGATACTTTAACTTGAAAGTAGATATGTAAATGCTTACAAATAGTTAATGACTTCACCTTTGTTTTAGATTTTTATCATCACACTCACAATAATATATAAACGAAAAAATTACATATTTACTTTGTGTAAATAATGCTAAATAGGTGAATATGTATGTATGTACAAAAATATATTCACAGTTAGTGTTACTGGGCTAACAAACATAAAGCGATAAAATCTCAAAATCATAGTAAGTATCTTAAGAGATCAGAGACTTTCACTAATGTTTCAAGTTAAATGTTTGTAGACATTTAACTAATTTTCTTAAAGTTATTGAACTAGAGGTAAGATGATTTTGTTATTTTAAATTTTAAATTACAAAGAAATATTAGTTACAGCATTGGTTAGCTAATTAGCATATTTAGGTGATATTATAAATAAATTATAATTCCTACTGCAGAAATAATAATTTTCTTAGTAATTTTTTATATAAATATATTAATTTTATTATGCTAACAAACACTAATATAACAACTCAAAGGTTACAAATTAGAAACAATTATTATGTTAATAAATTAGCATACTTATGTGAAATTCAATGAAGAACTTTAAGGAAAAAAAATTATAATTATTAAATTTATTTTTCTTTTATTTATTTAATTTATTTGTTTATTTATTTATTTATTATATGAAAATCAATGAAGAACTTTTAGAAAAAAAAATGTATTTATTTAATTTATTTTTTATTTATTTATAATTTGATTTTTTTTAAACATTATTTTTTTCCGAAAAAATTTACTTTTTTAAAAATGTATACCTTTTTTTAAATTTAGTATTTAATAATTTATTTCATTATTAATTTTCTTGAATTTTAAAAACTCTGTGTACATGATAACAAAATTTTTGTTTAAATTTTGTCATTTAATGGTTACACTCAATACAAATTTTAATATGGTTGACTGCAAAAATTATATGTTTAAATATTTTTACCAGAAACAAAATTTTATTAATATGAAAATATCATTACTTCTACAACCAATAAATATTTGTTGTCTTTTTCCTTGCTCTTAAACCATATTCTGTTTTTAAACCATATTAGTAAAAATTAGGAAAAATTCAATACTTGTTTGTTTTTCAATATATTTTGTTTTTAATGTTTGTTTTCCAACTTCATTGTAATTCTCATTTAGTTTATATGTCAATAAATATAAAAAGACAAGGTTTGGTTGTACTAAGTGTGATTCAAGTTCAAAAAAAAAAAAAACATATCTTGCATTTGAATACGTTTTATTTTAATATATGATAAGAATTATAACAATGTGGTATAAAAATATAATAATATAGAATAATAATATAATAACATCAATCCATAATCTGATTGAATGGAATAATAATGTAGTAAAATTATCAGGCACAATACGACAAAATGGAATCATAATAATTATTGCTTATAATCATTTCTATTTTTCACTGTGATCATATGTTCCAATCATAATATGTTGCTCTTAGATTATGATCACTACAACTATATTTTTCTCTGCGTGTCCTTTTTGGAAAATTAAAACATTTTTTAAAAAAAACTGGTCCTTTTACAAAATAAATGCTTTTTTGAAAAATTTTTCTTTCTTATTGTACTTTTTTTACGGTAATTGTTTTGTTTTGAAGTTTTTTCTATTTGTAAAATTGGTAATGTTTTAGAAAATTATTATTATTTTTTAATTTAGAACCTTTTTTAATTATTACTTCATTTTGATAATTGGTGCTTGGTATAATTGGTACATTTTGCAAAATGTATACTTTTTTTTTAATTTAGTTGTTTTTTGGAAAATCGTTCCACCTTTTTTTATTTTTTACTTTTTAATTCTGCTAGATGTAAAAGCAATGAGAAAACACCAATCGAATCTCAGTAATTTTTGAATCCAGTTTTGTAATTTTTAATAGCAAAATTCTCAAAAGCATTCCCGTTTAAAATTAAAAAAATTTGAATTTTTTAAAAAGGTGTGGTAGCACAATAAAATAATAATTCGTTCAAACGTCAGAAAACTAGTATGGCGACGAAGAAATATAACAGGTCTACCTCTATTTAATTGTATTATGCTTTGTTCCTTTACTGTTATTTTTTTTACATATAGCAATATTGTATAATAAAAATATGTCAAATCAGCATTAGAAATAAAAATAAAAAAACATTTTTACAGAAAATAATGATGTTTGATTATATTAAAAAAAAATCATTTTATTAAAGAAATTTATTAAAAATTATGTAATTTTTAGTTTAGTTTAGACTTGTTTTAATTGAAAATTTTGCAAAAATATTATTTTTTTTTTTTTTAATTATTCTATACTACACTACTCTTTACGAAGTTGTCTTCTTGTCTGTTATTTGTTTTCTCTCCTTTTTAATTTTGTCAATAGCGTGATGTTGTTTATTAAATATTTACAATTGTTGGTTTTATTTTCTATTTACCTTTTTAAGTTTTTTATTTTCTTTTTACCTTTTTAAGTTTTTTATTTTAAATATTTTTTTCACAATAGTAAAATATATATATAATCTGTTCACTGAACTTAAGTAAATATGAGAGATCTTTACTTAAAATTCCTTAGGCATTTATAAAAGAGTTCTGTTTTTGCTACTAGATTTTAAATTAAAGATTTCTTTTTTTATTGGAAATTTTATAGGAAGTTGTTTAGTTTTTTTTTTTTTTTTTTTTTTTTTTTTTTTGGGAGAGAAATTTAAATTTTGTGGTTAAATTTCACTGAAATAATTTGAGGTTTATTTAAAGATAATAGATTGCGGTTTCAAAAGATGTTTAGATGAATTAGACATATTTTAACAGAGGTTAAGTTTTTTCTGGTAATTTGAAAGTGTTGTCTTGTTTATTTTCAATTGTGTGAATAATGTAATTTCTTAATTTTTAATTATATAGAAGCAAATATCTGAAATTGAAAATATTAAGGCAAGAAACAGTCTCTCTTGTTTAAAACGTGACTTGTTATTTTTTTTTTTTTTTTTTTAAATTTTTATTTAAAATGTTAAAATTTTTATAAAGTTTTTTATGCATGATCAACTTATCATTTACTTTTAATAGTAGAATTTTTATTATTGAATGTCGTTTGTTAACTCCTTTAAAAAAAATTACTATCTAAAGTTTCTTAATTCAAACTTTATTTTATTTTTCATTATTTTGTTTGTTTATTCTGCACTCAGGTAGCATATGGCATGATATTTATTTTGTTGTTTTAAAAACAAATTTCAAAAAATTAGCCAACACTTCAAAGGAAATAAATGCGCTTTATAGCTCCAACAGTAGTATAAATTTATTTGAAATACTTTAAAATTGAAACCGGTTTCATTTAAACTAAATAAACTGCTTAGAAAAAACATAAAACCATCATTTTGTCAAGGTCGAAATGTTGTTATTTATTTGTTCTGTTACGGCTTAAAAAACTAAAATTTATGTTTATTTTTTTTTTATAATTATAAATGAATTCATGTTATTTTTGTTTTAAAGAAATTTATAATAAATTTTGCGCCAGCACTAAATGACTTATTATACAGATGCGTTGTTTATTTTTATCTTTTCTTAATGTTCATTAATAAAAAAAAAAATATTCAAATTAAACAAATATATACAATAGGAATTTTAAAAACTTAAAACAATGACTGATGTAGAGTTGTTCATTTCTTTATGTTTTATTAATGTTACCATGTGTATGTTTTCTAAAGAAAAAAAAAAAACTCATTATTACCTACTAGCAATAATTTTAGTTTAAAATTCTTTTTTTAATTGATTTAAAAAAAAAATACCTTGAGGTTAATGTATTTAAAGTCATAGAAAACAATTTCAGACGTTAAATTTAATTAGTTGCAACAGGTTAGCATTTCAGTGTGAATTACTTATTACCATTATGTTATTACAAGTGGTAAAGGGAACAAAATTCTAGTGGCAGAACTAGAAAATCTTAACAACAAAATAAAATAAAGATTATTACAAAAATACTTGTTTGATAAATATTATAAAAAATATAAAATTGCTTCTTTAGGGTATTCTTTAAATAAATATGTTCAATTTAATTAAAATATTCATTAATTCTTTTTAAAAAAGACTAACTAAAATAAACAAAATGTTTTAATACCTTCCCCAGATTATTATTTGCAACCAAATAATTTTGTATAAAAAATTTAAGGATATCAAGTCTTAATAATAATATATACATTATAAATTTTAAATGTCAAAGTTTTTATAACGCAAATATTTAATGACATTTTTTATAATAATTAATTTATATATTAAAAAAATAATTCTGACATAATTTTATTTTATTATTCAATTTACACAAATTCAGCAAAATTTTAACATTCAAAATTAAATAGTTAATAAATAAATAACATTTGTAAAAAAAAATCTGAAATAAACTGTGATTGAAATTGTCCCTGAACTAAATCAATTGAAACCTATGAAATAAAAGCAATAAAAGATTAATTGAAAATTTAATAAAAAAAAAAACAGTTTATTAAATTGCCTCTGAATAACATTGCAATTGAATAACCAATAATTTTGTTTAAGAAGCAAACCCACAAACCTAAAAATATTATTAAGCGAATTATCTGAGCCATGGAAAATAACAATCTAAGCAATTGGTAGCTGAAACAATAATACAATTTTTCACACTTTTTTATCAACATAAGATATTTTTAATCTGATACACACATTTTTTTTTTTTTTAATACAAAATTATAAAATGTAACTACATATCTAATCATAATGATGGTGAGACAAAATGTCAAAAATAATTGCATATTTAATGTTAGTTTTTTGAAAAAGTGTAATAAATAACATCGTTTATAAAACCGCAGACAATTACTGGCACTGCTGTTGCTGCTGTTATATAGTGTAAATCATTTTAAAAATGTTTTTAATGTCACACAACTTTTAAATACATAACCAAAAGGGTTTCTCATTAAGAATTATATTTTTAAATGTTAGCCTACAGTAAACTATTTAATTTTGTTTCTTATTTGCTATAGTAGTAAAAAAGATTTTAATATTTTACTCTTTTGTAATATTTTTTTAAAAATTTTTATTGAATATATTTATTACATATTTACATATATTTATTAGATATGACATATTTGACTAATTGCGTACTTTTGTTATAATTTGTTCTTGTTCATCTATTTTTTTTTTTTTTTTTTTTGTTATTTAATTATTAAACATCAATAAATTTAATTTATTACTTTACTATAACACTCTCTTTTATATTGTGGTTTGTCGCCTGCAGTTGCCATTGTAATCAATCTGCCACTTGTAAACATGTCAATGCTAACAGTGCTACCAATTATTACATAAGATCTGTTTGGCATCCCTATGTACTTGCAAAGCCTTATGTCGGGTCTACACGAGAGATTTTTCTAATATAACAAACGTCAAATTCTTATTATGATAAGAATTTATCACGTGTGAAACAAATTTATTTATATTTTGCAGCGTTATGATATCATTATTAGAGCTCAAGCGAAAATAATTTGTTTTGCTATCAAACGTCATTTTGTTGTTGTTTTTTACGTTTATAAGTGCTTTATTATAATAAAATTTTATCTACGTGTTCTGCCGACTTTTTGGTACTTGTTGCGATAGAAAAATATATCGTGTATACCGTACGTTACGTCGAGTCTATATTAGACAAATTTTTATCAAGACAAACTACAAATTTTTGTCTAAATTACAGGTGATTTTTTATCTTTATCAATTATAGGGGAAAACGTATGTCATAATAAACCAAGTTAAAAGTACCAAGAACACAATTTTTAGTTACTCTACGTCTACACAAGATATTTGTATTTCTTAATATTAGAAATAACGTCGGCAGAATAACGGGAAAGCAATTTTATTTCAAACTTTGTGTTAAAGGGTGGAGAATACCTACATTAGAATTTTATGTTAAAAATTGTCTTTTTTTATCGAAAATTTTAATTTATTTATTTATCTTTTCAAAACAAAATTAATTTGCACTCTTCTTTTTTTTAAGGGCAAAATTGTAAAAGAGAACAATAAACATTATTGCTCAACTTTGTGTTTAAGCATTTATTGCGGAATAGATTTCTTATTGGCCCACATGTAACATTTCAAAGAGAGTGAGAGATAGAATTTGACAATTGCCATCATAAAAATGTCTACGTCATTTCTACTTGCTTATGCAAAAAACAACATACTCAAAGTCATTGCAATGTTTTTATATGTGTTTGTGTGCGTATATTTTTAACAGTTTTTTCAGATTTTGCCTATAACTCGGTTATTTATGGACCGATAAGTTCAATTAAAAAAACCAAAATTTTAGAAAAATGTTTATGACCGATTTATATAAAAACGAAATCCGAAGCTTAAACTAAGGCTACAAAAATTCAAAATTCTGTTTTTTCTCTATATTTTGATTATTATTGGACCGATTTAGTTCATTTATTTAGCATAAAAATTCAGAAAAAAAATTCAAATCCTCTTTGCAAAAACGATGTCACTAGACTATATGTCAATAGCTAAATTCTCGAAAGGATTTCCTATCGTTTGATATATATCGGTATATATATATATATATATATATATATCGGTATATAATAAAATGAAATATAGAAAAATAAGTATGTTGGTATATTTGCTTTTAAAACATTACATCAAATATTTTAATACGGGAAATGTTAAGCTAAAATTGTGATATATCAATGGATAGGAAAGTTTGTCTTATTTTCAGAGACAGGATTTTTTATCTGAAGAAAACAATTTTTGTTCTTTATTTTGATCCAAAAACAATCTTTGGTATTCAAAAAATAATAAAAATTCATCATATTTTTTTTTTTTTTATTTTCTTCTCTAGTATTATTTTTTCACATTTTGATCGAAAGAAAAAAAAATAAAAAAGTCGTTTGTGATATTTATTATAAAAATTAAAAATTATTTTAAACTTTTTTCATGGGATGGAAAAAATTTTAATCAACAATTTCATTGAATAAAGAAAAATTTAAAGTGTATTCACACAATACATACAAAATTCAAATAAATAAAATAGTACAAAATATTTTTGGAAACAAAAACAAAAATATGATTAAAAAGACAATCATTTGTACATTTTTTCATACTGATATTTTAAAAGATATTTATTAGTTCCTCATGATGGATATTTATATTATAAAATAAAAATCCCTCACATATTTTTTTGAACAAATGAAAAAATATTTTAAACAGTTATGATATTTATAATGAAAAATAAAAAGGTTTCGGGTGCTTGCTTATTTTTAAATACGGTCAAATTATTTTATAAATTAGAACATTTTTAAAGAGATATTTAGAAAAAAATTAAGAAAACAAATATTTCGGGATATTTACCATCGAAGTTTATACCAAATATTTTTTACAAATAATTCATATTATTAATATTATAAATTAATATCTAAAGAACTTAAATATCGTACTTTCATTGTTATAATAAAAATTTTGCATTTATATATATATATATATATATATATATATATATATAGATATACTAAATTAATAAAAATATAATAAGGGTCCTCATGAAAACGCGCAGAACTTTCGCAAACTGTTCAATGTGTACAAGTTGTATGGAAAATCATTTGCAGAAAACATAAGTTTACGCGGCTATTTAGTGTTGCAAACTTGCGCTGTTTAATTGTGCATTTATAAATCAGCAGTCTTTTGTTTATATATAAAAATTATTAATAACATGTAACGATGAAAAAAATTATAGTTACGTTAATTATAAAAAAAATATTCCATGTATCTTTGATATTAGCAAAATTGTTCAATTACATATTTACAATAATTTCTTATTTTCTTATCCTTTATATTACACAACATTTGAAAATGTGGTTCATGTAAACTGTCGCGTAACTTTGCACAATTGTACAAATGGGAAACTTAAGCGTTTAAATGAGTAGTACCCTTAATATGAATTTTGTATAATTATAATCATGAAATTTAATTTTTATTTTTCTTTAATGTCAGGGTTCTATTGAAGAATGGCTGCAGCTTTTGCGTTTAGAAGAATATATACAACCATTATTGGATCAAAATTATAAAACAGTACGCGATGTCACCCAAGTAACCTGGGAGGATCTCGAAGATATTGGTATTGTTAAGTTGGGACATCAAAAGAAAATTCTACTGGCCATAAAACGTGTCAAAGACATTATAAGTGGAAAATGGAATCCCGGTGGTTCAAATCCCTACAATCAACAGGTAAATTAAATTTAAATAATTTTATTAATGAATTTTAATATTAAACAACACATAACTTAACACTTTGTACTTTTTTTAATATTATTTATTATAATGTTTTAAGAATAAACTATATTTTATTTAAATTTTAATATTTAAGTTATTCATATTTTATTAAAAAAAATGCAAAAACTTTAATTAGCGATTATATCATAACAACGAGAAATGTTTTATAAGTTGTTAAAATTTTTTGAAAATTTGTCTGATTAAAGCTTTTGCCAAAATTATTATTTTAATTTTATATTTATTTTTAATTTTTTCCCTTAATTTTTATTATTTTTACTTTTGGTTTAGATTTATACCAAACCCTGGCAACAATTGCCTCCCACTCCCACTTATTTACCCACTACTCGTATTTCTTGGGATGATTCGAAAATTTATGCCAATACATCACCCACTACCGATGCTTACTACTGCACTGGTAGTAATCATGAATGTTGTAATGGCAATGATGTTGTTTTAATAAAGGTAATGAATAAATTCAATGTTTAATTCAATTAGAATAGTCGTCATATTTAGAAAAATTTCTAGGATTCATAAACAAGTGTGGAAATTATTTCGGCATTATTTTTATAAAAGAAAAATTAGAATTTGAAAATCTGTTTCTCATTAGATAATAATAAATAAAATTTTCCATATAATTATACTTTACAAAAAAACCTATTCTGATTTCTTTTTTTATTATTTTACATCTTTTTGGAAATTTTCTTTATTTTCTAAAACCTGCGTTAAATATTTAAATTATTATTTCTCAGTTATAAATTTGACAACCTTGCTTACATTTTAATTATTTTTCCTAAATGGCCTCTAAAGCTGAATTTCAGCAATCTTAGTTAATGACTCATAGAGAATACAGATCATAGAATACAACTAGAAGTTTATGTGAGAGACAAAAACCTCTCTCACATAAACTTCTAATTGTATTCTATGATACACTTAGAGACGAAACTTTAGGTTGACAGTTAAAAAAAAGTTTTTTTTTCGAAAAATTTATATTTTTTAGCAACAACAAAATACATTTGATTACACGTATTTTGTTGTTGCATGAGTTAGGTTTTTGACAATTTTTTTCGTCTCTTGTTTCTCTTTGTAATAACTTCATTAACAAACATCACTTCTCTTGTCTCACTGACATTTCATCAAATCTACTATAAAGTTGTCAATTAATATTTTCATTAAATGTAAACAAACGAAAATGTTACCAGATTGTCAAAAATGTTAACTGAGTTAATAAATGTTAATCAGTTTATTATAATTTATAATTTCATTATATTTAGGTACGTCAACCTCGAGGCAAAAGTTTGGAATCCCTGGAAGATATACACGATAATAGCACACGTAGCCATTTGACTTTTAGTCATTATACCACAACCGATTATGGTCATTTTGCCCATCCCTCACAATTGCAACAGCATCAACAGGCCTTGCAACAACAGCAACATTTACAACAAGCTGCCCTAATGGCGGGAGCTGGTGCTGGAAATGTCACAACCGGTCCGGGACAACGTATGTTAAGCAATCCAGCCACTATGGTAATTTGAAATTTTATTTAAATAAATTAAGTTTAAAAAAATAACAAAACGGCCGTTAAAACTCCTTTATGTGCCTGTTTTAGAATTGGCGCCGTTCTTATGATGATGGCGATATAACACCCACCAATGATGCTGCCGCTCGTGAACTCATGTACGAGGAGGGCGGTGGTACTTTGCCACGTCAACAGCGTGGCATCTTACAAAGGGCTGTTTTAAATACTATGCCACCATTGGAACATCATCATTATATGAATGCCGCAGCGGCTGCCGAATATGTGTGTCATGCTGGGGGCTTGGGTCCTCCTACAGCTAATGTGCCACCCGGTAATGCTGGTGTGGCTTCAAATGTGGGTGCTGGCAATATTTTAGATAATTCCAGTTTAACTAATGTTAGTTTAATTTAAAAAAAAATAAAAAACTTATTTTTAATTACATTTTCTAATGAATTTTGAATTTTCTACAGCCCTATTTAACTGGAAGTCCAATGACAGCGAAAAAAATTGCTCCCGAACCTCCTCGTCGCCACTGTAGTATACGTAATTCACGTACTTTAAGTCAGGATGGCTCTCAAATAAATCCTTCAAATGTTTCCGCTGCTCATGGCATGACAGCCAATATGTTTTATGGAACGGGCGGTGTGGGTCCTGGTGGACCATCAATGCACCCACACGCTGCCTATTTGCAGCAACAGGCTTCCCAACCAATCTATGCCAACTATGCCACCATACAGCAAACTACCGCCGAAATACATTGTGAGAAATTTCATGACAATAAGGTAACAAAATTTTAAATATTTGAAAACAAAAATTATCATGTTATCGATAAATCTTTTAGAGACAAAAAACATTAACTGCCAGTTTCTCTATGTCGAACGAAAAATTCGTTTCGGCAAAATGTATTAAAAATAACAACTAAATTTAAAATTTTATTGTTGTTTTATAAAAATTTTCGAAAAGAAAACGTTCAACATAGAGAAACAGGCAGTAAGTTTCGAACATTTTTTTTTTTAGAAAATTCATGTTATCGATAAATATTTATAGAAACTTTAAGATACATTTTCTATATATACTTTAAGTTATCGAAAAATTGTCTACAATAACTAAGTTATCGACAATTTTCTTTAAAAACTTTAAGTTATCGATACAACACAAACATTTAATTTAATTAAATAGTAAATTTTCTGTAGAAAATTAATGATCGATAAATTTTCTATAGAAAATTAATGTTAACGATAAATTTTCTATAGAAAATTAATTATTAACGATAAATTTTCTATAGAAAATTAATGTTAACGATAAATTATTTTTAGAAAAGTAATGTTAAAAATAAATTTTCTATAGAAAATTAATGTTAACGATAAATTTTCTTTAGAAAAGTAATGTTAACAATAAATTTTCTATAGAATATTAATGCTAACGATAAATTTTCTACAGAAAATCGTTAAGTTAATGTTAACGATAAATTTTCTATAGAAAATTAATGTTAACGATAACTTTTCTATAGAAAATTAATGTTAACGATACATTTTCTATAGAAAATTAATGTTAACGATAAATTTTCTATAGAAAATCGTTAAATTAATATTAACGATAAATTTTTTAATTTTTTTGGAAAAATTAATGATAACGATAAATTTTCTATAGAAAATTAATCTTAACGATAAATTTTCTATAGAAATTTAATGTTAACGATAAATTTTCTATAGAAAATTAATCTTAACGATAAATTTTCTATGGAAAATTAATCTTAACGATAAATTTTCTATAGAAATTTAATGTTAACGATAAATTTTCTATAGAAATTTAATGTTAACGATAAATTTTCTATAGAAATTTATTGTTAACGATAAATTTTCTATAGAAAATTAATGTTAACGATAAATTTTCTATAGAAAATTAATGCTAACGATAAATTTTCTATAGAAAATTAATGTTAACGATAAATTTTCTATAGAAAATTAATGTTAACGATAAATTTTCTATAGAAAATTAATGTTAACGATAAATTTTCTATAGAAAATTAATGTTAACGATAAATTTTCTATAGAAAATTAATGATAATGATAAATTTTCTATAGAAAGTTAATGTTAACGATAAATTTTCTATAGAAAATTAATGTTAACGATAAATTTTCTATAGAAAATTAATGTTAACGATAAATTTTCTATAGAAAATTAATGTTAACGATAAATTTTCTATAGAAAATTAATGTTAACGATAAATTTTCTATAGAAAATTAGTGCTAACGATAAATTTTCTATAGAAAATTAATGTTAACGATAAATTTTCTATAGAAAATTAATGTTAATGATAAATTTTCTATAGAAAATTAATGTTAACGATAAATTTTCTATAGAAAATTAATGTTAACGATAAATTTTCTATAGAAAATTAATGTTAACGATAAATTTTCTATAGAAAATTAATGTTAACGATAAATTTTCTATAGAAAATTAATGTTAACGATAAATTTTCTATAGAAAATTAATGTTAACGATAAATTTTCTATAGAAAATTAATGTTAACGATAAATTTTCTATAGAAAATTAATGTTAACGATAAATTTTCTATAGAAAATTAATGTTAACGATAAATTAAATTAATTTTCTATAGAAAATTTATCGATCATTAATTTTCTATAGAAAATTTATCGATCATTAATTTTCTATAGAAAATTTATCGTTAACATTAATTTTCTATAGAAAATTTATCGATCATTAATTTTCTATAGAAAATTTATCGATCATTAATTTTCTATAGAAAATTTATCGATCATTAATTTTCTATAGAAAATTTATCGTTAACATTAATTTTCTATAGAAAATTTATCGCTAACATTAATTTTCTATAGAAAATTTATCGTTAACATTAATTTTCTATAGAAAATTTATCGTTAACATTAATTTTCTATAGAAAATTTATCGATCATAAATTTTCTATAGAAAATTTATCGATCATTAATTTTCTATAGAAAATTTATCGTTAACATTAATTTTCTATAGAAAATTTATCGTTAACATTAATTTTCTATAGAAAATTTATCGTTAACATTAATTTTTTATAGAAAATTTATCGTTAACATTAATTTTCTATAGAAAATTCATCGTTAACATTAATTTTCTATAGAAAATTTATCGTTAACATTCATTTTCTATAGAAAATTTATCGTTGACATTAATTTTCTATAGAAAATTTATCGTTAACATTAATTTTCTATAGAAAATTTATCGTTAACATTAATTTTCTATAGAAAATTTATCGTTAACATTAATTTTCTATAGAAAATTTATCGTTAACATTAATTTTCTATAGAAAATTTATCGTTAACATTAATTTTCTATAGAAAATTTATCGTTAACATTAATTTTCTATAGAAAATTTATCGTTAACATTAATTTTCTATAGAAAATTTATCGTTAACATTAATTTTCTATAGAAAATTTATCGTTAACATTAATTTTCTATAGAAAATTTATCGTTAACATTAATTTTCTATAGAAAATTTATCGTTAACATTAATTTTCTATAGAAAATTTATCGTTAACATTAATTTTCTATAGAAAATTTTATCGTTAACATTAATTTTCTATTAATGATCGATAAATTTTCTATAGAAAATTAATGATGGATAAATTTTCTATAGAAAATTAATGATCGATAAATTTTCTATAGAAAATTAATGATCGATAAATTTTCTATAGAAAATTAATGATCGATAAATTTTCTATAGAAAATTAATGATCGATAAATTTTCTATATAAAATTCTATAGAAAATTAATGATCGATAAATTTTCTATAGAAAATTAATGATCGATAAATTTTCTATAGAAAATTAATGATCGATAAATTTTCTACAGAAAATTAATGATCGATAAATTTTCTATAGAAAATTAATGATCGATAAATTTTCTATAGAAAATTAATGATCGATAAATTTTCTATAGAAAATTAATGATCGATAAATTTTCTATAGAAAATTAATGATCGATAAATTTTCTATAGAAAATTAATGATCGATAAATTTTCTATAGAAAATTAATGATCGATAAATTTTCTATAGAAAATTAATGATCGATAAATTTTCTATAGAAAATTAATGATCGATAAATTTTCTATAGAAAATTAATGATCGATAAATTTTCTATAGAAAATTAATGATCGATAAATTTTCTATAGAAAATTAATGATCGATAAATTTTCTATAGAAAATTAATGATCGATAAATTTTCTATAGAAAATTAATGATCGATAAATTTTCTATAGAAAATTAATGATCGATAAATTTTCTATAGAAAATTAATGATCGATAAATTTTCTATAGAAAATTAATGATCGATAAATTTTCTATAGAAAATTAATGATCGATAAATTTTCTATAGAAAATTAATGATCGATAAATTTTCTATAGAAAATTAATGATCGATAAATTTTCTATAGAAAATTAATGATCGATAAATTTTCTATAGAAAATTAATGATCGATAAATTTTCTATAGAAAATTAATGATCATTATAATTTCTATAGAAAATTAATGATCGATAAAATTTCTATAGAAAATTAATGATCGATAAATTTTCTATAGAAAATTAATGATCGATAAATTTTCTATAGAAAATTAATGATCGATAAATTTTCTATAGAAAATTAATGATCGATAAATTTTCTATAGAAAATTAATGATCGATAAATTTTCTATAGAAAATTAATGATCGATAAATTTTCTATAGAAAATTAATGATCGATAAATTTTCTATAGAAAATTAATGATCATTATAATTTCTATAGAAAATTAATGATCGATAAAATTTCTATAGAAAATTAATGATCGATAAAATTTCTATAGAAAATGATCGATATAATATCTATAGAAAATTAATGATCGATAAAATTTCTATAGAAAATTAATGATCGATAAAATTTCTATAGAAAATTAATGTTCGATAAATTTTCAATATTAATAATCGATAAATTTTCTATATAAAATTTATATAATCGATAAATTTTGTATATAAAATTTATGTAGTCGATAATTTTTCATAGTATTTCTTTGTAATCGATAAATTTTCTATTGAAGTTTTGTCATCGATAAGTTTTCTGTAGAAAATGTATGTTATCGCTTTATTTTCTATAGCAAATGCAAGATATCGATAAATTTTCTGTAGCAAAATCAAGATATCGATAAATTTTTTGTAGAAATTTTATGTTATAAACTTCCTGTTTTTATAATACGAGCGCAAAAACGACTCGTCTATCTTGAAAACAAATTTTGAAATTTTGTTTTTGTTTTAAATGTAAGTTAGACGAGTCGTTTTTTGCGCTCGTGTTTTAAAAAAAAGAGGCAGAAAATGCATATTATTGATAAATTTTCTTTAGAAAATTTGAGTTCGACAAAATTTCTTTATTAAATCTGTTAACGATAAATTTTCTACAGAATTTTTTATCGATAGAATTTCTTTGTTATCAGTAAATTTTCTACATAAAATTTATTTTATCTACAAATTTTCGATTAAAATTTTATGCTTTCGATAAATTTCTTTAAAACTTTAATGTCTTCGATAAAATTTCTTTAGAAAATTTATGTTATCGATAAATTTTCTATATAAAACTCGTATTATCGTTAAATTTTCTATACAAAATCAATGTTATAAATAAATTTTGTATGGAGATTGTGTGATCGATTGTTTTTTAAATTTATATTATCGATAAATTTTTTGTAGATAATTGTTGTCATCGGTAAATTTTCTTAACAGAATTTTTATAAAATCGTTCTTTATCCTCTCTTCTTTCAGTCCAACTCCAGCATTGATTCCATCGATACAATCCCCTTCGCCAACGAAAATACTGGTACTATCAAACAACGTTTACTTAATCGCCAAGAACTTAGCGGTGCCGCACAAGGATCTCAAGGTACTCCTGGCAGTCATTTACATTCCTCCTCTTCCTCATCGTCCTCATCATCAACCAATACTATAGCCAATATAGCTCATTCATTCCATTCCCTTAAATCATCCTCCTCATTACATGATGCCTCCCTAATACGTAGTGAAAGTATTGGTTCAACTGCTAGTGGTGGTAGTGCTGGTTTATCTTTATTAAGATCACCTACTTTACAATATCCTCCCGTTAACGCTGACAGTGCACCATCATTGGCTGGTCTAGGAGCTGAAGATAGTAATGCATCAGATGTTGGTGATAAGACTAAAGATACGAGTGCCATAACTTCTAGCACAGCAACGGGTGTAACTGCTGTAACGGGTAGTAGTGTAGGTATTGGTGCTGGTGGTCAAAAGGTTTCAGTTAATGTGCTCAATGATATTGGTAATATGTTGGCTAATCTCACCGATGAATTAGATGCCATGCTAGAGGAAGAAAAACGTGTAGGTTTAAATATAGACAGTGAATAAGAAAAAGTTTTAAGGGAATTTAATATTGATGAAAAAAAGTAAGAATCAAAATAAATGAATGAATGAAATGAAAATGCAACAAAACACAGGTGCTACATTTAAAATATAAAAAGAAACATAACACTTACTATATTAACTCCTCTCTGACTTTCTACATAACTAAACTCTCCTCTAAATAATATAAAACTTTATATAGTATTATAATTAAGAAGCGAAACGATTTAGGTTAATAGAAAAAGAAAATTATGAACAATGAGGAATAGTTTTAATAACTTTTAAATATATATTATGTATGTAAGGTATATATGTTTATGTAGTATATATAAAAATATCTAGTTTAGTTATTGTATGGTAAGTGAGGGTAGCCCTTTATGTTTTTTTCTTAATATATGCATTTTTATTTGGTTTTATATATATATATATATATATATATATATATATATATATATATATATATATATATTGTTAATGTTTTTTATCTTTTGGGGTATTTTTTAAGATGATTTGTAATTAAATGTTTATTATATAATATATCATGATAACGTGACTAAGAAATATATAGTATAGATTTTTTATATAACTGAAATATATAAAGTTTAAAATGTAATATTTTATATGATTAAATAAACAAGCGTTTTTCATGTATAGTTTTTAAAATCAAAATTATTTCTTTAAACATTCCAAAATCCAGGCGGCTAGAAAACATTCTTTTAAATAAAAAAAAATATATATATATATATATATATATATATATATATATATATATATATACTGATTTATATAACTGGACATAGCTACCGTCTGTCTGTGTGAAACAATCTCAAATATTAAATAAAATTTTCATAAGCAGTTTGCTTTTCAATATTAGCTAAAACTGGACCAACATCTGATTTTTTTCCAAACATTGCGGAATTGAATAAAAATTCTATAACTAATTTATAATACAAATAATATATTTGACCTTGTGAAAATTGCTAATTACCAGAAAAATTTATCTAAAACAAATCAGAATTATTTTAGTACTGATTTTGAAAATAATAACTTTTGGGAAAATTTTTATTTTATTTTTTTTATTTTTTATTAAAAAAAAGAACTCTTGTTTATTTTTATAACAAAAAAATAATAAAAACAAATCGCGTTATAAAATAAACTGAAGGAATGAAGGCCTTTTTCTCCCCATTTAAAATTCTTAAAAAAATAAAAAATAAAATTAAAACTTAATTAAATTTAAGAAAAAAGTAGAAAATCCCAGAAAAATCCTTAAAACATATTATAAAAAATATTATAATATAAAAATTCAAATTTAATCATATTTATATATAAAAAGGAAAGCTTTTTAAAAGTATACTTTTTGTACGTTTTCAAATAAAAAACAAACATGTTAACATAACAAAAAATAAATAATTTATAATAAAAAAAAATACTATTATATAAAAAAATAAATTTTGAGGGATTTAATAAATAAAAAACCTAAAAAAAAACATAAGCATAAAGTGTGTTAAGTAAAATATATTTTAAAAAAAGTTGTAGACTTTCTAGCACATTTATACTTACATAAAATATTTAATAATAATACAAGAAAAAAAAACAAAATTTAGCCTAATAAAAAATATATAAAATAATTGGAAATTATTTATATATATTAAAAACACTTAAAAATAAAATCTTTAAATATAAAATAAACAAAAATATAGAGAAAAAGTAAGAAAATAAAATAAAACTAGATTGAAGAAAAAAATAAATAATCTTTAATATAATTTTATAATTTTTTATGAAATAAATTAAATTTTTTTAATAAAACCGTTTTTTATTATAAATATTGAAAATTAAAAAAATTTTTAACAAAAGTTATAATTCTTTTTATAAAATTTCTTAAGTTCACTTCTTTTTATATTTGCACTTTTTAAAGGGTATATATATATATATATATATATATATATATATAGATATTAATTAATTATAAAAAAAACATAATTATTATTAATTTTGTTTTATTTTTTTTTTTTTTTATTTAAAAAATCCTTAAAATATTTTCATAAATTCTCAATATTTCTTTTGCCTGCCTTATTTTGTAATTTTAAGTTTTAAAAAGTTATTTTTATTTAAAAAATAATTTCCTATTTTTTAAGTTATTTCTAAAAACGTTTATTTTTTATAAAAAAAATCAAAAGAAATAGCTCTGATAAGTAAAAGAAACAAGAAAAACTTGATTATATAAAAAAATAATAAAATGATTATGTAAGTGTTATTCCATTTAATTAAAATTTATATACAAAAATAAATAAAATATAAATAATATTAAAATTGAACTTGGAGTTTTATTTAATTAACTAGCTTAACCATTGCCAACCCTTTTGATACGGTAATTAATATTTACTTTGTATGCGGCTACTACTTCCCCTGGGCCTATCCACTCTATTTTCATCTCAGTTGTTTAACTTGATAAGAAGATTATTCCCACAAAATCTTAAGACTTTCACTGTAACAGTTTTTTAGTTATTCTCTAATTAGTACATATTTTCTTTGTATTGGGAATACACTTCCCCTGCTGCGATCAGAAAATAAATATATTTTACTTTGGGTATTTGCAGGTTGATGCTATGAAAAGTTCTATAAATTAAAAATAACATATACTTTTAATTTATTCAAAAATTTCTGATGAAATACATATTTTACTATTTTTAATTACTTTATCCACCTACCATAAAATACCATTATTTAATTTTTTCTAATTACGAAAGCACTTTGATAACCCTTAAATATTAATTTAAACACAAATCTGTTAATAACATGTGGTGAATATTAGCAAAGTTTAGCACCAATTTTTTCATATGTATTAACATCGAGTCTATACTAGAGAAATTTACGTTACGTCGAGAATGTAGAAAAATTTTTATCAAGACAAATTGCAGATGCTTCTTTATCTCTATCAATTATAGTAAAAAGTACTAACAAAAATCAAAATGGCATCTTATCAAGCAACGTTAAGACGAAGTTGTCAGTGCTTCAATCTACATTAGGCAAATTTTTATCGTGATAAAAATTCCTCTAGAATAAACACGACGTAAAGTGCATTGAGTTGTATGGAGATAAAAAAAAAATGTGCAAATGTGCCCCCTAAAATTAAAGACATTATTTCGTTCACGTATGCTAGACCATTTTTAAAATATTGAGTTTTCAATCAATAGTGTTTTTAACTTAATAATAATAATAATAATACAATATATGATAGACAAATAATGTTTAATACATATTGAGTAAAAAATTTTTAAAATTAGTTTTCAGTTTGTATTTTTTGAACATTTTCCATCGTAATTCATATTTTAGGGAATCATTGAAAAGGCCCCATTCAATGCTAATGATATATGTATACATTTGACACAAGTAAGGTTTTGGGATTTCCTGTCCATAATTGGTTAAGTTAACTTTTATGTCAAATAATAGTTAAGAAAATAAATGTCACAAAGGCATATATTTATCATAAAAACTATAAATTCGTGTAGTGACTAGACTTCAAAAATCTTTTTAATTAGATTTGTATCACGGTTTTAAAGGAACAAAAAAAGAAAATATATTTCTTTATGCAATTTGCGTAAAACAGTGAGTTATTTATTTGCAATTTATTTTTATTTATGTTAAAACATGTCCGAAATATTAAATTATATTTTTGAATGAAAATATGACAAAAAAAAAAGTTACTAAAATCTTAATATTCCGCGACTGAAAAGAGACATAACAATTATTTAAATGAATATTCCAGGCCTTTACATGTCTATATTACAATTTTAAGCTTATTTTCTTTAAACGAAAATTTTCATAAATAATATTGAAAGAAATACGTATTTTTAGCTCACCCACATATGGAAAGCTACAGTTCCCGAATTCAGCTGCATGAGCTTTAGTGGTCACCACCAATATCAATATAAGTTTTATGTGGTATTGCATCAAATCCAATCTTATAAAAATCGATTCCATGTGAAAAATGTAACCTCAGGTCTACAACTGAGATTAACGTTGATATAATATGTGAGATAACGCAAACAGAAGAGAGTAACCATTTTGTTTATATTATGTTTAATCTTAAATAAGGGGTACACGTACTCTAATAAATCCTATAAGATATCATTATTTTCAATCAGTCACATAATAAACACAATTTTTATAAAAATGTTTTTTTTAATGTAAAACAATCATTAAAAGAAAATAATTTTACGAAAAACATTGTTTTTTAGTAATTTCCAAAATATGTAAGCATACACACACATACAAACTTCCGTGTGTATTTTTGTGACAGTTCATATTATAAGATGGTTGTGTAGAGAAGTCTCATCACAACAGTGTCATAATACTTCTTATATTACTAATATTTGAATCTACAGGTGAAATAATTCTCTCAGAGAGCGAATTTGACACTCTCTGACAGAAAAATCTTACATATTATGTTACGTCTAGGCATGCTGTAAGTTTCGAAAAACCATAATGCGATACAGTAATACGTTACCAAACATTTAGTGAATGTAGGGGCAAGGCGCAAAATTGTCGAAGGCCAAACAACAAAAACCCGCCTGACTATATTTAAGAAACAATTACAATGACGCGAGAGTTGTTCCCCAACCCAGAGCTACTTTATGAATGATTCAAAACATTTAAAATTACATTGCTCATTGATTTTTTACATAAATATTTAAAATCGTTTTTTTCCAACCAATACACACTGGCAATCCTAATTTATCCGTATTCCTAGAAGAATTAACCAATTACTTTGCTTTTTCTTTAGCACATGACTACCAAAAAAACACCAACTACCTAACAAAACCGATTACACATTTGACATTTTTTGTTGTTCGTGATTCGAACGGCGCTGTAGCGTTTTTTCCTTCAATTGCTCGCAGAGACCTGCGCCGACCGACCTAACAGGTGGCTGAGTCAAGCCGTCTTTTTTAGAAAGCTGACGCCGCCGTTAAAACTTCGACTTAACATGACCTAATTATAGCCGCCGTTTTAGTAAATTCAATGTAAAACCTTAGTAAATTCATTACATTTTTGAAATTTAAAACTAATATTAATTTCTTTTAGAAAGTTTTCCTAATTTTCTTTCAGAGCTCATGAATTTCCGCGGCAGGAATTTGCTTCTCATGGCTATGAGATATACTAAATCTAACTGACTGTTGATGCCGCGCTGCTCTGCTGTATGACCATATCAGCTTACACGAAGCAATTGTAAAGGCAGCCTTTGGACTAACCTTCATACACATTTAATTTGCATGTTAACCTAGTGTCTACATTAGGCAAATTTATATCAAAACAAACTTCAAAATCAGTGCAAATATATACAAGGTAATCTTAGTTAAACAGTTGATTATTATTTTGGTTGTTGCAGTTGTCAAACTGCATATATATAAAAAACAATAATGAATACGCCGTATTGTTGTTTTTGTGCAACTATTGCCACCTTCCACAAATTCGCGTTAAGTTTGACGTTTGTCTTGATAAAAAAAATCTCTAATGTAGACACTATGTAAAGGAGGTATGAAGCTGCTGCGACAGCGACCATAATAAGTAAAAATCAGAAACTACAATTCTAAAAAAAACTTGAGTTTCGGGGAAATATGCGAATTAATAGAAATCGATATTAATAATAATATTAATACATAAATATGTTAACATAAAAAAATTCGGGAACAAATCAAGATTACCAGAACCATTAAAATTAAAAATAATACATATATACGAAAGTTTGTTTGTGTGTGTAGAGTATTTTAGAAATTACTAAAAAACAATGATTTTTTTTTAAATGGTTTCCTTTTAATGTTTGTTTTATATGTTAAAAAACATTTTTATAAAAATTGTGCTATAAAAGTTCTTCTGTGACTGATTGAAAATAATTTAAGATTTAACATAATATAAATATTTATTTAAGATTTAACATAATATAAATAAAATGGTTACTTTTTCTGTCAACGTTATCTCACATTTTATATCAGCGTTGATCTCAATTGTAGACCTGGGGTAACGTAGTATCTATACTAGACAAATGTTTATGAAGACAAATGTCAAAATCAGTGCGAATCTATATAAGGTAACCTCAGTTAAACAACTGATTACTATTTTTGATTGAACAGCTATCAAACTACATATATAAAAACATTATTGTTGTTTTTGTTCAAATGTTTCCACCTTGCATAAATTCGCGTTGATTTTGACGTTTGTCTTAATAAAAAATTGTATAATATAGACACTGTGTAACAGCCGATTTTGATCCGCCGCCAACAATTTTTACAAAAGCCGCAGCCGCCGTTAAAGTTGTTCGGCACAGGTATCTGATTGCTCGTCGCGTTTTTATTATTTAGAAAAACCCAGAGTGGAAATGTGAAGAAATATCAAGTCTTATTATTTGTCTACTAGAAAATCCACTAAAAAAGCTTCCAATTGAAAAATAAAAATTGTTAATATTTAATAAGATGTTTTTGGAAAAAATTATATAATTATAAGAGAAAATTTAAAGAGTTGGTCAATTTTGCAAAAGAAAATAATAAAAGAGCAACAAAAAGTATATTAATGTAAAAAAAAAACAACGAAATATAAAATAAACCTAGCTTCCCCTTCTGTAAAAAATTAAAAACGCAAATTACAGTGAAATAAATAAATCATATCTCTTTTTGGGAAAATTTAAATTGATAAACATTAATTATAGTTTATAAAATTTTGTTTAAATTTCATGCAGTGAAAAAATAAAAATAATAGTTGATAAATGATGAAACAATTTTAATGTAATTTTTGTTGTTTGCCCGTGTCTCTATGAGTGATTGTGTATATTGAGTGTTGGTGTTGATTTTTTTCCTGTCTCAATGAATTGTTAAGAAAAATATGAAAAATAAATAACAAAACGGAATAGTAGAAAATTATCAAACGGGGTAAAGCTAACATCTCCAACTACACAAAGTAGCAAGCTGTGACATCGCTATCATTGTTTTGAATATTTAAAGGGGGAAAGTAAGGAGATTATTTTTTGATTTTTTGGCATTATATTGTATTTGCTGTTAATTTGGAAAGTCTGTAATTAAAATTTTTGCCAAAATGTCGGTTGAAGACAGCGAGCTGGACCCGCGTATCAAGGTGAGTCACAGAAATATATTATTACTATTTTAGGAAACCTGACCATACGTATGAGGTATTTCTTAGACGAAGAAAAATAATTATATGCATTGTTAGATTTTATATTATAGGTATTCAATTATTGGCGCTTTATTGATTTCCCTGGTTAGTATTATTAAACAGTTTTAAAACAATGTAGGTGGAGCGATTTCACTATTCTAAATTTAGACTGAATCCTAGGAAAATAAAACTGATGTTTATCATGTTTCAAGATTACTAGCGGAATTGAAGCTTATGAGTCGTGGGAATCTAAGGGTCATTCTTGGTATGATTACTGGTCACTTCGCAATAGGGAATATGACTAGTAAGTGCGACACTGGCACGTCAGACTTTTGTAGGACGTGCGATGATGTGGAGGAGCTAGAGGCAGTTTATTACATACTCTGTCATTGTGTAGGGCTTCAGCGTAGTGGACTGAAGTGGTTTGGAAACCATATTCTACACGAACAAGAGGAGGTTACGTGTAAAGGATTCAGTAAACTTATAGGGTTCGTAATGCGGATAACGTGGCCTAGAGGTAATCAGGTTTGATTGATGGGTTTTATGTTCCACACTTTTATTTTTTTTTCTGTTATCCTTCTTTCTATTCTAGTGCTTTATTCTACTAAGGTCTTTCTCTTCCCATTAGCCTTTCTTTGATATTTATAAAGGGATGACGATGGACCGGATGGTCAGTGGGTGTAGACGTGAAGACCCTTTTTAACCTAATCTAAAGCTATTTATTGTCCCGTAACAAGTTAGATAGTCCCTTTAATTTTATCTGCAAGACAATTTACATAGCGAGGCAATGTTTCATCTTTTCAGTATTTCATAGTTTCTACCTGTTTCTTTGATACAAAACTTCTTGTATTAAGTTTGATAAGTTTTTTTATATGTATATATATATATATATATATATATATATATATATATTTATATAAATTAAAAAAATTTATCAAGCTTAATACAAGAAGTTTTATATCAAAGATATATATATATATATATATATATATATATATTTCTGAAACCTAACCATTTAAACATTTCGGTAGCAGTTACTGAATCAAAACAAAATTGTAATCATTTAAGAAGCCCAATTTATTTATTTGTTTATTTATGTATGTATGCATGTATGTATTTATGTATTTATTACTCGCTGAAAAAATTGCCTATTTTTGTCTGGTTTATCCTCAGAACCTTAATCTTAACCCGGAATAAGTCTGGGCACAAAACTGACCGCATGAGATCGCAGGTTGTGAGTTAAAACTTTACAGATCCCACTCCTCCTTCCTTGTGCCGTTTCCCTGGTCACTACATTCTTTAGACCTCTGTCTCCTAAATTTGAGTTAATAATTAAACTGTTAGTCGTAAGGTATCCCCCGACTCCAGTGGCCCAGCAATTGCCTCAATTCTAATTTTATTAAAGTCTCCATTCAATTAAATTTGATCAAAGGAAACTAGCGATCTAAAAGCAAATTTATGTACGTGAAATAAAATGAAATATCATTCTTGTTTAGTAAACTGCATATTTTATGATCAAATTTTCAGTCTAAAGAACACTTCATTGAACAAGCTACATATACAAAAATAATTGTGACGATACAGGGGCTCAATGAACTCTTTTTTTAAAAGAAGATATAAGATTGAAAATTTGTGTTTTGCTTAGTAATAATTAGTTGGTATTCTTGGTCGTGCATTGTTACATCATTATATAATATAATATAATATAATATAATATAATATAATATAATATATTATAATATATTATATTATATAATATATTATAATATATTATATTATAATATAATATAATATAATATAATATAATATAATATAATATAATATAATATAATAACATAATAATAATAACAGTAACGTCAATTAAGAACTTGCAAGTTTAGTTTTTTTTAATTTTTTTTTACCATTAAATCGAATCATGTACTTACTTTCAAAGTTCATTAACTATAAACTTTTTTGAAATTTAACAATTTAAAAACATTTCTCACGAAAATTTGCATTAAAAATCTCCTCATAATCTATTGTTCCAACTCGTAAACACAAATTAACCATGAAAATTTTCTCTATTCAATTGGAATATAATAAATGTAAAAAAATATATATTAATTTGCAATGAACACTAAATGCACAATTCATCTACGACTTTTTCAGCTACCTGGCTAAACACAATTAAATTTTTTAAAAATTTTCCAAACAATTTTACACGCAATATTCCATGAAATGCAATGGAATTTCCTGTAAATGAAAAATAAAAGAATTTTAAAACAAAATTATGTAATGAAAATATTTTTAATTAAATATTAGTATGAAAAAATCAGCAGCAGTCAAGCACTCATAAACATATTTTTCAACACGTGACTTGGGAAAAGAAATAATAAAAAATCTGCCATAAAATTAAAATGAACATCTTTGTGGACTTTAAAATAAAATTTGAATTTAATACACATTATATCGGAAGTATTACTATACGATTTTGTTTTAACGTTTAAGTATTTTTTTATGGCGATTTGTTAATATTTGTTTGTTATATTGATGACTTCTCTTTTGCTTAACTTTGTTTTTTAACAAAATAAAATTGGTATTTATTGATAATCTTTTATATAGCTTCTTTTTGATATTGTATATGAAAATGATGTCGAAAATAAAAAAAAAATTGTATAATTTTTACTTTCAAAAACAGGTCAATTTTATAATTTGCGTTGAAACAATTTTTATAAAATTTGTGTTATGATTTCTTTCATAGCAAAATTTTTGTTTATTTTTATTTTGCATTAATTCAACATTTATTTTTCTCTACAATCATTTAACGATAATCATGTTCTTTTTTTAAATTTTATTTTAAATTCTTTTTAAGGTATGGGGTACACTCTTTGTTTCTATTCTCCATAAACAATATACAAAAATTCCAGGCCATTATTTTTATTATTGCTAACACCACATGCCAAGCTAACTTCTATATATATGTAAAGTATTTTTGTTTAATAATTAAAGCATAAAAAGTAAAAAAATTAAAATAATCAAAACAAAAGACTTGAATGCAAATTTAAAACACGTTGTTGTTCTGGTAAAGTCTACTAACTACAATATACATACATATGAATATTGTACATTCTCTATCTTTTAAAGCCCAACTGAGTTAGTACTTTGTGTGGATAATCTTTGTATAAATGTCTATTAGCATGACTTTTTTTAAAAAATTCTTCACGCATTTAAAATAAACATGAAAAATTCTAAATTTAAATAGTTATTTAAATATTCCTATGGTTAATCTATAAATTGTAAAAAATAAAGTTTTAATAGAAATAAATAGAAACTAATTTATTTAAATATAATGAATTTTTATTGAGAGCAATTTAAAAACGATTAATTTAAATAGAGTTTAAAAATGTTGTTAAATTATATATATATATATATATATATATATATATATATATATATATATATATATATATATATATATATATATATATATATATATATATATATATATATAAACATTAAAATGTCTACAAATTGTAGAATTCTTGACAGTTAAGGCATTCTGTATTAACTTTTAAAAGACTTTAACATTTCTTACATACAAATTTTTTATTTAAATTTATTTCGTCTTTTTAGTCTCCTTCAAATGATTAATTTTTAGTTTCCTCTCACTGTTTTTATTATTTTTTTTTTTAGCCATCTTTAACATTTTTTAATGTTTGATATTTAGAAATCACTATTTTTAATCATTTAAAAATAATGATTTCTTTAGTAAATGTTTAAATAAATAAAACAAAATGTTTCAATCCCACGCCTACTGGATCTTCGCTCCACCAAATCTTATATCAACTCCATCAAAGATTAATAACTCACCACAGGTATATCAACTGTATATTTTCCCAAAAAGAACATTCGTCAACAAATAACTGCTACAAAAAACAAAAAAGTACATTAAATACAAAAAGTTTAACTTCTTTCCAAAACGACCCTAAACCCACAATGGAATTGTTATTAAGTTTCTCACGAGAATTCGATTTGGTAATGTTAAAAAATTTTCAATAATCCACCGGACTCTTGATGAGAAAGAACGATCCAAATGGGACTTCAATAACAATAAAAGTATCTTGTTTCCAGTATAATTTATTTAAGACAAAAATATTTTTATTTCAAAGACTGAAACCTTTTTTAATTGACAAATTTTAACCGAAAAATACCGTGTTATTTTGCTACACCTTAGAACTACTTTCGATCAAGATCTTGTCTTGTTTTAGTGGGATAAAGTGTAGAGTTATTAATTACTCTATTACTATATGACCAAAGATTTACTTGTTGGTGGGAAAAATCGAGGAATTCATCTGTTTTATAATGAATTCTCAAAATTTGGTTAAATAACTCTGTTACTCATAATTACTTCTTTAAACGTACTGAAAAATTTCATTGATACTAAGAAATAACTCCAAAATGTACTTTTTGAAATCGAAATAAACTGACTGACCAATTTTCTACAGTTCTACAGCAATTTGCCGTTTGAAACTAATTGACTCGAAAAGTCTAAAAAATGATTTGTAGTTGCATATAATCTTAAATTTACTCATTACTTGATCGGAAAAATGGAATTTCTGATCAACTTTTCGATCAGACCAGAAGTAACTTATCCGAAATAAAACAAATTTCTTTAATTTCTCATCAACTCTCTAGAGAGAAATGTGAAATTTTAGAAAAAATTACCAATATCCGCTTTAATAATCTTTGAAGCTAAAAGATTAAAAAGTTTAGGAAATGGTTTGCAATTAGGCTCTAAAATTAATCTTATACTTCATCTAAATAATGGTGCAGTCAGGATGTGAGGTGTCTAAGGACCTTGCATAGAAAAATATTGCCAATATCATCTCTACTAATCTTTCAAATGACATAAAAATTTGACGATCGCAGAAGTGCAGGCGCATTTTTCAGTCAAAGCTAAGAGACCCATGTATAGAACATGTCTATAATGTATTTACAATTATGCTCTACAGTCCATTTCCTTTCCCAACTAAAATGGGAAAAATTTTATTTGATTAAGAGATAACAAGGAAAAATAAAGAAAGTCAAAAAAGCATACTTAGATTCCTCCCAGTTTCTTTAAGCTTAATTATTCTAAGAAAAAATTTGAAGTTGGTCATAGGAGAGAATAATTTATAGTGATTAAAAACTAGTCCGAGAGAAGTTTAATAAAATGGAATGCCTGAATATTAGGCCAAATGATAGAAAAAAATATGAATTTCACCAAAAAGCCTTAACAAAAAATACGAAATTTCACCAAAAATTTAAAATGTTACCAAAAAATACGAAATTTTACATATAATTAGAAATTTTACCAAAAAATTAAATTTATTAGAATTTTTACCAAAACCCAAAATTTCACCAAAATTCGAAATTTTGAGAAAAATTCGTAAATTTATCAAAATTTTAAAATTTGAACAAAAATTCGATATCCTTCGATTAAATTCCTTCTTATAAATATTTTAATAAATAACGCAATTATAGAATTCGTCATACATTATTTGTTCTATTGTAATCATCAAGGCAACCAAAAATATGCAAAATCATATTTTTTGCTGGACTTCAAATGAACCAAACACTAGTTATTTATTCGTTTCACACAATATTAAGTATTTTGACAGCATATTTTGGTCCTAACAACATATTTTTGCATATTTAGAGAAAGCAAATTCATAGAAAAGACCATAATATTGCATGTATTACACTAAATACCATAATTTTTCATATTTTGCACTTATACTACGTTTAACAAAAAAAAAAAAAAAAAAACCAATTGGTTTTGTTCCAACATTTCAAAAACTAATTCGTTTACATGTCTAGTTTTCCACCCCATGTGATTTTTCTTTATGTTTGCATTTCTTCACTTATTAGTTTTCTATACTTATTCGACTTAGTTTTGTTTTTACAAAAAATTTTTCACACGATTTTAAAATATTTTCAATAAAAAAATAATTTATAAAATAATATAAATTTTCTGTCATTCAATATTTTTAATATATATAAAAGCTTACTGTTCTTAAATCAACTGAGCAGGTTGTATCATAAATAGTTACTTTAGTAGTATTTTTCGGTTTTCCATAAAACCTAGACAAAAATGGTTTTTTGTTTGTATGGACAATCTTAACTAAATTTATGTAGTTTTTCAATCAAAAACCAAATGAAACCAAAAACTACTAGTTTTCGTTTGATGTAAACGGCGTATTAAGAGAATTTGGATCTTATAAATGGATAGAAATTTTGTAATTTCTTCATGTTTCTAAGTGCAAAGAGAAAATATTTTTTAACAATTGCTAATAAAAATCAAGCATATTTATGAGCATTTAGCATTAATAGTAAGTAAATAATTTAAAATTTAGCCAGAAAAAGTAATATTTTAATAGTTTATTTTAAAATAAATAAAGCATTTTTTATGCGCATAAAACATATTTTATAGCATATTTTTGGTTGCCTTGGTAATCATAAATCATAATGGGAACCTTTACATAATGTTAGACAGTAACTAGATAACAACATTCTTCTTCAGACATTCCGAAAGAAATCGTTTTAATTCCGTATTTTTAATTTCGATCGATTTTGCATTTGCTTCTTCAGATTGTGCTCAATTTTGTAATCCAAAAAATTAAGAAATTATTATTTTCGAGTGTAAAATAGTAATAATAATTTAAGTAGAAAAATAGTTTAAAAAGTTGAGAAATACAAAAATACAAGGGAAAATTAAATCCACTTTAAAAAAAACGCAATAAATTTCACTCTCGATCGGAATGGTTTTCTGTGACACACCTAAACATTTCGTAAAAATTATAGTTTGAAAAAGTACATCCTGTTTAAAGCAAATTTTATGATTTTACCTTTCAAATCAAAAAATATACAATATTCATTATTTTTAGTATTGGTAGAATTACCTTATAAAGCGTGATCCATTTCGAGGTTCCCTACTTTTTTAAAGAAAAAACACAAAAAATTCAAATTTAATGGGGAATGTTTATTATCATTTGAAATTTATTTTTTTTAAAGATTATGTCTATCAAATGTTGGCCGTTGCTACGTAGCAGATGGTCCATCCGTTGAGACCAATTTTCGATGACTCGTTTGAGCATTTCGACTGGTAACTGGCGAATGACACGCGTGATGTTTTCCTCCAAGGCCTGAAGCGGGTTTGTCCGCATAAACTTTAGACTTTACATATCCCCACAGGAAAAAGTCTAACGGTGTGATATCACACGATCTTGGTGGCCAATCGACCAGCCCAAAACGTGAAATTATGTGCTCACATAAGTGTTCTCAATAAATCCATTGATTGATGCGATGTGTGGGAAGTGGCGCCGTCTTGCTGAAACCAATTGTCGCCGAGATCACGAGCTTCAATTTCACGCATCAAATAGTCGGTTATCATGGCACGATAATGGTCGCCATTGACGGTTACGTTCGCACCGGCATCATTTTTAAAGAAATATGGATCGATGATTCCACCGGCCCACAAACCACACCAAACGGTTGTTTTTTTTTTTTTTTTGGACGAAGTGGCAGTTCTTGAATCTCTTCAGGTTGCTCTTAGTCCCAAATGCTGCGATTTTGTTTGTTTACATACGCATTGAGCCAGAAGTGGGCCTCATCGCTGAACAAAATTTGCCTCGAAAACGTCGGATTTTCTTGGAACTTTTCAAGAGCCCATAGAGCGAAGCGATGTCGCTTGTTGTTGCACAAGCTGTATTTTGTACGCTTTCAATTTAAGATCTAGACGTAAAATGCGCCAAGTCGTTGCTGCGAACGGCGCCGAATCGACTCTCCACAGTCTTCGTGTACATTTTCAGCTACGGCCGCTATATTTTCTTCATAGCGTGCTGGACGTGGTCTATTCGGTCGAATATTATCCAATAATGAATGCTGGGTCTCAAAATGGGTGATGGTGTTGCGAATAGTACGCTCAGTAGGCCGATTATGTTGACCATAAGTTAAGCGAACACATTCCTCACAGAACGTGAACTTTCGTAATAAAATCTTTCCATTATGAAATGCCAAACAATACTAAACAAAAATAACATGACAGCATGACACGACTCACATGTGATCTGTCAAAAAAAAAGGCTATTGAAAAAAGTATCTCTACTTGAATCACTCATTATTTAATGCAAATTATATGATGATTACAAATAATTATAACCGAAACTAAGTAAGTATATTTATTTGTTGGTAATAGTTCTAGTTACCTTATACATATATCCTTGAATTCATATTTAGTTTTTTAAGTGTTTATATCATATCTACTTTTTATTCAATGACGCAGTCCTTTTAACTTTTAAAAGTTGTTTTGTAGTTTTTATTATATAAATATTTTTAACAATTGAAATACTAGCATGTAAAACATCTACTATATGTCTAAAAAACGTGCCCTTATTCACAAAAAAAATCTGAACGAAAACTAACAAGTACCCTTCTCTAACATATGAACATTTTTTCTATTTTCCAAATAGAGGTCAAAGTTTTGTGTTTATTCTTAAAAAAAGAAATATTATAAATATTTTTTTCTTATACAACCATACTTGAAGTATGCGTATGCTACTACAAGTGACGTCAATTTAGCACGTTTTATATTTGTTTCAAACATTTGTTGGTTTCAACATTTTAATTTTACCTAAGAATATTTTTGTTATATTTTAGTTAGATGTATATTATGAATACATTTCGTATTTAGATACAATTTATTAGTATTATTTGCGTTTATATCTCTTACTTACAACATATTACAACGTATTATTATAAGTAAATATAAAAATGATATATTTATGTATATGAATATAAGAGATATGTAGTAACGTATATATCAAGTGCATATTAATAGAAGGCACTAACAACAAAAATAAAAAAAAAACCTTTATACAGTACAATATGAATCATTATAGTATTCATTTTACTAATGTAAAGTTTTTTTTTTAATAAATTATTTTTAATGTAATAAAAGATTTTTAAATTATTTATTTATTTAAAAAATAAAATAAAAAATATAAAATCTCACTTGGCAGCGGTGGGATTCGAACCCACGCCTCCGAAGAGACTGGTGCCTTAAACCAGCGCCTTAGACCGCTCGGCCACGCTACCTCCTGCCGTAATGTTTTTTTATATTAAATAAAAAAATGACAATAACAGGGCAGTTACTGTTCTATGTTAATTTTAAATATTAACAGTATAATGTCAAAACAGAAAAGTATTCATATTATTTAATTTACATAAATTCTAATTAATTCCTCTTCAACATTTTTTTTTAAATTATTTTCATAAATTATTTTTTTTATTATATTATATAACTTTTTTGTTTTGTATCCTTAATAAATTATTCATTAAATGAATAACTACTTGACTTGTTTTTTTCCTTTTTGTTCCCGGATATTACCAATAGCCAAAAATCTTAGTAAATTGTTATTAGTTAAATTATTTTACCTTTTTCTTAAACACGTTTAGTTAATGTTTGTTACCATTGCAAAAGGATAATAACCTATAAAATATAAAGTGTAAAAGAAAATCAATACGACATCATGTCCTTTATTTAACAGTATGTGTGTGTACACAAACGCTGGTGCACACACATACTGTTAAATAAAACCTTAAAAACAAACAGCATTAACCTACATTTGTAAGTCGCTCTAAATAGTCACTAGTCAGTCCTCGTACAGTTTATACCAAGGTTGGGCAAAGGGAAATTCGCAAATTGTTCAAGACAGTTTGTAATTTTGAGATTTAGGAAAACATTTTTTATTAAAATTTGGTTTTTTGATTTTTTTTTTGTTTTGTAAATACTTCTTTTTAAAGAAAATTTGTTCTTTTTTTTAGTGACAAAATTAAATTTTTAGTCAATAATTAATAAAAATTTAAATAAATATTTTGTAAATAGTATAAAAGAAATTATAGATAATATAGAATATGTACAATATATAAATCAAATAAATGTGATAAACTGTAGATTTAAATTCCGAGAAATAAACAACAAAAATAGCACTAGAAAATATATGCAAGAACTTGGATTGGAACTTGAAATGGAGAAGTGTTGCTAAAAATTATAAATAAATCACTAAAAACGGGTATATTTCCTGAAAATTTGGAAAACTTCAATGGTGACGCCAATTGAAAAAATTAATAAAATAAATAAATGTGAAGAAGTTAGGCCAATAAACTCACTAAAATTATATGAAAAAAATTCTTGAAAAAACCGTTAAAATACAACTTGAATATTATCTAGAATCAAACAATATTTTATTGAAATTTCGGAAGAAATTTTCATGTGAAACGGCAGTAAATTACGTATTAAATATATGGAAAAGTAACGGCAGAAATAAAAAAATAATGGCAATTTTTTTTCGATTTTAAAAGAGCTTTTGAAACAATAGACAGAAAAATATTATTACAGAAATTATACTTCTATGGAATACAAAATATAGAATTAAATTGGTTTGAATCATATCTAACAAATAGAAAGCAAATAACTAAAGTGAATTATAAAAAATCAGAGACAATTAATAATGATTATGGAGTGCCACAAGGATCAATTCTTGGAGCTTTACTATTTATAATCTATATAAATGATATGACAATGAAATGAAATAGTACTTTATGCGGACGATACCCTAATATTTAATATAGCGGATACAGATAGATGAACAGTGCCTGGAAAACTTAGTATACGATATGCGAAATATAAATAACTAAATAAACTAAAACTGAACGAAAATAAGACAAAAATTATGGAAATAAATATGAATAACAATGCAGAATTTAAAATTAATAACAAAATAATAGAAAAAGAAGACAAAATAAATTATTTAGAGTTTATAATCGACAAAAACATGAATTTTAATGTACATATAGAATACATATGTAAAAAAATCGGAAAAAAAGATAGACTTATTTAGAAAGATTAGAGACAAAATATCAATAATCACTGCAATAAATATATATAATACAATAATTAAACCACATTTTGAATTCGGGTCAACCGTAATATACACTTGCTACACAAACATACAATTAGAAAGGTTACAAAAACTACAAAATAAAGCTATGTGATTGATATACTTCGATACAATGTATGCTTGACGCATTGAAATGGATAAGTATCAGACAAAGACTCCAGCTTAACACATGTATCCTTATCTTCAAAATGAAGATGGGATATGCGTCAGAATACTTAACTCAAGAACTAGCATATGTGAATGAAAGCCAACGATATAACTTGAGGAAGGAAATGATTTCCGAATACATAGAGTAGCAACTAACAAAATGGAGAGATGTGGGATATTTGTTGTACAAAGAACTGCAATTATTTAACAAACTCCCAAATTATATTAAAAATTAAACAAATATTAATGCTTTTAAAAGAAATTCTGTAATACATACAAAAAATAATCTTTAAAAAAATATAAAATTGGATAAGAAATTTAATGTATTAAAGTCGTAAGAAAGTATTTAAAATAGTACTAAATAAATAAATAAATAAAAAAATAAAAAATAGGGTTTTTTATAACAATTTTGGTTTTTGGATTAAAATTCATTTGAAAATTTAATCCTAAGGGATCATCCTTTAGGTGAGACAACTTGTCGTGAATGGTGAATGCTTTCAGGCCTGCCGAAAAAAATTTTTAAGATAAAGAAATGGAGGCTTTGTTCGTTTCCAACGCAAGTAGATTAAGAAACAATTTCTAAACTTTTAAAAACACTTGAATTCATTCAAAAGCAATGAAATTGGGTGATAAACGAATTCAGTGTTGTCGAACAGTGGGTTATAATACACCAGAAATGAGGATTAATTTAGGGAAGGCTTATATTGCTTTAAGTTTCATTTTGTTGTAAATATTTTTTTTTTTTTTATTTCAATTCTGTAATAAGAAAAGCCTTCAAGTGGCAAAATAAAAATATTATAATTGCAGTTTAATGTACTTATTTACAAAAATAACTCTATATTAAAATGATTTTTCAAAGAGAGAAGTATAAAAACTTGGTATAAGTATTTGAACATTTCTTGACGAAAGGATAAAATATATTATATAAATATCTTGAAAATAGTAATGGACCAAGAACCGAACCTTGAACTACACCTGAAGTTATATGACTTTTATTGGATCGGGCACCATTAAAAAATACAAACTGTTCACGTTTACTTAAATAAGAGTAAATTAAACGGTAAAAATTCCGATCAAAGTTGAACTCAGCACTAAGTTTTTTAACTATTCTAACATGATCTAATCGATCAAATGAATTAGATAGATCTAGGTAAACCAAAACAGAAGCATTGTTTAGATTAACTTTGTCCCTAATTGCTTCAGTTATACCTAACAGCATTAAATTTCTCGTTAATACATCAAAATATACTGCAATTATATAATTTTTTTAGTTGCAGTTTTAAAGATAATTTAATGAAACTTGGCACGGGGACAATACAAAAACATGTTTAAATTGGTTATGATCGGCATATTATTTTACTTAGATCCCTATACAATAAACTTAACGCTCATAAATTCGTTAAATTAGGGATTATTTTAATGCAATGTGACACAAATAAACACAATCCTGAGTATGAAATTTTATACAGATCGGTCCATATTGAACCACAGCCTCACATCCGAAAATCACTTTAACGTGTACAACTCCCACGTCAATGTCAGTATCAAGATAATATTTAATACAGATACTAGTTCCAAGTAATTAAAATTTTAAAATCTGTAAATACATATTATTCCCATATAAGATCTACTTGACTCAAATTAAAGCCTACATAATATTTAAGCTTGCTTTTTGAATTGAATTTTAATCTTATCTCTTGAGAGAGATGAACTATAATGGTGCCATTCTTTCGGGTTGCCTTTCAGATTTTGGATCATTCATAACGATTTCTGTAGGAGCTTCTACGATGAGGAGGTGGAAGAGTTGTTACTCACCTTCTTTGCTCATGTTCGATTCTGTCGGAGAAAAGGATGCGTTTCCTAGGTGAACTCTTCGTTGATGACTTTAACGATCTGAGTAGTTTGCATATTAAGCGAATCTTAGACTTAATAAAATTTCAGGATGGTTCGTCGCATAGATCTGAAACTTACGGTATCACAAAGGGACCTTTTGTTGGCCTGAGTGAACAAAAGAAAGGCAATGAAAAGAGAGCATTTTAAGAAACATGGCGAATAGTCCCCATTCTATCCTAACAAAATCTATGATTGTCCGTCCATAAAAAAACGTTGAATAATTTTTAAAAGTTTTATTGAAAGTCTCTTGAAGCATGTGTAATTTAGGTTCTAAGAATAAAAAAAACAGAAATCTATTGTGTGAAAACTGATTTTCGAGATATCAACCGATTTCTCATGCTTTTCTAATTCAGAATCTATTTTTGTCACCTGTCCCTTTTCTTATTTCATTTGTAAAATGAAACGAAAATTCGTTTCAACAATTTGTGTTAAAATGAACGAAATTTCAAAAAATGTTTGTTTCGTTTTATAAAATCAAGATATAGGTCACAAATGTATTCTTTTTTAATACATGTCAATTCATTTAAAAGTCAATATGCCTTCAAATAAATATATTTACGAAGTGTCTATACTAGACAAATTTTTATGAAGACAAACGTTAAAATTAGTGAGATCTATACGAGGTAACCTTAGTTAAACAGCTGATTACTATTTTTGATTGTTACAGCAACATACATACAAATATATATTTTTTTATATATAACCCTGAAAATGCATATGATGATGCTATTTTAAGTTTAAAAAAAAAGTCACAAACACTCAAGGAAAAACACGCCCTCTAAGTAACGTTTTGTAACAAAGTTATTCATCCCAACTCTGGGTTTTGCGTTAAAAGAAATACATTCTTAAGTATAAGAACTATGTGTATGTTTAAATATTTTTGTGAGATTTAAATAAAAGTTAATATCCTGCTATATAATATAACAACAGTAAAATTAAAAGTAAAAAAAAAACTACAAAAAACATGATGTAATATTTTTTTTCGTCCTTTATTATATGGAAACTTATAAAAGAAACATGAAACCTCTTTTTTTCTTGCATTTTGCAAAAAAATATATAATATAACTATAATAAACATTGATAAAACAAATTTTTAATTTTAGTGTTAAGGTACAAAAATCAATAATTTTAAAGTAGAATATCATGAGAATAAAAAAAAAATGACCCAGAAAATTATAATTTATTATATAATTATGAAATGAAAGAAAACTAATTTTGAGATCATTGAGCAATTATGAATAATTGCAATATCCGTTCAACGCACTATACATATACACAAATATATTATATACTTATATATATTTTATTTCAATTACACAAATTGACCACCACATCAAAAAGAAGACACAGAGAAAATGATAAAAATATATTGTATAGCTGTTATAACAAGATACATTTTACTGAAGGTATACATATAATCATAAAATATTCATGCTTTTAGTACAAAAAAAAGAGACGATATCGTCATCTAAAATGCAAAAGACCGTAACCACTCAAAAATCGAATGTTGGGTTTTTACTGAATTATAATGCACTAACCCTACACAAAAAATTTCACATTCATATCTTCAAAAATGACATCAATATTAACAAAAGTTAAAAGGTCGTCATATCAATTTCATAAACGAAACAGTCATAAAAAAATTTGTTCCATATAAGAAAAATTTGGTTTGAAGAGTTTTTTATGCTTTATGTATTTTTTGCTTTAAGTGAACGGTTAAGAAATTTTACTTAATTGGTTAATTTTAAAGCAAAAAATTAAAAATTGTGGTTACGCCATTTTGCATTTTTATAATGTTATTTGCCTCTGCTTTAAAAAATTAAAGTGTGATTATGGCCTTTTGCACTTTAGGTGTCGATATACTGAACTGATGTTTTACACTGTGCAAAGTATTTGTAATCATTTTATTAATCTGGTTATACTTATTTAAAGTGAGTTTGAGATTTGTAAACAAATTGGCAACATTAACCATAGAATACAACTATAAAATTACTAATTTTTTCAAAAGCCAAAAACAAAATATATGTGACACTTGTATTTTGTTGTTGCATAAATTGGGTTTTTTACAATTGAGTCAGAATTTTTTTCTCTCACATAAATATCTACTTATTAATCTATAATATTAACTCTCATTAAAGCGAAAATAATGAAAAGCTTAATAGTGATAGCAACAACATAAAAACAGAATCTATGCTACAAGGTGTTCGGCTGCAAAGTGAAATTTTTCCCTTATTGAATCAGATTTTTTCTCTCACATAAATATTTACTTATTAATCTATGATATTAACTCTCATTAAAGCGAAAATAACCTAGTGTCTACATTAGGCAAATTTATATCAAAACAATCGTCAAAATCAGTGCTAATATATACAAGGTAATCTTAGTTAAACAGTTGATTATTATTTTGGTTATTACAGTTGTCAAACTGCATATATAAAAGCAATAATAAATACGCCATATTGTTGTTTTGGTGCAACTCTTGCGACCTTACACAAATTCGCGTTAAGTTTGACGTTTGTCTTGGTAAAAAAATCTCTAATGTAGACACTATGTAATGAGAGGCTTAATAGTGACAGCAACAAAACAAAAACAGAATCTATGCTACAAGGTATTCGGCTGCCCCTTTATATTTATAAATAATAAATTATAATTTTTATTTATATTTGTAAATAAAAATATAGTGGTCGAATGTAAAATCATATAAAATCATATCTAATTATTTTTTAAAGGGTACAAATTAGTTTTATTATTACATGTAACTTCCTGCTTTATCATATAGGAAATAAATTAACTTTTATGAAAATATTTTTTCATGTGTAAAATGTTTTTTTTTTATATTTATTTTGTTTATTTGTAACTGTGGCTGGTCTTTGGTGTCACATTCTTTTTTTTTATATTTTGTCATATAACTACTCCTATATAAAGAGTCATCAGTGCACGACCATCATCATTATTATTTACTTACGATTACATATATTTCATTTTATTATTACATCAAGTGACCAAAAATAAAAAGTAAACTTAAATTTATTATTATTTTTTTTTTTAATCCCTTAAATTTTTTCATTTGTATTTACTTTAAAAGTACCTATTTCAATGATATTAGTAAGTAGAGGTTGGTTGTTTTGTCGACAAAAGAAATTCCATATCATTTGTTATTATATGTACCATAATTTGTAAGAGAAAAAATAACATTAGAAAAATATTTGTTATTATATTTTGTAGGTGCTGTTTTGTTCTTGGTATTGTTTAGTTAATTATTTATCTTTATATTACGTTTCCATATCAAATAACAATTAACAAAGACTGACGTATTTTATCCAAGACGTTTTTTTTTTTTTTTTTTGTCTATAACGTCATTACAAATATTACAAGATAATTTATCTTTTTGTAAAGAAGTTTTTATTTAATATAAAATACTAATTTAATTTTTAATTTATATATATTAACAAAAATACATACAATTTAATATTGAAATTTTGTAAGATGTTTAGCTTTGTATTTTATGACATAATACAATTAAATTAATATAAAGGTGTTAATTTAATAAAAAATTTAAAAAAATCAAAAATAAATATTTCTCTATAAGTTGAAGGTTTTTCGATTTCCAGTTGAGCAAATTTCTTTCGGGAAAAATACTTTTAATGGTAATATTAATTTTATCTCCTCTTATCAGTGACATCTCTATTTACACTGGTCATGTCATAAAATAAAGTAAACCATGTTTATTTTCCAGTGTAACTCTTTTACATTATTTCTGTTATACTTTTGTAAAATTCCAGAAAAATAATTTTATTAAAAATACTTGAATTAATAAATAAAAACTTTATTTAATTAAATTCACTAACTTTGTGTTAACTACTTGCAAACATTTTTTTGCTTACATATCATTGAATTTCAAAGACAGGTTTTTTATTTTAATAAAATTTAACTGCAATTTAAATTTTGCCGGTCAGATATAAAAAATATGTTAAACTTTGCAAATTTTCTTTAATTATTAATCCCATTTCTACGCTTAATATGCTAAAATATGTGAAACATTAATATTATTCATCTTTATTTCAAACAAAAATATGTGTAAATTATAGACTTTTTGATAACAATTTTGTTGCTATTTTCAAGTGTTTTTTTCAAGCAAAATGTTGTTGGTTTGAGAAAAGTAAATATTTGTTGAATTGATTAAATGAAACTAAAAACATTTTGAAAGATGTAGTGCAGATATTTTTTTTTTTTTTTAAGATTTCATCTTTTATTAGCAGTGGAGGAAAAGGAAAGAAAAGCAGGTAGTTATTAAAAAACAAGTTAACACTGGAAATATGATAAAGCAAAATATTAAATAATATAGATCTTGCAAACAGGATAAGATGCAGACATATTTAAAGGAAGAAAATTGTTAAGTGATTTTTTAAGGAAATATACAACGTGTGGGAATTTAATTTTCTATTGAAATATTTTATATGTACATATGTTTATTTTTAAAAATTTGCTATAGGTATGTAGATATCAAAACTATGGAAAATATGCCCTTATTTAACATGATAATGAACCCAAACACACTTTAACTTTGGAGTTAAAAGCAAAAATTTGTAATTTTCTAATAAAAAATACAATATTTTATTAAAATGATAAAACTAATTTTAAGGATATTTATAGATAATTTTGTTAAGTATTCTGTTTTATTATTCTCTGTGACATCTCTGCTTATAACCACTGTTGCCAGACTTGCCGATTTATCTGCATTTTGACGATTTTTATTGTAAAAATTCCAAAGTGCGATTTGACGATTTTTGTTTAAAAAATATGAATGTTGTTTAAATCTGATTTTGAATTATATTAGATAGATAGAGAGAGAAAATAACTATAAGAAGTTTAACCAGCATTGGTGAAACAAAATTTTTGTGAAAAGAAAAATGTTATTTTATATACATACATATGTAAGTGAAATAGTTTAGATCATGGATCCAATTGAAAATGAAACAATTTTTTGAGTTTTTTCAATTGAGTTTATTTTTGATTATTTTGATTTTTAAACAATTTTTATAATGATTCTGTAGTACTTTTAATTGTGATTAAAGAAATGTAAAAAATTTTGGCTGCTCACTATTTGTTTACAAGTTATGGATCTCTAAAGTTTTGATATATTTTTCTGAATATTAATACTGTTTAAAATCTCAAATACCTTTTAAATGATATATATATATATGACCATATTTATTAAATCCTTGAGAGGATTTACGCAATTTTAATTTTTTTTATTGATACAACGGAACTTACAAAATTTTGTTATTTCTAAAAAAAGTTTACTTCACGAATAAATATAGGACTAATGTCTGAGTCCGGACAAAGACTACAAGAAAAAACCTTTATTAACATTAAAAAGAAAATATTTTTATTTTAACTGGGACGTTAATCCTAACTTGTTCCTATTTTTCAAATTTTGTATAATATAAAACAATGCTAGAAGTTTATTTAATAAACAAGTAGTTTTAAAATTTAATATTATTTTTTACATAAACATAAATAACCAAAAAGATATGCATTTTAATTTTTCCGATTTTTTGACGATTTCAAAAATGTTATGCCGATTTTGACGATTTTTCATCGAATTTTGACGATTTTATACTATCTGGCAACAGTGCTTATAACATAAATATTTTATGGAAACTCCTAAATGCCTCTCATCCACTTTAAAGTGTTGCCACTCTTATTGCACTCTCTATTATATTTATAAACAAACATTTTAATTCATGATTATTATATCAATAAACAGTTGTTTAAATATAAGAAAAATATTTTTAAAATGTACATTTTTAGAAAAAATATTAAACAATAAATAATTCTGTCATTGTTTTCTATTATTTATACGTTTAAATATTTTGACAAAATGTAAATAAGCATATGTAAAATGCAGACTAACAAACAAAATTTCTGTAAAAAACACATAATTAAATGAGAAACAAAAGTTATTGGCTAGAATGAACACATTTTAACTTTAGACTTAAAAACAAAAATTTGTTAATGTCTCTCATGATCTTAACTTTACTTCTACACGAAGAAATTTTTATTTCATAACATAACATAACATAGCATAAGAAATAAAGTCAGCAGAATAACGGGAGACAATTTTTATTTCCAACTTTATGTTAAGGGATGGAGGAAACACCGAAAATTTTAATTTTTTTTTCCTGCATTTTTGTTTTTTGTTTGTCTTTTTGAAACAAAATTAATTTATTTTGCACCGTTTTTTGTTAAAACGAGACAAATTTTAAAAGTAAACAAAAAATTTTACAGCTTAAACATTATTGCTCAACTTTGTATTTAAACATTTATTGCGAAATAAATTGCGCAATATATTTCTTATTGATCCACACGTAACATTTTAAGGAGGGAGATAGAATTTGACGATTTGCAACATAAAAATCTCTACGCGTAGACTAAGGGTTAAATTATATTTATAAACAAATGGCAAACATTTATGCTAAATAATATTAAATGTAAATTTAATAAATTTTGATTTTTTTTTTTTTTATTTAAAATATTGAGTTTTAAAAATACAAAATTTATTTAAACAAAGTTCTCAATTGCTTAAAAAAAGTGGTAATTTTCAAAAGTAGCAATTTTTCCTTGTTGAGGTTTATAGTATAGAATTTGTGGAAATTTTTTTGAATTTTAGAATGTTTTTAGTATTAGCGATTTTTTTGCATTTTGATAATATTTTGGATTTTAAATTTTTTTGCGTTTTGGCGATTTTCTTACTAAAAAAATATACATTTTTTATTTAGTTATAATTAAAATTACAAAAAAAATTAAAGAGCCGTAGCAAATAAGGCTTTCGGCAAAAATAGTAGTATTAAACAATAAAAATTTTCTGACTGATTTATCAAAGATCGATGTCTGTATGTTATTTAAAAGCTTCAAAAAGTCGAGATATACGAAAAAGGATGCCGTTTTGCCAATATTTGAATGTATATATCTGTTACATCGGGAGCCTTCATGAACGCCATAACAACCAATACACAGACGAATGTAGTTATTTTGACAACCCTATCTGAAAGATCCAGAATATACAATACTTTACGTGTTCTTAGGTGAAAAATTTAGAAATTAAAAAAATGAATTTTATTTTATAAAAAAAATACTAAAGTATTTGTAAAAGTGACAACTATAAATAAAAACTAACAAATTTTAAAAAATGCATGTTGAAAATTTTAATATCACTTTTTCATAGAAAAGTATTGAAAATTTAAATATTTCGACATATTTAAAACCAATTTTTTAATTAATAAAAATTTTATAATTTTTTTATTTGAGACATTGTCATTTGCAAGTACATTGTATGATTTTCTTAAATTGCATATTTAATTTCTGTTTTTTGCAAGTTCAGTTACATTTAACCTTTTTTATTTAGCATATATATATATATATATATATATATATATATATATATATATATATATATATATATATATATATATATATATATATATATATATTTATATATATATATATATATAAAGTTTATTTTATGCCAGTTTATATAGAGTAATGTAAAATATTTCATACAAATTTAACATTCTTAATATTTAATTAAAAAGTCTATCCAATTTTAATACTACATGAAAGTCCTACAAAAAAATTTTATAATATTTTTTAAGAATAATTTTGACTTGAATTAAATGCTAAAGAAAATTTTGAAACTCGCTCAAAAAAAAACAGCTCAAGTCGCATTATTTATTTCAGAATTTTTAGCAGCTGGCATTTCTATACTAGACAAATTTTTGTCCAGACCGATGGCATAGATTAATAAGTAGGTATTTATGAGAGAAAAACCCTGATTTAATTGTCAAAAACCTATGCAACAACAAAATACATGTAGTCACATATATTTTGTTTTTATGTTTTGAAAAAATGAGTAATTTTTTTGAAAACTTAGTTCGAAGTGCCTCTCACATAAACTTCTAGTTGTATTCTATGACTGATGCACTGATTTTGTAAAACGAAACGAAAATTCGTTTCGACAATTTGTATTGAAAACAACAAATAAATTTGAATTTATTTTTTGTTTTCAATATACAATTACAAAAGTAATTTTCGTTTTAAAAATGAGACTCAGAATTATTATAATATTATCATACTTCCTTTAAACATATTTAAATTTGTAAGAATTCTTTTTCCTTACACATTAATGCCATTTTTTTAATTCACTCAAAGCTGTTTAATTAAAAAAAAAAAAAAAAAACATTTGAAACAAAGAGAGAAAAAACTACATTTGAATACCAACACACAAAATAATAAAATGCATTTCCCCATCATCGTATAAGATTTGGACTTTAAAATTATAGCTTTTTTCCAAAGTAGACATATGTATGTGGTAAGAAGAAAAGCCACGCTTGAGTTAAAAATTTGTGTTATAGCCAAACAAAACAACATACAGAATATAGTGAGGAAATTTTGCCAAAGAGAGGGGAAGTTAGACCTACCATTAAATATCATAAAACATTATAAACGAAATAAACAGGTTATTTTTATATTTTATATTTTTTATATTTTTTTTTAAATAAAAATAACTTAGTCCATAGTAAACTGTAAAAAAGTCAAGCATAAAAGGTGAGCCACAAGCAAAAGATAGACCTCATTTTAGGACAGTGAAAAAAAAATTTCATCATCCGACACAATACACAACAAACCTGAAATTTTATAACCAAACACACTAACTCCTATACTTTTATCGATTAGTGGACATTTTTTTTATTTCATTATAAAGTTTATGGCCAATAACAATTGCCCCAATGTTGCCTGATATTACGGGCAAACGTTATACGAAGACAACATTGTTTTTATATATATATATACATACTTACATACATACATACATACATATCAATAAGTCAGTTAGTTGTATGTTTTAAATTGCATGTTTTTGGTTTAATTGGCCTAACATGGCCATTTGACTAAATCAGCCTTTATGGGAAGTTTTTTTTTTTTTTAATTTCGCTTGTATTTCTTTTTTTTTTTTTTTTTTGTGATGCCTTTTACGGCGTTCGAAAATAGTTTTGTAAACCTTTCTTTTTGAATTTTTTAAACTTGACTTGAACTTCCAAGTAAACAATTTTTGTCTACAAAATTTTATACATAAAAAATGTTATTGCGTTGTTTATTTTTTTACTTTATTTGTTAAATTTTAAAAACCAGTTCTTTTTTACTCTATCGTATGCTTTCTGTTTGAATCTTTAGAATTTCATTTCAAGTGTGTGTCTTAGTTATTTTTAATTCCCAGAAATTCTTTTGTATGTAAATAATTTTTTTTCTGTTGTTTTCTTCTCTCTGCTTTTCATAAGTTATTCAAATTTTATAAATCTGATTTAAATTTTTAATAGTTATGACACATTAAAAATATTTTGCTTAATGGTGTAGAAAATAGGTCAAATAATTTGTTTGATTGACATTTAGAAATGAGAAAAACTGCTAAGAAAAATTAAGCAGAAAATATTTAGAAATTTATATTTATAATATGGACGATTATTAACTAAATATTAACATTAAAATATTAATAAACGGCAGTTAAACATGTGATGAACCTGCCAGAAAATGTATTTATTATATTATGCTAGTTAATATATTTTTTCAATGTATTCTTCGAGAATAATTACAGTAATTATCAGCACGAGTCTGAATAAAATTAAATATAATTTTATCATAACCGTTTTCCTTAAAAAATATTTTTTTCTTTTGAAAATCATATGGCAGCATTGGCCATATGACAAATGTTTTTCTCTCTGCTTCTCTGCAGAGTTACCAGATTCATTTAAATTTAAATAAGCAATTGTTCGTCCATATTATTACGAATAATATGGTACTCGAATAACTATTTTTCGCTTAATCGATAATTATTTTTTTTTTTACCAAATGAGTTTTCTCTCTGCTTCTTTGCAGAGTTACTAGATTAATTTCAATTTAAATAAACAATCATTGTAACTATTTTTCGAATAATCGGGTACTTGAATAAATATTATCAATCGATAAAATTTTTTTAATCAAATCGGTTACACTTTTCCACTTAGCATTAACATTTATTCAAACAATATTTTTCGAATATTCAAATAAGCTAAATTGCTTGAATATATGTACATATATCGAATAATCAAAAAAAAAAAAAAAATAATAATATTCGAATTAAAAATATTTTATTTATTGTAAAAAAAATACTTATTTGTGTAGTTAAATTAATTAATTTAAAATAAATAATTACTCGTCAATATTTTTTGAACAATTGGGTAATTTTTAACAAAAAAAAATTATTATTCATCAATTTATTTATTTCAAATAATCGAATAAAAATTATACGATTAATCGATAAAAAAATACAGTAAAGTTCAAATAAGTAAAATTGTTCAGTCTAAAATAAGAACAAATATAATAATCGAACGCTTGTATACACATTTTCAAAATATTGAATTTAAGAAATGAATATTGAGTGTCTTTAACATAAAAGATTTTGTATTGAAAATATTTTCGAAACTTATTTTTTTCCATATATATATATATATATATATATATATATATATATATATATATATACTGCTTCCCCCTTGAATAAGGAATCACATTTTTTTAACTTTAAATTAAGTATATCTCCTAAACTAAAGTTCAGAAAAAAAAGTGTTGGCTTTAGTTTCCTGAAGAAATAAAAAATATACATAGTTTGTTACACTGAAATTATGCATTTATTTAAAGACATGTATTTCTGTGGTACTATTTCGTGTCTCACTTGAATAAGGAATTCTTTTAATATTAATCAGGAAGGCTATGATTTGAATTTCTTTCAATATAAACGGCTTGAGAATTTTTAATTTGATAATTTTTAAATAATTTTTATTCAAAATGGGACGTGGTAAGGCTCTTTATAACTCTAAAAAAGAAAAAAATCTGATTTTGTATCTCAGGGTCAGAATCCGGTTCAAATAGCCAAAAACATTAATAGAGGAAAGACAGTTGTGTACAATTATTTAAATAACGTGGAAAGATATGGAAGAAACATGAAAGGGCGGAATAAAATGGCAACAACTCCAAAAGAAAGACGAAAAATTCTTAGAATTGCATCAAATTCTGCCATGTCGATATCAAAAATACGTGAAAAAAGTGGAGTCAGTGCCAGTCTAAGAACAGTGCACCGTATTTTAAAGTCGTGCCCATACATAGTCCGATGAAAACTACAGAAAAAACCACTACTTAATGAAAAACCGTAAATCAAATCGTCTACAGTTTGCCATAAATACAATGATATGGTCCGACAAATGGTTTAAAGTTGTGTTTTCCGATGAAAAAAGCTTAATATTGATGGTCCCGACGGGTGTAACTATTACTGCCATGACCTAAATAAGTAGGAGTTATTTTTGAGCCGCAGAGACAGCCGAGAGGGCGGAATAATGGTATGGGGTGCCATTTCGTATTATGGTACCAAAGAATTGGTTTTTGTATCCAACAAAATGACTGTAACGACTTACAAAAACATTCTGGAGGAAGCACTTCCAAAATTTAGTGATATCTTTGGACCCATACCATGGACGTACCAACACGACAACGCTCCGACTCATACCGCCAGAGCAGTAAAACAATGGATTAATCAACAAGGTGTTCAACTTTTGGATTGGCCCCCATATTTACCAGACCTGAATTCAATGGAAAATGTCTGGGGTTGGCTTGCAAGAAAAGTTTATGAAGGAGGAAAATAATTTGAGACGATAGAATCCTTAAAGGATACAATAACGGAAGCATGGAGTTCAATTTCGCTAAACTAGAAGATAATAACTTTCATTTTTATAACCTAAAATTTAAAAAAATTTTAAAATATTCTTTATTCAAGTGATACGAAAAAGTACGACAGAAATACGTGTCTTTAAATAAATGCATAATTTTAGTATAACAAAGCCAACACTGAAATTATTATATTATTTTTTTTCTGAACTTTAGTTTAGGAGATATACTTAATAAAAGTTAAAAAAAATGTGATTCCTTATTCAAGTGGCAGGCAGTATATATATATATATATATATATATATATATATATATATATATATATATATATATATATATATATAATTATGTTTTGTTTATTTCTTCTATTTATTTATTTTCTTATTTATTTATTGATGCATTTATTTGTTGTTAATTAATTTATTTTCTCTCAAAAGTCCAAGAAATTATTGCAAAAAATCACTAAAATAGCATTACACACTCCCAAACAAAGACTATCAAGTTACCAGAAATGTAAAGAGAAATGTAATATAGCTTTGGAAATCTTAATCCATGATTATTAGTACAAAAATATTTTAAAAATATACATTTTTAGAAAAAAATATTAAACAATAAATAATTCTCATTGTTTTCTATTTTTTATACGTTTAAATAATTGGACAGAATGTAAATAAGCGCATGTTGTAAAAGATAGACTGACAAACAAAATTTCCACATAAAACAAATAATTAAATGTGAAACAAAAGTTATTGACTGGAATGGAAAACAAAGCAAAACAATATGAGAAAGAATTATGAATAATAAAGATATTATAAATATGGTTTTTGCTTAAAAACAAATTTATGCAAACACATACTTTAAAGCTTAATGACATTGAAAAATAGAGAAATTTACATATAATTATTATCGTTTTTTTTTTTTTTTTTTAATTGTTTGAAATGTATTCAGAAATGTAGTTTTGCTGTTGTTTTGTGTTCAAGTTATTAGTTGTTGCAATTTAAAACTGAAAGACTGTTTTAAGAAAATTAATTAGTTCATTTTTTAACAAAAACATTTGAAAAAAATAATTAAAATTGTTTAATGTTTAAAGTAAATACTCTTTTAATGTTTAAAAACTTATTTTAATTTTTTTCATTTTAAAATATTTAAAAACATGCTGTATTCTTTACTATTTTGCAACATTCAGCACTGTTATCTCTTCATTCTTCTATCATCTATTTTTAGCTTTAACATTGTGACTCTCCAGCTGTTAGTTAACATTGTTTTTATTTTGTTCGCCTGAATATTTGTGTTTAGTTCTGTTCAAACTAAAAACTTGTTGTGGCCGAATAAGCTAGACGGTTGTCTTGTGTTTTATTCAAAAGTAAAAAGGTAACTCGAGTTCAAATCGCAATTTTAAAAAGTTTAAATTGAAAAAAAAAAAAAAAAAATGAATTTGGTTTTTAGTTCAGTAAAGATACTAAGATATTTATTCAGACCCTGCCGTTTGTATGTGCCCTTATGTTTAATTTAGGAAATTGCCGTATTAGGCGGTTTTCGTTTCCACTCGGGGCTATAGAAAAAACTCAGTTTCCGTTATCACTCCACGGGGCCGCGGCGATAATTAACCACGCTGATGGCTCCACTAACCAGAAGAAATACATTTTTTCTATTAGAAATAGAAAAAATATTAACAAATCAAGAATTTGTATTTTTAAATTTTTCATGTTTTAATTTCTGTTTTTCCCTATAAACATTTGGAAGATATCTTCCTAGAAGAAATTTGCGCAATATATTTTTTTATTATTTGGACGAAAATCAATTATCAAAGCAATATTTTTCTAATATTGTATTTTAATCAGTTTAAAGAAAATTGAGCGATAACCCAACAATGGCAACTACTTATTAAAGTAGTTTCTCGTTCATGAGGCGTCATCATTATTGCGTACTCTGTATTACATAAATAAATACTCAATAGTATAATATCACAGTAATACTGCAATCACGTGGATGAGTTGGCTAGAGCGCTGGATTAGCAACCAGAAGGTTGTTGGTTCAACCCCATTCTGATACTGTTAGTTCTTTATAATAAAATGTCTAAAAAGATATTTTATACTAAAAATTAAGTGAGAGATTGTATACTGAGTAAGACGTTAGTCATTAAAAACGGATGGCCAATTTGTGTCCAGGTTCAAATCTCATGGACGGCAAACATTTTTTGTTTTTTCTTTTTATTTTCGTTTAAGTACATATTTTTGAGCACCCCTAGAGTCTAAAAATAATTGTGTGAATTTGTGGACAACTCGAACAAAAATAACTAGTTATTCAGGCAAAAAATAAGTAATTTATTTTTGTTTCCAATTATACCTGTTAGTTTACCAGAAAAGCAAAATTTTTGCTGGGAAACAACAAAAATATATAAAATTTTAATTTTTGTATTACTTTTATTCTCAAAATATCGCCATTTTTTTAGTAAGGTGACTATCACCTTCGCAATAAATTAGTGATATCCCATTGAGAACATCTGGAAGAAATTAACGCAATACTTTTATTTTTTAGTCGCAATTTTTTCAGTTGTCGAAAAATGTTTCAAAAATTAAAAAATATTGAATAAATTTGTTTGTCTTTTAGCAAAAGAATTGATATTTTATGTGAACGTTTGAGTTTTCGTGCTTTATGATGTTAAGATTTATGTGCTTTACAAGATGTAAAAGTTTTCTTTATTACATTATTTCAAGATTTATTTAGTAATAATTTTACTATATATTTATAAAATCTTCCAGAAGATTATCGTTCGGTATCTTCTTTTTTTTTCACCTATATGATTATTTAGCAATATTGCTTATTTTTTTCAGGTGTATTGATTTCTTATTGCTTAGATGTATCGCCTGAAACACACAATCTCTCCGGATAGGGAAACTTCCGCAATATGAATATGATTATTGCGACAATAAAATTTTTCTTCTAAGCAATACGAATTCAATTCACTTTTGTATTATTTTGCTTGTAGGGTCTGGATTTTTGGAAAATAAAATTTATTTTAAACTTGAAAATCCAAGATTCTATTTCGACTACAAAAAAAAAAAAAAAAAAAAAAAAAAAATACATTTACTTTTTTATATTTTTTAATTATAAAAAATTAAAAAATTTTATTTTTTATAAATTAAGAATATATTTCAAGGGTCGAATGTTCATTTTAAATTTTCCTTAAAACCATAAAAAGTAAACTACGAAGTTTGAAAAATTTGAACCCGTAAAATAAAATTTTATTTATATTTTTCTAAATCAAAAAAAAATTCTGAAATTTAAAAATTTTTAAACCCAATTTAAAATTTTCGAACTTAAAAAAAACTGAAACTTTAAAACTATATACATTAAAAACTTGATATAATAAAAAATTTTGGAATTTTATTAAGATTTCTATATATATATTTAATTAAAAAAAAAATTATTGAATTTATTTAAAAATTCCTATTATTGCTTGGAAAACTTTGAATGTTACAATTTTCAGCTATGAATGTTCGAAAAACTCGAATTTTATTTCCAAAGATTTATAAATGAAAATAATACAGAATGTAAGAAAATATTGATTTTTACTAACGTTAGGTAGCATAATTAGGTAGCATAATTTGCCATGGTTTAAAAATTTACAAAAATTTTAAAAATTTCAAATTTTCAAACTATAAAAAAACTTAAGAAATCAGAAAATATATTAAAAATTTTATCATTTAATGCGATAAAAACGGATTTTTAATTTTTTTTTTGCAGTTATCGAAAAATAATAACTGAAAATTTTTGAATATTTAAACTTTATATAAAAATGTGAAATAAAAATGTAAAATAACATAGAAAGTACTTTCGAAAATTCGAATTCAATTTTAAATGTTCGAACTTTATAAAATAACCTTAAATTTTGAATTTAAATTAAAAGCCTTTGCATAAATTCGAACTTTATAAAAGCTTAAAAAATCTAAAAACATATTAAAACGTTATCAATTATGTGATAAAACATTTTCGAACTTTACAAACCATCAAATCCGAAAATATATTTAAAAATTATGACTGAATGAAATAAAATATTGATTTTCAAATATTTTTGAATTAAAATTAATTAAAAATTTCGAGCTTTCGAATTTTATAAAATTCCAAATTATATTAAACAAATTATTGCTTAATGTAACAATATAAAGAATTTTGAATTTTCGAACATCATATAAAAACTTGAAAATTTTAAAAAACGTTAAAAATATACTTTTATATAATAAAATATATTTTTTTAAATATTTTGGGATCTTCGAAAAATTCAAAGAAATTTACAAAACTTAAGAATTTTCGAACTTTATAGAAAAAGTTTTTAAAATTCGAAAATATATTAAACAAATTATTACTTAATGTAACAATACATTGATTTTCAAAAAATATTGTAATTTACTAAAAATTCAAACATATGTGATTAAAAAATTTCGAAGTTTTAAACATCATAAAAAATTAAAAATTTAAAAAACATTAAAAAGGTTATTTAATGTAATAAAATATTGTTTTTTATAATGTTATGCAATTTTCAAAAAAAAATTTGAACATTAAAAATTTCAAAATTTAAATTAAAAAATTTTTTAAAAACCGAAAATACATTTTATAACTATAAATAAATCTAAATTTTCGAAAATGCGTTATAAAAATTAATATAAGCTATAAAAAAAATGCGTTATAAAAATTAATTTAAAGTTATGTTCAAAAAATCAAACTTTAAATTTTGGAGTTTTAATAAAAATATAACTGATTTTCATTAGATAAAAGTTATAAAAAGATAATTCCCTAAACTTATTAAGAAAACAATTTGTTCCCTTTTATTTTTTATTATTATTTATTTATTTTTTTTTTGCAAATAGTCTTAATATAACATTTTATTTGTGCAAACTCTACCTCTCTTTTATATAATTTTGTTTATACTTTACACAATATTTATTGTAAAACTTTTCTCAAACATGTTTACAAGTGAAAGTATAATTTAGCCAAAAAAGGGAAAAACAAAAAGTTGTTATAAGTAACATGCTTTTTAATTGTAATATATATATATATATATATATATATATATATATATATATATATATATATATATATATATATATATGTATATATGTATATATATATATATATATATATATATATTTTTAGTGCAATCAATATATAGATTGCACTAATTTTCATTTAAGAAAAAATGAGATACAAGTGCCAAAACTAGATAACGATAATTTGCAAAATAAACAAATTTTAATAACCATTTACAAAATGTTATAAACTTTAAAGTATATATTTAAAACAATAAAAAATAAAGAAAATTAAAGTAAATACAAATATTTCTAATTAAAGTTTTTGAAAAGTATAATGTGTTTTCTAATTAGAAAAAGACGGCAGTTGCTTTTGTTTAAAAAACTATAGTATAAAGGTAAAGGTAGAAAGAACTAATTTGTAATGAAAGATTGAATGAATGAATGAAATAATGAATAAATAAACCAAGAACTTTCTACTTAATTATAGACTAGTAGTTAAAAGAGTTAAGGCTTTAAAGAAACTTCTTTTTTTTCTCTTAATAATTAGGTGATAAAATTGCTGGTTAGTATTAAATTAAACAAAGAAATAAACATATAGGGATTTAAGTAAATGTATGTACAAAGTTATAATTATTAAATTTTTATTGTTAAAAAATAGAATAACAACTAGTTAGTTATGGAAGTAATTTGTCGTTAATGATTGCACTATTTGTCTATTTTGAGTGTTTTTATTTTTATTAGTTAATATTTGTCTGGTTTTTTCATTTGATATACATATGTTAAACATTTACATAAACTATTTTAACATTTAGGATTATTAGCTTGTTTGTATTTCTTTCGTTTAATTAATTCCTATATTTTAAAAATTAAAATAATAAGTAAAATTTAGCCTTCTTTTGTAATGGTTGTCAGTTTTTTTTTTAAATTACTAAAGTTAGCTAGGAAATTGTTCAATATATAAAAAGAAAAATATTAAACAAATTCATAGCCAATGCCAAATTGAAAACCATTTTCAACTTTATCACCCGCACATTTACGCAAAGGTACACAATAGTTTAATTCAATACGAGCACGTTCCATCAATTTAAACGCCAAACCAATGCCAGCCGCACTGCGCATATTTTCTGTAATAAATATATAAACATTTAAAATAATTAGATATAACATTTAAAACTCTTTAAAAAAAATAATATTCACCTAAAGAGAATGTATTGAAATTTCCCAGATTATAGAATAAATGTGTACGGAAATTATCAGCCAAACCTTTAAACACTTTATTAAAAGGCAAAGGAGCCCATAAATGAAAGCCACTAGACCAATAAGTCTAGAATAGAAAAACATATAAATAATTTGTTATGTTACATTAATCCTCAAATCTTACCTGTGCTCCAATTGGTGTTCCTTCTATAACAGGTCCCGCTCCACCATATTTAAAACCTCTTAAAGTCAAAGGACCACCACAATAATACAAATTATTTATGGGCAATAGCGTAGTTTGTTTTGTATCCTTTATAATACCCACACGACCACATACTTGTGCTACCAAACCAGCAAATAAAGGCACACTAACCTCCGCATGAGTATTGTTACTAATGTAGGCTATATTGCCACCTAAACCACAATATTCATTAATGGATTTAATCATAAGACCTTGTTTAGGAAATACTGGATTATCGCGTTGATCGAAAACCACTGAATAACGCAACAGGGAAGCTAATTTTGGACCACATTGCTCTCGTATAGCCAGGGGTACATTTTTCATTAGTAAAGATACTTCACGTACAGAGGCTTCATATTGCAGGGAGTGGTTTAACTAAGGGAAGTGAAATAATATTTAATAGATTATTTTATTAAATGTTCACTTATTATTACCTCTAGGGGTTTTAGGGTATTGACTGAAAAATCAGCTAAACAGCCTAAACTGGTATTTTTGAAATTACTAACATCCATACGATCGGTATGACGAAACAAGGAGAAGGATACTCTTAAAAAAAATTAACAGATTAATAAAATATATTTTATATAAAAATAAAAACATTGAATTATAATATTTTTGATGTATTATGATTTTTTATTTCGACATTCGACATTTCTTATTTAAATTCAAAATTTTCGAACTGGGAAAAATTTTTGAATTGTGCTCAAATTGTTCGAAAATTAAAAAAATCAGCATTTTGTTACATTAAATTATCTATAATTTGTTAATGAAATTTTTAATTTTATAACTTTATTTAATGAAGTTCGAAAATTCTTAATTTTTAATTATATTCGAATTTTTCGAAAATTATAAAAAATGTAAAAAATCAATGCTTTATTATATATAAAGTTATAAAATTCGAAAATTTTTTATTTTATTTAGAAATTTTTTTAATGAAATTCGAAAATTCTGAATTTTTAATTATGTTTCGAAAATCACCGAAAATTTTTAAAATCAAGATTTTATTACCATAAGTAATAATTTTTTCGTACATTTTCTGATTTATTTAAAGCTTTTTTATAAAGGTGCTTAATTTAATTTAAAAATTTAGGCATATTTTTAAAAGTTCGAAAAATTTTAAATTAAGTTCCATTTTTTATTAAATTTATGTTAATTTTTAAAGTAAATTTAAATAATTTTTATAAACAAACTAACTAATAAGTTAGTTTGTTTATTTATCCGAGAATTTTTAATATTTCTGTTTTTAATTTTAAGTGAATTTTGTTGAAAACTTTTTATAAAAAAATCAAACAAAAATGTTTTTTTTTTTTAATTTTAAATTACTTGGTATTGATGCAATAACGATTTCCTAATAACTTGAATTTTAAATAATATGTCTTTATCTTTTAAAAAAAAGCTTTTCAAGAAATCTTTTTCATTAAAGAATTTAAAAAATCTTAATATATTTTCTTAATCTTATCATAATTCACTTACTCTGGTCTATTATCCACAAAACGTGTATGAAAATATGATTTCCAAAATTTCAATTGAATTTCATTCGCTTTCTTATTGCTATAGGAACCTTGCAACGAAATACTTTCACCACGGCCAAATAAATTAGGTACCGTAAGCTCGGTACGTAAGGAACCTTCATTTTGGCCCACTTCAGTGCCTACTGAACCCGTAATACGTGACAACTCTTTGCCTTTAAATGTCACCTCATAGCCATTAGGTGAAGCATTTTCGCCACGGCTTATATCAATGTGAACACTAACATCTTTAAATATGCCCAATTCATGTAAATAAGATTTGGCTCTGAAATAGAGATGGGAAAAATAATCATTATTTTCTATTTAATTTTTGTAGAAAAAAGAAAAAAACATACTGCATAGATTCTATCATAAGTTCATGAAAATTTTTAGCCTTAAAAAGATTTTCGGCAGCTTTCATAACATAATCGTTGTGTGTGCGTAGTAAACCACTAACTTTAACACGATCAACACGGGCCTGAAATATTAAATATGGAATTTAATTTGAATATTATAAAATATTTAGTTTAATATTTATTTAATACTTACTGATACTTTTTTTAAATCAAATTTAGGCTCCCTTGGAGTTGCTGGCTTTCCGTTCACCATTTTTGTGGTGTTTTTCTTACTTAATTACTTTAAAACAATTATTAACATAAATTATATTTCAAGTGTTTTGTGTATACTGTAAGAAAATTAAAAAATAACAGTTTTATTAATTTTGGTATTATAATTTATTATTATTATTTTTTAATTTTAGATTGAATTGGAGAATCTTAATACAGCTACGGATGAGATTAATAAACTGGAAATTGAATTAGAGGTATTTAAATGATTTTGACTTAAAATTTCTTTTAAATATTTTATTAAATTTTAATTTTTCAGGAAGCCAATTCTACTTTTCGTATATTAATGAATGAATCTACTAGACGCTTAAAATTATCCTCCAAAAAACTAGGTAGCTGTATAGATAAAGCCAGACCATATTATGAGGCTTTGGAAAAGGCTAGAGAAGCACAAATTGAGTGTCAAAAAGCGGCGGTTAAATTTCAAAGAGCCAATGGTAAGTTTTTAAGAAAATTCTCTAATAAATTTAATAACTTAATAAAAATATACATATTTTTATTTTTATTTATTTAAATTAATTAATAAAATTACGAAATCCTTATTGTTTTTATTTCTTTTTCCTCAGAAATTCACGCAGCTGCAAAAGAAACCGTAGCTCTGGCCGAGCAACGTTTCATGTCTAATTCGCACGAATGGCAATTTGATAATGCCTGGCAAGAGATGTTAAATCATGCCACCCAAAAAGTTATGGATGCTGAAAAACAAAAAGCCGACTGTCATGCTGAGCATCAACGTCGCACCCGTATATTTCATGCAGCCGAACAGAAAGTTCAACAGTTAGAGGAACGTTTTCGCCGCAGTATTACAAAATCCCGACCCTATTTCGAAGAGAAACAAATATGCCAAGATCAATTACAAACCCAAAAGAATCGCATCGAAGAATTACAGCAACAAGTACAAGCAGCCAAAAGTACCTATGCTACGGCTCTACGCAATCTTGAACGTATAAGCGATGATATACACCGACAGAGAGGCGATTATCCACAACTTTTAAATACCCCACCACCAGGTCCCCGTGAGCCTGGCGTAGGGGCAGAACTTAATTCTCCCACTAGTACCACCATGCCATCCTTGCCCGATTATCATATGGAATTGGATAAATGTGATTATCCTTCCATAGCAGGCAGTCAAATGTCGTTAAGTGGTCAATCGGAAAAATCTTCTGAAACCGCCTCAACCAGTAATAGCCTCAATAAAACTGCCCCCTTAGCCAATTTGGCAACAATGGAAGATTCAGAAATCGATGAAGAAGATGATGTGGTCATAAAACAACATTGTGCCAGCCCCAATGCAGATGGTGATTTCAACGAAGAACAGACTGATGATTATAAAGATAGTGCGGAACTGAATGCGGGTATAGTTGATGAAAAAGATCTCGAAGCTTTAAGGCAACAGGTAAAATTTTTAGCAGTAAGACCTATAGAAGGTGGTGATGGCCAGCAAGAACAAAATGATGTATGGGAACATGAGCTAAATGCTACTGTAGATAAACTTGATCATTTAATGTTGCTTAATGAGTGTGCTAAACAACAGCAACAACAACAACAGCCTACTAAAATCAAAAACTTTGCCACACGTCCCGATTCTTTGGGTGCTGAGGCTTGTCCTAAAAATCCCATAATAAAAGTAACCCAAGATAGCGATATTGTCAACAGTCTACCCACAACACCGGAACATGTTGCAAAACCCTTAAAAAAATTACAAAAACTAGAACCTTTGCCTTTGGTTAATGTTTCAATGAGAGAACTTCCTTTACTTGCACGCCTTTCAAATGAAATACTCGATACTAGCAGTGGTTATAATAAGCAACGTAGACGTTCGCTTGATTAAATTTTAAAAGAAAAAATATTGTAAATTTACAAAGTAATTTTACTTTTAAGCCTAATCGTTAGCTATGGAAAATTTAAATTCCTATTTAAAAATCAGAAGGAAAAACATTTTAGAATTTTAATGAAAACAAGCAGCATTACGATCAATTTAATTTAATATTAAAACACAAGAAACAATAACAAAATGCTTTACATTTCTATAATTTTTCTCTCTTAATAAATTTAATTAATTTTTTTATTTAACAATAGACAGTAAAAAACAAAAAATGATTAAATATAATTAAAATAATGTTAATGTGATAATTTATTAAAATTACAAAAAATTAGTTATAGGTGTGAGAAAAAATATAATAAACAATAAAATCGTTTCATTTGCAGCTTTAATGCTTTAAGTTAAAAAATAATAAACAAATATATTTAATATAATTTTTTTAATAAAACATTCAAAAATGATGGATTGTGTTTATAAAACTATAAAATAAATGTTTTTAAAAGCTACTAAAATTTGAAAGAAAATAGTATAAAAAATAATTATTATTGTTAAAAACAATTCCATGAATTAAAATTTAACAAAATTAATGCATTGCAAGCGGTATTAATAAGTTTTAAAAAGAAAGTTGTAAAAATAAAAACAAAAAACATTCAATAAATAAATCATAAATTAAATCGTAAATTTTTTCGAGTTTTTCTTAAAAAACATTTTTTTTTTTTTGACTGGATTTTAAATGGAAGAATTCATTAAGAGGTTTATAATACTGTATAGAAAGAATATTACAAAGGATCTGTAATAACAAAAGTTCTGTAATAACAGAATTTCAAAAAACAACTTCGAAAAATATTTTCAAAAATTTTAAATTAAGTTCAAAATTTTCGAGCATAGCTTAAATTTAATTAATGTGAAAATTTAAGTTTATTTTTTATTATTTTTTTAATAATATTATTTTTTTCTGTAGTTTTCGAAATTCTAAATCAATTTTGAATTTTCAAAAAAGCTAAAGGTATAAAAAATTATATTTTCTTACAAAAACTTATATTTTATTTTTGTAATTTTTTAATTTTAGTAGTTTTGATCAAATTTAAAAATTTTCGAACATTGTTTAAATTTTATTAAAAATAAAGGTTAAAGTTAATTTAGAATATATTCTTAATACATTACGAAATTTAATTTTTTTTCAAAAGTTTCGAACAAGAATAAATTTAAGAAAAAAAAAGCAGTGACAAATTATACGTTTTCGGTATTTTCAAAGAATACAAAATCAAGTTTAATATTTAGGAAGATTTAAATTATTTTTTACTATTTGCTTAATATTTTGAAGAATTTATATATTTTTTCGAAAATTTAAAATTTTATTTTTTATGTTATTTAAATTTGACTAAAAATATAGATAGAGATGTTAATTTATTTATATTATTTTTTCATTGAGAAATTAATAAATTATTTTATTATTTCTGACATGAATTTTAATAATTTTTGTCAAATTCGAAAAATTATTTTAATTAATAAAAAATAAATTTTAATTGTTTTATATTTTCTGAAAACTCAAAACTAAGTTCGAAATTTTCGAACATTTTTAAAATTTTAGTAAAATTTAAATTTAGTTTGTTTTTCTTAAAAATCTGAACAATTTATAATTTTTTTCCGAAATTACAAACTAATTTCGAATTTATGAACGATCAAAATTGTCAAGTAAAATATTTTATTTCTGATTTTTATAAATTTGAATAATTTTATTTTAAGTTCGAAATAGTTTAAATTTTAGTCACATTAAAGATTTATTTATAAAATTTATTACTTATATTCCGAAATTTCAAATCAATTTTTAATTTTCGTACATTGCCAAAAATTAACTTTTTCATTTCATTTTCTGATTTTAAGACTGTTTACAAAATTTTTATTATTTTTCTAAAAATCGAAAAATAAAAATTTAATTCAAATTTTTCGAACATTGTTAAAATTTTATTTAAATTAAGATCAAATTAATTTAGGTTTCATATTTTATTAATGTATTCTTTTTTCTCAATTTTTGTGAAATGTTAACAAATTTTATCAAGTTCGAAAAACACAAATTATGTTCACATTTTTCCAATATTGTTTAAATTTTGTTAAAATGAAGATGAAGTTAATTTAAATTAAAATAGTTTTTTATTTAATTCATTTTCAAAACAAAATTAAGTACGAAATTTTCCAACTTCTTCTTCACAGTTATTTATTAAAAAATCCGTTCAACTTTTTTAAAATTAGCCAATTTGTTTCAATCATTATTACATTTTTTAATCTTAATTTATTTAAAATAATTTTTAAAATTATGAATTAATTTAAAATTAAGTTTTTAGACAATTCTTAGTATATTACAAAATGCAAAGCATTTTCTAACAGATTACAAAATATTAACCGCTGCGATGATCTAAAGGAAAGATGCTTTTGAGAAAATTGAGTGACATCAGATCAAAATACTGATTTGAAGATTTTTATTTCTCAACAATTGTTGTTGGGTTTATCACAACGAAATCTATCAATTCTGCTTGATTGTTCTTATACAAATAGCTACTACGGTAACCAAACAATCATCATGCAGTATCTGGTAGGCTTTATTTCAGTAAATATGAATTAGCGGCTTAAAATGTCTATATGAATTCAAATTTTTTATAAAAATTTAAATAATTTTAAAATGTTTGGATAAAAAATATTACAACAGCATAAAAAATGGCATGATTTCATGCATGATTTCGTTGTGTTAAAATTGTTTACATATTTATTACAAACATCCATTACCGCCTTAACACAGGCAATGACATCATTTTCTAAAATCCTTACAATATTTATAAATATATTGCTAATAACTAAAATAAGTTAAAAATCTAAAAACAATATTAAAAACTTTATAAATAAAAAATAATTTCGTTATTTATATAAATAATTAACAGAGAAAAAAGATTTCCACAATAAATCGAAGACAATTAGAGAGAATTTGTTGATTTTTCTAAAGATCATTCAGAGAAATTCTTTAATATTTTTATAAAAACATAAGTCTTTTGTTTGCTTACTATTTATATCTTATTTATTAAAATATTTACAAAATAAAACCAGAAATTTGCATAAATTATATAACTTTTTAATATAAAAGTGAAAATATTTCCATAAAATTTACCTTCTGCAGCACGAGATTTTTCAGCAGCTTCAATCACGTTTATTCTTCGTTTATTTCTTAACTATAATAAACTTATAGAGATTATATATTTTTTTAAGAGCACAATAACACTTTTAATTTAGGACAATAATTTTTTTTTAATTATTAAATTATTGTAAAAAAAAAAACACAAAAATTAGTTATTTTTTGTTTTTTTCTTGTTTTTTCTGGTTATCACACACGCACACAACTCGACAAAATTAAATCGTAAACTGTCAAAAAATTAAGTCAGCTGTAATTAGAGTTACCAAGTCTTTGGAAGAATGCATACATTAATGGGACATAAACACATATATATATAAATAGAATATAAATAGAAAAAATATGAACAGGGAGTTTAGACTGATAATCCTTAATCTAATAAAATTTGTTAGCGCCCGGACAACTTTCTCTTAATAATAAATCAAATTTTAATTTTTATTATTATTGATTTATTGTAATGAATGTACATATACCCCTACAGTTTGTATTTATAAAAAATTGTCAGTAATTGTACTGATGTTATTTTTTTTTTAACGTAGTACTATTTTATAGAGCATTCAGACCTACGCGAAATTACGTACTTTCGTGATTTCGGTCGAAATCAAGTTGAAATTACGTAATTTCCCATATATTTTGACACTTGCGAAATTACATAATTTTGTGTAATTTCGGCGAAATTACATTGAAATTACGATGCCCATTTACGTGCAACTCTGTACATGGTTGGAAAAAATACTTTTTTCAACTATGTACTGCATGTTTCAACCGTGAGAAGGAAAAACAATTCACAGCTGATCTTAAATTTAAACACAAATCTTAAAATTAATTATTAAAGTGAAAGCAAAATGAAACCTATCCTTTTTACATTTTTAATTGTTGTAAATTAATAATTTCCAATTTAGTAAGTAATTGTTTCTTATTTATTTCCATTTCAAAATACTTTATTTACCCCTATAACAATTTAAAATGTAAACAATAAGTATCAGCTGTTCACGAAATTACATCAAATGTCATCCAGCCAGTATGAACACTCTAGATTTCATTTGTAATTTCGGCATGAAATTTCGTAATTTCGCGCCGGTCTGTTTTCTATCAAGACAAACGTTAGGGTTACTGAACTCATTTGGTTCGGTAACCCTGAGATACCCACAAATGACTGAAAGATGACCAGAGTATCCGAATCCGACGGAGTATCCAGGAGGATAGTTATCGTCATAAATAAGGAGTCCTTGCCGTACTTTCGAGAGATAAGTGGAAAGATATACTACGGTTTCGAGTCTATCTTTCTACAGATTTATCGAGGAGACGATCGATGCAGACCGATTCAGGATGATAACGGCAAATGACAGGAACATACCGCTCGTGAAGCTCGGATACAAATGCAAGGGCTGAGTCTCTTTTCGATTTTATCCTTTGTAGTAGTTTAGATGTTTTAAACAACGGTAAGGAACCAACCTTTGTAGTTTCTAATAGAAGGGAGGTTCTCGATATTACGCTAGTAAATACTATGCATTCGAACATGATCAGCGAATGGAGGGTCTCAAATGATTGCTCATTCTCTGATCACTTGTACAATGACTTCACTATAGAAGTCCCCTTACCGAGAGTAACCCCGATTTAAAACAGGAGGAAAACGAACTGACGGAATATGACATTATGTCCCAACTCTCCCGACCCCCCCCGGCTATTCGTAATCGGCGGGAAATTGAGTCCTCTGTAGAATTGCTAGTCTATCGTCCTTTCTCATGAAAACTTTGGAAAGGCTGATTGACTTACACCTTCGCCAGGCAATCAAACCTAACCTTTTGTCAGCGTCCCAACATGCCCATATGAAAGGTAAGTCAGTTGAGACGGCGTTGCATTCACTTGTAGGATATATAGAAAATGTTCTCGAGCATAAGGAATATGCATTAGTGGCCTTTCTTGATATAGAAAGAGCCTTCAATAATGTGACCCCGGATGCTATTAAAATGGCTATGGAAAGACTGAATATACATCAGACGGATATTGGCATCATATGAAGACTTCTAACCAACAGAGTTATCATCTCCACTATGGGTGCGGCTACCATATATAGGGTAGTTAATAGAGGTACTCCTCAGGGGGAATTCTATCTGCACTTCTTTGGAATATTGCCTACTCAGTAAATGGAGTTCAAATAGTGGCCTTAGCGTGAAGTATATGGAATCCAAACTGTCCTGTTTCAGAACACCCAGGCCACAGTTTCAAAGGCAAACATTGCCCTTTATATGAGTAGGAAGGCCATAGGGAAATCTTGGGGATTAAATCCTAAGAATACAAAATAACTCTTCGACATGGTGATCAAGCCTATACTTATATATGGAGCGATAGTATGGTGGAAAGCGATGGAAAAATCCACCTTTTGCGGAATCTTCGAAAAATTTATGCGTAGCTTAGCGCTACTTATTATAGGTGCACTACGTACAACATCATCCAAGGCATTATTCGCTCTGATGCACTGGATGCCAGTGGATCTAATGGCCAAACAAATCGCCATCATGTCGGCGACTAGGCTCAGTACTATAGGTGCATGCAACGGTAGGAGCTATGGCCATGCGACCAGTTTGGGAGTTTCGGATGACATCCCTGACAATATTGATTGTTGTATTCCCAAACCCTTATTGGACAGAGGCTTCTCAGTTTCAATTTCAGCCGATCCCACTATAAAAGATGGATCGATTGAAGTTTACACTGATGGATCCAAATCTTCTGAAGGGTTTGGGGAGGGGTGTATTTATTCCCTCATATAGGAGAAACACCTCCTTTAAATTTCTGGATCACTGCACCGCTCTTCAAGCGGAGATCTCAGCAATTAGAAAAACGGTAAAATGGCTAATGTACTATAGAGCATTCGGAGTGGATATTCAAATTAGTCCCGATTAATTCTCTTTCGGGTGTCTATTCGACATCCAGGCTAGTACATGAATGCCGGACATCTTTAAATGAGATGGCGAGACATTCAAACCTAGAGTTGATCAAGTAACCCGCGAAATATTACTACAGATGAATTCACCAGAATTGGTTCCCTTCTTCAAAGTGAAGAAACGGACCAACTAGTTAGCATACCACTGTCATCTTGCAGATCAATTGTACTGCAGTTCTTGCCGAGAATAGCTCAACAAAGATCGACAAACGAGTCTGCATGTTCTATCTCGAGACAGATATGGCCCCAGTACGATCAGAAACGGTCGAGTTTCATTCTGGGATTGCCAAGGCGTCAGCTACGAACACTTGTAGCCATTATTACAGGGCACTGGATTGCTAATGCAGGCGCTAATAGACTAGGACTCCCTTTTAACGACTATTGCAGAAGTTGATTTAACGAAGAGGAGGTATAGACAGAAGAACATTTTCTTTGTCACTGTCCTGCTCTTGCGAATATAATGACTGCTGAATTTGGTAGTACATATATGCACGGATTATCTGATCTCTCTGCAACTGATGTCAGACGGATCAGATCTTTTATTCGTGCGTCAGGTTGTTTCGATTCGAACCTATTCTCGGACATGTGATAACAGACTCACGTGATCCATTAAGATAACACAACGGAACTAATAAAATCCAAGTGAGTAATAAAGTTTACATTTACAGCTGCCCATCTAACCTAACCTAACGTCAATATTAACCCGAATTTATGAAAGGTGACAACAGTTTCACAAACGAATTCATTAATGTTTTTTTATATGTGCTGTTTTACAGCTCTAACATAGTGCGTATATTAGACAATTTTTGTTATCAAGACAAGCGTCAAAATTAACCCGAATTGATGGAAGATACAACAGTTGCACAAAAACAACAGTAAGACGAATTCATTAATGTTTTTTATATATGCAGTTTGACAACTGTAATAACCAAAAATGGTTGTTACAGCTGTCAAACTGCTGAGGATACTTTGTATAGATTCGCACTGATTTTGTCGTTTGTCTTGATAAGAATTTGTCTTGTATAGACACTATGTAACAACCAAAAATAATAAATCAGCTGTAGCTATACTTCACAGTTTTAAAGACAAATAACACTCGGAAAATTACCGAAGCGCATACAACATATGAAATTTAGTACACATTTCATACAGAATAAATGAAAATACTAGAAATCTCAAAATAAATGTATCACATGCCACGAAATATAATTGATGCTTACCATAAATTGTTTTTGAAGTTATAAAAAAATGTTTCAAATGTAAAGAAGTAAATAATATTAATTCAATCTGATACAAATTTGTTAATTCAATATGTAATAGTTTGAATTTAAACAAAATTTAATCAAATCGAAGGAATTAAGCATTCCCAATGAATTAATTCACAAATTAATTAATTTCATTATATCATTAACTTTATCAATTAAGCTACAGAATTAATTATAAATTTATTTTTATTTAATTCTATTGAAAAAAAATATTAAAGAATTAATTCTTTCAAACCTTTGCTTGAGAATGACGAACACTGACCATCGATTTGTTCGCACATTGAACAAAGTTTTGTTCACACATGAATTTGTATAGTGTTGACCAAATTTGTTCATTTTGCTCTTGTTGGCACAATAATAAGCAGCCCTCAAACATTGTTTTCTTTTTTACAATATATGTTTTTATTCGGAACACTACGTCTCTTCAAGTCTTTTTCTTCTTCACACAAGAACAAAACGTCGGCAGAGCAACACACAATTTTTTTCATTTGTTTTACAGCCCGTGTAGACGTAACATAATATGTAAGATTTTTGTGTCAGAGAGTGTCAAATTCGCTCTCTGAGAGAATTATTTCACGTGTCGATTCAAATATTAGTATTATAAGATGTATTATGAGACTGTTGTGATGAGATTTCTCTACACAACCATCTTATAAGATGAACTGTCAAAAAATTACACATACACGAAAGTTTGCTTGTGTGTGTGCATGTGTATTTTGGAAATTACTGAAAAACAATGTTATTTTGTAAAATTGTTTCCTTTTAGTGTTTGTTTTAAATGTTAAAAATCATTTTTATAAAAATTGTGTTAAAAAAGTGCGAATTGCTTAAATAAAAAGGACATGTTTACTCTGTAACTGATTGAAAATAATAATATTTTATAGGATTTATTAGAATACGTGTACCCCTTATTTAAGATTTAACATAATATAAACAAAATGTTTACTCTCCTCTGCCGGCGTTATCTCACATATTATATCAGCTTTAATCTCAGTTGTAGACCTGAGGTTAAGTGGGCAAAGCATTTGTCGAACAAATCTTAACTTTTTTGTTTGTCGTCAGTGCCGATTCGATACTTTTATACGCAGCACCTCTTCTTCTGTATACAAAATGATGTTTGATGGCAGACATAGTTAGTCGAACAATTAGCACAATTTTTATAAAAATACTTTTTTTATGTAAAATAATCATTAAAAGGAAACAATTTTACAAAAAAAAAAAAAAAAAAATAATAAACATTGTTTTTTTTTAATAATTCCAAAATTCAATATGCGAACAAGAAAGAAAACTAGTATAGTAGGGAAGAAAAGGCGCCGAATGTGAAAAAAATTAATTTAAATAAACGAAAAAAGACAATATGCGCGTGCGAATAAAATTTTGGGTAGTCAAGGCCAAGTGTAAGGTTAAAGAACATGTAAGCAAGAAATTTACATTTTTTAATAAATTTTTTATTTAATGTGTATTTATTTATTTATTTATTTTATTATTATTATTATTTTTTTTTTTTTTTGCCAAGGGCACAAAAGAAATTTTAAAGAAAATCATAAATGTGACAGCGTAATTTTGGGGAAAAAAATTTAATTTTACAATTGTTTACGTGGAGCAAATACAATAATCAAAATGATGCTTATTACAAAATTTTGTGGAGCTCGAGCGCTGATAATTTTGTCATAACATAAAAATATATCAGAGCTAGACTCTTTGGAAAGATTCCTAAACTACATTTGAGTTTTCTTCAAGGGAAACAAAATTAATGCTATGGTTACTGTAATTTTCTTTACAAAAATCAAAAAAAGCTTATAATACATTGCAGTAAATAACATCTATATATATATATATATATATATATATATATATATATATATATATATATACTATTAACTTTTAGAGTTAAACTACACTAAAGAGATGTGTACCAGTCCTTATCTGCATTCATTTGGATAGTGCGGAATAAACTTGTTCATGTTTTGTTCTCGTTCGCACATCGTTGGTTCGCACAAATGTGAAAAATTGATTAATTTTGTTTTAGAAAAGACAAATAAATATAATTTTCGGTAAAAAAGGTAATTTAAAATTTAAATTTCTCATGTACGTGTTCTCCACCCCTTAACATAAATTTGGAAATAAAAATTTGTTCCCGTCGTTTGCCGACGTTATTTCTTACGTCGACATAACTTCGAGTCTATACTAGAGAAATTTTCGTCAAGGCAAACGTCAAATTTTTGTCTGAATTACATTAAAGGAGGAAACATATATCATAATAAACCATATAAAAAGTACTTACAAAAATCAAAATGACATTTTTATCAAGCAACGTCAAAACAAAGTGTTCGAGCGCTGACAATTTTATTTTAACGCTGCAATAATACTGACAAATTCAGTCTACATTAGGAAAATTTTCATTGTAATAAACATTTGACGTTCGTCTTGATGAAAATTTTAATATAATTGCTTGTATTTTATTAGTGTAAAATCACTACACATAATGTCAAAATACAATGACCAAGAAATGATAAAATGAAGGAGAGTAAATAAACGCGGCAAAAAAATATTACATACGAATACAAAAACAATTTGACAGTTTCGCGCGGTATGTGCAAGAAAAGATTGTAAATCAGCTGGACTGAACTTCTTATTACACTATGGTGGCGACGAAGTGATAAGCGAACAAAAAAAATGCTCGTGTGGATGTAGAGTTATCTGTAATAGCCCATCTAGACGTAACATAATATATAAGAATTTTCTCTCAGAGTAACTGAGAGAATTCTCTGAGAGAATTATTTCACGTGTAGATTCAAATATTATTATTACAAGATGTATTATGAAACTGTTGTGACGAGATTTCTCTACACAAGTATCTTATAAGATGAACTGTCAAAAAATACACATACAAAAGTTTGTTTATTTTGTGTATTTCGTAAATTATTTAAAAACAATGCTTTTTTGTAAAATTGATTGTTTTACATTAAAAAAAAAAATTTTATAAAAATTGTGCTAAAGAAAATGCGAATTTACTCTGTGACTTATTAAAAGTAATGATATCTTATAGGATTGATTAGAATACATGTACCCCTTATTTACCTAGTGTCTACATTAGGCAAATTTTTATCAAAACAAACGACAAAATCAGTACGAATATATACAAGGCAACCTTTGTTAAACAGTTGCCAAACTGCATATATAAAACACAATAATGGATACGCCATATTGTTGTTTTTGTGTAACTGCTGTCACCTTCCACAAATTTGCGTTAAGTTTGACGTTTGTCTTGATAAAAAAATGTCTAATGTAGACACTATGTTAAGATTTAACATAATATGAACAAAATGGTTACTCTTCTTCCGGCGTTATCTCAAATATTATATCAGCGTTAATCTCACTTGTAGACCTGGAGTAAAAAACTCTAATTCTAAGAACAACGGGAAACAATTTTATTTTCAACTTTGTGTTACCTAGTGTCGTTTTTATAAAAACAAACGTCAAAATCAGTGCGAATATATACAAGATAACCTTAGTTAAACATATATAAAAAACAATAATGAATACGCCATATTGTTGTTTTTGTGCAACTGTTGACACCTTCCACAAATTCGCGTTAAGTTTGACGTTTGTTTTGATAAAAAATTGTCTAATGTAGACACTATGTTAACATAAAGTTGGAAATAAAAATTTGTTTCCGTTATTCTGCCGCCGTTGTTTATTATGTTAAGAAATAAAAATGTCTTCGTGCAAACGTAGGGTAAAGAGCTGCAGAGACCTTATTGTCCCTGTCTAAATATAATTCTCATCTCATCGAAAGATGGCATTTTGTAGGATTTTTTCTTCTGAAAAAGTTTGTTATTTAATTTACAAATTATGATTTAAACAAAAAATAAAAAAGTAAAAAGAAACAAATTAATTAATCTTTATTAAAAGTTATTTTTAATACTGTAAAAATAATTTTTTTTAATGATATCGATTTTTATAATAATAATATAATGATTTTTATAATAATATCGGAACTAATTAGATGGAAAAACAAATAAAATAAAGAAATAAATTAAAAATAAGGCTTTTTACCTTATTTTATATAGTTAAGATGTTACTAACTTCGCTTTATTGAAAGAAATTATTTTTGATTAAAAATTTAAAACATTTTTTGTTTTTTAAAGTCATATTTTCGCGCTTTTAGAGTTTTTGACAGCATATTTAATGCGCATAAAACACGTTTTTTACAGTATATTTGTGGTTTCAATACTAGTATACTATAATTACTCAAAATTTCCATCCTGTATGGAAATTACCATGTTTTTTGTGTGTTTATATGAAATAAATTTTAGTGTTTAAATAAAAAAAACAATCGTTTTTCAAAAAACACTTATACGTTGTGTGTAAACACATCGTGAACATAATATTACAAAAAGCTTTTAAAACAGGTTTAAAATATTTTTTATGATACGAAAAAAAACATAACTTATATTTTAAAATAGTCGATTAAAAAAAAGAAATTTTAATTTTGTGGTTAGGTTGTACATAATTTAATTTTACATTATTTGTGATTTAGTTGGCTTAACCGTTTAAAGCATAATTTAACAATAATAACATTTAAAATTTTTATTCTCTTTAATTTTCCAATTTGGAAAATTCTAGAATTTTCGCCCAACAAAAGTAAATCGCAGTCTCTCTCGTTATCTTTTCCGCCTTTTTAGCAAATGTCAACTAAAACGTTTGGCAACACTCTTTGTTGCTGACATGAAAATGTCATTGATAACAAAACTTTAGAGCTGCTTCAGCATTTCTTCACATAAAAAAAGCATGATTAGTTTTTGTTTTGTTTTATGTTGAGTGACTTATAATTTGTTTATTGCTTAAATGTTAAGCTTTACAATTTGATTTTTCCTGCAAATTTAATAAATTTCATTGCAATTTTATTGTGAAAAAGTCATAAATTAAACAAGTTGAAAGGTAAGTACAAGATATTAGTTAACTTTTCTTATAATTAAATTCTTATTCAAATTTTGATTAATGGCTATGTTCGCAGCTGGGTTACGTATGACACTTAGGGATTTTTGCACAGGATTCGATACTAACGCCGGCAATGGCTTGGTCATTGTGTTATTTATACTTGTTTCGCTCGTTGACTGTTGCTTGTTCAAAATTTTCACTTTCATTCCTTTCGATTGCAGCTTTTGCAGAATTTCTAAAGTTTTTGTATCGGTTTTATTAGACGCCGCCGAATTTGCCATCACGGGTTGAGGCAAGGGCTGTGTGCGTTTTACTTGTAAGCCTAAATTTTGTAATTTATTTAATATTTGGGCTGTTTGTTTTTCCTTTGTCGGTTCTTGTTGCAAAGTGGTAGTAGGTATTGTTGTGGCTGTGGTTTTGCACGAAATGGGATTTAAAACTATATTAGTGGTTATGTTGGTAGAGGGTAAAATGTTAGTAATTTTTGGTGTGTTTATGGGCAGAGGTTTATTAGTATCTGGGGGCTTAATGAAGCCATTGGATGTTGTGGATTCAGTTTTGCGTTTTTTAAAGTTATAGGTCTTGGAAACTTTTGTAACGGGCGTTGAGGTAGTAGTACAATTAGATAAATTGTGATTGGCTACATTTATTTGGGTGGGGACTGGTGGCGATGGCACGGCAAACTGTATGGGTATGGTTTTTGCCATAGACAGTTTTCTTTTTGCTGTGGGCTTTGTTTTGTTGGCGGTTAAATCAAATTGTACATTTTTTAAAGATTTTTCAGAATCCTTGTTGATGACTTTTAACTGGGTGCTAGATTTTTTGTCATGATTATTGTTAGTTTTAAGATTTTCTTTAAATTGCACAAATGGTGTCACCGCTTCCACTAATTCATCATATTGTTTAGATGACTTTTGGGATGAACTGTTGCAGCTGCTGACCTCGTTATTTAAATCGGAATACCACTTGGGATCTAATAACTCCTCTTCAATATTAATCAAATCTATAAAGTTTTCCTCCATCTTGGTATAGGTAATTTCCACATCATTGTAGTCATAGATTAAAAACTAACAAAGACAAGAGAAAAAATATATTATAAATGGTAAAAATCGATTTTATTTTAATATCCTTTAAATTGAACAAAAGTAAACGTACCTCTTTGATACCCTTTAAGGTTTTGCCAAATAATTGTGTACTTTTGTCACTATTGTATTTAATTTGCTGCTGGCCCTTCTGGAAAAGATTTTCCAAACCTTCACATTTTTCCAAATGTTGCCGAAAATCTGGTAAATTTCGTAAGTCTGTGTGACAATTGTTGCAAAGTATAAATAGTTGAAGATTTTCATCTAAAAGCACTTCCCCCATGCGTATGCAATTCAATGTTTGCAACATTTTTTTTTTTCGGAAATTAAAATTTTTAATTTGTGTAATTAAAACGATTTTTTATTTTTTGTTTGTTTATGTATGCTAAAAAATGTTGATAAAAATTTGTTTACAAACTAAATTGGTCAAAGTAATAGACGCGAAAACAATTTGACAGATAATATTGCCATATTGTTTGACTTTTGCTAAAAAATAGGGATTTTTTTTGTAATTCATTTACGTGTAATAATAATGGGTTTGTGTCTGGGATATAATGATGATTGTTATATCATAAATAAATTATTAGATTTTGAACAGATTGTAAAAAAATTAAAAAAGATTTTTATTGTTTATATTTAAATATTTTTTCTCACAAAATGTATTTAAATAAAATTATGAACAAATAATGCAGTATCACTTGGATTAAAAAAACTCATTTAAAAAGTTTTTATAATTACGTAACTAAATTTTTAGTGAATATTTTAATTTTTGTTGAATGTTAGGTGAAAATTAGGGCTTTTAGAGAATATTTTAATTTTTGGTAAATATTTGAATTTTTGGTAAAATTGGAATTAGGATTTCTGGTAAAAATCGAATTTTTAGTAAACAATAAAATTTTTAATGAAAAATCGAATTTTAATGAATATGTATTTAAAGTTTTGGTGAAAAAATGAATTATTGGTGGAAAATTGAGATTTTTGAATTATTGGTGGAAAATTGATTTTTAAACCGGTTTCTTATAACTTTTCTCATTCAGCAAATATCATTCAACTTTATGAAGAAAATTAATCCGAATAATAAATAAAAAATCCAATATTTTTAGTAAAATATTTTATTAAAAATTATTTTGTAATATTTTCTTTATAACTCACGAATAGTATTACTAGTCTAAAAAATGTTTATTTACTTACAAGCAAAAAAACTATTTCTTTTTATTTTTATCCTTTTTGGCAAATCTGGGACCGCCAAAGCTTTTACCTTTGTTGAATTTATTTTTACCCGCCTTATTAGTCAACTTAACATTGCTGGTCTTCTTTTTGGCAGCAATCTTTGACATTTTCTGATGACGATTAGCTTCAGATCTTAAACGTAAAGCACCACCACGACTGACATCTGTTAAATCATTAGTAAAAGCAGAATTACCGCCACGTTTGGGTTTAGCTGATGCACCGCCCTTATTGTAATTTGAAACATCATTTACAGCTGAAAGTTTACCCGGACGTTTGCGTAGTTTTGATATTTTTGCTCTAACCAAAGAAACTTTTTCAATTTCTTTCATGGCTCTTTCTTTGGCTAACTGTTCGGGAGTTTTTACTCTCTTAGCAGCTTCTTCCTTCTTTTTCTTTTTAACATTTAGTTCTTTGACGGGAGGACCATCTTCACCATCGCCACCATATTCAAGACGTTTACGTTTGTTATTTTTATCTTTAGGTTTTTTGGATTTATCTTCATCGGGATTTAGTGACAAACGTAGTTTTTCTTCTTCACGTTGTTTTTTGGTTTGGAACCAATCACGATGTTCGTTTTTTGTTCCCAATAATTTGCGTTCAGTTTTCGATAATTGTTGCTCCATTTTAGCTATTTGCCGTTCGGCTTGTTCTTCATCCAAAATATTTTCTTAAAAAGAAGTAAGACATTAACAATTATTTTGAAAAATTTATAAAATTAAACTCACGTATTTCTGGTTCTAAAACGATTAATTTCTTCCGATATTTTTCTATAATCTCCGGTGGTATTATACGATTCTTCACCGATCCCTCGGCGTTTTTGATAATATCTTTAACTATTTTCCTTTCCTTTTCCCCAGCCAAAGAAACTGATATACCCGCTCTACCAGCACGTGCCGTACGACCCACACGATGTATATAATGTTCTGTAGTAATGGGCATAACAAAGTTAATTACAGTCTTAACACCCACAATATCTAAACCTCTAGCTGCCACATCGGTGGCAATCAAAACATCTATTTGTTCTTCTTTAAACTTTTTCAAAGACTCCAAGCGTTGTTGTTGCGTTAAATTACCATGCAATTCACCCGCCTTAGTGCCCAACAAACCCAAAAGTATATGTAAACGATGGGCTTGCTTTTTGGTTTGTACGAAGACCATGCAATGATCATGGAAAGTACGACAAATTAAACTTGCCAATATTGGTTCACGATCGCCTTCCTTGTCTTCACGTATACGTATAAATTCTTGACGCAAATTAAAAGCTACTTGTTGATTGTTGTTGACAAATACTTTGACCGGTTTATTAAGGGAAACTGCAGCCAAATCTTTAACTTGTTCACTCATAGTGGCAGAGAAGAGCATAGTTTGTCTAGTTTTCGAACAAGAATTAATAATTTCTTTCATTTGTTCCGCAAAATATTCATCCAACATACGATCGGCTTCATCGAGTATAAGAACCTAAAAAAAAAAAAAAAAAAAAATAGACAAAAATTCATACATTAAAATTTGTTACTTAAAAAGATTTGTATTTTTTAACCAATTGTAAATCAGGTTATATAGACCTCGCTATAAAACTGTTTAAAAAAATCTCCTCATGAATAAGGAAAAACATACATTTTTCCTAATTTCAGAGCGCAAGGATTAGTCATCATATTAAAGCAATTAGTATATTTGACTTTAATAGATTCCCATAAATTTACCTCTATGGAATCCAAACTAAAACTGGGCGTATTCTTAATGTGATCTATCAAACGACCTGGTGTAGCAATAACTATATCAGGATTTTGACGTAAAACCATTTCCTGAGCCTTAACATCTAAGCCACCTATGGCTAGACCTACATCTATGGTGGTAAACTGACATAATTGTTTAGTGACCTGATAAACTTGAGCACCCAATTCACGTGTAGGCACCAAAACCAACACCCTGGTCACCGTTTTATTATTCATAGGACGATATAGTAAACGTTCCACGGTAGGCAACATATACGCTGCAGTTTTACCCGTACCTGTGGCAGCACAACCACAAATGTCTCTACCCAATAGAGCAATGGGTATGGTGGAGGCCTGTATGGGTGTAGGATAAATATAACCCAGAACACCTATAGCTCTCATTAAAGGTCTTGAAAGATTCATTTGATAAAAGGAAGTAATAGATTCATTAGATTCTATAGCCTCATCGAATTGCATTTTTTCTCCTTCCGATTCCTCGTCACTGTCTCCTTTAATTTTCTTTTTTTTACTTAATTTCTTTTCTCTCAAACGCAAATTATCATGTTTCAATTCATCTTCGGACAAATCAATTTCATCGCCACTGTCCACATCTTTTGGTTTAATACTGGCACCTTCTCCTTCTCTCTGTTTAAGACGGGCTGCAATTTTATCATCGGTCTTGGTGCGGGCCTTGCGTTTGACATATTTCATCAAATCATCCCAAGTGTCTTGATTATATTCTTTAACCGAGGAAACAAATTCAAAATTTTTTTCAAATTCTGTCACCTTTTTATGTTTCAATTTTGTGGGTTGGTACTTTATAAAATATATAAAAAGAAATATTAATTTTTTACTCCCCAAAAACGAGGGTTTTCTCAAAAAATATTTTCCTTACCTCAACTTCTGCATCAGAATCTTCTGATAAATTTTCCACGTCCTGGTCATCTTCAATAGTGGTAATTAAATCCATATTTTTCACAACCATTTAACTTAAATCTTGTTAATAAGAATTAATTAAATATAATAAACTTAAATTTCTTTAAATAAAAATAAATTCCTTTACTCGATCTTGTTAATAAGAATTAATTAATTAATAAACTTAAATTTCTTTAAATAAAAATAAATTCCTTTACCCAACACGTGAAACTCAATAAAAACAATTTGTTGACAGCTAAAGAGTTGCCACTACCCTAAAAAAACTTAAACTTGGCATTACTTTTTCTTCAAGAAAAATTTCCCTGTAATTCTAATATATACCTAACTCAAATGTTCTGAAAACCATTACTTTATACAAACGTCAATTTTAATATGCATCGGCGAAAAAAATGAATTGTTGAGAGAAAAAAGCGCGTTAGTTCATAAAATATTATTAATTTTCCTTTAAAAACTACACAAATATTAAAAAAAACTTTTGAAATTCATAAATAGTGAGAGATATGAAGTGTAAAGTATAAAAAAGTTCAAAAATTTTTTAACTATCTATGACATTTTTATGTGCAAAGTTAAATGTGAAATTCCAAAACAAAATTTTCATTGTGAAAATTATACGTACAGCCTGAGCATTTAGAAAATATTGCTTTGAGACACTAAAAAAAAAAAAAAAAAAAAAAAAAAAAATGCGACAAATTTTATAAAGAAAACAACATCCATATATGAATTAACTATTTTGGGTACAAAAAACATGGAAGACATTGAATATCTGGAAGAGTACGAAGATTTAGTGTTACCTGGTAAACTTTTCATTTTTATTTCTTTCTGCTGTTTTGTGCGTCCTCACTTATTATATTGTACAGTTAGTAATTTTGTGACTCCTTTTTTGCAATTTTTTAAGCGTTAAATTCAGCGGCTGCGGCAGCCTCTTCGGCTTCAACGAAAGCGAATAAAATCCAACAAAATCAAAAAGTTAATGACGATGGTGATGATTCTTCATCATCTTTAGATCAGGATATATTTAATTGTTTGTTTGATGATAATTCAGATGACGATGATGAAGATTTAAATGAGTATCAAAGAAGCGGTAAGTAGTTGTTAGCTAGTTACCAGCGCTGATGCATAAAGTTTATGTACATACATACTATGTGCAAAATTGACAATTTTTTGTTTATTATTTTTGGCAGTTTTGTATAGATAACATGTGCTTTACTTTTTTTGTTAGTTTAAATCGATAATTTTTAATAAATTGAGTGGCATTGGAATATTTTTGTACAAGAATAGGTATTTAACAGCTTGAAATATACATATAAGTATTGTTTGTTTGTTTGTCAATAATGGAATAAATGGAATGCAAGTTAAAACCAAATGTATTTTTAGCCTGGAATCCTGTGCCAAGCATTAAACTAATTCCATCTTAATTGGGGATAGAATCAAACCATTTCTAAAGGTCCATGGGAAAAGAAAAATTCCTGAAAAGTATCCGTCCATGTAGCAAAGTTTTCAGGGAACTTCTGCTTTATATATATATCAACTCTCTCAAGGCTTTAACGATTAAAATTCTTATTCGAATGAAAATTATTCGTTTATATTCTACAAAAGTAATATTCATTCCAATTATTCAAACTTTCATGTTAAGAATAATAAATTATATGATAAAATATCCTAATAATTGTATACAAATAAAGTTATTATTGGAATAAAAATTATTCGATTAGTTAGTCGAATGAATACCATTTTTTTGTTTAAAATAAATTATTCGATTAATTTATAGATAACATATTTTTATTCAAAGATAAAATTTTCAATATTTTTCAAATAAAGTTCTTATTTGAACAAAATTTTACGATTAATCGATATAAATTTATTCGATTAATCGCTAAAAAATTAGATTTATAGATTTATAGAGTAAGTAAAATTGTTTAGTATATATGTATGCAAATAAAATTTTATTTATCAAAATAAATTAAAATTTTTAATTAAAATAAAAGTCATATTCGTATAGTTTTTTTTTTTTTTTTTACTAAATATAGACAAATTTCTTCAATATTTTTTAATTTTTGAAAATTTTCTCGACAATTGAAAAAATTGTGACTCAAAAATAAAAATATTGCTTAATTTCTTCCAGATACTCTCAATGGGATATCATCAATTTATTGCGGAGGTGATAATCACCTTCCTGAAATAAGGGCTATTGAGGATAAAAATAAAAAATTGTATATATTTTTTGTTGTTTATTATAATAATATTATAATAAAAAATAATTCAGTCAAAATGATTCGAATAATAAACTAAAAAGAGGATTGTTATTCGAGTAAAAATTATTAATAATAATATTTCTTTCGAATAATCGCACAAAAATTCCATTTTTATTTGATTAATCGATGGAAAAAGAATTATTTATTCAAATGAGTTAATGATTTACAATATAAACTACAAATTATTCGATATATATATATTTTGAATAATCGTATAAATTTTCCGATTATTCAATAAAAACTTTTTTATGAATAAGTCAAACTTTACAGTTTAACATAAAAAATTTCCGATCGAATAAAAAAAGGTTTTTCGATTTATTGATTAAAAAATATTCAAATGAGAAAACTTTTTCACTTTGATTTTTCGAATAATCGAATAATTTTATTCGATAAATTAATGATATGATTAGTTAAATTCGATTTTATTAATCGAATAATTTTTCGAATATTTTTGATAAAAAAAATTGATTAAATTTTTACGATTATAGAACAGATTATAGAATAATTTTCGAATATCTATTCGTATGAGTTAAATTTTTAATAAAAATTATTCGATTCAAATTTTTCGAATAATCGAATAGAAATATGGATTATTCGATTAATCGAATAATTGTTGGAATATTTATACATATGAATTAAATTTTTAAAGTAAAAAAATGGTTATTCCATTTATTGATAAAAAAAAAATATTCAAATGAGTAAATTTTTTTCATTTTATTTACATTCAGCTGAGCCGAATATTTTATAACCTTTACAAAATCTATATTTCATAAATATATAAATATATAAATATATTAAAATTATTTCTTAAAAAAATTTTTGTTTTAATCTGGAAATATACTTAATATATGTAAACTGGTGTTAACCATGGCATCTTAAATTTGTAACATAAAGATTCCCCAAAATCTCTTTGGGCATATGACTTAGGAAGATCGCTCAGATCATCTGTGTTGGAGAGCTGATTAAAGAAGAGATATGCAAAATTGTAAATTCCTTTTCAGCTTTCCAACAATTTCTTTTTTCGAAAAAGATACCTTAGAATTCAATTTTTAGCTTGAATTAGCTATTTTAGAGTTATCAAATTTTAAAGAATTTTTAACTTTGGGGCTCTAAAACAGAATTCCACCAAATATGGTATGCCATCTTATTATCTACATTTAATATAATATGATAATATTCTATCTCACATACTCATATTTACTTGCCAAACTTACTTTTTCATGAAAATGTGAATACATTAAAACAAAATTCAAATTGATTCTGCGAGGATACGAATCATGGCTTAAAGATTTTTAATCTAGAACACTTCCACTAGACTATCTATACCCATAGAAATTTTGTTGAAAAACAATTATATATACTCCTCATATATGTATGTGAATAGTATAAAATCAATTTACAAAATTCAGCAATGTTGAAAAATTATTTTTTTTTACACAAATTATAGTAAAAGTACTATTTGAATTCAGAATTTCAAAATACCGTGTGGCCTATGGAGTAAGAATTAAAAGCTAGGAGTTTTAAATTGTTTGTATGGGTTCGAATCCTGGCAAATAGCAATGTAATTTTTATTTAATAAATTTTAAAGAAACATTTTTCATTAATTAAAAATATGTTTTTGACAGTTCTTTTAATCTGACATTTCAAAATTTAAATTTTTGTTTGAAGATAAATTATAAAACAATTTTTCGAAGTCTTGGCCAAGGATCGAACTAAGTACCTAAAGTCCTTTAGTCACAGACCCAAGCGTTATACCACATCGATATGTTGAAATTTACTATTTTTATTGCTTATATAAAAAACTTAAACGCAACCCAAATACTTTTTTTTATAAAAAACACATCAAAACGTTTCTAGCCACGATTTGATTGACTAACTTGCTACACATTCATCAATCAAAATTTAAATTTTGTGAAAAAAATTAATTAAATACATAAAAGTTTTAAACATTTTTATATTTTTTATTTTAATTTGAAATTACAAACAAAAACTTTCATAAATGATAAAAAAAAATAAATAAATTCATTTGAAATAACTGTCTGCAGTTTGACAAGGGGCACACTGTAAGAGGGGCGATTGGTTTCTTTCTCATTTATCGTGGTTCTTGGCAATGAACGTCATATTGAGACAGTTTGATGCCATGGGTAAATTTCTACCCACGATCAGTGAGGTCATGCAATCTGGGCTACGAGAACTTTCCCAATGGGCAAACAGTAATGGATTAGGAGTCAACCGTGAAAAGACTGAACTAGTTCTGTTTACCAGGAGATATAAGGTTGAAATATTTGGTCTACCAGTTCTGAATGGGACAGAACTAAGCTTGTCGAGGAATTTCAAGTATCTGGGCATTTACTTGGACAGCAAATTGTATTGGAGGAGAAATACACAGGAAAAAGCCAGGAATGGACTTAATGCCTACTACGCATGCAGGAACTCTAGGGAAGAAATAGGGTCTAAAACCGGTAATTGTATATTGAATATATACATCGGTTGTGAGACCTATACTCACTTATGGATGTTCGGTATGGTGGGAGACGTTTTGAAAAGGAACGTATAGGAACCTAAAGTTCAGAGATGTGCTTCAATTGGCATTACGGGTGCCGCGAGAAGTACAACTCAGGCAGCACTGGACATCATAATCCACCTTTTTCCAATTGAGGAATTCGTGAAAGGAACGGCTGTGCGGAGCTTATTTAGACTGAAAGATTTGGGATTAATAGGAAGCTTCGCAGCGGGGCATGCTAGCATACTTAATGAAGTCAAGTTGAATGGTCAAACATTATCCTCGGCTTCCCAAAAGGATTATGTAGGTACTATAATTATTATAATTTGAAATCCCTAGTAGGGACCTCTGGATTAGGGCGGAGAAGCTCCATGGAGGGTGTGCTATCTTCACGTATGGCTCGAAAATGGAAGTAGGCACAGGAGCGGGTGTGTACTTCATAGGAACGATCTTTTAGATTGTCTGATTACTGGAGGAAAATGCTGAGAGGGATACTGAGGTAACTAACTATGTGGATAGTTAGGCAGCACTGATGGCAATGACAAGTTACTGTGTTAGGTCTAGGTTAGTGCTGGAGTTTAGGAAGGAATTTAGAAGGCTAATGGATACCTACAGAATAAGACTTTGTTGGGTTCCTGGTCACAGCGATATTATCGGCTATGATACAGCCGATGAACTAGCTCGTAAGGGCTCGAAGTCTTTTGTGGAAGTATCGGTTAAGATTCCGATTGGGTCATATTTAATGGCCATAAGGGAATGTACCATAGGTAGAACGAATGATGCTTGGAGGAGTAGATCGGACTGCAGGGTATCTAGAGCGATATGGCTTAGTCTTAAATAAGCAGATTCGAAGCATCTTCTAGGCATGAGTGGTGTGAACCTACAGATCATTGTTGGCATGATTACTGGTGACCTCGCAATAGTGATCAGGAAGTGCCGCGTCAGATTTTTGCAGGACGTGTGATGTGGAGGAACTAGAGACAGTGGAGCATATACTCTGTCACTGTGAAGGGCTTCAGAGAAGTAGTCTGAGGTATGGTATTTGGTATGCCATATTCTGCATGAACTAGAGGAGGTTGTGAGTGAAGAACTCGGCAAACTTATAGGTTTTGTAATGGAAATAAAGTGGCTTAGAGGTAGTCAGGGTTGATTTGATGGTTCTTAGGTTCCACACCTTTCTTATTTTTCTTATATTTAGCTATCTTTCTTTTGAATCTTTGATTTTTCTCTATCTGCATTGAAGCATACATTCAAAAGCTCTCTCAATTTTACTAATAAGTACTTAATAATGTATATATATATATATATAATCGAATATTATTCGATTATTTTTTAGTAAAAAATTATTTGATTAAAATTTTCAGAATATTCAAAAAAAAAACAAACAAAAAATGGGGATTATTCGTTTAATCGAATAACTTTTCGAATATTTTTTTAATAAAAATTATTCCATTATTTTTTAGTTAAAAATTGTTCGATTAGAATTTTTAGAATATTAAAAAAATGGGGATTGTTACATTAATCGGATAATTTTTCGAATATTTATTCGTAAGTAAAATTTTTAATAAGAAAATTATTCCTTCAAAAATTTTCGAATTATCAAACAAAAATAGTGTTTTCTATTCGAATAAAAATTATCCTATTAGCTGAATAATTTTTATTAAAATATTCGCGTAAGTTTTGTGAATAATCGTACTAAAATTGTTTCCTTTTTATTCAAATAAAAGTTATTCGATTAAGTGATAAAAAATAGATACATTCGAAAAATAAAATTGTTCAATTGCTGAAAAAAATATACGAATTATTAAAATTTTTCAGTTTAAAATAAAAATACATATATACGAATAATCTAATACTCGAATAAAAATTTTGAATTAAGATTTTTCGAAATAATGGCTTGTGAATGTTGAGTAACATTTTCTCAGAGAAAAATATATGTATAGAGTTACACAAATTCTGTCAGTAGTTCTTTATGTCGAAATAGATGTGTATAAAAGAAAAAAATTTATTGAAATACATAATTCGAAAATATCTTTATAATTGAATGTCTTATTTCCTTATAAGTTTAAAATTTTTTTCGATTTCTTAAATATATATATATATATATATATATATATATATATGTACTTTTATTCTACCCTAAGTTCTTATTCTTTGCGACGATGACCTTTTATAGTCTTTTTTTTATTAATTTTGAAAACAAATTGAGGGTTTTAAAAAATAAAACCAAATTTAATAGTTTTCAATTCTTTTATTAAAATTGGTTTATATCTGCTTTATTTTAATTATTTTTTTTTATTTCATTTGATCTTTATTACTTTTTTCTTTTTTATTTAATACATTTTTTTATTTCGCATGTTCAGATAATCAATCAACTTTAAGACAAAAAACAACATCTTATGAATCTTATGATTGTTTAGAGGATAAGGAAGAAGAAATAGGTACATACTTTACATACAAACTTCCATATCTCTATTAAAAAAATTCTAAATTCTCTTTAATTTCCTAAAATTCTTTCAAGGTGTAAAAGTAATTGAAAAAGTTGAAATATTACGTCAAGAACCTACAACTAAATTTAATACTGCACATAAGACAAAAAGTAAGTTTAAATTCAACTTTTATTTGTTTCCTACTTATAATTTGTATTTACTTTATCCATTTACTAGTAACTTCTTCAACACCAAAACATAAAACTTCTACTGCTAGCACAGTACAACAACAACAAACATCCCTTGCCACTAAACCTAAATCAATAGCCACTGTACGACCAACTGTACAAAGTCAACAAAGGCAACAGAATTTACAAAAGAAAACAACAAACGTTTTTCCAAGATCAGCACCACCTCCTTCGGCTCCGTTTAGCCAAAGACAAAAACCCACTACTTCTGCAGCATCAACGACTTCTCGATCCGTACAATTGCCGGTATTAGCACGTAAACCATTGTCTTCGGCTACAGTAGCATCATCGAGTTCATCAACGTTGGTTAATAAAAAGCCTATACCGTCTTCAGTACCGGCTTTAAAGAAAGTTATTAAACGTCCTGCAACTATTGTGAGACCAGAAAAAATTGAATCAAAAGATCCAGCTAATGATCCATTAAGTAAGTATATATAAATATATTATAACTACCTCATTCATAATAAAAATTTTAAATTTATCAAAACTTAATATAAAAATTTTCCATACTAATTAGATTAATAAAGTTAATAATTTTAAAATTTTTATTATGAATAGGCCTTAAATAGTTAACAAAAATTTAAATTAATTATATATGCATATCAAAACATCAAATTCGTTCATTCAAATTCATTAATTCGTATGAGTTGTTTTTAAATTTTTAACAAAAAGTTATTCGATTACAATTTTTTAATAATCGAATAAAAATAGAGATTACATGAGTCTAAATTTTTAATAAAAAATATTCGATTAACATTTTTCGATTCATCGAATAAAAAATATTCAAATGAATTTTTCAGTTCGATTTTTCGTATAATCGAATAATAAATAATTCGATCAAAATATTCGATTAAAACTTTTTCGAAAAAGATATTGATTATTCGAATAATCGAAGAAAAATATTTTTATTCGTATGAGTTGGTTTTTAATGTTTAATCAAAAATTATTCGATTAAAATTTTTGGAATAATCGTATTAAAATTTAATTGAAAATTATTTTTTTTTTTATTCGAATAAAAGTGATTCAATTATACAATCTAAAATATATTCTTTATTCGAATGTGTTAACATTTTCTATTAAGAATAAAAAATATGTTACGAGTGAAAGAAAAATTAAAACTGTTCGTTTATTGGCTGAAAAATATACTATTTTAAGTTTAAAATAACATTCGAGTAATCTACTATTCGAAAATATTTTCAATATTTTTCGACTTTTTACTAAAAATTCGATTTTTAAAAAACGTTGACTTTTCACATAAAATTATATTTTTCACTAAAAATTCGATTTTTCATCAAAAAATTGGATTTTTCACTAAAAATTTGATATTGTACTAAAAACTCCATTTTGTTTTCTTTTTTTTTTTGGCAGAAATTCAAGTCTAAATTTTCAATAAAGTCCAATTTTTTTTTACCAAAAATTCAAAAAAATTTCACTTAAATTTAAATTTTCACTAAAAACCCGAAATTTTTTTTGCTAAAATCGGATAAAATTAAATATTTCACTCAGTCCGAATTTTCAAAAAAAAAAGATTTCTCACTGTACTCAGTTTTTTTTTTTTATTAAAATCGCAATTTTCAATAAAAATTAAAAAAAAAACTCAATTTATCATAAAAAAATGAGCTTCCCAATTTCATTTAATAATAAATAAATAAGTAAATAAATAAAAAAATTAACATTTCAGATTTGGATGATATTTCCGAAGCCGGATCTAATAACTATTCAGTGTCTGACATCTCAGGCGAAACATATAATTCCATTAGTGATTTTGATGATGATAGTAATGATGAATATTATTCTGGTGACGATGATTATTATGATGAAGAAGATGATGAAGATGGCATAAGTAGCAGTTCACAAGTTATTGAAATATCAAATGATTCCAGCGGTGCACCTTCAAAATTGGGTATGTATTTTTTATTTTGTATTCATATTTTAGTTTATATCTTAGAGTGCTACTTTTGAGTTGCATTACAATTGTTAATGGCGTATAGAGAAAATTGTCCTCCGACGACCGTTTATTGCTCTTTTCTTTAAGATTGAATCATTAACAATTGTAGTGAAATTGTTAGTGATCGATTTTGCATCGATCTTTTATTAGTTTTCTATTTATACAAAATAATTTTAAATCGTTTGACTTGTAAAAAAACATAAAATACACATATTTAGAAGATTTACGTGCCCCAACACCCGCTCCAGTAATATCAGACGATAGTGATACACCCAGCAGTTCTTCTGGTTTTATAATAACTCCTAAACGAAAAACAAATAAGCCTTATGAGCATCCCGATATAATCGAGAGTGTTTTAATTAAAGGCGAAAAACCCAAATTATTGGAACTATTGCAAACATACAATTTACTCGAAGAGTCTATAGAAAACGACGAAGAAGAAAATAACATTGTTATTGACATTACAGCATCCAAAGACAATTTGGTGGAAAGTTTTGATACCGAACAAATTGTAAATAGTACTTTAGATACAACAACTCCTCTGGATAGTTCAAATCCTTCAATTGACTATATTAAATCATTAACTTCGAACCCGTCAACAGCTAAACACTCCCAAAAAACGAGTAAGTTAAAGTTTGTTTTTAATCAAGGAGTATTAAATATTATTAATCTTCTATTTTGTCTTTGTTAGATAAGAAAAAATCAAAAAAGAAAAGTGTAACAGATATGGACTTAAGATCTCCTGGTGCTGCATCGACTGATTCGGATTTATCGGCGGTAGAAGAACTGCTGGAGGAATCATATGCCGAGGCAATGAAAAGGATAAAAGACGTGCCCTACGTATCTAATCAAGAGGTGGGAGCTGAAATGGAAATAGGAGGAGAAGAAGTTGCTGCAATTGAAATTATTGAAAAACCGGGAGAAAATAAACAGAAGTTACTAAAATCTGGTATTGTTATAGATTATGACGACATTCATTTAGAAGAGAATGTCGAGACAAGTAATGAGGAGGAAAATAAAATGGCAGAAAAGGGACAAACTGAAATAGGACAAAAGGAAATAACAATAAAGGAAGGGGAGGGAAAGATAGAAGAAAAAGAAAAAGAAGTTAAGGAAGCTAAAGAATTGTTGGTTAGTGGAAATAAGGAAAAGGAAGACAAAAAGGAGCAAAAAGAAATTGTTATAGAACATACTACAGCTAAGGTTGAAACTATAAAGGAAACATCCTTGGAGGCAATAAACATCTGTGAATCACCTAATACACGAAAAAAGAAACGTTTTAGAAATTTGTTAACACCAGAACCAAACGAAGAGCAGTCTTTCGAGTCAAAAAAAAGCATTGATGATGTCAATGATTTTAAGGGTTTCGACGAAGCAAATGAAAATGTTAACAAAACAGAAACACAAACGGATGATATACAAGAAAAATCATTAGAATCCGGTAATATATCTGAAAAAAGTGCTAAACCTGGATCATTTAAAAGTCCTTCACGTTCCCATAAATCTTTGAAGGACAAGGCAAAAGAAGCTACAGACCAGAGATCCAGAGATAGTTCCCGAGATTCAAAAGAAAAAATTTCAGATCACTCAAAGAACCAAAGCTCTAGAGACAATTCAAAAGACAAAAGTTCTAGGGAAAGTTCTAGAGATAAAAGTTCCAGAGAAAGTTCTAAAGATCGTTCTCGTGAAAGTTCCAAAGATCGCTCAAAACATTCACACAGTCATGAAAAGGATTCATCTAAAAAAAACCACCATCATCATCATAAAGACCACAGAAAATCAAGTGATTCTAAGGAATCCTCTAAATCCCGGGAATCAAGTAAATCTAGAGATTCCAAGGAAACGAAACATAATATAAAAACGGATTCAAAAGATACTCAGAAAACTGCTACCGATAAAAAGGACCAAACGTCAGAGACCTTAAAAGAAAAATCAACTGATAAAAAAATTTTAAAAGCAGAGGGAATAAATGAAAATCCACATGAAAAGAAAGATATTAAAACTCACAAAGAAACCGACAAGAATCCAAAAGACTTGGCCAAATCAAGTAGCGAATCGAAAACCCCTAAGGAACATGACTACAAAAAAGTTTCTTCAGAACATAAAAGTTCTTTGGAAAAAAAGGATGAAAAACAGTCAGATAATAATGTAGTAAAACCCAAAGAAAAAGAATCGGAAAAATCTTCAAACACTCCGGGTAAAGATTTTCATAAATCTGCTTCAAAATCGAGTTCTGTCAGTTCACGTGATTCTTCTAAAGAACGAAAACCATTGAATAAAACAGGGGATTTAAATAAAAGTATTAGTGAAACTAAAAAGTCTGATTTTTCCAAGAAACCTAAAGTAGCAACAGATCTAAATAAATCTATAACAACAAAGACAGAATCAAGCAAACCTATAACCTCACAATCATCGGACAGTGCAAAAGTTTCAAAAAGTAATGAAAAACCAACAGAAACTCTGAAAAGTTTGCAAGATAATAAACCTAAAGTGGAGCAAAAATCATCAGATTCAGATAAAGATCATAAACCTATTAAAACTATCGCAAAAAATGATAATATATCCAGTCCTAAAGAAACCACCATAAAACAAATAATACAAACTCCTGTAGTTTCCAAAAACCCTAAGGATTCATCATCAACATCCTCATATTTGAATACACCAAAATTATCTTCAAAAACTATAGAGGGCAATAAAAATGTGTCACAAAAACTCGTTAAGGACACGGGTACAGATTCTAAAAAACCAATTAAAATTTTGGATCAAAACAAAAAGAATACAACAGATATAAACAAATCAGTTAATGAGAAAAAGGATTATAATAAAGTACCAGTGAAGCCAGAGCATGCAAATAAAACAAATAAAGAAACTCCGGCCAAAGGAGCTTTAGCCTCCAGTTCTGGCACGCAAACAAAACCAGTCAAGCTAGAAGATGCAAATAAAACAAACAAAGAAACTCCTCTGAAAAACACAGCGAAAGAAATTTTAACGTCTAGTTCTGGCTCACAAACAAAACCAGTCAAGCCGGAAGATTCAAATAAAACAAACAAAGAAACTCCTGTAAAAAACACAGCTAAAACTGCTGTGTCCTCTAGTTCTGGTACACAAACAAAACCTGTCAAATCAGAAGATTCAAATAAAACAAACAAAGAAACTCTAGCGAAAAACACAGCTAAAACGGTTGTAGCCTCTAGTTCTGATGCCCAAACAAAACCAGTCAAGTCAGAAGATTCTAATAAAACAAACAAAGAAACTCTAGCTAAAAACATAGCTAAAACAGCTGGAGCCTCTAGTTCTGACACCCAAACAAAACCAGTCAATCCAAAAGATTCGAATAAAACAAACGAAGAAACTCCTGTGAAAAGCTTGGCCTATAGTTCTGGCTCGCAAACAAAACCAGTTAGCGCAGAAGATTCAAATGAAACAAATAAAGAAACTCCTGCGAAAAACACGGCTAAAGAAGCTGTAGCCTCTAGTTCTGGCACCCATTCGAAACCAGTCAAGACCGAAGATTCAAATAAAACAAACAAAGAAACTCCTGTGAAAAACACGACTAAAACCGCTGTAGCTTCTAGTTCTGGCACACAAACAAAATCAGTTAAGGCAGAAGATTCAAATAAAACAAACAAAGAAACTCCTGCGAAAAATGCGACTAAAACAGCTGTAGCCTCTAGTTCTGGTACACAAATAAAACCTGTCAACCCAGAGGATGCAAATAAAACAAACAAAGAAACTCCTGTGAAAAACACAGCTAAAGAAGTTGTAGCGCCTAGTTCTGCTACAGAAACAAAATCAGAGAAGACAGAGGATGCAAATAAAACAAACAAAGAAACTCGTGTGAAAAGTATGACTAAAGCAGCTGCAGCCTCTAGTTCTGGTACACAAAAGAAATCGGTGAAGCCAGAAGATTCAAGCAAAACAAATAAAGAAACTCCTACGAAAAATACGACTAAAACAGCCGTAGCATCTAGTTCTGCTACACAAACAAAACCAATGAAGCCAGAGGATGCAAATAAAACAAACAAAGAAACTCCTACGAAAAACACGGCTAAAGAAGCTGTAGCGTCTAGTTCTGCTACACAAACAAAACCAGTGAAGCTAGGGAATGCAAATAAAACAAACAACGGAACTTCTATGAAAAATACTGCCAAAGAAGCTGTAGCGTCTAGTTCAGGTACACAAACAAAACAAGTAAATCCTTCCAAATCAGAAAATCTTGAAACTAAAAATACGACTGCTACGAAGCCCACGACACCAGTTATTCAAAAATCCAAAACAAGCAGTTTAAAACCAGAAGAAATTAAACCAAAAGATAAGACTCCTTCTTTTACATCTTTAAAACCAGCAGAACTGAAATCAAAAGTTATGCCTGCTGATTCAAAGAAACCGAATGATACTACAAAGAGTGTAGCTATTGGCAGTGTAAAACCAGAAGAAATAAAACCAAAAGATAAGACTCCTTCAACATCATTAAAGACCGCGGATTCAAAAAAACCAAATGAAACTTCAAAGAGTGTTGCTACTGGTTGCGCCCAAGCAAAAGTTATGGAAATTAAAAATAAAAATATTAAAAAGTTAACAATGTCACCGAAAAAATTACATACTAAAGAGAAAACAGCGATAAATAAAACAGGAGAAGCAAACAAAGCTAAAAAAACGGAAGATCGAAAAACCTCAGATAACTTAACTACACAAAACTCTAACGATTTAAAACCTATTGAAACAATAGTTCAAGAAAAATCTAATGAGGATGAACAACCTAAAGCTGTAACAATGAAGCCTACAGATTCAGGTCCTTCAAAATCTTTAAATGATAAGGAGAAAAATCTCAGTGAGAAATCTAAAAGTGAGAATGCTATAGAAAGTCTAAAAGAGACTTTAGTTCTGGATACAAAAGAAATTAAAGAAACAATTTCGAAAGAATCCGAAGTGACTAGATTCATTAATCTTGGAGACTCTAAAAAGACTAAAGAAATTCTAAAAGATGATTCTAAAACTGTGGAAGAAAAACAAACAGTTTCGGAAACTCTTAAAACTGAGCAAAATGTTAAAGATCCAGATACGAAAACAAAAGAAAAATGTGAGCCTGCAAGGAATAAAACACATGATAATACTAATACTAAAATATCTAATGAGGAAACTAAAAAACAGAATGAAGTTAAAACAACTGAGAAAACTACAATTACAATTACAAAATCTCTAAAGAAACCCGAAAACTTAACTAATAAAACTTCTAAGGGCAAAATAGAACCTGTTGAATCTGATAAAACAAAAGAAACAACAAAACTTTCTGATACTTCTAAAGAAGACGCAGAAAAACAAAAAGATATAAAAGAAACAACTGAAAAGGAAACATTAGAAGAGCGGAAAATTATAGAAACAATAAAACATTTAGATACTTCAAGTAAAGAAACGGTCGGAACAGATGTGATTGCAAAACAAAATGAAACACCACATGTTGAACAATCAAAAGATACAACGGCGGAACCACAAAAAACTAAACCAACAGCTGATACAAATGTAGTAAGTGCTGAGGAATCAATAGCGGAGAAAACCGTGGAAGATGTAACTGAACCCAGAAGAACGAGAAGTCGCATTGATAATACAAAATTGAGTGAGTCCCTTGCAAAAGAGCAGTCTAAAGAGAAAAACTCTGAACAAATTAAATCCACAAAAACTATAAAAGATGATGAGATAGTCGAAAATGTTAAACTAGAGGCTACAGAGAAAAATTTGAAAATCATGAACACACCGAAAGTTGATTTAAAAACTGAAGATGTTGCAACTGAAAACAAAAGTGATGGGAAACGAACTGAAACTTCTGAATTGAAGGATGAAATGGAAAGTCTCAAATCATCTATTGATAGTGAGAAAAATCAAAGTATAGAACAAAAAACATTTAAAGATGACAAATCGACAGATGATGAAAAAAAGGAAGGGGAACATTTTGAACCCCGAAAGACCAGAAGTTGTGGAGATAAAGAAAAATCGGATATATCTTCTGTTGAAACATCTGACGATAAACCTACAACAAGCGATGATTTAATAAAGCAAACTGAAAAAGAATCCAAACAAACAAAAAGTGAAGCAGATAATAAGGAACAAATTGAAGGAAAAGATTCAGCTGTAAAAGAAACGAAAGAAGCAAATTTAGAACCAAAAAAATTTAAACGTCATGAAGACAAAGAAAAAACTGATGAAACATCCCTGGACAAAACGCAAGAAGATTCAACTAAACAAGCTGAAAAAGAACAGTTTGAAACCAGAAAAACCAGAAGTCAAGAACTTGAATTGGCTGATAAAAAAACTTTAATTCAAAAACAAACGGAAGAAGAATCTGTCGAAACATTAAAAACTAGAAGACGTGGTAACGCTAATGCAGATGCTGATAAAGATAAAGCTAGAACATCTATATTTAAATCTTCAGACGAAAAAGGCACAACTCAAGAAGATTTAAATAATCAAACGGAAGGCGAAGAAAATTTCGAACCAATTAAAACAAGGAGACGTGGAAATCCAAAAGTACAAACTGAAAAAGATACTGAAACGTCACAAGTTGAATCGTCTGATAAAAAAGGTTTAGCTGCAAAAGAAGCAGAACAACAACATTTAAAATCTATAAAAACTAGAAAACGTGGAGATCAAAAAGTAGAATCTGGGAAAGAAAAATTTGAAACGTCACAAGATGAATCAAATGACGAAAAAGGTTCGTTTCAAGAGAATTTAGGAAGGAAAAAGGATGATCAAAACGTTGAGACAAAAACAATTGGAAATCGTGGAGATCATAAGGCGGAAATTGGAAAAGAAAAAACAGAATCACCTCAAGTTGAATTATCAGACAATAAAGTTTTAGATCCTAAAGAAACAGAAAAGCAGCATTTTGAACCAATAAAAACTAGAAAACGTAGGCATCATGCTGCTGAAACTGGAAAAGATAAAACCGAAACATCGCAAGTTGAATTAACTGACGATAAAGATTCAGAAGGACAATATTCTGGGCCAATAAAAACTAGGAAACGTGGAGATCATAAAGCGGAATCTGGAAAAGAAATAACGGAAATATCGCATGTTGAAACACCTAAAGATAAAGGTTCTAAAGAGCAACTCTTTGAACCAATAAAAACTAGACAACGCGTAGATCATAAAACAGAAGCTGAAAAAGAAACAATAGAAACATCGGAAGTTGAATCAACTGATGATAAAGGTTCAGATCCTAAAGAAACCGAAGCACCATTTTTGGAACCAATAAGAACTAGACAACGTGGAGAACATAAAGTTGAAAAAGAAAAAGCTAAAACATTACAAGATGAACCAACTGACGGAAAACATTCAGAAGAACAACATTCTGAATCAATAAAGACTAGGAAACGTTTAGATCATAAAGCTGATGCTGGAATAGAAAAAACTGAAAAGTTACAAGTTGAATCAACTGACAATAAAGATTCAGAAGTGCAAAACTTTGAACCCATAAAAACTAGACTACGTGGAGATCATAAAACAGAAAAAAAAGAAACGTCGCAAGTTGAATCTACAGACGACAAAGGTTCAGATCCTAAAGAAACAGAAAAACAGTTGGAGCCAAAAAGAAGTAGACAACGTGATCATAAAGCAGAAGGAAAAGAAACAACTGTAAAGTCGCAAGTTGAATCAACAGACGACAAAGGTACAGATTCTAAAGAAACAGAAGAACACCATTTGGAGCCAATAAGAACTAGACAACATGGAGATCATCATAAATCTGGAAAAGAAAAAGCTGAATCATCGCAAGTTGAATCAACTGACAATAAAGATTCAAAAGAACAACATTCTGAACAAATAAAAACTAGACAACGTGGAGATCATAAAACGGAAGCTGGGAAAGAAACAACCGAAACAACGCAAGTTGAAACAACTGACGATAAAAGTTCAAATCCTAAAGAAACAGAAGAACAATATTTGGAATCAATAAGAACTAGACAACGTGCAGATCATCATAAAGTTGGAAAAGAAAAAGTTGAAACATCGCAAGATGAATCAATTGACGGTAAAGATTCGGATCCTAAAGAAACAGAAGAACAACATTTGGAACCAATAAGAACTAGACAACGTGGAGATTATCATAAAGCTGGAAAAGAAAAAACTGAAATATCTACAGTAGAATCATCTGAAGAAAAAGTTTCAACTCAAGAGGAAGAGGCACATATTGAACCCAGAAAAACTAGAAAACGTGGCGAACATAAAGCTGATATAGGAAAAGACAAAAATGAAACATCCGAAATTGAATCGTCTGACGAAAAAGGTTCATTTCAAGAGGAACATCATATTGTACCTAGAAAAACTAGAAGTCGTGCGGATACTAAAGCAGATGCTGGGAAAGATACAACTGAACCAACTCCCCCAGTTGTTTTATCTTATGAAGGACATACTATAAAGGAAATTTGCAAAAATCTTTCCGCGAAACAACATTTTGAGGCCATAAAAACTAGAAAAAGTGAAACACCTTTGACTGGAAAAGACAAAACAAAAATATCTCAGCATGAGAACACAACAATATCTACCGCCGATAAGAAAACTTCTAAAGAAATTCAAACACCAGAACAGAAAGATGACCAGCTGGAACCTTTGGAAAACAAAGATCTTATTGAATCCTCATCAACGCTGTTGGAAGCTACAAAACAATCTCAAGATAATTTCGAAACTGATATGTCTGGCAGCGAATCCTCGATAACATCTTCGAATTCTGATAATACATTACGTCGGACTTTAAGAAAACGGGGAACGGAATCGCCATTCCCAGAAAATGGTGAAGATTTTATTTATTGTGTTTATTAAATGTACATAAATAAATTATTTAATTATTTCTTGGATTTTTGCAGATAACAACAAAAAAATCTTTAAAGAACCGCCAGTGAAATCTTCAGCATTTGGAACTCCAAAAACTGCTAAACATGAAAAGCAAACCAGCACCTCTACCCCAAATGTATTGAGTACAAGTATTAAACGCACTTTACGCTCACCAGCAACTTTGGATGGAGAAACTCATAATTCTAGCAAAAAAATTAAATTGGATACATCAAGAAAATCAAGTAAGTTTTAATATATAATAATTTATATATAGTTTTTAATGAAAGAAATACCATTTTTTAAATAAAATACTGGTAAAATATTAAAAAAAAAAAAAAATATAAATTTTTAAAAAATAATAATTTTTTTTTTTTTTTCAAAAAATAAAAATTTGAAAAAAGTTACCATTTTCAAAAAATTTACCAATTTCGGAAAATGAACCAATGAACCGTTAATAAGGTACAAACTGATATATTGCTCAACAAAATGCAAAACAACAGGTCTATTGCCTGCGAATTTATGAAGCTCTCGAAAGACGTGGATAAATCTAACACAGAGAATTAATTAATTTAAAAGATTTTTTTTATTGAATTAGGTCACTTACAATGTATCGAGTAACTCCAAGGGGTCAGATTCGTCCCGCAAACTTCGATGAACAATTTGCTGGTGCTTGCTTTCCTCCTCTTGCAATAAAATTCTTGCTTCAATTCTAAACATTTTGTGAACTTTATTTTGTTCTAATTCTTTTGTTTTGTTGGGTTTCCAAAAAGTAGCCGAATTGTTTTACTAGATAAAAGTTAAATAGTGCAATAAACCAACGTTACAATCAAACTAGCACTCCAATACTAAATATTTTGTTTTGTTTTTTAACTTTTCTTTAAAATATATATGTACGTATATATCTTTGAACAAAATTTTCTTTGATTTTTAATTTCCTTTTTTTTACATTCACTAAGAACTGAAAGCGGGAAAATTTTTTCACGGGAGATTCATGATAGCATTTTTCCCTTCGAGGGGAATAAAAATTTCATGGAACAAAAATTCCAATTGTTGAGATTCATGATAGCATTTTTCCCTTCGAGGGGAATAAAAATTTCATGGAACAAAAATTCCAATTGTTGAGATTCATGATAGCATTTTTCCCTTCGAGGGGAATAAAAATTTCATGGAACAAAAATTCCAATTGTTATTCGGCCCTGTTTTTCTAGTATTTGGTCCATAACTTTTTAGTTTATGAACCAATTCTGCTCATTTTCAGTACAAAAAAAACCTTATATAAGACAAATATTTGAACCAAATTTCGTCCCCTACGATGTCCGCCTTGAGCCCTATCCTACTTTCAACAGACATGGATATCTTTAGATCGTCTGAGATTTTCACGACGATCCAGAATATATATATTCTTAACAAAATTCTCAAAAAAGTAACAATTAAAAAAAAAAAAAAAATACAAAAAAATTCTGAAAATTGAACTTTTTTGAAATTTATACCCAATTTTTTATTTTATTTTATTTTGTATACTTTTTTGAAAATATTTTTAAAAAAGAAACAAAAATATAATTTTCAATAAAAATAATTACTAATTAAATATCAAAAAGTATGAAAAAAAGTAGCCGTATTAATGAAAAGATCAAATTTTCAAATAAAGTACTATTCTTAAAAAAGACACCATTTCCTGTTCTATAATCAACATATTTTTAAAATAATTTTAGCACGTTTCCGTAATCTACATGACGATGGCCTCGAAGAAGAAGAAGAATTAGCTATCATAAAAAAAGATGTCACTGTTTCCTCAAGTGATCAGGCTCCTAGACAACAACCAGCTTCACAAACAACAAAGGAATTAAATGATCCTATAACAAAGTCCTCAAATCCTAAAACTTTACAAAATAAAAATACCGAAAAAGACAAAGTGCCCTTAAAAACTACTGATACCATCGATAAAAAACTAGACGGAAAAGTGAAGGATGACAAAAAAGTCGACACAACGCCACGATCATCTGTAAAGGTACTTCAAAAGGAAGTATCATCCACAGAATTGGCAAAGAAATCTGTTTCAAAAGAAGACTTAAATAATAAACCCAATCTAAATGTAAAGAAGAATTTATGTACGGATGACATTCAATCCAAATCAAAAGATAAAACAGAAAACTCTAGCATATCAAAAGTACCAAGCACACCAGTTCAGGCTAAACCTGATAAAGCTAAAGTTAATATTACATCTAAAAAATCTCCCGGTAGCAGCAGTTCGGTGCTGTCATTTTCAGATTGGTTGAAAACAAAGAAATCGAATACAGATACTACTGAAGTTAAGGTAAAACAAAGTTCTTTTCAAGCATCTACTACCACTATCAGCAAGAGTTCAACGACAGACACTTTAACACGTCAAAATCTAGTAAAAGAAAAAGCAAAAGAAAATCTTGCAACAGAGAACGTAGAACCTAAAACATCGTCCAATGATAAAGAGAAAACTGTTAAAGTAGTTGAGAAACCACAGGAAAAAGAAGACACCAACATTGTAAGCGCCAATAAGGAAGAAGTACCTCCACAGTCACCTGTGGAAGGAAAACATAATAGCAGTAAATCTTTACAAGAATACAAAAAGACAGATGCCCATGATAGTACTATCGAAAACGCAGATATCTATGATACTACTACTGGAAGTATGGATACATCCCAACTGCTTGACAACAGTTTATTACAACCTTCGGAAAATCAGCTACAACAAAAAACAAAAAGTACTAGTAAAAAGGCAAATCTAAAACGTCTTAAAGCTAAAAAGCCTTCTAGGGTACGCGCTAGTCCCATAATGAAACCCAACACACCAGGCATTTCACCACCTAAAATGAAAATTAAAAAAACTGAAATTGATATACTGATTGAATCAATGTCTAAGGAAATGAAGGAAAGTGGCATAACCGATCTCTTAAATACTCAGACGCATGTTAAACGTCAACGTTTACCAATTAAAAGAAATACTGGCGAAAGTGCACAACAATTAAATACAAGTGCATCATCAGCAACAACAGTAACGGCAACAACACCTACTGCAGCCGTACCTAATGCTACTACTACTGCGGGTACCATTTTAAATAAGGAAATTCCTAAAGTATTAGATTTTACAGAAAATTTAGATATTCTTGCAACACCTGCTACACCTAAATCACCCACTAAACGTAGACCTCAACAAACTGCAACAAAATCTAAAAAATCCACTACTAATATATCTAAAGAAGCTCTTAAAAGAGATATTAGCAATACTAATAGTAGTTTAACCACCGTACAGCCAATATTTTTAGCAGAAAATCCTAAAGTTTTAGCTGCAAAATCTCGTAAATCGCTAAATATTAAAGATGACCTACCACAACAACACGATACAGAAAATGTTGACTCTGTAGGTGTAGTAAAATCAAGAAAATCATTACCTCTTATGATTAAAGATACAAAAGTAGTTGCTGCTCAAACTTTAACTTCAAAATCTAGAAAATCACAATCCTCTAATGCAGCATCAGATGTTTTCAAAACACCTAAAACGCCTACATCTTCAACTTTTCTTAATATAATACCTAATACTGAGAGTGTAAGGAAATTATATGCTGATGATAATCCGAAACGTAGCGACAGTCGTCTGAAGGTAAGTTTTATAAAAATTGAAAAATTTATTTATCTCTACCTATCTATCCATCTATATATATATATATATATATATATATATATATATATATATATATATATATATATATATATATGGATATCACGCGATTGTCATTTGAAAATCGCCAAATTTATTTTAACATGTACTGTACTTCATATATATATTTTATATCTTTGGTTACTCCCATTTTAATCATAAAATAAATAAAATAGTCTCAAAAACGAATAATAAAACAAAAAATCGCAAGAACGAAAACAAATCGCCAAAGCGGAAAAAATCGACAGAACGGAAAAAGCTATAATAAAAAATTGTCTAAACGAAAAAATCGCAGACCAGAAAACGAAAATAAAATCACAAATGGTTGTTAGTGATTGTGGAAAAAAACGAAAAAGCCATAATAAAAAAAATCGCCATAATAAAATTGCCTAAAACAAAAACATCGCCAAAACAAGGAAAAATCTAAAACGAAATAAACCGCCAAAACGGAAAAAAGAAAATCACCAAAACGAAAAAAATTAAAAATGGCCAAGACGATAATAAAAAAAACTAAACTAAAACTAAAAAATCGCTAAAACAAAAAAAAAAAAAACAAAAAAAAAATAAAAGCAATCGTTAAAATAAAAAAATCATCCAAAAAGAAAAAATCGCCAAAACGAAAAAAATATTAAAATCGGCGAAAAAAAATAAACGGAAATAAATCGCCAAAACGGGACAAAAGTCATTACAAAAAAAAAAAATAATAAAAAGATAAAAAATTACATAAACAAAATGACAAAGAATTGCCAAAGCGGGAAATAACATTAATACGAAAAAATCGCCAAAACGAAAAAAATTTTAAAATCGGCAAAACGAAAAACTATAAAAAATATCTAAAATGAAAAAAATTTCCAAAACGGAAAATAATCTATAACGAAAAATCGCCAAAACCGAAAAAGCCATTTAAAAAGAAAATCGCCAAAATGAAACAAAATCGTCTAAACTGAAAAAAGTCCCAAAATAAAAAATAGCCAAAAAAACGCCAAAATAAAAAAAATACCTAAATAAAAAAAAATCGTCAAAATGAAAAATTCTCCAAAATAAAAAACAATAATAAAAAAAACGCTAAAGGAAATAAAGTCGTTAAACGGAAATAAAGTTCGAAACGAAAAAATATGCTAAAACAAAACAAACCGCCAAAACGGAAATAAACTCTCAATAAAAAATCTCCAAAATGAAAATAGCTACTAAAACTAAATAACGCCAACACGAAAAAAAAACGCTAAAATGAAAAAATCGCCAAAGCGGATTTATATTATTTTGTAGATTTTTTCGTTTTTGCCTTTTATTGTATTGTAAAAAATGTATACAAAAATAAATTTATTTTTCACTAATTTTACTTCAATACGATAGGAACAGTGGGTAGCACCTCCAGGTATAACCTAGTTTTTACTAAATTTTTTTATTATTTTTTTTTTCCTTTTTAGAACCCTCAAAATTTTAGTCGTGTGAAAACCTTAAAATGTCGCAAACTACGTATACGTTTAAATCGTTCCATTGTGAAGAAATATTGGAATTCTCTTAAGAATAGCCGAAGTCAGAAATTGCCTAAAACAGCTTCAAGTTTAGAAAAAAGTAAGTTGTAATAAGAAAGTATGCTTTTTTTATGAACAAATTTTATATTTATTTTTTTATTTTTGTAAAATTTTAGTTTCAAATGTACCAACAGCAGCAGCGGTAGAAGTACCGTTTGATGTTTCACCAATTATTCAAAATAATAAGGAAATAAATTTGCGTATACAATCGGTGGTGGATGCAGTAACTTTATTTAGTACACCAACTCCGGCTGAACTGCTACCAACTCAAGGTATTTTTTTTTTTCTTTTTTTTTTTTTGACAGCATTTTAGGTTTATAAAATGCTGCTGAGATAAAAGTGAGCTTCGCTTTGTTTAAAAGTTGTTTAAATTTTTAATTTATTCTAACATTTCAGAGCTACTTTCTCAACCGGAGATAATTACTGACACTATGCCAACACTCACTACAGCGCCCCTATCAGCCATACAAGAACCATATGTTTTACCTAATATCAGCGGTATAGTGACATCATTAACTACTACGCCACTGATCAATGTTGCAGATGGCAATGAAACAATTGAGCTTAAAAATGAATTTATGGATGAAAATCCTATTGGTTCAATTAACGATGCCATACTACCAGATACTCCGACTTTGCTCGCACGAGCCCAATCTGTAACTCAAGCAGCGCAGCATGCTCTCTCAAGTTCTATAACTCCCACAGATATACGTCTGTTGTCGACGGATTCTTCGGCTAACAGTTTTGTGCCGTCGTTTGGAGTTACTCCCAGGGCATTAGATAATAGAGGCACTAGCATGTATACCTTTTTGCATCCAGCTAAATATAATCGTAATCACAGCAATGTTTTGTTAGACTATTGCTGTCCCAATTTAGATGGTCCTATGCCAGCCATTGATCCAACACGTATACATGCCCAGGTACAGGTGCCCGTCATAGAACTACCCGCTTCTATAGTTTTAACAACAAAGGTGGTAACAAGGGCTGATTTAGAAAGTGGTAATAGCTCCATACCGGCCATTATACGTAAGAAGGCGGAAAAAATTCGAAAAAATATGGCCACTCATCATAAAAATGCAGTAGCTACAACACAGACAACAACAGTTTTACCCACAATGACACCTCCACAAATGGCAGTACCAACACCGCGAACTACATTACCGCCCACCATAAATGCTTTGACCAAACAATTGCCACCCACCACAACAATAACAGCAAAAATACGTCCCTCAGTACCGCCACCAACACAAATGCGAAACACTCAGCCTCCACTAGTAGCACCTTCCACTTCAACGGCATCGGCAGCAAAAACTCTACCCAAAAATACCATAGTTTCGGTGGTACCCAAGGGAGCTGCTCAATTGTCTAATATAGAAAAATTTTCTTTACGTTCGAGTCTAAGACGTTTTGATGTTTTGCTTAAGCAATTGGTACAACCCTTCGAAAGTCTTAGTTTTACGGAACGCCACCGTATAATAGAGGCACTAGTGGCAACCGATAAATTCTCCGCTAAAGATTTGGATAAAACTTTAGAATTAATGGAAGAATATATAAAACAATCCTTATTGCTGCAAAATACAACCCTCAACAAATCAACACCCCCACCTACTACAGCCATCTTAAGTACAACTAATTACATAACAAACCAAACAGCAGCCATCACTAGCTCCTCCTCCACCTCCCCCTCCTTAACAACGATGCAAATGCCACAACTACAACCCTCACCCAGTATATTAGCCTCGTCAGCAGCTGCTTCAAAATCCAATACATATGCTAAACAATTCGAAAGAGCTGTTAGAAAAGTACATAGGAGTAAAAATAGCGCAACATTAACTTCAGCCTCTCCTAGTAGTGGCATTTCAAGTGCAGTTATAGTAAAACAAAGGCAAGTGCCCATTTACGATACCGAACGTAATATTATAGGCTATCAAATGCAAATGATGACACCAATGTCGTCAATGCCGGCCTATACAAAATCTACCATGTCTACACATACCGGAGCCATAATGTCAACTTCCCTGGACAAAAGTAATAATAAGATTGCAACCTATAGTATCAATAAAAGACCTGTCAAGAGACCAGCACAAGATTCACCACGAGTCTTTTATACTACACCTCCACTAACAACTTCCACGCCTAAAGCTCTAACAAATCCTCATATGTTTCCCACACAACATACAAAAAATGCCAACAATACAATAGCTCAGAAAACCCAGGTAGGTGGCGAATAAAATGAAAATTAGAAAAAAAATCAAATTTAATTTAAATATTAACAATTAAAAGGTAACAACTGTACGTTCGGCTGGTCCCTCAGCAAGTGGTAGTTCTGAAACCATAACCACTACCACCATGGCTACAGTAAAACGTGTAACACGCAGTACCGCTACAGGCTCAAAAATAATTATTGTTTCTAAATCAAATCAATCCAGCGAAGAAACTATACTGCCGGATTCTAATAGCCAACAACAAACGGAACAACAGGCCGAAATAAAAAATGAAAAAGAAGATTTTCTGGGTTGAAATTAAGTAAAAAAAAAATAATAATAATAATGAAATGGAATAAACTTTATTGCTTAGGCCAAGAATTAAAGATTCATTCATAATTAAACGGCCGGTATATTGAAAAAAATATTATTAAATACTTAAACTCTGGCGATAGATATAAAACAGAATTACAAGACATGTCTGTTAAAACCTGATTTTAATTTTAACAAAATTAGACTCTAATATAGTCTAAGTATATTAACTATAAAAAAAAGAAATAAATGTTTTATTGTAAACTGTTTTTCATAAGCAACATTAACTAGAAATATATATATATATATATATATATATATATATATTAAATTTTTTTTAGTTATTTATAAACAATCATTAAAAAACTAAGTAATTTGGAATATTTTATTAATTTTTCACTAATATATAATTTCTAAAATAATGTATATATACATATTATAATGAGTGTACCATATAAATATATATATATAAAATTAACTTTAGCACTTAAGACTCTCGTTACATTGGTTACATCTGCTTATTTTTTACATCATATAATTATAATTTTTTCTTTCATTCAAAAACAAAAACACAAAAAAATTTGCAACTTCAAAATGAATTTGAAAACAATAAATACATTTTTAATAAAGAAAATAAAATTTTGAATAGTTAAATGTTTAATAAAGCTAGTGAAAAGTACTAATTAAATGTGCACACATTTTTATATAAATATTTAAAATATTAAATAAAATATTTTGCACAAAGATTATGTACATGCATAAATAAATAAGGGTATATTATAAATAACTTTCAAACTAAAAAATCGTTTGTATTATTTTTCCATTTAAATATAAAATTTTGTTGAAGAGAAACAACGACATGTTTAGGCATCAGGACACAGTGGGGCCGATCGAAAAAATTTTGATAAAAAAATGTGTCCTAAACTAATGAACGAATCTAAATATATAGGAGAGTTGCACAGGAGGATCTAAGCTCTCAGAAAAATCATCTTTTAAAAATACGAGACAAACATAGGGTGTTTTTTTTTATTAATTATTCTTATTCGAGAGTTTGATTATCGAAAAACGTTCGCAGCATATCGTAACAACTTTGAATTCGAAACTTTTAAATTTTATTTACTCGAATAATAAACTTATGTTTCATATATTGATCGAATAATTTTTATTCGAATAACAATCCTCTTTTTATTAGATTATTCGAAATTTAACGAATAATTTTTTATACTATACTGAAAAAATGTAGTTATTTGAATTTTTTTCAACGATTAATAGAATAATTTTACTCGAAAAAATTACTATTTTTATTCGATTATTCGATGCATAATGTAACAATTGTTTATTTCCAACTTAGAAAATTTATCTATGTAAATAATTTTATGTTTCATAGAATAATCAAAAAACCCGTTTTTCTTCGATTATTCGGAATTTAAGGAATAATTTTTATAGTAAATTGAAAAAATAATTTATTAAATTATTAATTTGGACCTTTTAAAAAACCACTGCTTTTTTTAATAATTAATTTTACTTTTTTTAGTTTTGCATTATGGATGAGGAACCATATAAAAAGGAAACTTTAATACATTGTTATTATAATTTTTATTTTGTATTTTTTATGCATTGTTTGCTTAGGCATTTTTTTTTAAATTATTACTAAGTAATATGTATTTTTGGCCTTGAAGGCTTTATATTACTGAAATAAATGAATAAATAAATAAATATTTTAAACGATTAATAGAATAATTTTTATTCAATAACAACACTGTTTTTATCCGATTATCTGCAGCAATGTAACAATTTTTTATTCTCAAGTTAGAAAATTTACTAATTTGAATAATTTTTTATACTTAACTGAAATAATTTATTTATTCCATTTTTGTGTCAACGATTAATCGAATAATTTAGAAAAATAATCGAAAAATGTTGATTGAATAATTTTTATATTAAATAGAAAATTTTAATTTATTGAAAAAATGTTTTATCCTTTAATTATTGAAATAATCCTTTATTTTTTCGATTCGTATTAGATTTATCGAATACTTTTTTTATAAAAAACTGAGTAATTTGACTTCTAATAGATAATATGGGTTTTCATCGATCAATCGAACAATTTTTGTTCGCACTTATTTTTATTAATTATATATTGAATATCATTTTTATTCGATTATTCCAAATATATTAATCGAATATTTTTTAATATTAATAAATCTATAAATTGAATACTAAACTGAAAATGTAATCATTAATTTTTTTCAACGATTAATCGAATAATTTTCATTCGAATAACAACTCAATTTTTTATTGGGAAAGTGTTGATCGAATAGTTTTTACATTAAATTGAAGATTTTCTTCTATTGAAAAATATTTTATTCATCAATTATTCGAATAATTATTTAATTTAAACAGAAAAATAGCACTTATCGCGTAAATAATAGTTTTCTACCGATTAATCGAATAATTTTTATATAACAATCCCATTAAATTAGATTATTCAAGAAATATTTATTAAAAGCATTCTTTTCTCTAAATTTAAATTATTCGTATATAAAAATATTTTTTCATCAATTAATCGATTAATTTATATTCGAATTACCGCATTATTCAAAACATGCTGATCGAATAATTTTTTAGCTTAGAATTAATATTTTTTATCAATTAATCGGTTAATTTTTATTCGAATAACAATTGTACTTTTATCCGATTACTTAAAATAGTGATCGAATAATTACAATATACAAATAGTTTTAATCTAAACAAACTTTGTGTAGATATTTTTCTTTGAATAGAAGTTGTTTTTTATTCCAAAATTCAATTATTCGAAAAATTTAATCGAATTAAAATAAAAATTATAAATTAAAATATTTAACTCATTCAAAAACAATTCACAGTTTTTTATCGAACCGAAAACATATTCGAGTACTAGATTATTTGAAACATATTAGAAAAAATAAATTCTGCGCTAAATTAAAAAAATTAACCAATTGAATAAAAATATATTTTTTACAGATATTCGATTTTTTTCTTTCATCGATTAATAAAATAGTTTTTATATGAATAGCAACTAAATTCTCATTAGTTATTGCAAAATATTAATCAAATATTTGTTTTCTTATTAAAAATTTTTCAAATTTGTATAAATAATATTCTTCAGCTTCTAATAGAATATTTCTAATTCGAATAATAATTCAGTAATTTACGATTTTTTTCCTTTAAAATACTTGTTTTAATATTAGCTATTGTTGCAATCTACGGTGACCGTTAGAGAAATAAAGATAATTTTTGAGCCAAAGGAAAACTAAAGAAATGAATTTTATTTGTTTTGAAATTTTTAAGAAATTTTTTAAACCTTTTTTATATAATTTATAAATTAAAAAACTATTTATAATTTTTTTAGTTTTATAACAAAATATAAAACCACCTTATTCTAATATATACAAAAGCTAATAGTTATGTTTATATAAATTAAAATCTGGCAACATTGAGATCACGCCACCAGCCGAGTTTTGACAACTAGCCTGTGCACATGTGTGTTTTATTTAAGTGCATGTGTGTGTTTTGAAATGTACAAATGTTTTGCTTGAAATTTATTTACAGTCTAATGTAATTTTCTAATGGGATTCTTGAAAATTTCATATATAAATCTCGTAAAGTAAGAAATGCACTAGATTTTGTGCTTCATAAAAATACAAAATTGTATTACACAAAAAGCTAGATGATTCAAGCAAAACAAACAAAAGTAAACTTGAAACACTTAAAAATACCAACAAAATAGTTCTCCACGTGAGATTTTCATTTAGCCAAGTTATTAATTATTAAAGAGTATTAAAAGAGGGGTAAACAAAATAAAAAAAATTCAAATTAGAGAGACGTCATTAAGTTCTACAAAATAAAATAGAAAAATTTGTTAAATATTTGCTTAAAAAAGACAAATTAATGAAAAGTTGATTTTAAAAGAGAAATAATTATGGCATTGTAAATAAAAGAGGATTCTGTAAAAGAAAAAAGTAAGTAAGAGAGATATTAAGAGAGCAGTAAATTAAAATAAAGAGTGGGTTTATTGTGTATGGATTTTTGTGTAATTGTGTGTTTTTTGTGAGGAATGGCAATGCTGTTTTTGTCGTCTTATGATTAATTTTATACTGGTGGAAATATTTTTAAAGTTAAATGTGTTTTGAGTGCGTTCGTGTTCAGGAATCGATGCGGGCGCTTTAAAATTAAAAGAAAATTATTTTTTTTTGACACAAAAAGGTCATAAAAAGGAAAAATTATAAAAATTTTCTTATAAAGTAGTTTTTCCAAGAAGTTTTAAATTAAACAAAAATAAAATTTTACAAAAGAAAACAGGTAAAAATGTATGGAAAAGTGCAATAGAAAAATTGTGAAAGTTAAACGATTTTTTTGCGAAAGCGAAAGAGGAGAAATAAAAAGACAAAAGAAAATCTTGGTTGTGGCATTTTTTGTGAACAAATAAAAAAATAAAGAAATTGTATATAAATTTTATCTTTTCGTAATGAAAACTTAAAAAGTTAAATTAAACCGGGTGTGTGAGTGTGTAGTGTTTTAAACATAATTAGGGTGTGTTTGCTAAAATATTAATTAATGTGAAACAATTCCAGCAGATTGTTTTAATTAATGGAATATTTTCTTTCTTTTTTCATAAATTTTGGCTGTTTTTACGATAAACATTATAAATTGAAAAATTTGATATACATTTTAACAGGTATGTTTATTTTTTTAGTAATAAATTTATTTTATCTGATAAAAATTTATTGTTTTTTTGTTGTTTTTTTTAATTTTCCACAAATTTCCTTCTTTTTCTTGCATTTAAAATTCTCCTTTTTGGCAACGTGAATGACATTTGTAATTTTTTTTTCATTCTCTTTATGTTGGTCTGCAAATCCCCTCTTTCTCTCCATACATTTTATTATAGTAATTCTCTTTGATTTTGAGTAAAATCTAACCAGAAAACTGTTTTAGGCTTTAGTATTTTTAGTTGTTGCTTTTATTTTATTATTTACCGCTTTTCTTTTGATAAATTGCTTTATGTTTTTTTTTACTTAGATAAAACTTTTTTTTTATAATTTTTTTTTTGGAGTTGGCCTGCAAGATTTCGTTTCTCCTTTACTTTAGTTGTGTTCAGTGTTGTCAGATTGGGGGCATTTTCGTCAAAATGGGGATTTCTTTTGGGAAATTTAGTTTAGGGTTTAGCGGATTTGTTGGAATAATTTTACGTTTTAGGGATTTTTGGAGATTTTTATTTTATTTCCATAATTTTTCTTTTTAACTTAGAAAAATTTAAAAAAAAAAAAAATTTTCCCGATATTCTTTAGTAAGATATGCCTATTATTTATTCAACAACAGTGCAATGAAGAAGATAAAAAATAACTGTTATACTAGTGACTGATAAATCGATTTCGATTATGGTTGAAAATCGATTCTCTTTGTCAAAAAGCGATTATTTTATAGTCGATTCTTGACAATTCAAGAAATAATTGTTAATTATAATGGAAGAGCTTTGAGTACTAGTTATATAAAATCTACATTCGTTCCTAATCCTATTTGACAATTCACCCAGAAGAATGTGATTATCCGCCTGTGTTTCCATTATATCCTTAGGTGACCAAATTCTTTAGCATTCATTCGCCATTTCGATCCCACGAATACCCTGTTACCAAGACTAGGCTGAGAAGTACAGATAATGATTGAGTGCAGTTGAGTAGACATTACTTCAGAGCTTGCAAATTCGGTGTCTTAATCGCGGCATTAGCATTCAAATTAAAGTCGATATCTTCCGAAACAAGTGTCCCGTCTTTCAGAAAATATTGCAGACTCGGTTCCAGTGTCAGTTCTATATGTAATATTTTATATCACTGCATATTTGGTGGTGAAGTGATTAATTAATTTACTTCCTATGTTTTTAGGTAATACATGTATTTGAATTCTATGGTGCTAAATTTAAGACATTTAGTTACGTTATTAGAGTGATCTGCGGAAGTAAGTTAATAACAAATATATCGATTATTTTTATTATCTTTTGATCTATGAACAGTCATACGACTATTATATTCAATGCAATACACCCTCAAAATGTTTGGTTCAAAGAGTATACTTTCTGGTTTAGTTGTTAAACATATCGACATACAATATATATATATATATATATATATATATATATATATATATATATTTAAACGTTTAAGGATTCTTTAAAACATAAGTCGAAAATCGATTATTAAGTTTTCCATACCATTCACTATGTTATACTAAATATGATACCGTAATTAAAAAATTAGTTCCAATCTCTGCAACAAGATGATTATGGATTTGCTGAGAGGGTAACTTTTGATTAATTGATATTTTATTGTTACTCCAATAATAATCAATAATATAGAAGAAGCCTTTAATAATTATCCACATTATTGTTATAAAGTCAAATGTGTGTGCGTATTTGGACGGAATTATGCCTAAACCGTTGAATAAATTTTAATGAAATTTTATATAGATTAATTTTAAGATGAAGAAATGGGTATAAATAAATTGCATGTTGCTGAAAATGGCCAAAATGCTATCTTTCGCAGTTTTATTATTTTTTTTCGATGAAAGTGGAAGTTTTAACTGAACAAAGCTATATTTTACTCTTTCTTCACTTTGTTTTTATTAACTTTTAGGATTCCACGCAACGTAGTCGTTCATCTATTATATTATAATTAATTATTTAAAAATTCAATAAAATGTATTAAAAATAATTGAATCAGTGGAACTTAAGTTATCATGCTTTCATACCTTGGAAGAAATAAAAATTTAATCATCGTAAAACCTAGAAAGTATTAATACAAATGTTAAAACGATTTCCACATAATCTAATTTTTTTTGAAAACCTATAGGAAACTTACTTTTTCAATATTGACTACTGAGGTAATTTATCTATCCAAACTTGCATATCTGCAAAGGATATGGATTGCAGTACTAATCTATAAAATAAATTTATTATTTTAATTGGGGTTTTTGGGGATAATATAAGCAGTTATTTGGGAATTTTTTGGTATGAGATTTTACTATTTTGGGATAAGTATCGAAAAAATCTGGGAACCTTGGTTGTGTTTTTATTTCAGCTTGTTTTGACATTCATTACATTCATTGTGCTAGACATGCCATACAAGGCATCTTATTAAAGAAACATTTTTTTATTTTTTTGAAATTCTTTGGTGTTTTAACGTGGCTTTTTTATGCACATAGGTACATAATGTATGACAAACATTATTTAATGCTTGAAAATTTCCACTAAAATACATTTTAACTTAAACAATGTGATATAATTAAATACTTTATTTAGCATTCACTGTTAATGACCAAATTACAAAATGACCTTTAACCCCTAATGCTTTTTTCTCATTACCCCTATGTGATATTTAGTCCATGAATCTTTTTTTATCAGTAACATGTTTCAGAATTTTTAATTATTATTTAAAAAAAATATTCAAAAAAGCTATTTTTTTAAGATAACACCGCAAGGCGAATTAACAGAAGTTGCGGGTACCCTAATACAAATACAAGATAAAAACATTCCTTTTTTTGGGAAGAACATCATTGGCTTGTCAATCTTTGATTAAAAGCGTTAATTTTTCGGATTGCATTTATAATTTTCTTATTGATTCAAATTGGATGGGGTTATATATAAAGTAAAACGTCGGATAATTGCATAGGTAAAACCTCAAAAACAATTTTTTTGAATAATTTTTGGAACACCCTATAAAGAATAAGAAAACAAACTGAAAATATATAAACCAACAATTTTTTTGAATAATTTTTGGAACACCCTATAAAGAATAAGAAAACAAACTGAAAAAATATAAACCAAAAAATGTAAACAAAATGTGAAATTTGGTTGTTATAAATATATATCTGCCCCGATCGGATGGAATCCAGAGGTCCAAGTCGATCGGCTTCAAGGCTCAATTAGTCAATTAGTCTAAGACCCACCTAAATGTTTACAAATTAACTTAGTATCACTTTCCGAGCAGATTTAACGATGTCTCTTCGTCCATGTAAATTAAGTGAAATTGGTTATGATCGGTATATTATTTTACCTAGCCCCCATTCAAATGTTCCCCTGAATAGGGATTTACGATCATAAATGACTTAAATATAGGAAATTTTTAATTGAAATTTAGCACATAATAACATTAACATGCATAAATTCCATAAAAATGTTAGCATCAAGTTAATTTTTGGTTCAAAAAAGTTTTACATAAGTAGAGTGTCAAATTTTATCACAACCGGTCCATAATTAACCATAGGTTAATATAGGACTCACTTGGATATTATTATAAATTTTTGAATTAACTCAATAACAGAAAAAAATATGTGTGCGAGAGTGGAACAAAGAAATTTGTTGCTACTGTTCAGGTAAGATGCGACTGCTTTGTTATTTTATAAACAATTTTGGAAATAAGATTAATTATTTAGAAAAAATCCTATATGGCAGCTTTGGAATTAATGACAACCAAAATAACGTTAATTTTAACTTTAATCTGTTATTGTTATTATTTTTTTTATTATCGGCTAACAGCCGCAGCCGATAATTTTTCGCTCAGCCGCCGCCGACTATTTTCAATCGACTTGGACCTCTGAGAAAGCCAGATAATCTAAGCCGGACTTGCCTAAAAAATTTATTAAATAGCAGTCGTAAAGTAGTTCTGGGTTGGGGAACAACTCTTGCGTCATTGTGAAGTCAGGCGGGTTTTTGTTGTTTGGCCTTCGAGAATATTGCGGGAATTCTGGCTTGCTATACGAATCTATAGATCGGTGACAGTTGCCGAAGGATACTTTTTTTGTAGGATAACCTGGCAATATAGCACAATTCAATTGATTAAAAAAAAAAAAAAAAATTAAATTTATTTGTTTAAGACAGTCTACGATTTTAAGACACCGACGAAATCTAGAGTTACACGCAAATATAAATTTGTTCGACTCAGGTATTTAATCCCAAGATGTGAATTCCTTAAAAATCTTCTTTACTAAAAATGTAAAAAAAATAATTTTTTATATTCACCGGAGACCCCATAAAGGATATGCATTCTGGATCAGTATTTGTAGGACGGTCTATAAATAGCTAATAAAAAACATCGGGAAAATAATATATTTCTTCTTTCGTTGTAATGCCTGTACAATTTCCTCCTAATTATTTTCTGTGAAAAATTCGTTGCTGAGGAGTGGAAGAAGACTAGATTTGTTCCCCTAAGAAAAGAAGAAGATCATTTCATTTGATAATTTGCATCCGATATCTGTACTTCCGATTCTTTCGAAAATTACAAAGCATATTATTAAGGATCAAATGTGTCTTTACCTTTTTTTAGTTTACGTTTTTTTCTTTTCTTATCTTAATCCCCACCAAAAATCATATCTTTCAACTTAATTAAAGTAAATAATATAATTTATATTAAAATGAATATCTGTTTTCTAGGTTTATAACATAATTAATGAGTCTCTATGACTTGACTGAAACCATTAACAACAAAAAATGTTTTAATTAAATCTATAAAAAAAAGTAAACAAAAAAGATTAATAAAAATAATAATTGTTTTCCCTTTCGTAGACCACAGAATCAATAAAACAGGTAACACTGTGCTGGTTTAACTGCAAAAAAAGCCAAGAAAAGTCTACTTTTTTAATTACTTAAAAGTCGAAAAATACGAAATCATGGAGCAAAAATATTAAATGAAACAAACTAGCAATAGATGAAAAATCTTTCAATAAAGTCCATTTTTAGAAAAAAATAGCTTCCAGATATTACAGAGAATACATACTATTATTAAAGAAAAAAAAAATGTTGCTAGTGAGACTTGGATTCATTATAGAGTCGTCCAGGACAGAATTTGAGATTATGGCTATAACTGCTTAAAATATTTGTAGAAATGCTTGACTGATCATAATAGGTGAGAATGAAGATATTGATATTCTCTACATATTGAAAAGGTTGATTCGGAAAAAATATTCGTTTGTTTTCAATTCGCCAGTGATAGTTTATTCCTTAGAAATATTACTCGCATGTGGAATAAACTCTTTGTTCCTGTCTAAGGCAATTTGAGAAAATTCAAGTCTAATATCCAAAAAATACTAATTCCACTATTGTCGGTTCCCAAATCAATTTTCCTAGTACCAATGATAACTGTTTGGAGAATTTCAAAGAGCTACTTTTCGAATAACGAATAAACCGAATATTTTGATATCGAATATTGAAACAAAATGAAAATTCTTTTTTAATGTTATACTTCTTTTAATCATATTTTTAACTATTTGTATAAATAAATAGGTATATTCATATTTTATTTTATTTAAACAATTAAGTATGGAATTAAATTAACAATTTTTATTCTGAAAAGAAAAATGATATTAAAGGTTGCCTTTCAATAACAGCAGATGAGTGGTCAGATAATTCTTTATAAATACTTAGACGTTGCAGGAAGAAGTTATAATTCTAATTTATTAAAAAAACAAAGATTTTGAAATCAACATAGAAACTGAAATGTTTTATAAGTGATGTTATTGATGTGTACGACTTACGTAAATGTTGCAAAATGTTCAATGGATCATGAAAAACTAAGAAGAATTGAAGTTGTATGTTGTGCATCATAAAATACTAACACATGATGTTAAACATCGATGGGCACCTATAATAATAGGGTATTTATTTTACTCTACTTTCGAACAATCGATTAAAGTCTAGAGTAAAAAAGTTGTTAATGTTCGGATATCGTTGTCCGTAAAAAAAAATCCGGAGAGAATTTAAAATAAAACTTATTTTTTTACCGAATCGCATTGCGCATTATTCATAAAAATTTGTATGGAATTTTCCGGACCGGTCGTTCCTAGAACCGACAATTTGTTTTCCCAAATCAAGTTAAAAATCTTTGTTTCATACGGAAATTTTTATATATAAAAAGGTGAATCTTTTTCTTTATCTCTAACCAGAACCCAAATTATAAATAACAAATGAAATGAATGATTACGTGAATATATTTGATTTAGTTTTTGTATTTGAAAAACGATCTTGAACTTCAATTACGTGTTATATTTCAGATAAATATTCGATTATTTTCACTGAATTAAATTTCTTTAATACAATTCCAAACTGTGCTGTTACTTGGTGGAATACTAAAACATTAAAATTTTAAATATTCTATACAATTTTTTTTTTAACTTAAAACATCTTAAAAACTAATTAAGAAACAAAAATTTTAAAATATTTTTTTATTCGAAATTATTGAATTTAATTTAATCGAATAAATATTTGATTTTAATTTTGTCGATTATTCGAACAAACATTATTCGAGTGAATACCCTAACATCTAACATGACCTCAAATTTTATAAAACAGAAAGTAAAGAGTTTGGAAATAAGATATTTGGAAGATTATTCGGCTGAGAAACTGAAAAATTAATTGCATGAATTTATGGAAATAGAAAAATCATTTGAAGCATGATGATTTGCTATCGAAACTGAATGCAACAATTAAAAGTGAAAAAAATATATATTTTTAAAAATTAAATTTTATAAAAACTAAAAAGCGAAATCGGTTCAAATCAAGCCATTTTTTTCGTTTTTTACTACATATACATATTTTTTTGTATTGACACAAGTCAATATCTATATATTAAAAAAAAATGTTGATTATACCCTACACCACCATAGTGGTTGGGGTATTATGCGCTTATGATGACTTTTGTAACGCACAAAACCTTTAAGTATATCAATCGATTCAGAATCACTTTCTGAGTCGATTTAATGTCCGGTGGCTGACTGTCCATGTAAACTTTGTGAACAAAGTACAGGTCGCAATTTTGAAAATATCTTGAAACTTGACACGAATAATTATTTTGAGACAAGGACGAAGCCTTTCGAAATTGGTTATGATCGATCCATCATTTCATCTAGACTCAATCAAATATCTTCCCGGAATAGAAAATAACGATCATAAATCCTTTAAATATAGCAATATTTTAATTAAATTCGGTGGAAGTAAGTTGAATATGAGTATAAATCTTAGTATCACACAAATAAGTTTTATATAAATATAAATGATAATACCAAATTTTATGAAGATCGGTGTATATAGTGTGTAAGTTCATATATGTAAATGTATATTTTATTTTGCACTTAATACGCAATTGCCCATAGGTCTAAGAAAAGACGCCTCTTATGGTCAGGCTCAATCGACTATATGTTTCTTACTTGTTTATTTTTTGTTTTTTTGTCTGACACATACAAACTACATATATATTTTTTCAAAGAATTATTAACTTTTTGTTTTGAAAACTTACCAAAATTTAAAATTTTTATTTTATATTTTTTGAATTATTCGAACAATTCGAATATTTTTTAATGCATGTATCACTGGTAAAGGACTCTTAAACAAAGAGTTTGGAAACCTGCAGATAGCCCTTAATGTATATAAGTCCTTGATTTGTACTTTAATTGTTTCCCATAGAAGAAAACGGAAAAAATTTTAATTTTACATTAAATTGAACAACAAAATTTAATGATAAAAGGTTTAATGAGTTAGAAATTTCTTTTGAAAAATCAACTTAAATTTGGGAAATTAAAATTATTTTTTTAAATTAAGACTGATATGTCCCAGAAAAAAAGTAAATTTTTACGACCTCAAAAATAGAAGTATTTGGATATTTTGGAAATTATAATTATTTCAAAAAAAAAAAAAAAATATAAATTTTTTTACTAAAACTAATTTTTGTAATTTCTAAGAAAACCCCAATATTAAAACTTAAAAGTACCTTTAATCGAATTAAAATAATATTCTTATAAACAATAAAAATATTATTGTTTATTAAATAACTAATCAAAATTATAAAAAATATCATTCGAATAACAAATATGGATTAAAATTAATATTTCTGTAATTTCTTTTTAGCACTAAGCCCTAGAATGACAGCATCATGTTCAAGTAATTTTTTTAGTCTTTCTTTTGCTACGGTATTATTATATGTTTATTTTTTGCTGTTGATTTAAATATGCATTTTTCATAATTAAAAATATTTATATATATACAGTGGTTTCCCGGTTTAACGAATGATATATTGTCAGGCCAATTTGTAAAATCGAAAAATTCGTTAAATCGCGAATATTTTTTACTGATAAAATACTTTAAAAGTGAAGAAATTAATTAACAAAATTTAAATTATTAAGAGTTTTTCCTAAACATCAATAGTTTTCATTTTTTTCCATGAATAACAGTTTTTCCAACACATTTTGATGTTTAAATTACAAAGAATGTAAGGAAATTGTGGTCTATTATTGTCGGACGCATTCACGTTTAATACTAGAGAGTGGGCTTTTGAACCCAGCAACTGTTCTGAAATATTTATAATCTTAAATTGACTCAAGAAGTAATTATGAATCGAATGGATTCTTTAAGCGGAAATGCAACAATTTTTCAGAATAAACGCACCACATATGGTGGTAACGGTAAAATGATATTGTACAAAATACAAACGAAAGCATATTTAAAAGGAATATTATTCTAAGGAAAATAACTGTTTTGTAACGTATTTTTAATTTGATTTCATCCATTGATTTCGTATTAAAAAATCGTTTTCAGATAAAGGAATCTTGTCCGAAAAAAATCATTTTCTCTCTTCCTTTTGAATAACAAGTTTAGTATTACTCTTTCAATATGATGTATTTTTAGTTACTTTCTCTTACTTTTATGGGTTTTAAATCACATTTTTGGAAAAATTCGTTATATCGAGTACTAAAATTATGATTTGTTCGTAATATAAAGTACTTAAATCACGAATTCGCTAAACTGAGTATTCGTTAAACCGGGAAACTACTGTATATATATATATATATATATATATATATATATATATATATATATATATATATATATTTTTTTTTTTTTAATTATGAAAAATGCATGTTTAAATAATTTTTTCATGAATTACTTTTCTATAAAATCCCGAATTCGGTGTTTGGCATTTAAGGACAAACATTGTGCTATAAGTTTTTTCAAACTTGTTTGTTTATTTGTTTATTTTGTTTATTTTCGTTGTGTTGCCGTTCTTCTATTCACTATAAGTTTATGTTGAAATGAGGTCGCACATTTCTCTTTAAACACTAACACTGTTAAAATTCTAAAATGTATTCTTATTTAAGTACATTTGAACTTAACGTTATTGTTGACTAGATATTCCCATAAATATATGAACGTCTGACAAACGGACAGACAGACAGGCGGACAGACCAGACAGTCGGACTAAATGACTATTATTCTTTTAGACTCTTGTTGCATTACGCAATATTGTCAATGGTGGTAACCTGCCAACGTTTTGCATACATATTATATTAGACCTCGTATGTTTTTCTATTTCATTTTAAATTTACATTTTATTGATTTATACATGTTTGAATGTTTGTGCAAATGAAATATATCTGTATAACAGTGTTTCATATTTCAAGAGAAAGGTGTGTCCGTCTGTTATTATTTCAATGATTTTGTTTATGTGTGAAAAACAGATTGTGAAGCAGAATTAGATTACACAAAATTATAACAAAAAAGTTTTAATAACAAATCTTTCATTATTACTTCAAGTTCAGGTGTTAATTGTTTTAATAAATATGTATGTTAACTATTTTACTTCGTTTTATAAAAGAAAGATTATTCAGCTGTTAATGAAACTGACCTTCAATACACGAATTTCAAAATTCTATTCTTTGTACATGGATTATTTTTTACCCCGTTTTGGGAAGATGATGATTTTTAAATACAGGATTACTTTCCACCCACTCTTAGCTTAAAATTTTCATTGTTGTGTTAAGAAGTTAAGAGTTGAAAATTTCTCTTTTTTATACTTTTATTACTATCTCTTAGTAAATTGTATTTGTTGTGACTGAAGATGAGCTTTAAAGCGCACGTGCGCTAGCATGTGTTTCTGTAACATTTATATTTCTTAAATATCCATGTTGTGTAAGAGTTGCCAAGCAGTGGGTGAAAGAATATGATGAAATAATATTAACGGGGATTTAGAAACTTAATTTTCACAAAAAATACTAATTTTTAAGAAAATATTTCATTTTTATCAAAAAAGGATTGTTACAATTTTTTTGTATAAACTAGTCCAAATATTAATTATTTGTTGAAAACAGTTCCAAAATCTAAAATAATTCTTATGCAATTTGTAAAAAAATTAGTAAAATTTATTAATTTAGAAAATAAAGTTTTCCGAATAAGTAAAATTTTTCAGTAAAGAAATCAATATTTTTAGAATAATCGAATATAAATTAATAACAAATTATTCGATTACTTAATGAAAAAATATTATTATTACTGAGTAAAAAATTTTCCCGATTAGAATAAAAAATATACAATAAATATGCTTCGAATAATTGAATATAAATATAGTTTTATTCGAATAATAATTATCGATTAATTGATGAAAACAAAATGAATAAATTATTCATATAAGTAACATTTCGATACCCTACCCATATAATAATAATGTCAAATTTTCCGTTTAGAAAAAAAAACAATTCGAATTTATTTTTTTTTTTTATTTGAGATAAATTAAGTACTCGAAATTATAAAAATTATACGATTAATATTTTTCCAATAAAAAATTTTTCGTTTAAGATTTTGGAAAAGTAAAAAGTTTGAAAATTTTTTATCTCTTAAGCCCACTCATGGCGGATTTTATATGTATTTGTCAACTCCTTTTAATAAACAACAACGATACAGCCGAAAGAAAGCATGCAACACATCAATAAAAATTTATACCAACTAAAAATCAGGCGAGAAAATTTCTGCAACAACAAATTGAAATAAATAAACAACCAACCACCCTATTTGGAAACAAAGTAACAAAGAAAACAACATGGAAAAAACATACAGACAGACAACTGTCATTTAACTTTTTTCAACGATTCATTGTGAACTGCATAACTGAAACACTTTTTGCTTAAAAAATATTGTAACCAACTCCTTAGTTGAAAAACTAACCCTTGTTAAGAATTTTTTGTTTTATTTAAAAAATTCCGTTATTTTGCTATTTTCTTTCCAACAATAAAATTGCATTTTATTTTGTTTAGTCAATAACTGTCTATTCATTCATAAAAACCTATTTTGTTTTCGTTATTTTTTTCAATTGAAAGCAAAAAAAAATAGCAACTGAAACTACCCCTTCCCTCTTTGCTCTTTAGCATTTGTTTGGTGTACTCTTTCATGTATTCTCTTTGTTTTATGCGGAATTTTTCTATATTCGTTTTTAATATCTTTTCCATTACAGTTTTTTTTTGCTATTTTGGCTCATCATGTTTCCCCTTAATCTCATACGATTTCTGGCTAGTACACTCTGTTGAACTAGTAATTTCCTCCCCTCTCTTACTATAATGAATATTTCTTACACCAAGTATGTGTGTTTGTTTCTTATCCAGCCGTTGTTTGTTTTTAAAGACTACCATGTTTTCTTTTCTATTGTTTTTTACTCTTTGTCTAGTTTTAGTTTCTTTTAGGGTGAACAATTCCGTTAGTAGAGGGGAAAATGTTTTTTGTTTGCCGTCAATCGAACGACTGATTTTCCCTGAATGGTTTACAAAAGGCATGTTTGTTTTTGGTTGTATTAAATTGTATCGTGTTCGTTGTATTTTGTAACTCTATATTATCGCCGGCTTTTTGTTTTACTCCTCCCTTTGGGGGGTAATAAAATAAAAAAAGCAAGTGTTGTCTTCCCGACGTGTTAAATTTGTAAAAAATGCATTGTCATGTGTAATATTTTTTATTCGATAATAATTTTATTTTTATTCGACTTTTCCAAAAATATTGATCGAATATTTTTAAATCTAAACTGAAAAATATTGTGTATTCGAATGAACTGCATTTTTCATGGATTATTCGATTAATCAATAAAAAAACTTTTACTCTTTGGAACGAGCTAAATTTGTTAATTCTGAATAAAATATTATTCGTTCAATTTTGAATGAGTTAAATTTTAAACGATTAATATTTTTCGAATAATCGAATATTCGAATAAAATTTATTCGATTAATCGTTTAAACAAATTTAATTTTTTTCGAATGGGTTGAATGTTTTTATTATAATTAAAAAATTATTCAATCAATTTCTTCTTCGAATAATCGAATATTTAAATAAAATTTATTCAATTAATCGATTAAAAACTTTTATTTTTCCAAATGAGATATTTTTCAATTCAAAATGTATTATTCAGTCAATATTTTTCGAATAATCTATTATTCAACTAATCGATAAAAAAAATCTAATGAGTTAAATTTTTTAAGATTAATATTTTTCAAATAATAATAAAAATTCGATTAATTTTTTTCAAATAAGAAATTTTTCACTACTGAAAAAAATTAATCGATAATTTTTTTTCTAAAAATTATTCGATTAAAAAATCCAAAAATTAAAAAAAAAAAAATTATTCAATCAATATTTTCGACCAATTGAGTATTCGAATAAAATTTATTCGATATTCTTCCGAATGAGTTAAATTTTTAAAACCAAAATAAAAAGTTATTTATCATTATTTTTGGAATAATCGGGTATTCGAAAGAAAATTATTCGATTAAAAAAAATTTTTTTTAGTACGAGTTAAATTTTTTAAATCTGAATAAAAAATTACCCGATAAATAATTGTTCAAATAGTCGTCTCAAAAATAATTTTTTGGAAGGAGTTAAATTTTTTAAATCTGAATAAAAAATACTCGATAAATTTTTCAAATAATCGTTTCAAATGAGAACTCGATTAATCGATTAAAAAAATTCTATTTTTTCAAATAAGTTAAATTGTTCAATTCTGGATAAAAAAAAATATCTGATTAATATTTTTCGAATAATAGTGTATTCGAATAAAATTTATTCAATTAATCGTCGAATAAAAAATTTAAGAATGAGTTGAATTTTCAGTATTGTATACAGATTTATTTAATCATCAAATATTATTCGAATCATTTTTTATTCAGTACTGAAAAATTACTTTTTCATATAAATAATATTTTTTTCAACGATTTACCAAATAAATTTTATACGAAAATATTCAATTGAAAAATTGATCTAAATTGAAGAAGTTAAATAATTTCAAATAATCGAATAATTTTAATTCAAATAACAATTTATTCGATTATTAGCAAAATATTGATAGTATGTTTTTTATTCTAAACTTAAAAATGCTACTTGCTCGTATAAATAATTTATGTTCCCATATCGTTTATCGAATATTTTTTTTTTAACGACATTATACGATTATTTCAAATAGAGTTATAGTATAATTTTCTATTCAAAACGGAACGTTATGCTTATCCGAATAAATATTTTTTCATCCATTAATCGAATAATTTTTATTCGAATGCCATTTTTTATTCAATTATTTGAAAAAAAGAATCATCTGTTACACCAAATTTTTATAAAAAAAAACTGAATTTTCACTTAAAAAACAAATTTTATCAGAATTTTGATAGAAAAACGAATTTCACAAAAAAATAAATTTTTCATCAAATAATCGAATTTTTACAAAAATTTTGTTTTCACAAAAACCCTATTGTTTAACAAAAACCGAAATTTATTACTTTAATAACCGAATTTTCACAAAAAACCCAAATGTTCACCAACCACTCGGAATTTTTATTTAAAAACCGAATTTTTGCCAAAAATGAGTTAAAAAAAGAATTATCAAAAAACCGAATTTTCATTTAGAAATAAAGTTTTTAGCAAAAAACCGAATTTTCACTAAAAATCAAAGTTAGAAAAAAAAAACTAAGCATGTTTTTAAATTTCTTTAAAATGCTGCCCACTGTATACATTTATAACTTGTTTAAGCATCAATACGTTTTTTTTTTGCTTCAAGCTCATGATCAATCCTAATATTTATGGCAAGCAAGCAACATGTTGTCTTAAAAAAAAAGAAAGTAGGATTTTCTATTTTCTTTTGCACATAAACAAGACCATGAAATTGAAACTGAAAAAACGGAGTTGGAAATAAAAAATACAAAATTTAAACCAAGAAATGTGTGAAATTTTTACAATCATTAAATAATCGTAGATTTTCTAAATAAACACAAATTGTCAAATCTGGAAACATTGTTAGTAATTCCACTACTATCACCACAGTTTTCTTTATCGAGAACTCACTGTAATAAAAATGTTTTAAGTTATGCAAAAAATAGAAAAACAGAAATGAATATTAATTTCTTTATTTTTAAACATAATTAAAAAAAAATATTTAAATGTTTTACAATAGAAACGTTTGACTTTTTTATTGCAATACATATTAATTGTTTAAATTATACAAATTAAAATAATTTAAACAATTTGAAAAATATGACAATTTGTTTATAAAAAGGGGTAATACTCAATCTTTGGAAAAAAAAAAACGAAAACAAATACAAAATTGTTTATTTTTGCTTGCATACATATTTGGCCAATTTGTTGTAAAAAGTTGTTGGGAGTTCTGAAAAGGGGGGCAGCAAGATGAAGGAGAGATAAAGTGAGAGACAAATCAAATATGTATAAAAAGAAAAACATACATAGTACATTTGTAATATTGAAAACAAACATCGTATGATTATAGTCAAAGTCCACACAAAATATTTGTACACACAGCAGCCACAATAAAACCAACATTCAAACACATTTACTCGTTCGTTCAGTCTATATATATATATATTTTTTTTTTTTTCGTAAACCCTGTGTTTTTTCTTGATTTTATTTATTTATTTTTTTAAACTAAATTGTCTTACACACAGAAGTACATAACACGCGGAAAACAAAGCAAAACCCAAATGTTCATTCACCATGTACAACAAATAATAAATTAAGAAAACAGAAAATATGAATAAATTGCTTATTGAAATTTATTTATTTTTTTTTTTTTTTTGCCTAATTTCCACAGTTAGCACTTTTTATTAGTTTGGGCTCTCTCTCTCTCCAATTCAACCCCTCCGTTATAATGTTTCTCTTTTTCTAAGCTTTTTGAAGGTGAAATCATGATTATTGTTTTGATTAAATGTTGGTGATGTTGATGATCATGAGTATTAGAGTTGCAAGTTCAATAGAACTTTTGTATGAATTTTTCTCTAAATGATATGTGCAAAAAATGTTTTTCTAAATTTCTGGTTTGAAAATGTGTTTTGTGTTCAGTGGAGGTCAGGAACAGGGTTAATAGTTAAAAATTAAATAATTTATATTTACATATTTCAATTTACAACCAATAAAAAAAAGAAATATGTATTGTTGTTCGAATAAAAACTTTTCAATTATTCGAATAATCGAAAAAATGTTTCTAGTAATTGAATACAAAATTTTCTAATAACCGAATAAAATTTATTCAATAAACATTTTTTAATCTAATAAAATTTATTCCAATAAGCGAATAAAAATTTTTCAAATAGTCGAATAAACTTTTTTTCCAATAATCGAAAAAATTTTCGAATAAAATATTAAAACTTATTCGAACAATAAAAATTATTTATATAATTGAAAAGTATTTTTATAATAATTGAATAAAAATTATTCGAATGATCGATTCAAAATATTAAAATCGAATAAAAATTTTTGGAAAAATCAATTAAAATTGTTTGAATAATCGAATAAAATTTATTTGAATAAGCAAATAAAAATTATTCGAATAAGCAAGCAAATAAAATTTATTCGAATAAGCAATAAACGTTATTCGCACAATCGAATCAAAATTATTCTAATTTCAAAAAGAAAAAATAATAATAATAGAATAAAATTTACTTGAATAATCGAGTAAAATTTATCCTAATAATAAAATTTATTAGTATAAGCAAATAAAAATTATTCGAAAAACTAATAAAATTCTTTCGAATAATAATTTCAATTTTTCATTTTAGAATTAAAAATTATAAATTTAGAAAAAAAAATATTTGAATTATTAAAAAAATATCGAAAAAAATTGAATGAGCAAATAAAAATTACTTGAAAAATCAAATAAAAATCTTTCGAAAAATCGATTAATAGTTAAAAAAAAAATAATTATACGAATGAGTTCAATTTTTCATTTTAAAATTAAAAAATTATAAAAAAAATATTTCGAATAATCGTACAAATAAAGTTCTTCTTAAAAAAAAACGATTAATCGATAAAAATTATATTTATGAAAACGAATTTAAAATGCATTATTTAATCAAAATTTTATACGAATAAAAACACTTTTTATTCGAATAAAATTATTTGATTATTCGTTAAAAAAATTTATTTAAGAAATGAATTAAATTTTTCAGTTTAGCATATAAAAATTGTATGTATAAATATATTTCGATTTGAATAAAAGTTATTCCATTAATCGATGAAAATATGTAAAATCATTTTTAAATAAAATATATTTCGAATAAAAATATTCGAATAGAAATTATTTGATTAATTGATGAAACAAATATTGCTTAGTTAAAAATAAAAAATTTTTCGATACATATTTTTGAATAATCGAATAAAAGTATTACTAATTCGATTATGTTATTCGATTAATGAAAAAACTATTATTTGTTAAAATGTTTCTATTCTTTGTTTCAAATATTAATATCTTTAAATTTTTCTCAATTTATATTTTTATTATGTCGGATAAAATTATTCGTTTATAAATTTTTGATACGTCAAATTTTTGTGTCAAAATAATGGACGAAATTTTTAAAATTATGTATTGCATTGCATAAACAAAAAATAAAATATAGGATAAAAATTAAATTCCTATTTCTCTATTTAGTCAACATTTACCGTTACTATTACTATTGCTTATAAGAATTCCTTTTTTAGATTGGCAACTCCATCTTTGGTTTTGTTTACAAATTATAACAGAAATTAAATGAATGTGAGAGATAAAATGTCCTCGTTTTTTATGTGTATTTGATGAATGTTGTATTAACTTCTCTTGAACCAAAACAATTTAACATTTTTCTGTTGTGGTTATTACAAAATATAAAGGGAGGACGAGGGAGTTAAATGAAAAGGTTACTTACAAATAAATTCGTTTCATTTATATTTCTGTTTACATACATACATACATACATATGTATTTATCGATACTCTCATTGAGAGGTGTTATTATTAGTCGTTGTTATTGTTGCTACATGACCAAATATTATAGGAAATATGACGTGTATTTGGTATTATTGTTTTTGTTGAAATATTATTTCACCAGTTTCATGCTTTGTATACATTTTTTTGCATTATTAATATTGCCATATTATAAATTAGAATTGCGTTTTATTTTTGTTACTCTCTAAAATTTGACGTATAATGCTAGGAACACAATTGCGTCGTATAAACGTAGAAGCGTATTACGTAGATACTTTGCCAAATTAGAACTTATACATTTTTTATTGAAAAGAACACAACTACTGTCGTATACGTAGAACGTTCGTACGTTCAAATAGATTTAATTTTAATTTTTACGAATAGTATGACCGTATTTCCTAATTGAAAAACAAAAATAAGGAAAAACAATTAATATATTTTTTAAATAAAATTTTTTATTAAAAAAAAAAAAAAAAAATTGGAACGAAAAAAGAAAATTTTTAGTTTAGTTTTCCTAATATTTATTTCAAACAAAATGGTACGTCTACGTTGCAATTGTGGTAAAATGTGATCGCAAATACAACACAAGTACTGTCGTAGTACGTTCCCAGGTCTCAATTGTGTTCCTAGCATAAATTGTTGTATAAAATCCCAGCAAAAACTTTTTGGTTTTCGGTAATGACAACTACTTATTAAAGTAGTTTCTTGGTAATGAGGCGTCATTATTTTTTGCCTACTCTGTATTACATTAATAAGTACTCAATAGTATAATAGCACAGTAATACTGCAATCACGTGGATGAGTTGGCTAGAGCGCCGGATTAACAACCAGAAGGTTGTTGGTTCAACCCCATTCTGAAGCTGTTAGCTTTTTATAACAAAATGTCTAAAAAGATATTTTAAACTAAAAACAGTGTTTGTCGCTTAGGATGCTATGTGTGAGATGGTGTACTGAGTAAGACGTTAGTCATTAAAAACGAATGGTTAGTTTGTGTCCAAGTTCGAGTCTCACTGAGGGCAAAATTGTTTTGTTTTTTATTTTTGTTTTCGTTTAGGTACATATTTTTGAGTATTCAGGCAAAAAATAAGTAGTTTATTTTTTTTTTCCAATTATACCTGCTAGCTTACCAGGAAAGCAAAGTTTTTGCTGGGATACTATGGAAATAAAAAACGGGTTGGATATCACGTGCCTTTGATGATTTTTATTACAATTATTGTAATTAAAACCAAATAAATATTATTAACAAAAGAAAAATTAAAACGTATTTAATAAAATTTTTATTATATTTTTATAATTTGTTGGTTGTTTTGATATTTTTTCTTTTATAAATTAAACAAATAATTTAATATTTGACGTCAACATATATTTTTTTTAATATTTTTTTTTCAATTTTATTAGTGAAATTACCAGACTATTTTTAATTATAGTTGTCATTTTTAAATACATGTTTTTTTAATCTAACTTCTAATTACATATATCATGAGCAAAAGATCAATGAACATATAATTTTATTATTGTTCATTTTTTTATTATTAATTATAATAATTAGAATATGCCACTAAACGTGTATAAATTTTCTAAGTACTAAGTATTAAAAATTCATAAACTGTATTAAATTACGCATTATTATTGTTGGAATTAATTTGCAAATTTGAAAGTAATATATATATATATATATATATATATATATATATATATATATATATTACACATAAAAAATAGAAAGTGAAAAATATAGAAAATTAATAAAATTAAAATAAATAATTATAATAAATGGTAAACAAATCGTTAGCGCATCAGATGGAATTAAAATTCTATTATAAACTAGTAATGACACTTAAACAGCTGATTTGTTAATCAAATGCAATAGAGATGCCAGATGTAATTTAAAATAAATATTGAACTTTTTCTTCTAAAAATACTTTTATATAACAAATCTTTTTTAAAGCTAAATAAATTATTTAAATAATCTTAATATCTTATTCTTCCGTTTTCATATTTAGACTTTGACATTAATATATATATATTTTAAATATGTGCTATATTTTCTTGTCTACACCTACGTTATTTTAAAGAAAAATTATTATTATTTTTTTTTGTAAAATAAATTTCATGAATTCTTTGCAAACGGTCAAAGAACATCTTAGTGTATAAAATAAAAGACAGAAAATAATATATAAAAATAACAAAAATTTATTTTCGTCATAATATCTTCTTTAACCAAATGTGCATAGATTAATAAGTAGATAAATACATGTAGTCACATATATCTTGTTGCGTTTAAAAAATTAGTATTTTTTTTTTTTTTTTTTTTTTTTGAAAATTTAGTTCGAATTGTCTCACATAAACTTCTAGTAATATACTTTTATATTAAAGCAAAAATCTTCTTGCATAATAATCTACATGAAACAAATAAAAAAGCGAAGATAAAATCTATATTTAGATTTTTAGAAAACATTTTTAAAAGAAATGAAATAAGAAATGAAATATTTAAGAAAACAGCAAAAATACTTTACTAAATTGTTGTTGTCTTTTTTATACAAATGTAGACATAGGTCATGGTTAAATGTTAATAAATGAAAATATTTATATATTTACAAAAACAAATAGATGAAAAAACAATCAAGTTATAAATTGTAAACTTTTTGATAGAATTTTAATCGTTTGCAAATATTAATAATATAATTCCGTGATTAATGTATAAATTTGAATTATTTAATTTGAAATTAATATATATATATATAAATAAACAATATATTGGTATCACAATAGCAAATGAGAGAGAGAGAGAGAGAGAGAGATTTCAAAACAAAACTTACCAAAAGTAAGGCTACCATATGAATCAAATAAATAATTGTCAATAAAAACAATATGACATAATTATTTAACCCTAAAAGACTACACTTATTTTTATGACGAAAAAGCTACACTTCGTTGAATCGACTACGCGATTTTTAAAATATATAATAATATAGAAGAAAAATTGAAGAAAAAATGGAACAATTTTAATTTTTGAATTATTTATTTTGTATATAAATGAATCAAAATATGAAAATGTGTCGTCGATTCGAGTGCATACAATATAGCTTATAAAAATGAAACCTATGGGTATTTTTTTAAGACTATTATATTCAAGTGTTAAATTAAAAATTATAATTAATTTTTGAATAATTTTTAATAAAATATTTAATATTTTTTTTAGTTTATTTTATTTTTTATTCAGCTTTAAGTGTTCTTTAAATATTTTTTCATTTGCCTACATTTCACTTTTGAAAGTGCCATTTGTTGTGAATGACGAAGTTCATTTTCCCCGCATATACAAATGGCTTTCCAGACCAAATACTTGTTCCACAATTTTGATTTTTTTACACGATATTTATCTGATAGATTTCCCATAACCAGACTAGAATTTTTATAGCTCTTTAGCTAGCATTCATATTTTTGAAAAAAATCGCTAGCATTCATAATTTTCGTCCTTTCATTTTAAGTGTTCTTTAAATATTTTTTGCTATGATTCAATACATTTCAAATGGATTGAGTTCTGGACAGTTTAGTTGATTGTCCTCCTTTAGTATATAGCAGTACAATTGTTTGACACCACTCAGTTACTTTTTTGTTGTAAATATGAAAAGCAAGATTAGCCTAAAAAAATGAGAATTCGTTGTGTTTTCTAATGAAAGTCCTTTTTTCCGAAGTCCTTTTTTTTTAGAACGTTATGAAAGTTCGCATGTACGAACTTTTCTTAGCCCTTTTGCTATCATCCATATTTTTGAAAAAAAAAAATCTCAATAATTTTCGTCCTCCCATTTGCTTCCACACTTTTTCTAGCGTTCCATTTGGGAACTTTTTTTAATTTGTGGATCTTCAAGTCAGTTTTTTTAACTTTTCTGATATAAGATACAGAATAATTTAATGAATGAGCAGCTTTTCTTCCACAGATGAAGTTCAGCTTGAATCCAATTTTTTTATGCGACTACTAGGATCCTTTTCAGTGATTATGTACTCTTTATATTTTTTTACGGCTCTAAAATCGGTATTTTAAGACAAACCTGCATTCCTAGCAATTGTTTTATATGTTCGACGTGGTTTTTCGTTATAAATTTTAATTACGGATTTTCGTATTTTTTATTCAATTCTCATTTTAAAATAAAATAATTATGCTATTGCAACAAATTTTGTCACATAGTTGCTAAGAATAATAACAAATGTAAGTAAGTTAACGGTATTAATTCTCCTTTTCGTACACTAAAAGTTAGGAGCCTTAAAGCGTATACTATTTTTTCGTGCCCAGTCATTATAAATTATTAAAAAATAATTTAATTGTAATAAACTCTTCCTTACATATAATATAACCAAACTTAATCCGCTATAAGAGTAGGAAAATCAAAGCAAAACATGTGTAAACAAAGCTAAAATTCATTACTCTTTGTCGGATTTTTAGCTCTCTAAGCCAGATTTTTACCTTCTGAACCCTTCCAGAAATTTTTCTTTTATCACAGACAATAATAAAAAAAACAATGTATGCAGAGTTCCCAAAGATAATAAGAAACGTTCTACCGCAACCGGAATGACATCGATTAAATAATGATAACATTTACCCACTCGCTTGACAACACTAAGGATTACTATTAAATTTTGGCTAAGGGACCATAAAATCCGATCTTCATCAAAAGGGAGGATAAATACTGGTTTAAATTCTCTAGAAAATCGCTATAAAACTCTATTTGTGATCGATTAAAACATTCACTTCTATAATAGAATTTCAATTCTCTGTACCTGATGATAACACATCTTCTGACATTACAAACTACATTTATGCTTTGCCTCCTATTCAGGCTAACAGGACAACCAAATTTTTAAAACTGGTTAGCGAAGTCAAGAGAATGCATAAGATTTCGGTCAATAAGCTTCTTATATTTTCTACTCCAAACATTGGAAAGACTCATTGATTCTCAATGCAGCCAATTGCCGGTTATATGCGTTCCTTAAAGCAGCTTTATCTAAACAGATATCCTTTCACACATAGAAGGCACTTTCAATAATGTGACTACTCTTGCAATTAATCCTGCTTTTCTTGATCTGGGTGTTGAAGAGAATCTCAAAAACTCTATGTTAAAAAAAAATTGTTTTTGTTTCTTTCAAATGAGGCCCAAATGATCACCATTTGCAGGTGATCATTTACTACCTACGCGAGATTTCTTATTGATCACATGCGACAATTCGATCAGAGGAATATGAACATCCTTCTGTAGTCTGTTACGTCTCTAGTTGAGTAGATCACATAAATAGTATGTTCAATTCTTACATAAGGACATAACGACTTCTAGTATAGTGGATTGCAACAAGGAAGAAATTAATTGTATACCATTTATATTCCATTACAAACTAGTACTTCAGACGAAATGTAGTATTTCCTTCTTATTGATTGAAAACCATTTGTGTTAGCAGCGTGGTGAGGCTCTACGCATCTGTATATTGCACATCAAGAACATAAGGTCTTGTAAGAATTTTAAGAATTCCACAGAATATGTTACCCCCTGTACGGACTTTTAAAGTTTTGATGACTCTAAAATAAATTGTGGTCAATTATTTTATATGATCTATCGAATGAACGCGGAGTATTCGTAGAAATATAACTTCGTCAATAGTCAGGCGGTATATCTGAAATGTATCCTTGTACTTCTTAGTAACTAGTCTGTGTAAATAGTATACATAAAATATTAATTTTATATAAATCTGTTACATATCTTTAAAAAGTAAGCATTTCATTTATTAATTTTTCTACATGTTAAAATGTCGAAATTTTAACACCTCTGTTCAATTTCTTAACAACTCTTTTTTTTTTTAATCTATTTTCACTTTATATTATTATTTTATTGAAAATCTATTTATTGTGCAAACTTAGAAAGTACAAAAGTTAATAAGAATGTAGTTATTAACTTTTGTACTTTTCAATCCATTTTGTACTTTGATTTCACAAATGTTTGTAGTAGATTTAAATAATTTTGTAGCAGATAAAAATTAAAAAAAAAAAAAAACCAACAGAATTGTTTATTTGATAAATACAACTTGTTAATAATAAAAAACAACAATATTTTCAACTTGTTTTTAAAAATAATTATCATATATTTGTTGATGATAACACGTCATAATAGTTTAAAGAATTATAAAAAAAATTGATTGAAGTTTAATTTATAAACGTTGAGAGAGGGTATACGATTAAAAATAAATTAAAAAGTAATAATAAAATGAAATTGTCATTTAACTTATATGTATTTGGTATATCATTAAAATAAAATCAATTGTCCATACAATTGTAAATTGGAAAATAATTTTAATTAATTTACAATTTTAATAAAAAAGGTGCAAAAATTTTAAATTAGTTTTTAAACCTTAAAAATCGCTTTATTGTTTATATCAGGCAGCTTTGTTTAGTAAACATTATGGGGAGTATGTTAAATAAAAGAAATTTGGCAACAATTTTATATTTGTTTACCTTGTTAACAAAGCTGCCATTTATTTAAAATTTGTTATTCCTAAACAAAAATTTTTATAATTTCTAAAAGAAAGAAAAAAAAAGGAAATGTACATATATAAAATTTATTTGTTATTATTTTAAATCTTTTGTTATTGGCGTTTTTTTTTGTATTTGTTTTATATTTTTTTAATATTAAAAAATAAATTTTATATAGTATTTTAAATTTATAATATTGCAATTACTTACAAAAAACTACTCTTTTTCCTGGTCATAACATTTTAAATAAGCTTAGTGTTAAATAAAACTGTAAATCAAATTTAAACTAAATCCCACATATTTAAGCGTGTATTTAAATAAATTTCCTTAAGTAATAATCATCTAAATTATACTTTGACTAATATTATTTGATATTTATTACACTTTTAAATTTAGCAAGAAATAAATACGAAAAATACGAATTTTATACTCACCATCAAAAAATAATGGGGGTTATATTGGGTTTGTCATTTCGTATGTAATATGTCGAAATAATCATCTAAGACTCCTAAAGTATATATATTCGGATTCTCGAGAAAATCTCAGACGATATAACGATGTCCGTCTATCTAGGATAGGGATCGGGGCGGACGTCTTAGGGGAACGAAATTTGGTTCAAATATTTGTCTTATATAAGGGTTGCTTGGTATTGAAAATGAGCAAAAGTTCAGAAGCAAAGAAGCTATGGATCAAAAACTAGAAAATGTAAGGTGAAACATCAACGAAATTTTGTACAAATGGTCTAAGGATCTTTACCGCCCACCTCCCATATAAGATGCAATTTTATAAAGTTACAGATGGTGGGTATATAGATTCGACCAAACCGAATATAATGTTCTCACTTGTTAAGATTATAGTTCGTTCATATGTAAATTCATGATAACAAGAAACACAAGCAACCATAAAATTATTATACTTATTGTCACTACGTAAGTGAATCAACAAGTAGTTTTACAAAGTAATCGAGTCTGACTGTCTGTCCATCCGATCATCCATTTAAATGTGCTTAAAACAATTGTCAATTGTTTTTATCCGGTAAACTAAACTACTGCTGTGTATTATTAAAAATTTTTTGTCGCCTTCAACGTTGAATATTTAATTTAACATATAGTAAAATGTTATAAAAGCTTGTGTTTTAAATAAATTAACGGTGTTTCTTTTACTCTGGTTGTAGATTTTTTTTGTGTAATGAATCAAGAATAATTTTTTTCAATTTAATTTCAATTGATATTTAATAGGTGATGTTATAAGTTTTTATTAAATGCAATAGCTATTTTTTTAATAAAAAATATTAAACAAATTAAAAACGTAATATGTAGTTTATTAGCAATTTAGTTTGTATTTTTTATTTTTATATTAATACATATTTATGATAAATATTTTAAAACGTTGATAATGAAGGAAAATAATATTTTTTTTTAATTCTTAATAGAAATATAACTATTAATTTTGAAATTTTAATATATTTTGCTTATAAATTTAATTTTTTTTTTCATAAAAAATAGTCCAATTTTCAAAATTTTCATTTTCAAACATCTGGCATCTCTTTTTTAAGTGTTTTGTTATGAATATTAATTAGCGTTACTTTTTTTAGAGAATTACAATAATATTATAAAGGTATTAGTGACAAACACTGTTGCCAGATAATCATAGTATAAAATCGTCAAAAACGTCATAATATTTTTGACATTTTCAAAAAATCGGAAAAAATTATGTATGTTCATATTAAAAAAAAAAAAAAAATAATATTAAGTTTTGAAACTATTTGTTTATTAAATAAACTTCCAGCATTGTTTTATATTATAAAAAATTTGAAAAAGAACAAATTAAGATTACCGGCCCAGTTATAATAAAAATATTTTCTTTTTAAAGTTAATAAAGGTTTTTCCGTGTGGCCGGACTCAAGGAATCAATCCTATATTTATTGGCCGAATAAACTTTTTTTGAAATAACGAAATTTTGTAAGTTTCGGTATATCAATAGAAAAATTTAAATTGCATAAATTCTCTTAAGGATTTAATGAGTATTATATATCATGCAAAAGGTATGTGGACTTTTAAACAGTATTAATATAATTTAAATCACAAATGTATTAATAAAGATATTCAGAGAAATATATCAAAACTTTAGAGATTCATAACTCGTAAACTAAGAGCGAGCGGCATTTTCTTTACTGAGCCATTATAAAAATTGTTTAAAAATCAAGTGGGCTGGTGATCTTAATTTACGCAAAATAAACTCAATTGAAAAAATTACTCAAAAAATCATTTGTATTGTATTTATTTTCAAAAAAATTTTTTTACCACAACACATTCTTAAACTTTTTTTCTGTGATCAAAATTATTTCACTTACATACTCGTACATATAAGTTTAAACTTTTTATAGTTCTTTTCTCTTTCTCTCTATATACAACAATACAAAATTAGATTTAAACAAGAAAAATTTGCGAGTGTGAACATTTCGTGAAATCGTCATTTTTTTGAACAAGTCGTCAAATCGCACTTTGGAATTTTTACAGTAAAGAGTCGTCAAAATTCAGATAAATCGGCAAATTTGGCAACAATGGTAACAAAATGTTTGTTTACATTTTTGGTGGGTTGGAGAGAGGCTGGAAAATGAGTAAGAATAAAACAAGAAAATAAAAGTGATGCCAACTTGGCATTGTCAAGTTTGTTTAAATAAAAAAAAAAAAAAAAAATGGAAATATAAAAGAAATTTATAATTATTATCAAACATATCTTGTTACATACATAAACTGGAAACTTTTTTTATTGGTTTGATGTGAATAAAATTTTTCTACCTCATAAGGCTAGTAGAATTTTTGACAAACGTATATAAATTTTCTACGTTTAAAAAATATTAGAAAATATTTCAACAACAAATAATTTACGTTTACAAAATTATTTTAATGTTTTTATAATAAAAATTTAATTTGTTAATATTTTACAGTTTTCATTTCACACAGTAGAATGAAAAACATTTTTCTCCATTTTTCTATGGTTTACTGTAGAACTTTTCTACCGTTTCACACACGCCTTCTCCAACATTTTATTCTAATTTCAAATAAAATTAAATTAAATTTTTTATAGCATTTTATTTTTTTTGTTTTAAATTTTTGGCCTAATTAAGGAAATACAATTTTTTTTCGAATATAATTTATTTATCTTCAAATTGTCGCACATTCTTTAAATAACCCTGTACATTAAAGAGACGTCGCCAAAAAAATCCGAAGAAAAACGTTTAAATTTCTCGGAGGAGAACATTTTTGGCGTCTACTTTTACTTTTAGGTTAATGAGTTCTATATACATATGAATTTGTTTTGTTTATTTTTTTTATTAAGTAGTAGCGTGGACTTTGTTCTTTAACAATTTACGATTTGTCTTTTTATTTGTTTTTTTTTTATTTTTAAATTATTTATTTATTTATCTATTCTGCAATTTGACTCCTCCACATTGTTTTTGCTTTAATTTTATTTATTTATTTTTATTGGTCTAACTTAAATAAACTTTGATTTCCCTATAAAGAAATCAATGTCATGTAGAGTATTTTTTCTTTTAAATATGTATCTTTGATGCTGTTGTAACCAGCATACGATAACAAAGTCCAAAGTCAATTTTGTAAATATAATTTATATCTTTTCTTCTTTAAATTGCTATAAATAAAGGCGGAGGTAACAAAGTGCAAAATTTCAACAACCATTTGAAACGCGCAGAACTATTAAGATTTTTAATTTTTATTTTTTTTTATTTAGCCACTACTTTGAAATCAAAGTTCAATTACGGGAGATAAAGTACAAATTTAAAAAAAAAAAAATAATAATTTGGCAACAAAATCACAACTTTTGTTGGTGGTATCTTAAAAAAAAAGGGAAAAATAATGAGTACTTTCAATGTTATTTATAACTGATAATACAAAACAGTAAAGCATTTTTGTTTAAAACTCTTTTTAACATATCTTTATCTAGGGACATGGCAATGAAAGAAAATGTACACAAGATTATTTTATACATACAGTGTAGAGTTGTACAAGTATTGGGTATTAAGTATCGAGTGCCGAGCATTTGTCTCTTTTTTTTTGGGTACTCTATACTGTAAAGTTGTTACTCAATATTTTCAGAGTTTAATGATATTACAACTTGGTATAAAGATGGGAGACAAAAAATTTCTAAAAAAAATATTTTAATTATAAATTTTTTTTCTTTCAAATTTATAAATATATATATATATATTTATAAATTTTTTTCACAAATTTTCGATTTAAAATAAATTTTTAAAAAATTTTCGAATTAAAAGGAATTAAAAAAAAAAATCGATTGAAGGAAGTTTTTCAATAATTTTCTATTTTAAGGAATATTTACCAAAAACTTTCAATTTTAGCGAATTTTTCCAAAAATTGTCGAAATCAATTTTTTCAAAAATTTACTTTTTAAAGGAAATTTTTTAAGAATTTACTTTTTGAAGGGAGTTTTTCAAAAATTTTCTTTTTAAAGGGGATTTTCCAAAAAATTTAGTTTTTAAAAGTTAATTTTTCAAAAATTTTCTTTTTAAAGGGGATTTTCCAAAAAATTTACTTTTTAAAAGGGAATTTTTCAAAAATTTACTTTTTAAAGGGAATTTTTGAAAAATTTACTTGTTTAGAGGGAATCTTTGAAAAATTTTACTTTTTAAAGGAAATTTTTCAAAAGTACTTTTTAAAGGGAATGTTTCAAATTACTTTTTATAGCAAATTTATTTTTTATATCTAATTTTTCAAAAATTTACTTTTTACAGCAATTTTTGCAATTTTATTTTTTCAAAAATTTATTTTATGTAGGAAATTTCGTAAAAAAATTTCTTTTTGTAGGAAACTTGTTGAAAAATTTGCTTTATAAAATTTTTTTGAAAAAATGTACTTTTTATAGCGAATTTGTTAAAAATTTTCTTTTTATAGCGAATTTTTTTAATTTTCTTTTTATAGCTAATTTTTCACGATTTGGCTTTTTATAGGAAATTTTTTGAAAATTAGCTTTTTATAGAAATTTTCAAAATTTTCTTTTTATAAGAAGATTTTCCAAACATTTAATTTTTATAGCGAATTTTTCAAAAAAGTACTTTTCTAAATAGAATTTTTAAAAAATTTACTTTTTATATGATATTTTTTAAAAATTTTGGTTGTAATGGATTTTTTTTATATGAAATTTTTCCAAAATTAGTTTTTCATAGGAAATTTTCAAAAATTTACATTTTATAGAAAATGTTTAAAAGCTTAAATTTTATAATTTTAATAAACATGTTTATAAATTTTAAAATAAAAATTAAATATTTAAGTGCCAAGCACTCCCATATTTTTTTAAGAATTATGTATAAAATATTGTAGTGTTGCAAACCCATTGTTGTTGCTCATTATATTTTATTTGTATGTCATTTGTTTTTTTAATTATTATTTTAAATTGTTTATTTACATACGTACATACATACATCTATACACTTTTAAACATACCTATAAATATTTGTTCTATCAATCAATTAATTAATCAATCAATCGATCATATATTCATAATTGTATGTGTTTATTTTGTTTGTCTTTTTTTAATGCATTTTTAGACTAAAGCAAATAAACCAGAAAAAAACTCTCATTAATCATTGTTTGGTATTGTTGTGTTGGTTTTGGTCTAAAGGATTACACCAAATAACTGATCATTCAAAGAAAACATATTAAGTATTGAAAAAAAAAAATCATTGAAGAAAACAAACCCAGTGGCGGCTAAATTAAAGGATTTGTATTCTCACTCATTTAATTAAAGTGCAAGGAGACATCCGTTAAAAAGAACAAGAGAGTATAAAAATACAGAGAGTGCTTAATTTCTTTAATAGAGTTGCCATACTCTAAACGCTTTAAAACCATTCAAATAAGCCCAGATTAAACTAAAAGTAAAAAAATAATATACCAAAATGTTTATCGAAGATGATGCGCAGTAAGTATTGTAGTTTTGTTTTATTTATTTATTTTTTTGTAAATTTTAAATTTTTAAATGTTTTATAAATTTAATTTTTTAAATGTTTAGTAGTTTTTTTTTGTACAGATATCATGCATTATATCCCCCAAGTAGAATAAGCTTTAATTTTTGTATATTTTCGTTATTTTTTTAAATTTACAAATTATTTTGACTTTGTAGGAGTAAAATATGTTTTTTACAGTATTTTTTATTTTTTTTTTTTTTGCAAAATCTACTATTTTGAATTAAGAGTTGTACAATTTTTTAATAACTTTTTTATTTATAGTAATTAAAAAAAAATTGGATAAAAAGTACTACGGAGGAAAATTATCACCAACAAAATTAATCAATTCGGGGAGCTCTAATGCCATTAAGTCGATTATAAATTCGCTAAGAATATGGGAAAACAATTGATAAATACTAAATTTATTCAAAACACTATTTTGGAAAGCCCTCGTCTTTTAATATGGGCTATGAAAAGCCACAAATAAATAGTATTCTCATGTACGTAAAATTAATTAAAAAAACAACCATTTTTTTATAAATGAGCTATAAATATTAAATTGTATCACAAAACTTTTGTAAGAAAACAAAAATGCAGAATTAAGGATAATGGTGTTAGTAATACAGCGGTGTTGGTTTTTCCATAGCAAATAATGTCTCAGCATCAAGGAGCTTAAGAATGATCTCTTACGGAGAAATAATATTTTAACCAATTGTATTCTTAAATTCCCAGAAGAAAATTACGTTCCTAGTAGATTTTGACTTAATGGAATTAAAAGTTCCCGACTTGATAAAATTTTTTGAAGATTTTCTGTTTCAGAGAAACATTATTTACATTAAACATTTTTAAATTGTTCTTAAGTACTGCCTTTTAATTAAAACTAAAATTATTTAACTATATAAATCGCTGTCGGTACTTAACATTTGTTCGGACCTTAGATTTTCCCCATATTTTTGAAAATGTTATTCTATAGACTTAAAATTAAGTTAACGCTTTTTTATAAATGAACTATAAATATTAAATTGTATCACAAAACTTTCGTAAGGATCCAAAAAATACCGAATTGGGAATTTTTTATACCCGATGTACAATTAAGGATAACGGTGTTGGTTACTACTTTATTTACATTAAACATTTCTAAATTGTTCTTAAGTACTGCCTTTTAATTAAAACTAAAATTATTTAACTATAAAAATCGCTACTCAACATTTGTTCGGACCTTAGATTTTCCCCATATTTTTGACGATGTTATTTTATAGACCATTTTTGATGAAAATTGTCCTCAGAATTAATGATCATTAAGAGTTTAAAAAAAGATTTAAAAAAGTAAGATTTTCGAAAAAACTGCAAAATTTGTAAAACATTTTGACTAATTTACTGTTGACCCAATTTTTTTTCCGCACTGAAAAACGCAATTTGCGGTTGCGATGATGTACCGTTTTTGGGATAATGGTAAAGGATATTATTTTTATATAGGTTTATAACCCAATGTATTCACAATGATTTAGCATTACAAGTTTTATTGTTTTGTTTAAAATTATTTAGAAAACTCACAATAAAAATAAATATACTTGACCCTATTTTATTGTCCGTAATTGCACATATTTTTATTATTTTTTTAATTTACTTGCTTTTTAGAGAAAATTTTTCAAAATTTTAATTTTTAGATTTTTTAAAAAATAGATTTTTAAAGAAAATTTTTAAAAATTTAGTTTTTTATAAAAAATTTTTCAAAATTTAGTTTTTTATAGGAAATTTCCTAGACTTTAGATTTTTAAAGAAATTTCCCAAAAATTTGCTTTTGATAGAAAATTTTTAAAAATTTAGCTCTTTAGAGGAAATGTTTCCAAAATTTGATTTCTAAAGAAAATTTCCTTAAAATTATCTTTTGATGTGAAATGTTTCAAAAATTTGATTTTTAAGGGAAATTTTTCAAAAACTAAGGCCTCATTTTGTAAAACGAAACGTTTTCAAACGTAAGAAATTTGTATGAAAAATTTCAAATTACAAAAAAGTTTCCAGCATTTTTCATACAAATTTCTTTCGTTTTATAAAATGAGGGTATTAATTTTTAAAGAAATTTTTTCCAAAACGTGATTTCGAAAGGAAATTTCAAAAAGTATTTTTCTTTTTAATGTACTTTTTTTATAGGATTTTTTTCCAAAATTTACATTCTACAGAAATTTTTTTCAAAATGTAATAATTTTTGGACAATTTTTCGATATTTTATAGGAATTTTCTCTCCTTTAGGGATTCTTAAGAACATTTCCGCTTTGTTGGAAATTGTTTTTATATAAAAAATTTTTCCAAATTTTATAGGAAATTTTTTGAATTATTACGAATTATAAATTTAACTGGAAACTAAACTATAAACTAGATGGAATACTGAATAGACTATGTAATAAAATGTTTACTAGACTATAGACTAGACTATTGATCAGATTGTAGGCCAGACTATTGACTTTACTATAGCATAGTCTATTACCTGGACTGGTGATTATACTATAAATAAATAATCTTAGCTAGACTATAGCTTAGATTATTGACTAAACTATAGCCTAGACTATAAATTAGACTGTTATATATACTATAGTCTAGACTAAGATATAGGCTATAGTTCAGACTATTGACTAGACTACTGACTGGACTAATGACTGTACTATTGACTAGAATTGACTAGACAATTATCTAGACTATAGATGTTTGGTGGAATTGTGTCTTAAAGCTCCAAACTTAAAAATTCTGAAAATTTTAAAATAGCTAAATCAAGTTTAAAATATCTAATTCTAAAATATCTTTTTCGGAAAAAATATTTTTGTTGGAAAACTGAAAAGGAATTTTCAATTTTGCATATCTCCTCTTTATTCAGCTCTTCAACACAGATGGTCTGATCGATCTTCCTAAGTCATATGCCCAAGAAGTTTTCCGATGGCCAACACCAGTTTACAAATATTGAGTATATTTCCAGATTAAAGCAAATATTTTGATAAGAGAATTCCAATATTTTTATATATTTATGAAATACAGATTCAGTCCGAGTATAACACTTCCACTTGTTTATATGATTTTTATATGTTCAAAAATTTTATATTATAGGAAATTTTTATTTTTATTTTAATTTTCTAAAATTTAGTTTTAATAAGAATTTTTTTCTAAATTTACTTTTTATAGGAAAATTTTTAAAAATTTTAACTTTAAAATTATTTATTATAAGAAATTTTTCCAAAATTTAGTTTTTATAGGAAAAAAAATCGATAACTTGTATTTTATAGCGAATCATTTCAAAATTTAAGGCGCATTAAAATTGTATTTAAAAAGTATTTATTTATTTTGTTTTAATATTTATTAATAAAAAATTCAGTTTTTATTTTAAATTCATATAATTTGTATAGGACTCCAGTTAAAAAAAGTATATTTTAAAAAAAATATACTATTAAAAATGTCAAGTTGCTTATTGCTATCATTACAGCTTTCCCCATTGTGTATGTGTGTGTGTGTGTTTTTTTATAAATATTTTTTATTTCAATAAAAAAATTAAACATACGAGTATTTGATAAGAAAACTGAAATTTTGCAAAAATAAATTTATTAAAGATTTGTCATTTTTGATAGGTTGTCATGTAGATTTTCAAGTATTATTACTTTTTGTTAAAATATTCTCTTATTCAAGTGTTATAAATATTTTATTATTTCATTTTGAGTTTATTTGTTCTTTATTTTGTACAATTCTCTCTTATTTAAACATGCGATCACCATCCAAAAACTTCATGCGTTATTGATCACTTTTTTAATTAGATTTAGTTGAATTTTTTTATCTACATTTTCGCGAAACTTTTAAGTGCCGATAAGGCTGCTTTTGTGTTTGTCATTTTTTTATATTTTAAAGATTTCTCTACATAATTTAACATAAACTATGGAATAGATGAATGAACTTTGGACTTGAGCTGCTCTTCCTCAATATGAAGTTGTGTGTTTAAGTTTAGAATAAAAAAAAAAAAAAAAAAAAATGTAAACAAATTCGTGATTAATACAATTAAAATTAAAAGTTTATTAAAATGAACATTAGCGTGTGATGTTTTAAAATAAAAACAATACGATTTAACAGAAAATAAAAACTATATTTGTATTATAATTGAAAGATTAAAATTAAATTGTAGACATTAAATGCAAACAACGCAAACTTTTTAATTTAAACTATTTATAGGATTTTTTTTTAAATAAACTTTTTATGGGAAAATTTTTGGAGGAAATTTTTTAAAAATTTACTTTCTATAGGAATTTTCACCAAAATAATGTCATATTTTTTGAAAATTTTTTGAAATTGTAATTTTTACAATAATTTTTTTAAAAATTTACTTATTATATTAAATTGTTTTCGAAAATTTACTTTTTGCAGGAAATTGTTTTAATAATGGACTTTTCAAAAATTTCCCGTTTATAGCAGATTTTTAAAAAATTTCCTTTTTATAGTATATTTTTTAAAAATTTCCTTTTTATAGCAGATTTTCCAAAAAATTCCCTTTTATAGCGAATTTTTCAGTAATTTACTTTTTATAAGAAATTTTTCAAAAATTTACTTTTTATAGGAAATTTTTAAAAAATTTATTTTTTATAGGAAATTTGTAAAAAATTTACTTTTTATGGCATATTTTTTAAAAATATACTTTTTATAGGATATTTTTTAAAAATATACTTTTTATGGGATATTTTTTTTAAATATACTTTTATAGCAGATTTTACATAAATTTACCTTTTATAACAGATTTTTCAAAAATTTACCTTTTATAGTAGATTTTTTCATAAATTTACTTTATATAGAAAATTTTTCAAAAATCTATCTTTTATAGGAAATTTTCTTTTCTTTAGGAAAAATATTTCTTCCTTGTTGGAAAATTTTATCTTTAGAACATTTTATAAGAAATTTACTATAATTTAATTTTATAGGATTTTTTTAATTTTATGGAAATTTTATGAATTATTTAGCAAATTTAATTGTAAGCTAAACTATAGACTAAACTATAGCCTAGACTAGGGATGGAAATTGGCTTATTTTATTTTGTACCAACCATAAAAATAAAATGTACTTTTTAGACCAATTTTGTCAATACATTTTAATTACAAAAACATTTATTTTAATTACAAACATTTTTCCGGAAATATTTTATACCCAATGACAGTTACCATTTTAAAATATTGCAAAATTTTTAAATTCCCGCCAATTATCTATTAATATTATTTGTTGAAAAACATATACAAATATCTACATGCCACAAAAAATGTCATCAATGTTAATGGTTTATGGTGATATATCTCATTTATTATAACATTTTTTTTCTAGAAGTGGCTTGGCAAGCTATTTATTAAAATAGAAAGGTTTAAATAGATAGAAACACACGAATTTTACATCATTCGATTATATTTCCAAATTTACAGATTTTATTACATATTTATATTTTATTAAAATGAAAGGGTTAACTTATAAAGGCGGGTTTTAAGTAATATTGATTATTTCGGATTCAGTCTTAAAACGACTGTTCTATCATAAAAAATGTTGCTATTTAAATAAAAGCTATGTAATAAAGATCATATCAAATTGTACCAAACGACTCGTGATTGTAATACGGTACCAACAAATATAAAAATGTAACAAAACAAGTATAAATGTACCATGTTTGCCATCCGTGGCCTAGACAATTGACTGAACTATTGGCTAGACTATAGCCCAGACTATTGAGTAGGCTATAGGCTAAACTACTGACTAGACTAAAGCCTGGATTATTGACTAAGCTATAAATAGACTATTAACCAGACTGTTGACTAGACTAACCTATAACCCAGACTATTGATTAGATTATAGCCTGGGCTGTAAATTATTGATTAAACAGTTGACTAAACTATAGACTATAGCCCAGACTATAGTCTAGACAATTGCTTAGACTATAGACTGGACTATACCTTGAAGTGTTGACTAGGCCGTTGTCTAGCCTATAAACTAGACTATAGCTTAGACTATTGACCTACTATAGACTAAACTATTGACTAGTTTATACACTATGCAATAGCCTATATTATTACCTAGACTTAAGGTTGTAAGTCTATCTATCTATATATATAGCCGAAGCTATATATATAGATTATACTATAGACTAGGCTATTAACTAGACTATAGACTGAATTATTGACTAGATTATTGACTATGCTATAGTCTGGACTATCGACAAGGTTATTTATTGACTAGGCTATAGTCTAGTATCTTAATTATAGTCTAAGTCTAGATAATTAATTACACTATAGGTCAGATTATTGACTAGACTATAGACGAAGATTGATTGCAGGCTTAGAATTTAGTTTCGAAGTATCTTGTCGTCCTTTTTTTCCTTTTGAGTGTTATCTTTTTATTTTCATAAAGCATATAAATTTCCTATAACATCAAGATAAAAAGTAATACTTTAGTTAATATAAATAAATTCTAACGTACTAACATATTTCAATTTAAGGCCTCGTTTTCAAAAGGCATAAATTTGTATGGAAAAAATTATAGTTAAAAAAAATCCCAGTATCCTTCATACAAATTTCAAACGTTTGAAAAAGTTTCGTTTTACAAAATTAGGCTTTTAGTCTTGATACAAATAGATAACACAATAGAAGATTTTAAAATTTTTCTGTTGACTAGAGTATTGACTAGATTTTATCCGAGACTATTTCCTAGGCTATATCTTAGACTATTGACTAGATTATTGACTGGAGTTATAGTTCAGATTACTGACTAGACTATTGACTAAATTATAACCTAGTCTGTTGACTACATTATAGCCTAGACTATTGATTAAATTATTGTTTTAGTTTATTTTCTTTTTATTTTTAACTTTCTTCCTGACTGTATTGTGACCTTTTATAAAAGATTATATGATGTTGTATATATTGTTATTTAGCATGTCTTACTTTTGTTGACATTTAATATTTTTTAATATTTTTACATAATTTTTTTACATAATTTTTTTATACATTAAATAAAACCGTCAACCCTTTATTTGCAATTAAAACTTTAACTTTTTTAAGTGCAAAGTTAAAAGATTTCCAAAATGCAAGTTTTGTTAAAAAGAAGTTGACAGGAAACTATAAAAATATCTTATTATGAACAAAGTTCAAAATTTAGTTTAAACGTTGTTGTAGTTATATATACTATTACTGGTAATTACAACACTATTTAATAACCAGCATTAAAACAAAAAGATAATAAATCACAAAAAAAAAAAAAACGTAAATACAAAAGTGAGCGTATTTAACAATTCACTTAAAACCTATAAAACAAATTTTATAATTTATATGGTAACAATTACTCTCTCTTTTATTAAATTTTATGAAATTGGAATTAATAGTTTAAAATTTTCATTTATTAATATTTTTTAATTTTTCACTTGATAAGATAAGATTTGATTTTATTATGACGATATTTTTTTTTTTTTTACAACAAAAAAGTATGTTAAAAATGTTATCTTTGCGCTCAATTTTAAAAGTGCTCTATCTTTTTATTATATGTAATTTTGTGTTTCATAATCTTAACTCTATAATTCTCTAAATGTGAGTAATTTAGTTTAGAAAATTTTAACAAATTTGTAAATATTTAAACAATTATTATTAGTAGTGTTTTGTTAAGGGTTTAAGAAACAGGTGACGACTAGATTGACTGAATACACACATACATATATATATTAAATAGTTAGACATCTATTTTTTCTATTTTGATTTTGATATCTAATTTTGTTTTAATTTATTAGAATATTTAAATTAGAAAGCAGTTTCTTTATTACACAAAAACAAGGTTTATTCTCTTTTAAATGAATAAATAATAATTAATTAATGAATAAATATTAATTGTTAATTTTAATTTTGTTTTATAATGTTGTTTTTCTTTTTGCTAATTTCTTTTAGAATGGAAAGCTTCTGGATAAAGAGCGCTATTGGGGCCATTAAGGCCATTGCATTTGTCTGTGATATAATCACTTTACCGGTATATTTGGTATTACAAAGACCCTGGAAACGAAGACAAGAAGCTAAACGTGTTAAGGTTAGTATTATGTATTAAATTTTACATAATAATTATTTTTGTTTGTTTTTAATGTGATTTTTTTTTTTTTTTATTGAAAGTCATAACATAATTTCATAATTTTTCCTAAGTTTAAGGTTCTAATTAAATTGGATTGGAAAATAATCAGGGTCTTATTCATAATAAACTTTTAAATTTATTAGAGTTTGATAAGTTTGAAGTTTGTATGAAAAATTTGTTTTATTAAAGGCTTATAAATTTGAAATTCGATTATGAATAAGGCAATTATTTTATGGTCTTAAGAAGGCCTAATTGGTAACATTTAGTTGATTTACTTTTGAAGCTTTTCAAAGATACCATTCTCCATTATAAGAGCTTCCTGGACCAGTCTTTTTACATTTTTGTTTTTATAGCTCAGATTCTTTTCCATAATTCTTCTTTGCATTAATTTTAATTTCATTTAAGGCCTTTAAACATTTTTGTCACTAGCTAAAGTGATCATGGCCTGATTTTATCGAAATAAAAAAAAAAAAAAAACATTCTTATTCTTATCAATTGCATTTAATTTTTATTTTTTCTTTAAGATTACGTTTTATTATTTTTACGTGTACCCAAAATATGTTGTTATATTTTCTCATATTTATAAATTTAAAGAACTTTATTAAACAGTTAATTTGGCCGATAATGTTTTAATGGAAAAACATGTTGTTTTTCTACTCATAAATATAAAATTTCTTTGAAAAAAATTCCAGTGTGTCACTGATAATACTAAAGAGGGGAGACACTGGGCTATAGCCTAGTGTATGGTGTCTACAACATAGTAAATTACATTTTATATATTATGCTAAAATTACAAAAAGATTTAAAAAGTTTCGAAAATACATAAAAAATTGAATTGTTGATAGATTGGACTATTGACTAGAGTATAAATTAAGCTATAGTTGAATAGACTATGCGCAGACTATTGAGCAGATTATAGCCCCGACTATTAACTAGACTACATCCCAGACTATTGACTGGACTATAGCCGAGTCTATGGATTAAACTATTGACTAAACTATAGCCTATTCTACACCCTACACTATTGACTGGGCTATAGCCTAGAATATTTTCTAGACTATTGACTACACCACAGACCAGACTTTTGATTATAGATTAAACTATAGACTAAACTACTGCTTATACTATAGCTTAGACTACATCGTAGGCCATAGTCTAGACTATAGACTAGACTATAGCATACTATAGCCTAAGCTACTGCATGTGTTATAGCGCAGACTATAGTTTAGGCTATCGCTCAGACTATAGCCCAGACTGTAGCCCATAGCACAGCATAGGCTCGAACTGCAACATAGGCTATCGCCCAGACTGTGGCATAGGCTATAGCTCAGACTATAGTATAGGCTATAGCCCACACTCAGAATATAGCCTGGACTATAGCATTGGCTATCGCCCAGTATGTAGCACAGGCTATAGCCCACACTATAGCATAGACTATCGCTCATAATATAGCCCGGCATATATCATAAGCTATAGCCCAGACTATAGCACAGACTATAGCACAGACAATAGCTTCGACTATCGCCGACACTATAGACTAGATTATGACTATAGCTTAGACTATAGCATACGCTATCGCCCAGACTGTAGTATAGGCTATCGCTCAGACTATAGCCCACATTATTGCAGACTATTTAATAAAGTCTAGAATTGACTAGAATATAGCGTACACTATGTACTAGATATAGACTAGCCTATAGCCAAGACTATTAGCTAGAGTATGCCCTAGACTATTGACATTGACATGAATATAGCCTAGACTATTAACTACACTATAATTAAGACTATCGACTAGACTGCAGGCTAGGCTATTGACTAGTTTAAAGGCCAGATAATTTACTTTACTGTAGCCTACATTACTAGTAGGCTGCAGTAAAGTAAATACTTAGTTTATAGTATGGACTATACTAGCCTATAACCAAATTATTAATTAGGCTATAGCCCAGATTAATAGGCTTTAGCTTATATAGACTAAAAGTTATAACATTTATTAGTTCATAACTTATACTATTGTCATAACTATTAACTAGACTATAGCTTACTAAACTATAGATTTGGGTATAAACTAGGCTATAATCTAAACTCTAGTATAAAACAGCTTTTGTCTTATATGAATATATTTGAGTTTACGTCTAAGCCAAATATTCGACTTAAAATAGATTTTGTAAGTATTGATTATTCGTTGTTTTTCAATACTTTTAATAATATTAAAAAATAATTAACTTAAATTTAAAATAATTTTAATAAACAAAAAAACCTTTGTTTGTTCTTTTATGTCTCCATCTAAAACCTGTTATATGTTTTTCTTCAATATATTTAAACAGGCTTTACCAATTAATAAGGTCACAAATGAGGAAAAGTCAAAATATTCCAAGGATGATATTGAGGTTTTGTTAACTTTAATAAATTGTTGTATTTGATTTGTTTTTTTCTACATCTTAATTTTTACTTATTATATATACTTGTTTTTTCCTTAAATGGCGGAAACTAACAAGGTGTTGGTTACTTTAATTTTATAAAAAAAAAAAAAACAAAAACATAAACTGAATCTTTGTATAAATTCTTTTTTTAAAAAAGCACTATTTTTAAATAATAATTCTGGGGGTATATGAAAATACCAAACAAGTCCCACATGGTGAAAGTTCCCCTATTTTTAAAAAGAATCAAAAAAATGACACCTAATAGTTTTCCTTCAAAAAAAAAAAAAAAAAAAAAAAAAAAAAAAACTTATAAATTACACTTTTACTTTTATTGTGGAAATTATATTTTAAATGTAATTTTTTCTTATTGGCTTTTATATGATTTTTAAATTTCTCTTTTTTTTAACAATTTTGTTTTTATTATTATATTAAATTTTTTAGGCAAAAGTTGTTAGCAGTGATGAATCGTCCCTTACTTATCGCACAACCGAACCACCTAGAGAGATACATATCAAAATGTTGCAGGACAATATAGATACTCTCGAAAAGGTTTTCAATTATGTGGCTAAAACTCACTCGTCCAAACGTTGCCTGGGCACTCGACAAATTCTCAGTGAAGAGAATGAGCTACAACCTAATGGTCGTGTCTTCAAAAAATACAATATGGGGGAATACAAATGGAAAAATTTCATAGAGGCTGAACGTATGGCGGCGGCTTTTGGTCGCGGTCTGCGTGAATGTGGCCAACAACCCCATAAAAATATTGTCATTTTTGCTGAAACACGTGCCGAATGGATGATAGCCGCTCATGGTTGTTTCAAACAATCCATGTCCATTGTCACCGTCTATGCCACGTTGGGCGATGAGGGTGTGATACATTGTATTACTGAAACCGAAGTGACAACTGTTATTACATCGCATGATTTGTTGCCGAAGTTTAAAGATTTATTGGATAAATGTCCCCAGGTTGATACGATTATTTATATGGAAGATCAATTGCATAAAACTGATACGAGCGGATTTAAGGAGGGCGTTAAGATTATACCATTCACGGAGGTGGTGCGCACTGGTCAAGATAGTAAATTTGGTAAGTTTGTTGGATTTTTTTTTTTATAAAAACAGATTAAGTTGTATCATTTCATTGTTTTATTTTAAAGAAAGTGTTGCCCCTAAGGCTGATGATATTGCTATTATTATGTACACTTCTGGCTCAACTGGCACACCCAAGGGTGTTTGTTTGTCACACAAAAATTGCATTGCCACCATGAAGGGATTCGTTGATATAGTGCCCATTTATCCCGATGATGTTTTAATAGGGTAAGTTAAACACAATAGATTAGATTACAAGGAAAATTTTACATTTCATATTTTACTTTTGCAGCTTTCTTCCATTGGCCCATGTTTTTGAATTGGTGGCTGAAAGTGTTTGCTTAATGACTGGTGTACCAATTGGTTACTCTACACCCTTGACTTTAATCGATACTAGTAGTAAAATCATGAGAGGCTGTAAAGGTGATGCTACTGTTTTGAAACCCTCTTGCATGACCACTGTACCGGTCAGTATTTTAATATGGTTTTTGTTTTTGAAAGCTCCTACAATTTTTGTTTTTTTATGCATAGCTTATTTTGGACCGCATCTCTAAAGGCATAAATGATAAAGTAAATTCCGGTTCGGCCTTTAAAAAGGCTTTATTCCAATTTTTATACCAATACAAAGTTAAATGGTTCCAAAGAGGCTATGAAACACCATTGATTGACAAGTAAGTTGTAATTTTAGAAAATATATCAATTGTTTAACAAATATGATTTTTCTTTGGAAGATTACTTTTTTTATTCAAAAGTATCAACATGTTTTTCTTCTCACTTTTTTTTATTTTTTTGAGAAGTAATTTATTTTTGATACAAATTTGGGGCTGTAATATTAAGCTTTTTTTCTTCTTTTTTTTTGTGAAAGGCTTCGGATATGAAAATGTGGGGTAGAAACATTTTTGTCACTTAAATCGTTGCCTATGCTGATGACGTGGTTATACTGATCACAGGTAAATTTCTTTCCACGATCAGCGACGTCATGCAGTATGAACTTAACGAACTGTCCTCATGGGCCACTAGTAAGGGTTTAGGGGTCAACCCGGGGAAAACAGAGCTAGTTCTTTTCACCAGAAGGTACAGGATTGAGCAGTTTAGGCTACCGGTACTAGGGGGGACTGAGTTAAGACTGCCAAAATAGGCAAAATATCTTGGTGTGTTCCTTGATAGTAAATTATCTTGGAAGAGGAACACTCAGGAGAGGCTTATGAGAGGTCTCAACGCCTACTACACATGCAGGAACTCCATAGGTAAGAGTTGGGGACTCAAACCGATGATAGTAAATTGGATTTACACCTCGGTGGTGAGGCCAATTCTGACGTATGGATGTCTGGTATGATGGGAGGCAATGAGAATAGAAAGTCGTAGGAATCTTCTGTCTAAAGCCCAGAGATGTGCTTCGATTGGCATAACAGGTGCCGTAAGAAGCACACCTCAGGCGGCACTTGACGTCATTCTGCATCTCCTACCCATTGAGGAGTTCGTGATGGGAATGGCTGCAAGGAGCCTGCTTAGACTTAGTGAACTAGGACTTACAGAATCAATCAGAATAGGACATTCCAAACTTTTAAACGAGGTTAATTTCGGTGGACATGCCCTGGTTCCCTCTGGATCCACGGACTATACGTGCACGGAGGTCGATTTCGGGGAAAATCCTATACTGATTATTCCGAGTAGGAACCCATGGTTAGATAGGGAGAAACTATTCGGTGGTGTATCGGTATTCACTGATGGATCCAAAATGGATACAGGCACTGGTGCAGGTGTGTATCTAGTTGAGGGAAACATCAGGAAGACGTATAGACTACCTGATAGTTGTAGCGTGTTCCAGGCGGAAATTCTAGGTATTCTTAGGGCCACAGAATTGATTGCAGGGAACATAGAAGTGAATACAGAGGTAACTCTGTATGTGGATAGCCAGGCAGCGCTGAAAGCCTTGAAAGGACACTTTGTCAAGTCTAGGCTAGTTAGCGACTGTAAGAAGGCTCTTAGGAGATTGATGAGAGATTACCATATCAGACTCTGCTGGGTACCGGGTCATTGCGAGATAAATGGCAATGAAGTAGCTGACGAATTAGCTAGGAACGGCTCAGCTTTGGATAGGACAGTGAGTGAAAGCGGTGTGAGATCATCTCTAGGCTTTTACTTCAGGTTAATTAGGGAGTGGATTCGGGATAGAACCAATCATGCATGGGAAAGTAGAACGGACTGCAGATTATCAAGGGTCCTATGGCCCAAACTTGATAGAGCAGATACAAATCTACTTTTTGGGCATGAAAAGGGAAAACCTGAAGACTATGATAGGTATTCTGACGGGTCATTGTCCCATAGGGGGAATGATAGGGTATTGGGATAGAGGTTCCTCCGGTCTTTGCAGAATGTGCGAAGATAATGAGGAGCTAGAGACGGTGGAACATATCATATGTCACTGTCCACGTCTACAACTAAGTAGGCAGAAATGGTTAGGCAGTCGATTCCTTGACGAATTGGACAGTATATCGACAATAGAGCTCGATAGACTAATAGGATTCGTCATGGGAATAGGCTGGCTAAGAGGGGGTCGTTGGCTTAGAGCGAGCGAGCTGGGGCGGTAGTACTTTTCCTTTTCTGATTCTTTCTATTCTCTTCTATACTTTTCTTGGTCTCAGCTTTTTTCTCTATCATTTTCCTTCCTACTCTTTTCTATATCTCATTTGTAGTTTCTTTCTAGTTTCTTTCTATATTCTTTATGAAGGGACTCACACTGGGCCTTTAGGTCTCCGAGTGGATGCCCAAGCACTCTTATGAGTGCTGGGTAACCCTTCCCTACCTACCTAAATAACAACAAAAAATGTCCTAAAATTTTTTACAAAAAAAAAAAAAAAAAATCTCCACAAACATTTCCGAACTAAAACATGATTTACTCAATAAAAAAAAAAAAATAAAAAAAAGAAAAACCTTTTCCAAAAAAAATTTTCATCACTAATATTTTGCTCAAAAAAATCACAACTAACATTTTCACCACTTGTTTTTTTGCAACATTTATCACTGAAATTTTTCATCATAAAATGTTCACCACTAATTTTTTCACCACTAAAATTTTTCAAAGAAGCTTTCAACTAACATTTTAGGGAAACATTTTTCACCACTACCAATTTTAAAAAAATCATAAAAATAATTCACCACTATCACTTTTTCCTCCAAAGAATTCACAACCGAAATTTTGAAAATTTTTTTTTTCACCGCTAACATTTATCAAATATCCATCAAGAGAATATAATAGATAAAAAATACTCACCTCAATAATTTTTCATTTATTCATTATTTGTAAAGCTAAATTTTTTACTACTTATTTTTTTATTTCAGCGTTAAAACTTTTCCAACAAGAAAAACAAATTTTTTTCAAAACTTATTTAATATACTAAAATTTTTGGAACAACAATTTTCATCACTCACATTTTTCTAACTAAATTTTTCATTACTTTTTTCACATACAAAATTTTTGCCACTAAAATTTCTCAAAAAAAAAAAAAAAAAAGAAAAAAAATACTATTTTTTCACCACTAACAATTTTCATATATCCATTGATACCAACAAATTTTTTCGCCAACAAAATTTTTTTACAAAACATTCCACCAATAACATAAAAAATAATAATAATTTACGACAATCATTTTTCATATCCATTGATATTTATTAAGCTAAAAAATGTTTCACTACACTGAAAAAGATCCGTGTCTACTATAAACGAAATCGTTCATTTGACGAAATATTTCGTGATTTTGCAACACGAAAGGATGGTGTAATATAAACGATTATTTACGAATGATATCTTTATATTTACAAAATTATTATTTTATTTTAGTAACTAAAAATTTTCTAAAATATACAAAATTACAAAGTATATTATTTGAGTTTTTGTGTTATGTCACTTGAAATAACACATTATTTCAAATTTTTTGAAAATTTATATGAAAATTTAAAATAACATTATAATATTGTGAAACCTATGTTTATGAATTACATATGTTATTTTTTTTATTTCTTACAAAAAATTTAATTTTTAATTTAAAACTAATTTTCTATAAAATAATTTCACCAAAATCGGATTTTTTTTACCAAAAAATCCAAATTTTTTCTAAACGATTTTTTGCCAATAATTACATTTTTCACCAAGAAGTCCAATTTTCCCCAAAAATTCAAATATTCACAAAAATTTTGATTTTTTTTTTTTTTACCAAAAATTCGATTTTCTCTTAAAATTACACATATTTTTGATGAAAAAATATGTTTTTTAATTCGATTAAAAAAAATCCTAAATTTTTCCAATAATTTTCACAGAAAATTTTTCACCAAAAATTTGATTTTTCAAATTTTATAAAATGTTTCACCAAAATCGGATTTTTTTTTTTTAACAAAAAATTAAAATTTTTGCTAAACAATTTTTCCCCAAAAAATCAAATATTCACAAAAATTCCGATTTTTTTTTTTACCAAAAATTCGATTTTCTCTTAAAATTAAATTTTTCACCAAAAATATGTTTCTTCACTACAAATTCGATTTTTCACTAAAAATTCGATTTTTTACCAAAAAATTCAAATATTCACTAAAAATTCGATTTTTTACAAAAACCCTAATTTTCACTAAAATTTCAAATATTTATTAAAAATTCGATCTTTCACCAAAAATTCCATTTTTCGAATTTTTTACCCAAAGTCCAATTTTTCACAAAAACAATATTTTTCACTTAACTGCATTTTTTATCTGGAATTTATTTTTTCAAATAAAAATAAAAAATCACCAAAATTTTTTATTAAAAATCTATTTAAATATTTTTTTTTTCAAAAATTATAATTTTAATAGATTTAAAATGATGAATACTGATTCTCAAAGAGCATTATTTTATTTTTGTAAATTATAGAAAAGAAGAAACTTTCTTTTATAATACGAAAGAATTGGCTACGAAATATTTTTTCATAAAATGTCGCATGGATTTTTTTCAGTGCTTATATTAAAAAGAAAAACTCAGCACAATTTTTTCTCACAACCATTTTTACAAAAAGAAAATCTGATATTTTGAAGTAAAACTTTTCGCCACATGTACAAAAATTTACCATTATCATTTTCTCCAACTATTTTCATCACTATCATCTCAAATTAGGTTCCGAGGGCAACTGTCTAATCAACAAAAGACAGTTACTTGGGTCAATTTGGTCCCGTTGTGAAATTCTTTTCAAATTACTTTAACAAAAAAAAAAAAAAAAAAAAAAAAAAAGTAAAGAAATTGTTAAAACGTTTTTTAGAAAAAATTTATTTTCATCCCAAATTACTGTAACAAAAAATCTTGCATTTTAAAAAAATTTTGAAATGTTTTTAGTAAAAATTTACTAATTTTTTACAAACATACAATCATAAATTTTCAAAAAAAAAAAAAAAGAAAATGTATTCACCTCCAATTTTTTAAAATAAAAAAAATTTTAAAAAAAAATTTTATCTTTTTGAAGGACCGTAATGATTATGAGTTATAAAATAAAGTTCAACCAATAAATAATGATTATTTATGATTTTTATTTTTTTCTTAAAAAATAACATTCCTAATTCTTAGTAAAAAGATTTATTTTTTATTATAAATTTGATTTAATACATTTAAATTATTTCAACAAACCCCTTTTGGGTTTTTCTTCTTCTTCACAAAAAGTGAAAATTTTTACCAAAATCGAAATTTTCAAATCAGATTTTTTCATAAAATGTGTCATGGATTTTATTTATTTATTTAACTATTAAAAATTAAACTATTGATGACTCAAAATAATCATATTTAATAATATTAATAACAATATAATAATAATAATAATAATAATAACAATAACAATAACAATAACAATAATAATAATAATAATAATAATAATAATAATAATAATAATAATAATAATAATAATAATAATAATAATGACAATAATAATAATATTAAAAATAATCAATAAAATTTATTTTTTTTAATAAAAATCATGTCGAATTTCCATAGAGCCTCTTCTAAGGATTACATTCCTGAACTTTTATCAAATTGTTCCTTGTATTTGATTTTTTTATTTAAAAATTAAAGAATTGTTTAATTTCGTTTTGAAAATATTTATGCATTTGAAGTTGTTTTTAACTCTTTTTTCTAATTTTAATTCTTTCTTTTCGCTCTTTTTATAGATTCGTTTTCAAAAAGGTCGCCAAACTTATGGGCGGTCGTGTACGTATTATGATGTCTGGTGGTGCCCCACTCGCACCCGATACCCACGAACAGATAAGAACCTGTTTGTGTGTTGATTTAATACAAGGCTATGGTCTAACTGAAACTACTTCCGGTGCGACTGTTATGGATTGTAAGTTTTTATTGGAGAAAAATGTTAATTATAATTTAATTTTTTTTTAATTTTTATTTATTTTTTTTTTAGACCGTGATATCCAATATGGTCGTGTTGGTGCTCCATTAACTGTGTCCGAAATTCGTTTAGTTAGCTGGGAAGAGGGTGGCTATAGAATAACTAATAAACCTTATCCTCAAGTAAGTTGTAATTGAAATGAATGAATAAATAAACAAATAACTAAATAAGTAAATAAAAAAGTAACTAATAATTAAGTAAATAAACACATAAATAAATTAAACTAAGATAATATTTTAAAATAAAGAAAGTAAAGCTTCATTTTTGATTTGTTTACATTTCTACGGCTTTGTCGGAATTCACACACAACAATTTTTCTTGCTGTAATTCTGAGTTCATAGGAGAGAGAAGACAAGGGAATAATAAACTTTTAGGTTCTCTTTACCTCTCTCGCCTACGAACTCAGAATTGCAGCAAGAAAAATTGCTGCGTGTGAACTCCGACTTTTTTAGAATTTTATTTTTAATTCTATATTTTATTTTTATTACTAAAGGGTGAAATTATTGTTGGCGGCGAATGTGTTTCAATGGGCTATTATAAATTGCCCTCAAAAACTGCTGAAGATTTCTTTGAAGAGGAAGGCAAACGTTGGTTCAAAACCGGCGATATTGGTGAAATGCATCCAGATGGCGTACTTAAGATTATTGGTAAGTAAAGAAAGAATATTTTGTTCAATTATAATAAATATTTATTTGTAACTTTTTTCCTTCACAGATCGCAAAAAAGATTTGGTTAAATTGCAGGCGGGCGAATATGTTTCTCTGGGCAAAGTGGAGTCTGAACTGAAGACCTGTACCTTCATTGAAAACATTTGTGTATATGGTGATCCTACCAAACAATATACGGTGGCTTTGGTAGTGCCTAATCAAAAACATTTGGAAGAACTAGCACAACGTCATGGTTTGGAAGGCAAATCATTTGAGGAACTTTGCTCGAATCCTGTAATGGAAAAGGCTGTCATTAAGGAAATAGCTGAACATGCCAGAAAATGTAGGTTTTATTTAAGAGTTATAAAAAAAAAACAATTTTATTTAATATTTTGTGTTAAATTTTCCTTAAGGCAAATTACAAAAATACGAAGTACCCGCCGCCATTACTTTGTGCAAAGAAGTTTGGTCTCCTGATATGGGTTTGGTAACCGCTGCCTTTAAACTGAAACGCAGAGATATTCAAAATAAATATCAGCATGATATCAATCGCATGTATGCCTCATGAAAGTGACTCTAAATTTTTTAGTTTTTAGTTTTGCTAAACAACTTTACAAACCAGCAAACAGAATTAAACAAAAAGATATATAACTTTATTTGTAACAATAATAACAAACATCTTTTTTCTTTTTTTTCGTCCCCCTAATTTACACTAATAAATTAATTCCCTTTTTTCATACTAATAAAATCGTTACCTCTCAACACTCCCCTCCTGACCTTTATAATAATTTCTTTAGAAAACCTAAACTCAGCAATATTTCTAAAACTAAAATGCATACTAAAAGAAAAGTAAAAAAACGTAACTTATTTATTTAAAATAAAAAAAGTAAAACAACACAAATAAATTAAACAAAAATATAAAACGTATATTTAAACCTTAAATTAAAGAAATGAACAGAAAAGTAAATAGAAAACATCTTTAAATTATAAATAAAAAAAAAAGAAAAAATTTATTCTTAAAAGAAAAATTTAAAAAGAAATTATAAAATAATTAAAAATTATGTTCGTTTAGTTTAAAAGAAAACACAAAATTAACTATGTAAATTATTGATCTTTAAACATTTATTATTAATACTATTATAAACAAAAAGAAAGTAAAACAAACAAAGTTCTAGTTTTTTTATTATAAAATTAAATTGAATTTTTATTTTTTATTAAATGAATTATTATTATTTTTTTCTAAGGATTTAAGCAAATTTATTCAATTATGTTAAAAAAATGAATAAATTTTGTTTTTTAAAAAAAGTACCATTTTGTTTAGTACTTTTTTTTAAAAGCAATTAAAAATTATTATTTTTTTTGATTTTACAAAATTTCCTTTATTTTGTTTTATTAAAATTTATAATTGTAAATTTTTTTTATTATAACAGAATTATTTACTTTTATTACTATTATTATTTTTATTTTATTTGAAATTAGTTTTTACTACTAATTGCAAATTGTTATTAAAATAAGTGTATTAAGTACTTTTTTTAAATAGTAAAGCTAAATTTATTTAGTTTTTAAACATGTAAAATGCTTGAAATAACATTTGATTGTTTACTATTATTTTCTTTTTAGAGAAGACTTAAGAAAGAGCCAGTAATTTTTAATAAAAACAAGAGAAACAAAAAAATAAATGAATAAATTAAAAATACACAAAAAATATACAGAGTTATTGTTTTTATTGAGAGGGAGGGGTGGGGAATAATAAAATATTAATTAAATAGATTGCTGCAGTTTTAAGTTCAAAAGTCCTTTCATATCTTAAAAAGACATTAATGAGAATACGAGTATTCTAAATTAAAAGTTTCATAATTGCTTTAGAATTGTGTTAGTTATTTCAGCACACTATCAACAAGCATAGATCAATTAAAAACTTAAGAAGCAGAAATAATTTGCTCAGTTATCAATTTCACATAATATGCTTATTGACGCAATGACGAAATTTATTTCAGTGCCAATATTTTCCATAAAAAGTAATACAACTTTTACAAATTATTAGCTTAATAAAACACATTCCCTTTCATAAAAACATATACATTAGTTCCCTTTTATATGAATACTTTTCGCCTAGAGTCTTATCTATCTGACCGTATATTCAGAGTAAGATGTTTCACAGGGAAGTGTTCTTGGATCTACCCTCTATATAATTTACACTTCAGCCTTGCCTATATGCGATGAATTGACTATTTCTACATTTGCTGATGATACAGCAATACTCAGTTCCCATAAAATCCACGCATAGCAACTAGATAACTAGAAATTTATTTCCGACGTGTGGAGACATGGTTAAAAAACTGGTGTATACGGGTAAATTAATTGAGGAGTAATAATGTTACGTTTACCCTAACAAGTGGAATCTGTCCATCGGTATAAGTATACCGGATTTAGATCATGTCACATACTTTGGTATTCATTTATATAGGAGACTTACTTGGCGTCGTCAGATAGAATCCATATGAAGTTAAAAGCTGGTTAATCAACAGCCAATCAAAGCTTAGCCTTCACAATAAAATTGATCTTATACACAGGGCCCAATCAAAAATTCTTCTTGCACCATGGTACATAAGAAATGAAAATATCCATAGAGTTAGAGATACCGTTAAATACGAGTTCAGGAAATTCAGAGAAAAATACATCCTTAAACTACAGAGTCATCCCAATCCACTAGCAAGACTTCTTGCTGAAGTACAAACGGACTCAAGGCTTCGTAGAGCCGACCCACAACTCCGCTGATGTGAGGCTCATTTAAGCATTTAGGCTCTCGTTAGGGATAAAATGACTGTAGTTTTAGTTCTAAGATTTAAATACTTGTGAGGCCTATAAAAGGCAGATTAAAAAAATAAATAAAAAAGTTAAAAACTTTTCGCCCATAACCAGCAATACATATTATACATTATTACAGCATATTTCTAGGCTACTATATATGCCATTACTTTTATTTAACCTTAAACATTCTCTTTTTGGTTCTTGTTAAATAAAGCTGTAAAATAACCACAAATGTTTGCTATTTTTCTTCTTAAATTTATATATTTTTATTTTTAAAACAGCTAATAAATTGTGTAACTGAATACAGTTTTATTTAGTTGTTTTTCAGTCGCTGATGTTCAACAATAATAAAATGTTATATGGTGCAGTAACATAATTTTCCTTGCAGTTCCTTTTTTTCTGATGTGAGTTTTACAAAGTTGAAAAATATTTGCCGAACACTTGTATTATTTAAACGAAATATGTACTAGTATTCTAGAAGAGAACTCTTTTCTGTACACACATGTGAATATTATTTATTATGAATTATACCTTTTTAGCGGAATTTATGTTATATGGCAAAAAAAAAAAAAAAAAAAAAAAACAACAAACTTTTGCTTGTCTAAGTGTTTTTGCCTTTTTCGTTGAAATCTTGAATTGCTAAAGCTGTCCAATGCAGCAGTAGTAGAGTCTTTGGCAAAATAAAACAACACAGAGAGAAATTATTAAAATATTAAGTATAAAATAACTACACTATATACAAGACTATAGAATAGACTATAGACTAGACTATAGACTATAGACTAGACTATAGACTAGACTATAGACTATAGACTAGACTATAGACTAGACTATAGACTATAGACTAGACTATAGACTAGACTATAGACTAGACTATAGACAGGTATGGAGAGCGCATTAAAATGATGCATAAGCTTGTCGAAGTCCTGTGACAGGGCGAATGGATACCGCCCTAAATTAGGTATCCATCCACACGGCTACCCCTCTAGAGAGGGGTAGTTAGAAGGTTGACAACTTCGTGGATTCCTAGTCACCACATCCGAAAATCCAGGCGCGACGGTACCCAAATTGGGCGGCTTCCTGGTCAGCGTCTGTTTCCAGGTTAGGAGCGGCTAGGTAAAAAACGCAAACCCTTAAAAAAACAAAAAAATAGAAAAGAAAGAATTAAAGGTTATGGTGCAGGGAGTAATAAACCCAGTACCGGCGGCTTTGGAGAGTGTGAAAGCATGCTCTCGGTCGTCGAAATCATGTTACTGCAATACTTCTAACTCGGCAGCACACCTGGCTGAATTAGAAGTTAAAGCTACAGGCAATACAAACAAGGAGCGGTGGAATGTGAAAAACCCTTTTCGTAGAAACTCCGGAATTCCAAGGTCACCACCATCAACACCAAATGCTATAACGCAGATGGAGCATACTACGCCTATTATTCAGTCTCCAGTTCAAGTGCAGACGGCCTCGGGTAATACTCATTTCCTAGAACTTGGAAACTTAATAACAGGATTGATAGAATTTATGAAGGGCAAGTCTAATGTACATCATGTCATAAAGGAGCAGGCTAGAGCCATAAAAGCAATGTACAATAAAGTTAGAGACGAGGTGTCTTGCGATAAAATACCTCACGTCCCTGAAAAAAAGGAGCTGGCAACACAAACTACCCCAAAAACGTGGCCATCAGAAAAGGATCTCAAGCGAAGCAGAGAATCAGGAGAGGTATCGCCAAAACCCCAATTAGCTAAGAGAAGGAAGCAGGCAAGCAAACCTCAAAAGAAATTGGAAGTTATGAAGGATACTCCCCCAGAGAAATCCAGCACCAGCGAAGCAACCAATGCGTGGAGAACGGTGAAACCCAAATAGAAACCTCGAAAGAGAAAGGAAATGAAGGAAGTTATGATCATTTCAACGAAAGGAGAAGCAAGTTATGCTGATATATTAAAGCATATGAAGTCAGATCCTAGTCTTAAGGATTTGGGTGAATGCGTTTCTCGCATAAGGAGAACCCAAAAAGGCGATCTTCTTTTAGAAATTAATAAGTCCAAAACCGAGAACGTGAATGACTTCCAAGGAAAGGTGCAAAGGTTACAAGCAAATATCATATCGCACACTCCGGAGATTATGATTGAATGTAAAGATATCGATGAGATTACAACAAAAGCAGATATTAGTGAAGCCCTTAACAATCTGCTAGGAGTTTCTGAACTAAGGGAAACTAACGTAAGGAGTCTGAGGAAAGCTTACGGTGGCACACAGATAGCAAGTATTATCTTACCGATAGAATTTGGCCGCAAAGCCCTCGAAATGGCGAAAGTTAAAATTGGATGGGTAGTATATCGCTTAAGGCAAAAGGTGCATGTCAAAAATGCTTCAGATGCCTGGAATTTGGACATATTTCCTCATTGTGTACAAATCCTCACGACAGGTCGAAACTGTGTAGAAGGTGTGGAAAAGGTGGACATATTGCGAAGGACTGTACCAAGGACCCAAAATATATGTTCTGTAAAGAAGTGGAAAACGCGGATACAAAACACGTAGCTGGGAGCGGAAGATATGTTGTTTTTAGGCGGGCTCTTAGTAAATTGCGTAAATGAGATTTTTACAATTAAATATCAATCATTGTCAGGCGGCGCAGGATTTGCTTTCACAAACTATCTACGAAACTAGAGTTGATGTCGCCATTCTTTGTGAACAATATAGAGACATGAGCAATACTGTATGGGTGAAAGATTCAACAGGTAAAGCTGCAGTGTGGGCATGCGGAAATAAAGGTATAGAAGAAATATCCGAGCACTCAGAAGACGGATTTGTAAGAGTCAAAGTTGGTGGTATTCATATATACAGTTGCTATGCCCCCCCCCCTAGTGCAACAATTGAAGAGCTATTATATTTTCAGTCCATAGCTTGGGTAGTAGACATTCTTCTTGTGAAGAAGATGCACCAAAATATATTGGTTGGGCCTCTAAAAGACTTAAAAAAGAAGTATTTACCCAGGAATTTGGAAACAACTTTGTACTGAATGGTACAGCACTGGAAAAAGTGAATCAAATGGCATCGAGAATCAAAAGCGCATGTGACGTTGCTATGCCAAAACGAAGAATGACGAGGAACTGTCTCCCAAATTACTGGTGGAACTCGGAAATCAACAACCTCCACGCATTGTGTATAAGAGCTAGAAGACGAACCAAACGTCTTAGGGGCCAACCGGAGTTCGAAGAAGCGTGTCACGAATTTCAAACCGCAAGGCGAGAGTTTCTACATGCTATTTCAAGAAGCAAAAAAAATAGCTTCAAAAATATATGCCTAGAAGCAGATAATGATCCTTGGGGAAAGGCGTATAGGGTGGTAACCTCGCGCCTTAAAGGCAAAAAGTCCCCACAGTCAAGTTGTCCCATCTTTCTAGAGAAGATACTTAAAACCCTATTCCCGGAGCATAAAAGCAATATAAATACGGTGATAAGAATGAACCTAATAGAATTCATACCGTTGGTGACAGAAGAGGAGCTGCTTAAGATAATAGAGAAAATCGGAGACAACAAAGCTCCAGGACCTGATGGAATTCCAAACAATGTGCTTAAGTTGGCAGTTAGAACAGCAACGAAACCGTTCGTGGATGTATTTAATGAATGTCTAAAGGAAGGAGTTTTTCCAAACTGTTGGAAAAAACAAAATTTGGTACTAATTCCGAAACCCAATAAACCACAAGGCGATCCCTCCGCCTATAGACCAATATGTCTACTCGACACAAAAGGGAAAATTCTGGAGCAAATCATATACAATCGATTGCTACCCATTGTTGAGGAAAGAAATGGTCTGTCGAATCGGCAATTTGGATTTCGAAAAGCCAGATCAACCATCGATGCAATTCGTATGGTAGTAGATACATCACGAATGGCGATAGAAGGCAAGGGAGCAAGTAGAAAGTACTGTGCTATCATAATGCTTGATGTAAAGAACGCGTTTAACTCTGCGAACTGGGGAATAATAATTCAAAAACTAAACATAATCGGCATACCGGCGTATTTAACAAGATTAATAGTAAGCTATTTCACAGACAGAAAGCTCTGTTACCAAACCGACGAAGGTATCGTAACATACAATGTCACTACAGGAGTTCCACAAGGCTCTGTGCTTGGCCGACTACTGTGGAATATAATGTACAACGACGTTCTAGAGCATAACATTCCAGAAGAGGCGAATATTATAGGTTTTGCAGATGACATAGCAGTTACGGTTACAGCAAAATATATGGACGAAGTGGAGTTAATCTCGAATGAAGTAGTATGGACTATTAGAAACTGGATGAAAAGTGTGGGGTTGGAACTTACCGAACACAAAACGGAGACTGTATTAATTACAAGCAGGCGTAAAAAAGAGACCATGAGAATAACGGTTGGAGAACACCAGGTGACATCAAAATCCCATCTCAAATATTTGAGAGTTCTAATAGATGCCAGACTTAACTTTAGAACACATATGGAGTATACTGCTAACAAGGCAGCAAATATTAGAACCGCTCTTGAAAGAATGATGCCGAATGTAGGTGGTGATGAATGTATGTGGACCAATGTAATCCAAAAGGAAGATAATATCCACAGTGGACAGCTCAGTTATACTTTACGCTGCTCCCATATGGTCAGTAGCTTCGAAAGTAAAGACCGCAGCGAGGAAGCTAAAATCTGTATATAGTTTATCGATCCTACGAACAACATCCGACGAAGCGGCCCATGTCATAATGGGATTGATTCCCGTAAATATCTTGGCTGACGAAGCCAAACGCTTGGATGAAATCAGAAGAGACCCAAATCAACTAGACACTCGTGTACGTAAATTTGAAAGAGAAGCTTCTATAAGACAATGGCAGAGCAGATGGGAAGACAGCCGCAAAGAAAGGTGTACCTTTAAACTAATCCCGAGAATAGATGTATGGCTAAACAGACGATATGGAGAAGTAAATTACCATTTACAACAGGTTCTCTCAGGCCACGGAGGATACCGAAGTTACCTGTACAGATTCGGGTTAGATAACACCCCATATTGCCATAACTGTCCAAACCAAGAGGTAGACCCAGAACACGTTGTGCTCAACTGCGCACGCTTTCGCCACGATAGACAGAAAACAGAAGAAGTCCTTGGGTGCCAACTGAATCCGCAAAATATTGTTGACATCATCCTTAATAAGAGAGAAAATTGGGATGCGATGTCCTCAATAATTAAAAGTATCCTTGATAAACTTAGAACGGAAGAGAATCTGAGGAAATCCCAGACACCAAAAGTAGCCTAGATAGGGCTCTCCTGCCCTGCGATGCAATATCTTTGTAAACAGTTCTGCAGGGTTACTGAATGACGAAGGAGGTGGTTTTAGTCGGTACGAATCCGACATATCTCATGGTTAATCTATAATCGTGAGAATCTTATGAAAGATTTCCACCTGCCTAATGAAAAAAAATACTATAGACTAGGCTATAGACTAGACTATAGACTAGACTATAGACTAGGATATAGACTAGACTATAGACTAGGCTATAGATTAGACTATAGACTAGGCTATAGACTAGACTATAGACTAGGCTATAGACTAGACTACAACACAAACAACATACACGCAAACATCAAGAACACAAACAATATACACACAAATGTAAACAACGCATACAACATGTACACTAATACCAACAACACACACACATGCGTAAACAACACAGACAGCGTACATGCAACCAAATTACTAATAGCATCATGTATTACTAATAGCATCATAATCATCAACAACACTTTCAGTAGCAACAACAATTCAAGATTTTTATTCCAGTTCACCACAATTACAAAATTAGGCGGAGGGCAGAGGGAAGATTTAAAGTAGAGCGATACAAAAATAATTACGGCAAGAATACTCTAAATTCTACCTTACCTAATATTACAAACAATTTACCTATTCAATACTTAATATAGAAAATCCTTTTAAAAGAAAAAATTGTATTAAAAAACACTTTACAAGCACGCAATGAATACTATATTTATTACATTACTTTATTATTACATCCTGCAGACAAGCCATAATGGTTTCGCGGGATTAGAAATAAGTAATATAAAATGTAAAATATTATATTTAATAAAATGAAATTTGAGAAGAAAAAAAATCATAATAATAAATAAACTGGACTATAAACTAAAATAAAAACTAGACTTTGAACTAGAATATAAACTAAACTATAAATTAGAATATAAAAAATACAATAAACTATACTAAACTAAACTATAAACTAGATTATAAACTAAACTATAAAATAAACTATAAGCTAGACTGTAATCCATGTTATAGACCTTGGATTATTAGCCTATAAACTAGACTATTGACTTTACTGTAGGTTAGACTTTAGAGTGGACTATAGATTACACTACAATCTCAACTATAGAATAGACTGCTGATTTAACTATGGAATAGATAATCACTATTAAATGTTGAAGAATTTGAATTTTTTTCTTACTTCTTTTTTCTCTTAGTATATCCTCCACTTTACCCATTTTCACTTAAATATGACGATGATGGTAACAAGGACATATTTTTGTGAAGTACATAATTTATGTTTTATGATCTTTTTGTATTAAATATAGAAACAATATTTATGTGTATATATTTGTGTATACAGATATGGGTGTGAGTGCTATTTACAAGATATTTTTATGGCATTTTTCACATATTAAATATGTATATTTGGGTTCTTTTGTTTGGAAATGAATTTTATGAAAAATAATTTATTAAATTAACAAATACGAATAAAATGTTTTTTCATAACAAAAACAACAACACAAAAGAATGCTAAAAATATTATAATTTTTTTTAAATTTTATTAAACAAGTAAAAATTTTATTAACCAAATTATTTTAATATTGTCCTTTGAAAATATTTGGGGAAATAAGGGTGTAATAATAACAAAACATGAAAGCATACTTTTGGGGCATTACAAATTTAAACTAAAATATTTTTGAATTTATATAATTTTTAAATTTTTGAGGTTATTAAAAAAACTATATAAATTTATATATATATATATATATATATATATATATATATATATATTTATTTATATTCAATATAATAAAAAATCTTTTATATCTTAATCATGCACTTTATTTGCCAATAAAAAAATCTTTCTTTAAGCCATTGACTGAGAGGATTAAGTATAAATTATTCTAAAGTATATTTGTAAAAGTCATAAGTTATAAACGAAAGACAAAATTCCTGAGAGGGTCAATAGGAAATAAACGAAAAATCTTAAACTTATTATTAGGTATTGAAAAACAAAATTTTTGGTGATATACTAAGGATATATCATTCTTCTTAAAACTTATATCATTTCTACAAGGTGATACTTTTTTTACCCCAAATTCTGTATAATGCCTAATTTTTCTACAAGGCTTCTTTTATTTTTTTTGCACAATGTCGTGGTATGTGACTTTATTGCTACTTTAGAGATTTATATTTTATACGTATTATCGCTTTATATCAGTCTGTCACAGTCTATTAGTTTTATTAGACTGTAATATAAAGTTGATATTGGTAGTAACCAATAATAGAAATATCTCTGTTTCGTTGTAATCATAAAACAAGAGCAACAACTACTACAAATATTTATGTCATTCTTTAACATCTATAACAAGACTTTGGGTAAGTAATTTTAAGAACATAAATATTTGATAGAATAAAAATATGAAGAGAAATGTAATAAATAAAAGAAAAACTATGAATTTATAAAATATTTATACATTAACCTAAAAGTAGACAACACTTTTGAGAGTATAATTAAAGCAAGAAAAAGTATATTATAAATTTATGAGAAGTAAAATTATTAAGAATAATAAAAAACTTAAACTAAATTTATACTTAACTATAGATTGAACCTTAGATTAGACTACAGTATGGAGTAGATCATAGTAGACGATAAATTAAAATATAGTTTTGGCTACCATACAAACTATAAAAGAGGCCACAGACTAGATTTTTGAGTAAACTATAAAGTTAGCTGTATTCTAGACTATAAATTATAGACAGTGGACAATATCATCGACTAGACTATAGGCTACATTAAAGGCAACACTATTGACTAATGTAGAGACTAGACTTCAGACTAATCTAGACTATAGACTAAACTATAGATTAAACTATAGACTAGACTATAGAATAAACTATAACCCAAACTATAGACCAGACTATTGAATAGTCTATAGTTTAATCTATAAAATAGTCTATAGTTTAGTTTAGAATATTTTATAGAATAGTCTAAAGTTTAGTCTATAGAATAGTCTATAGAATAGTCTATGATTTAGTCTATACAATAATGAATAGTTTAGTTAAGAATATTCCCAGTTTAGTTTAGAATATAGGTAAAAGTATCTATATCTTTTTATTTGGTTTCATTATTAATTATAATAAATCTTGTAAATAAATAGTTTAGAATAGTCTATGAAATAGTATATTATTTTGTTCAGAATTGTCTATGGTTTAGTCTATAGAATAGTCTAAAGCTTAGTCTATAGAATAATCTATAGTTTAGTCTTTAATACTGTCCATAGTTTTGTTTACAAAATTGTCTATAGTTTAGTTTAGAATAGTCTATAGTTTAATCTATAGAATGGTCTATAGTTTAGTCTATAGAATAGTCCATAGTTTTATCTATAGAATAGTCTATAGTTTAGTCTATTGAATAGTCTACAGTTTAGTGTAGAATAGTTTATAGTTTAATCTATAGAGTAGTCTATAGTTTAGTCTTTAGAAGAGTCTATAGATTAGTCCATACAATATTCTACAGTTTAGTCTGTAAAATAGTTTATAGTTTTATCTATAGAATATTCTATAGTTTAGTGTATTGAATAGTCTACAGTTTAGTTTAGAATAGTTTATAGTTTAATCTATAGAGTAGTCTTTAGCTTAGTCTACAAACTAGACTTATGCGATTAAAACTCAATTATTTTTTTATTTAAAAATTAAATTCAAAGTTCATGAAATATGTATTTCTTAAATTGTTTGCAGACAATCAAATAGTTTTAAAGCGGTATTATATTCATTATCATCTTTAATTTGTTTGCATTTGCTTACAAAAGTCTTTAGAAATTCAGCGTCTTTATAATCTTCGGATACTTCCAAAACAACATCTTCCTGCAGAACGTTATCCTTTAAAAAACCTTGCTTTTCAAAGACACATTTAGCATAATGTTTCGTAGCTACTGTAGGATTATCTAGCGGTTGGTATTGAAGTTTAGAGTATTCTTCTTCAGATAGTTGGTTTTCTTTTTTACAATCGTTGCTTACAACTTCCCATTCTTTTTTAAAAAGCTGCCTATGTACTTTTCCAAAACATAAACCTAGTTTGTATGCAGTATCATTTTGATCTATACCTTCGATGTGTCTGCACATACGTACACAATTTTTAAAATATTTAGGATATTCAAATGATTTTGATTTTTCTAACATAACATTTTCCTGCAAAATACCATCCTTTATAAAGCCTACTTTTTCGAGAAAACAACCAGCGAAAATCTTCAAAGAAGGTGTGGGATTAGAGAGATCTTGTCGTCCGAATACTTCTTCTTTGGAGAGTTGTTTTTCTTCTAAACAAGCTTTTTCTGCCATCTTAAATTCTTCTTCAAGGCTCTGGAAAAAATAATTTTTTAAGTATTTTGTTATAAGTTAATATTTTTATTTAAAAGATTGTTTTTTCTTGATATAATATATACCAGAGCCAAAGCATTGCCAAGTAAACAAATAATCGATATTACTATAAAAACTTTCATCTTTGAATTTGTGTTTCCTCTAAAGAGCGTCCCGATAATGATGCTGTTAATTCTTTTTTAAAGTCTTTTATAGTAAATGAAAAAGAAAATTTGGATTTTCCTACTCTCTATTAGATTGCCTTAATATGATCGTAAAACCTGATAGCGAACAAGAAACTGACGCTGATAAGAAATTCTAATAGTTTAAATATTATTTTGAATGAAAAATGTAACAATCATGAATTCATTTGTTAAATTACCTTATTCGTAATTAAAAGATAATACTATAAATGAATTAAAGATCAGTACAAATAATACGTCAATGGCGACTTTTGATCATTTGGCGATTATTGATGCATATTATATTTTTAATAGATTTAGAAAGTACTTAGTATGTAAATAAAAAAATATTTAAACTAATTTGCAAACATATTGTTAAGGAAAAACCAACAAAATTATATTTACAATTCGAACTACTATAAAAGCAAATGCCTAAAAAATCAAAAGAATCAGTAAGCGTTCACAATTCAAATTTAACACAAATCTACAAAATTAAAATGAAGGCTTTTATTACTTTAGCGTTTATCTTTTTGCTGAGCAATGCTTTGGCTATGGTATGTATTACAGACAAACTCACGAAAAATCTTAAATGTGAAATTAAAATTTTAATAGAATATTAAGTAAATTTCTTTAAATATTTTCTTTTTTATAGCCCTTTGACTATGAATTGCATTCAGCAGCAAAATACTGTTTAAAACAAGAACAACTCACCATAGCAGAAGTTATTCGACAACAAGCTCTTGATCAACCAACACTGAATGTGAAACGTTTCTCTGCTTGTTTGCTAGAAAAAATAGATTTCTTAAAGGACGGCGTATTGCAAGAAGATGTTATGCTACAAAAATCAAAATCATTTGAGTATCCAGCATTTTTTAAGAATTGCTTACGCATCTGCAAACACATTAAAGGAAGTGATCGCTATGATATTGCACACAAACTAAGTACTTGTTTCGGAAAAGTTGATAGGGAGCGCTTTGAAAATGAATGGATAATTGTAGCCAATGACTGTAGGAAACAGGAAAAACTTTCCGAAGAAGAATATATGACAATGCAACATTTTCCCGTTGACAAACCTACAATAGCTATGAAACGTTACGCTATTTGCATGTTTGAAAAACAAGGTTTATTAAAGGATAATGTTCTGCAGGAAGATGTCATTTTACAGATATCCAAAGATTATAAAGATGCAGAATATCTAAAGAATTTCGTAAGTACGTGCAAACAAATCCATGATGATAACCGATATGACAATGCTTTCAAACTATTTGAATGCATGAAGAAAATCAAGGATACTCATCGTGACTTGTGAATTTAATTTTTAAATATTACTAAGTACTTAAGAAATAAACTAAAATAGATTTAAAAAGAAACAAAATATTATTTTTCCTTAGAGTTTATTAAGTTCATAAACAAACCTACATTGATTATAAGCTGGTGTAGTTTAAAATCTATTTAGTCTATTCTCTAGACTATAGACTATACTTAGTCTAGTCTGTAGTATAGACCAGCGAAAAGCACAAAGAGGGACATAAAAATTTGAATGTGTTTGTGTATTTTATTTGTTTACGTTCTTAGTTTGTAACATCTAGATTCTAGAATACAAAAAAAAAAATAATATTCTTTTCCTGTGCTCTTTGTCATGTGTTTTGTTTTTTCTTAACCATGCGACGTGATCTTGCTTTATTAAAAGCTAGAACATAACTAAATTATTTTTTGTTTTTATTCATACTTAATTGTTTGGCTTCGTTAACACTTGTCATGTATGTGAAAATGCCGAAATCACTCGTCTCCAGAGTGCTATGGGCGACTTTGCTTGATATAGACTGATTATAAGCTAGTTTACAGTCCACACTGGTGCAGAATTGAAAATTAAAAAAAAAAAATCTGTAACTTCAAATCGTCTGATTGAATTTACATAAAATTTCACATAGGCGTAGCAGAGCACTGTAAAATTTTAAGTTTGGAAGGGGATCCCACATATCCCTCTGGAGCAGAGATATGGGGGTTCAAAGTAGGATACCTCTGACATAGAAAATTTTTAAACAACTGTTTGTTTCTTATCCGATTTAAACTTTTACATCTTCTTATAGCCCTCAATAAGGCCTTTAAAATACATGTTTAGTTATCTCTTACAGTTTTCGAGTTATTTGGATTTGAAATTTAAAATAAAATTTAAATTTTTACATCTTCTTAAAGACCTTAATAAGGCATTTAAAATACATGTTTATTTATCTCTTACAGTTTTCGAGTTATTTGCATTTGAACTTTTAACCAAAATTTTGCAAGTTCTTGGTCCAGTTTTTTCATATATATTCCAGTATTTCCTACCGATTTTATTATTTTTTTTATTTAATTTAAGAACAGAATTATCTATTGAATAAAAAAAAATTTGAAGTCGATATATTTATCGAGTCGACAAATAAACGATTTTGAATTTAAACATTTGCAAAAATTACGATTTTAAGAGTGTCTACACTCTTTTTTTTTCTAAAATGTAATTTTCTTTACCAACGTATAATAATTTATTTATGAAATTAATTTATGAAAGGTATCTTCACAAGGATGAGTTTAAAATAGAAAACAAGCCCAATGCCCTAAGTGGTCTAAATACACACCCTCTAAAATTTTAACTATTTTATATGAGAGTTTTGACTTTAGTCTATACGTTCTAAAATCGCAAAGCAAGAATCTGTAATGTGTTCTTAAGTTGTGATTTCTGAGACATCGGGAAAATGTGGAATTTATAGGAGAAAATGTGAAAAATCCCATTTTTTGAAATTTTCGCCAGTTTTTTTGGGAATTGTGGGATTTTTTCTTAAATTTTTTACACCTTATCATTCTAAATGATAAAGTCTAAAACTACCGAAAATTTCGTTAAGATATTTTAACTAACAAAGATTTTATTACGAATAAAATATTTATGGTTTAACCAAAAATCAATTTTTTACAAAAAGAATTTACTTTAATTCCAAAAAGGGAAATAGTATGAACTCGATTTTTTCAAATAAATTCTTTTGCCTAGATGACATAATTCTTAATTGTATCCAAAAAGATCGAAGACCAATATCTTTTATGAAACAAAAACTACGCTACTTCAAATTTTTAAATATTAAGAAAAATTGCATTTTTCAGCACAAACACGCCTTCGAACATTGGCAATTGGAACAAATTATTTATTTAGTTATGGCTTTTTCACATTCACAATAGTACATTAATTTTAGAAATTTTCAAGACATATTAAAATTCAAAGTAGCGAAGTTTTGGTCCTATAAAAGATATTGACTTCAATCTTTTTGTATATACGAATGCGGATCAATAAGTCTGTGACTTTTCGAACTTCCTCGTAGTTATATGAAATGCAACACTATTCCCATCAAGTACCACCTATTAATAGACTACTGTAAAATTTTGATCAAGTCATTTACTTTGCGTAAAAAATAGGATTTTTCGAGGTCCTTAAAATAGGCATTTGTTTGGTCAATAATTTCATCGTTGGAGCTGAATTTCTTTCCACAGAGCCATTTCTTTAGGTTTGGAAATAGGAAGTAGTCACTAGGGGCTAAATCCGGACAACATGGCGGATGAGGTACCACTTCGTAGCCCAATTCATAGAGTTTTGACATTGAGACTGCACCCGTGCATTATCTTGATGAAAAACAAGTTTTTTCTTGGCCATATGGGATCGTTTTCTTTTTAAATCATCATTAAATCGGTCTAATAAGTTAGCATAATATTCGCCGTTTATTGTTTTTCCCTTTTGAAGGTAATCGATGTGGATTATCCCGCGTGCATCCCAAAAAACTGTTGCCGTCACCTTATTAGCTGACAAACTTACCTTGACCTTCTTCGGAGCAGGTTCACCCAGAGAAATCCATTGTTTAGACTGCTGCTTATTCTCCGGAGTACAGTAATGGTTCCATGTTTCATTCACAGTTACAAACCGCTGCAAAAACTCATTCGGATTGCGGTTGAACAACTCCATACAATCCTTTGAAGTTGTCACACGTTTACGTTTATGGTGAATTGAGTGCAAACGCGGCACCCATCTTGCAGATAACTTTCTTAAACCCAGCTGGTCATTTAAAATCGAAACCATACTGCCATATGAAATGCCTATGGCATTAACAATCTCACGCACTTTTACTCTTCAGTCGGCCAACACCATATCGTGGATTTTTTCGATATTTTCGGGTGTACTGACCTCAATTGACCGTCCAGAATGTTCAGCGTATTTTTGTACTTGTGCGACCACAACGAAAGTCAGTAAACCACGTTTTTACCATGGAGATCGATGATGCAGAGTCGCCATAGTATTTATCGAGCTTTTCCTTGGTTTGATTGACGGTTTTTTTTTCGCAAAAAGTAATGTTTAATGAGCACTCGAAATTCATTTTTATCCATTTTTAGAAAAATACACGAAGTTGTGTGTTTTGAACAGTAAATGACGACATTTGCTCAAAATTTGACAATAGTCTGTTAACAGGTATTACTTGATGGGAATAGTGTTGCATTTCATATAACTACGAGGGAAGTTGGAAAAAGTCACGGACTTATTGATCCGCCCTCGTAATTAAGAATTACGTTAGCTAGAATTTGTATTAACAAATTGGAGTTCATAGTTTTACGGATTTTTGGAATTAAAGCATTTTTTTTTTTTTTTGTAAAAAAATAGGTTTTTGGATAAACTATAAATATTTTATCTGTAATAAAATCTTTGTTAGTTAAAAAATCTTAATGAAATTTTCGGTGATTGTAGAACTTATCATTTAAACTGTAAAAAATTAAAGTTTTTTTTTTTTTTTGTATAAGAATCACACAATTCCCAAAATATTGCCGAAAATCCCAAACATGAGAATTTTCACATTTTCTCCCAAAAAATTCCACATTTTCCCGATGTCCCAGAAATCACAAATGTAAACACCTAAGAACACATTGTAGATTCCGAAACTGCATTTAGTTTGCAGATTCATGCTTTGAGATTTTAGAACATATTAACTAAAGTCAAAGCTTTCATATAAAATAGGTCAAATTTGGGAAGGTGTGTACTTAGACTGCTTGGGTTAATTGGCATGTTTTCTATTTTATAATCATCCTTGTAAAGATACCTTTCAGAAATTATTATATGTTGTTAAATAAAATTACGTTTTGGATAAAAAAGAGTGTAGACACCTTTTCGGCAAAAACACACACACACACAAAATCGTAATTTTTGCAATTTATAATTTAATTTTTTTTAATTTAATATTTGCAATTTTTCAAACGTTTATTTTTGGGGTCGATAAAGATATCGACTTAAAATTTTCTTTATTCAATAGATATTTTTTTTAATTGGTTAAATTAAATTGATAAAATTGGTCGACATATATATGAAAAAACTTGATCAAGATCTTGCAAAACTGTGGTAGTTAAAATTTTAAATGCAAATAATTGTAGGGATTTAAAAAGGTATAAAGATTTTTTAAATCGGATAAGAAGCAAAAAATTAGCCAACGTTTAAAAAGGGGTATGTGGGGTCCCCTACCAAACTTAAAATTCTACACTCCTCTGTTATTCCTATGCTAAATTTTATGTAAATCCCGTGTGTCTAAACTTAATTGTAGGTATACATGGATAGTTTCACTCAATTGTGAATAAAATCAATATTTGTTTATCAATTTTAATGATATATGGCTTATTTTATGGCTTATATTACCAGCTTTATGATAAGGATTGACAGGATTCGTCTACATATTTTGGTGTTTCAATTGCCTAAATCGGACAACCCGTTTTCGAGTTATGGTAAAATATACTCGTGTATTCGCTTTATTAAAGGGGAGGTATCACGATCTGATGATATCTCCCTTTTAAAAAAATGAAAGCAGATTCGTGTTTAGTAGGTCAAATTCCATCTACTCCACATATTTATTTTTCAAGGAGTACAAAAATTTTTTTTGCCGACCAGTGTTACTAAAAAAAAAAAAAACAAAAATTACACAAAAAAGTTAGAATTTTTCAAAACTAAATATGTATCGCACTCAATAGCTAATAATATGCTGGTCTTTGTCCCAAACTTAATTTTTTGGTATGCCATTTATTGAACTAGGTGAGCGCCACCAAAGTCAAATTTTTTTTCAAACATTTTTTTTTAAACTGCTGGAATATAGCATCAACTTTAAATACGAAATGCTTTTTATTACGATTTTAACAAAAATCACTTGAGTAGTCCTTGAAAAGAAAGTCATGTGTCAAATTTTATTAAGATTAAGATACAAAACTTTATATATAAGCTTTGTGCCAGTAATTGCCAGACCTGCAAGTTTTAGTTAGAAAGTTTTCCCGAACTAAAAATTTATGTGTATTTTATTGTTTTTCTGATAATTTCTGACTAATTCTGGCTAAAAACTGTAAATTTGACAGTGTTGGAACAGAGCTACATTTTGATCAGAATATTTATAACTTTTAGGCGACGGACTGCCAGACACCGGTGAATCGGTTAAGTAGATTACTTAGCTTCAAATTATACATCGGAAGGTGGTTAAATAACATTGGTTTAATGCGTTATAAGTATTATTCAAAACGTCATAAAATTGCGCAACTTACAATGATGTAAGTTATGGTTAAAACAAACTTAATATATTTTTACTTTTTGTTTATGTTTTCCAAATATGACATATAACTTTTTTAGCATTTTTGAGATGCTGAGGTCTTTCTCTTTTCAATGATAAGACTTAAGGTTTAAAAACCCCTTTTTTGCCTCAGTGTCTAGCGTGGAGTAAAGCTTGACCTTATTCATTTGAAAGTTGGATATATGAAAGTAATTACAATCTTGCTTACATTCAACGCCTATATAAATTGATCAATTCCTCGAAATGTTTACTATATTACTTTACAAATATATAAATAGTTTATAGCATTGTGGGGTAATAAACACTACTTTATATTTGCGCTTGTGTGTAAAGCAACAAAAAACGAACGCTGCCCAGTTTTACACTCAGAAAAAACTCTGCAATTGACGAAATTAAAAAACATATATTAAAATTAATTTTTGTAATTAACCACTTTTTTTTAAAATTAGAAATCATTTATTCTCCTGCCTATAACAAATAATCATGATGATAAATTTAAAAATAAAAAAAGAAGAAAATAATAAACTACTGAGAAATTGGTTGTAAGGAAGTTGTATATAAGTATCAATCTTTGTGACAAATTTCATGAAGATCGGTCCATAATTGACCCATATAAAACCCTCTTCCGAAAATCACTTTAAAGTGCATAAATCATATACACATGTTAGTATCAAGTTTATATTCGTCACCAATAAGTTTTATATAAGTAGATATCATAGTGACAAATTTTATGAGGATCGCTCCATAATTTATCATAAGCCCACTTTCGTTAATCACTCTAAAGTGCATAAATTCATATAAATGTTATTATTAAGGTAATATTCTGTATTCGTATATTTTATTTTACACTAAGTAAAAGTATCGGTTCACAATTGTCCACATGTCTAATATAAGACCCCTCCACGAATTTTGATGAACATACAAAATGGTGTGGGGTATAATATGGTCGGGATTTCTTACTTGTTTATTATTATTTTACTTCACAAATAAATAAAGTATTTATTTATTTCTAAATTCTATTATATAATACATTATAATTTTAACCTCTCCAACCATTATAACTATAACAAAAACCAAAATTATAGTCTCTCTGACCAGTGTAAGGTCCATTGAACCATTTACTACCACCAAAATTAGCATTCAAATTTGAGAGACCATCGTTGGATCTATATAGATTAGCTCTACCACTTAGCGACGCCTGATTACCTATACCCGAAAAACGTGTTAGACTAGCCGTTAAACCATGACCATTGGTATGAAAATAATTCAATGTCCCACCAGTTTTGTCAAAATTAAAACCATTAGTTTGACGAACTTTTGTATGAAATAAAGAACCATCAAAACGATGATCGTCACGTGTGTGAATTTCTTAAATAAAAAGTACATGTTTACTCTGCGACTGATTGAAAATAATGATATCTTATAGGATTTATTAGAATACGTGTACCCCATATTTAAGATTTAACATAATATAAACAAAATGGTTACTCTCCTCTGTCGGCGTTATCTAACATATTATATATATCAGCGTTAATCTCAGTTGTGGACCTGGGGTTAAAGTATTTTATGGTCTAAAGGTCCAACAGCGTTGCCATAAAGAAAATATTTTTCCTATCAAAATTTTCTCGAAAAACTACCAAAATGTACCAGAATTTCAAATATTTTTTTATGAAAAAATATATTTGAAAATTATTGCAACCAAATCGCCCTATAATAAAAATTATAGATTATGGTCAAATAACTCCCTGCAAAATATAAAATTACATTTAAGAGATTATGTACTAAAAGTTTAAAAAATATTTATATCAAGGTTTAGTTCTTAATAGTATTTCTTTCTGTTCTGAATAATACTGATGAATAAGGCGCAGCAAAAAAATAACTGAATAAATGATTTTAACATTGTGTTGTCAATTAGTGCAGAAAAACAATTGCAGAAGTAATGATTTTAACCCTGTGTTGTCATTAGTAGCATGTTCTTTTTTAACATTATTTTTCATTGTTTTTGAAGTTCTTCTCTTAAACAAGAGTTTATATATTTTTTTGTACATAATTTTTTCCGCTAAAAGTTACTTAAACTACTTTGAAATTGCAATATTCTTAGAAATAATTAAGAACTTTTCGTAATAAAAATATATTTATTTTTAATGACTTCATATAATTATTAATAACTTTCAAATTACTTATACAGTTCTTCTTTAGAAGTGGTGTAAATGTTAATTTTTTGAAAGAATTAGTATTTTTTGGTTTTTGTGGGGTTTTATTATTATTATTTTTATTTTCTGTAGAAATTTGTATTTATTTCTTCTGACAAAAAATGTCTAACGCTTTTTGAAGTTATACATCATTCTACCAAAAAATCTAAATATCTAAAACAAACCAACCAAACTGCTAAACTTTCGAAGTTTAAAATAAATCTACCAATTATGAACCAATCGGATCAAAACGACAACGCAGAGACCCAACCAGTGAACAAAAAATCATCGTATCGCAATCAGCTGTTTCAACCTGTTTTATGCAGATGTGTGTAAGTAGCTATTGACACAAAAATTCTAGGTAGCGCGTATTGCAGAAATCTATAGAAAATAGAATTTGCGTAGCTGCATGGCTTAAAAAAAAAAACAAACAACTGGGTTATTCACACATTGAATGTTCAAAAGCATATGATATGTTTACTTTTGTTGACTGTTTGAACAAAATATTTCACGCTACTTTTCTTCATTCTACGTTGCGTCGCAAGTTGACTAGTTGGGGTTGAGAGAGAAAATTAGCAAATGTCATCATACTGGTTTATAGTATTTTCGTTTAAATAACATCATGGGAACTTTAGAAAATCTGTATTTTAATCAGCTTTTCCAAGTTTCTTCTATTTTTTAATTGAAATAATATTAAAACTATTACAATTTCTTATCAGCACAAATCTTTTTGCTAGTGATCGGGTTTTTACAATCATATTAATGCAAACAAAAATAATAAATAATTTTCCAAAATATTCAAAATGAATAGTAAATATTTTGTTATGGAAAATCCTATAAAATTGTATTTCTACCACAATCTGCTATAAAAACCTTGTTCTTAAAATCAACAGAATCATTAAAGGTTCAAATTTCAGAATACAAAACAAACATGAAGACTTCTATTGCTTTAGCGGTTATTTGTTTATTTGGCATTGCATATGCAACGGTATGTGCGATTTGAAGACATCTTGAAATATGTATCTCTTCTTTATTAAATTTTCTCTTTTTGCAGCCCCTTGAAGATGAAGTTAACATTGTAGAGAAATACTGCTTAAAAGAAGAAAAACTCACCAGAGAAGAAGTATTCCGTCAACAAGATCTAGCTAATCCAACACTTGGTATTAAACTTTTCGCTGCTTGTTTATTGGAAGGAATAGGCTTCTTAAAGGACGGCATTTTGCAAGAAAACATAATCATTTGAATATGAGAAATTTTTTTAAGAACTACTTACGCTTGTGCAGACACATTAAAGGAAGTGATCTCTATGATACTGCTTACAAACTGTATTCATGTTTCCAAAAAGTAGATAGGCAGACTGGCAAATTGTAGGCAATGACTGTAAAAAAGAGGAAAGACTTTTCGAAGAAGAATATATCAGACTACAACATTTTCCCGTTGACGATCCTACATTAGCTATGAAACGTTGCGTTACTTGCCTATTTGAAAAGCAAGGCTTTTTAAAGGACAGTATTCTGCAGGAAAATGTAATTTTAGAAATGTCTGAAGATTATAAAGACGCATCATATCTTAAGGCTTTTGTAAGCATGTGTAAACACATCAAAGGTGATAAACCAGATGATACTGCTTACAAACTATTTGAGTGTTGGCAAAAAATTAAAGATACAATTGAGGAACAATTTAGAATATAGGGTAGCTTACAGTCTATTAATTTTTAAATCAGTTTATTTAGTTTATTACTATATACTTTTGTTTAAAGACAAAAATTATACTTTATTAATTTTTTAATTTGTTGCCTAAAACTATGCTTTAAAATTTATTATCATATTAAAAATTCAGCATATCACCTATTGTGGTTTGCGAACAATAAAGTTATAATACTTTTGTTGTTAATAAACCATAATATTGTTTAAATTTTTAACGTCAATATTGATCACTTTACGACTGTGTTTATTTAGTAGCTGCAAAATTTTGTAAATACTCTTGTTAAAAATTTGAATTTGTTTATCCATATTTCATATTTTTTCTGTTTTTACATTTTTAATTTTTTAATTAAAAAATATTTATTTGTCAATATTTTATAAAGTTTTCTCAACAGAAATTATTTTTTGAAAAAAATGGACTGATTAAATCAAAGATTTTGCACCAAAAATTTAAAAAAAAATCTAACCCAAGATAAATGTTTTATGAATTTAAATTCTTGAAAAAAATCTGTTATGAATCTGGAACTTTAAATGTATATAAAATTTTACCGCGTTAATAAAAACACAAATTTAAAATTTGATTTGAAATATAATTCACTATATCTGCTGAATTTAAAATATTAAAAAAATAACAAATATGTACTTTGTAAATTTTAAGTTGTTATTCTTAACAAAAATCAGATCTTAATTTAAAAAACATTTAACCAAAATTAAATGATTTCATTAAATTTAGCGGTTTTTAGCACTTTTTGGATTTTTTCGTGCGCGTTTTGGTTACAAATAGTTGACAACGCTGCTTAACCATGTAAATAAAAATCTGTTTATTACAGTTATTTAGTGTGATTTATTTCTATAATTTACCTAGTATCTACATTAGGCAAATTTTTATCAAAACAAACATCAAAATCAGTGCGAATATATAGAAGGTAACCTTAGTTAAACAACTGATTATTATTTTGGTTGTTTCAGTTGCCAATAATGAATACGCCATATTGTTGTTTTTGTGTAACTGTTGCCACCTTATTCAAATTCACATTAAGTTTGACGTTCGCTTTGATAAAAAATTGTCTAATGTAGACACTATGTTAAATAAGTGGCAATTTACGTGTTTTACGGTTGCTTACTGATTAGAATGAAAACTGCAGACGTCAAGCTACAATATATATAATTTTATTACAATCAATCCTTATTTACCCATAGCACCCATATAAGGTCCTCTTTTGGCTAACACCTTTAGGAGAAGGAAATAAAAAATTTGGCAAAAGCATGTTGTAATAAAGAGAAAACTTTGGCTTTAAGGAAAATAAAAGTAAATAAAGAGCGAATTATTAAAAGAGAATTCATATAACTCCAAATATGGACTGGTTTTTTACTAAAAAAATAATAAAATTTAAACTAATTATTTATTTTTTTATTAATTTAATTTATTTTAAATAATGAATTAAATATTTGTGCTTTCATAATTTACCTTCCATTACTTTCATCAAAAATTAGTTGTCCTATTTATTCTCTTTTATCTCGCGAAAAAAATACCTTAGTTTATTATCTCTTGCATTTACTTTTCATTAAGTAGTTTCTAATTAAAGTTGATACAGTGCGCGAGTGTTTTGCCAGAATTCTAAATCAAATTTGTTTTAAAAATAAATAAAAGTGTTCTAATAATAAATTTATATAAAATACATCTAAAGAAAATGTTATTTAATAAGTGAAATAGTAAAAATTAATAAAACTATAATCATATTTTTATTAAAATGTGTTGTTTTTAGCAGATAATACATATTGGTTGCAAAAGCCGACAGCGCATTCTCTTTTAACAGAGTTTATTTAAATGTTTAATTCGTGCTGTGCATGTGTTTGTGTTAGTATGTTTTCTCCTTTAAAAAGAGGAAATAGAAAAAATTGATAAGAGCAAGTTGTAATAAAGAGCAAATTATTATTTGATAGTTAAAATTCATACGGTGCGCGAGTGTTTTACGAGAATTATAAATCAGATTTGTTTTAAAAGTAAATAAAAATGTTCAAATAATAAATTTATATAAAATACATTTAAAAAAAATGTTATTTAATAAGTGAAATAGTAAAAATTAATTAAAATATGATCATATTTTTATTAAAATGTGTTGTTTTTAGCAGAGAAAACATATTGGCTGCAAAAGCAAACAGCGCAGTCTCTTTCAACAGAATTTTTTTAAATGTTTGGTTCGTGCAATGCATGTGTTTGTGTTAGTATTTTTTTCCTCTTTAAAAAGAGGAAATAGAAAAAATTGACAAGAGCAAGTTGTATAAAGAGTAAATTATTGCTTTATAGTTAAATTTGATACGGAGCGCGAGTGTTTTAATAAAATATAAAAGAATTTTTTTAAATTGTATACCTGTATTAAGTAAATTTGAAGGAAATGTAATTGAATAAGTGAAATATCAAATTAATTAAATTATAGTATTTTTTAAATGTGTTGTTATCAACGAACACTGACTGCAAAAGTCGACAGCGCAGTCTCTTTTAGCTGAGTTTGTTTAAATGTTTAATTCGTGCTGTAATTTTGAATGTGTTTGTTTTAATGTGTGTCCCCCTTTATAAAGAGGATATAAAAAAAAATTTGCAAAAAAAAACAGGTTGTATTCAGTGTTGCCAGCAAGTGAGAAAAAAAGAGGTAAAATTGAACTTTATAAAATTCAAAAAAGGCCAGTAAAATTATCCAATGAAAAATAGCTATAATGTTTTGAAGCGATTTTTCATAACTTTCCAAATTTTTGTGTGTTTTTTTGCTTTTGAAAGTTTTTTTTTAATTCTATTCATAAATAGTTTCTATGGTTAACGATATATATTTTAAAAGTATATTTATAATATAATATAATAATTTAGTAAGTCCATAAAATTAGTTGAGATATAATATGAATAATATCGATTTTTTGAGCGAATAAATACACAAAAATTTTAAGAATCTAAAAAGGCTGGAAGATAAAACGAAAATAAAAAGGCTAGATTTAACCTTAAAAATGCCAAGCTGGCAACTCTGGTTGTAATAAAAACAAAAATAAATCTTACAATAAAAATATGAATAAATTAAGAATAAATAATTTAAAGATAGTGTAAATAACTCAAATTATGTCCTGAAAATAAAATAAATATAAACAATTCAATTAATTTGTTAAAAATATATAATAAATGAAATGTGAGTTTGTGTGTTGTATTAAGGAGCAATTTATTGCTTTAAAGAAAATGTAAATATGTAAATAAAGATTAAATAATGTAAAGAGAGTTTAAATAACTCCAAATATGGCCTGTTTATTGAATAAATGAATATGAATGTTTTTAAATGCATTAAATATAAATAATTATTTGAAATAAATTATTAATTAAATTTAATATCTATTAGAAATAAATTAATTTTTTAACAGAAAAAAAATAAATAAATAAAAAATAAAATAAAAAAATAAATAAAATAAAATAAAAATAAATAAATAAAAGGTGAGTTTCATATTTGTTTTTATTATATCTATAATTTCTCTTCTATTACATTGGGCTCAGTCAATTTTGATACACGTGATAATCTAGTTTTAAGTCTATAAAATCCTTTTTTTTTTAATTGACTTTAGTTTTTGAGACAAATCGTTATATAATAAAAGAATTGAGTTGTTACCACATATTGCAACATATCTCAAAAACAAATTGTCTGATTTGGTTTAATTAAATTTATAAAATTTAAAAATTTTTGTTTTAAAAAAAATGGCTAAAAAGCGAAAAAGGCCTTTTATGCTTTTATTACAAAGCTGAATATATTACCAATAAAACGAGATATACCTCATTAAAGTCAATGAATAAATTTAGACTCTATTTGCAATTCATTGAAGATATTTTCTTTAAAAATTATACATATCACAGAGGGGCCAAATTGGTAATAAATCTTTATATCATAAACTAAGGTTTGGATCAAATTGAAATAAATAGAAAAGTTCTGGAGAAGGGCCTAAGCTTTCATAAAAATGATCTTGTTGCCACAGTGGATTTTTAGGAATTTTACTCCAGATGTCTGGATTGAGAACGCTAAAGATGAGAAGCTATATAGATATTATATATATCAGTCTATAGATAAATATGTCTATTTTTTATTATGTTAATATTTTCTGCATGCTTAAAAAAGTACGAAGTTTAGCTGAAAAAATTTATAAATTTTGACATGATTTAATTTTTTTTTAATTTATTGAAGTTTTTAAAATGTATAAAAACAATTAGTTTTGTAATAAGAAAGAATTTCTATTTTGTTAACATATTCCATTAAAAATAAGATTAAAAAAATTAATTATAAAATGTTTTTGAGCACTTGAAAAATAAGTACGTATAATTTATAAAATTTTACTATTTTCATAAAATATGCTCTCCTATCCACATTTTTAAGTAGACGATAAAAAGTTAGTGTGAAATTCGTTATATACATTCTATTTATTAAAATCTATTTTTTAAATTTGAAAAATTTCGCGAGACTTCCTTTCTAGCTCGAAACTTGAAATTTCGTTAAACATTTCACTATTATCAAACAATGCTGTATGGTAAACTTTTCTATCAAATCAAATTTTTTTCTTAACTATTTCTGAAATCTTATCTTTAAAAAAAAAAGAAATATATTTTTTTATTAATGAAATTTTGAAAAAAGTAAATTCTTTCACTTATTATTTTTGTATTTTTTTTGTTGTAATTTTTCATACTAATTTCAAAGTGTTGACTTTGATAATTTCTCACGTCTGGATTAGTCTAGATATTTAAGAAAAATGGTCAACTTATTATCTTGGAATATATCAGAAATTAAACGATTTTATCTTTTAATTTAACTTTTATACTACGGAAATTATTGATGAAAACAAAATAAAGTCAAGGCAAAAAATCAAATTTCAAAATACAAACACAAATATTTTTTTAACATCAAAAGATAATTCCTTGGATTTTCTATTTATTTCCTCAAATTCTTTATTAAAATTTAAAAATCATTGAAATCAGCCTTATTTTGTAGAAGTCAAAAGCTCTTAAAGTTTTTTCATCTTCTCATGTTATAACTATTAGATTATTCGTCGAATAGACTAGTCGACGAGAGTATAGTCGACGAGACTATAGTCGACGAGAGTATAGTCGACGAGACTATAGTCGACGAGAGTATAGTCGACGAGCCTATAGTCGTCGAGACTTTAGTCAACGAGACTATAGGCGATGAGATTATAGTCGACGAGGCTATAATCGACGAGACTATAGTTGACGAGACTATAGTCGACGTGATTATAGTCGATGAGACTATAGTCGATGAGACTATAGTCGACGATACTATAGAAGACGAGACTATAGTCGACGAGACTATAGTCGACGAGACTATAGTCGACGAGACTATAGTCGACGAGACTATAGTCGACGAGACTATAGTCGACGAGACTATAGTCGACGAGACTATAGTCGACGAGACTATAGTTGACGAGACTATAGTCGACGAGACTATAGTCGACGAGACTATAGTCGACGAGACTATAGTCGACGAAACTATAGTCGACTAGACTATGGTCGACTGGACTATAGTCGACTAGACTGGACTATAGTCGACAAGATTATAGTGAACTGAACTATATTCGACTAAAATATAAGGGACAAGACTATAGTCGACTGGACTATAGTCGACTAGACTACAATCGACTAGACTATAATTCGATCCGAAAAATAGTCTTGGAGCTACACATATGTTACTATTTTTTTTTGTGAATTCTCGTGCTGTAGAAAAAATGCTTATTTTGTTGACCTGTGAAAAGAATAACTAACGTTTAGTTATTTTACTTATTATTACTTTTTTTTTGAAGGACACTCAGTATAATTTAGCTTTTTTGTTTACAACTTTGTACAAATTGTAAGCGCCATTAAATTATTTCTAGTTTTTTGTTTTTTTTTTATTGTCAGTCTATGATATTGTGATGGAAATGATAGACATTGACATATATAGTATAGTAGATATAAAGTGGGAGAGAATTTAGTTATAATTTATAAAAATAAAATAAAACGTTAAAATTTATAATGAATTAAAATAAAATGATTTTCGTTGTTAAAGAATTTTTCGAATTAACTTTGCTAATTTTTTAAATTCCTAGTAAATAAAAATTCCTTAAAAAACTTTTTATTGTATTGTCTATTTTCTCACCCACTGTAAGTCCTTTTATAAATTTACATAATTACATATTTGTATTTGTTTACACATAATGTTTACAGAAGTATTTATGTATTTATTGATTTTGTTTTAGTAACTTTTTTTTATTTACATGATTTTATTTTGTCATTGTTGCATGTAGCTTGTATATATTTATATGTGTTTATTAGTGTATATTTGTATAATTTTTATGTAGGACATCAATCCATCAAATGTCAGGCGAGAGAAAAACACAAAAATAAAATTTAGAATTAAACTGAATATTAAAGACAAAATTTAAAATTAATTTTTAATAAAAATCTTTACATAGAAATAAAGTCTAAATAGTTTATTGCTTCTATTGAAATAAAAATTTAGGTACTTTTTAAAAATACCATCAACAAATTTAATTTTATATTAAAATTTTCTATTTCAATATTTTTTTGATACGGTTAATTTTGTAATTATAATCGTATTCTGCTATGAGCAAAAAAAAAAATAATAATAAAAATAAATTTTAAATAAATTTTAAATAAATTTTAAATAATTTTTGTACTTAATAATTTTTTAAATCTGCTGTATAATTCCAAGTGCATATATAATATAGATATATGTATCCTTAATACCTTTTCTAAGTATTTTTTCATATTTTATTCATATGTTTAAAAAATTTAATTTTTAACAATAGTTTCTTTTGCATATTCGAAATTCTCTTTTATCATTTCTTTAAAAACTATAAAAAAAAATAAAATTCTAACATACTCCACATGTAAAAGAAAATAAACGATTTACCAAAGGAAATTGAGTGCAAGGACATAAATATATTTAATATTTATTTCTAGAATTAATTTTCGAATATAATCAATGGTCTTTGAAATGAAAAATACATTATTCCACAACCATACTGTACATACTATCTTATAAATAAGATTTTTTTGTTTTTTAAAAAAGTCAAAATATTAGTATTAAATTGTTGTTCATATAGAAACAAAATTTCCAATATCAAGTTGCAATTTTTCCCATTATCTAAACATTTACTTATACATATTTGCTGATATTGGAGATATATGTCCAGGGAGGGAGATAGAAACTTCTCTTTAGGAAAATAAATCAACATACCAAAGTCAATAAACATACCCAACTACACATAGAGAAAAAAAATATGTATATTTTATATTTTTATTTGTTTTGCGTTTATTTTAGTCAAAACATGCAAATAATATTTTGTTTCTGCAATATGTCAATTTTCATATTTGAACAACTTTACCTAGCAGTTCTGTTCTTTCTTTTTTTCCTACAGACTAGACTGTACGAATACACTTTAGACCAAAATATAGACTAGACTAGACTATAGACTAAACTGTAAACTACATAGATTATAAAATAGACTATTGGATATATTATAGGCTACTCTGTAGATTAGACTATAGATCAAACTTTAAACTAGATTATAAACTAGACTATAGATCAGACTATAAAGTATTCTTTATATTAGAACAAAGACTAGACTATAGACTAGGCTATAAACTACACTATAGACCAGACTACAAACAAGACTAATGACCAAACTATAAACTAGGTCATAGTATAGACTATGGACTTGACTATATACTATAGATTACACTATAAACTAGACAATAGACAATACTGTAGATTACACTACAATTTTACCGCCTTTTTCTCTATGAAGAATGAAAAATTCGTTTCTACAATTTTTACTAAGTATGTAGATTAGATTAGACTATAGATTTACCGCCTGTTTATCTATCTCGAACGCAAAATTCGTTTCGACAATTTATACTAAGTATAGTAAAATGGGTTATTGTAGAATAAGTTATGGTTTAATAGACTATAGTAAATTAGACCATATATGAATAGAATATAGTCGAGTAGACTATAGTCAAATAGAATAGAATATAATCGAATTGAATAGGATAGAGTAGAATATGGTCGAATAGAATGGAATGTAGCCGAATATAATAAAATATAGTCGAATAGAATAAAATATAGTCGAATAGAATAGAATATAGTTGAATAGAATATGATATAATAGAATAGAATGTAGTCGAAGAGAATGGAATATAGTCGACTAGACTATAGTCGACTAGACTATAGTCGACTAGACTATAGTCGACTAGACTATAGTCGACTAGACTATAGTCGACTAGACTATAGTCGACTAGACTATAGTCGACTAGACTATAGTCGACTAGACTATAGTCGACTAGACTATAGTCGACTAGACTATAGTCGACTAGACTATAGTCGACTAGACTATAGTCGACTAGACTATAGTCGACTAGACTATAGTCGACTAGACTATAGTCGACTAGACTATAGTCGACTAGACTATAGTCGACTAGACTATAGTCGACTAGACTATAGTCGACTAGACTATAGTCGACTAGACTATAGTCGACTAGACTATAGTCGACTAGACTATAGTCGACTAGACTATAGTCGACTAGACTATAGTCGACTAGACTATAGTCGACTAGACTATAGTCGACTAGACTATAGTCGACTAGACTATAGTCGACTAGACTATAGTCGACTAGACTATAGTCGACTAGACTATAGTCGACTAGACTATAGTCGACTAGACTATAGTCGACTAGACTATAGTCGACTAGACTATAGTCGACTAGACTATAGTCGACTAGACTATAGTCGACTAGACTATAGTCGACTAGACTATAGTCGACTAGACTATAGTCGACTAGACTATAGTCGACTAGACTATAGTCGACTAGACTATAGTCGACTAGACTATAGTCGACTAGACTATAGTCGACTAGACTATAGTCGACTAGACTATAGTCGACTAGACTATAGTCGACTAGACTATAGTCGACTAGACTATAGTCGACTAGACTATAGTCGACTAGACTATAGTCGACTAGACTATAGTCGACTAGACTATAGTCGACTAGACTATAGTCGACTAGACTATAGTCGACTAGACTATAGTCGACTAGACTATAGTCGACTAGACTATAGTCGACTAGACTATAGTCGACTAGACTATAGTCGACTAGACTATAGTCGACTAGACTATAGTCGACTAGACTATAGTCGACTAGACTATAGTCGACTAGACTATAGTCGACTAGACTATAGTCGACTAGACTATAGTCGACTAGACTATAGTCGACTAGACTATAGTCGACTAGACTATAGTCGACTAGACTATAGTCGACTAGACTATAGTCGACTAGACTATAGTCGACTAGACTATAGTCGACTAGACTATAGTCGACTAGACTATAGTCGACTAGACTATAGTCGACTAGACTATAGTCGACTAGACTATAGTCGACTAGACTATAGTCGACTAGACTATAGTCGACTAGACTATAGTCGACTAGACTATAGTCGACTAGACTATAGTCGACTAGACTATAGTCGACTAGACTATAGTCGACTAGACTATAGTCGACTAGACTATAGTCGACTAGACTATAGTCGACTAGACTATAGTCGACTAGACTATAGTCGACTAGACTATAGTCGACTAGACTATAGTCGACTAGACTATAGTCGACTAGACTATAGTCGACTAGACTATAGTCGACTAGACTATAGTCGACTAGACTATAGTCGACTAGACTATAGTCGACTAGACTATAGTCGACTAGACTATAGTCGACTAGACTATAGTCGACTAGACTATAGTCGACTAGACTATAGTCGACTAGACTATAGTCGACTAGACTATAGTCGACTAGACTATAGTCGACTAGACTATAGTCGACTAGACTATAGTCGACTAGACTATAGTCGACTAGACTATAGTCGACTAGACTATAGTCGACTAGACTATAGTCGACTAGACTATAGTCGACTAGACTATAGTCGACTAGACTATAGTCGACTAGACTATAGTCGACTAGACTATAGTCGACTAGACTATAGTCGACTAGACTATAGTCGACTAGACTATAGTCGACTAGACTATAGTCGACTAGACTATAGTCGACTAGACTATAGTCGACTAGACTATAGTCGACTAGACTATAGTCGACTAGACTATAGTCGACTAGACTATAGTCGACTAGACTATAGTCGACTAGACTATAGTCGACTAGACTATAGTCGACTAGACTATAGTCGACTAGACTATAGTCGACTAGACTATAGTCGACTAGACTATAGTCGACTAGACTATAGTCGACTAGACTATAGTCGACTAGACTATAGTCGACTAGACTATAGTCGACTAGACTATAGTCGACTAGACTATAGTCGACTAGACTATAGTCGACTAAACTATACTATAGTCGACTAGACTATAGTCGACTAGACTATAGTCGACTAGACTATAGTCGACTAGACTATAGTCGACTAGACTATAGTCGACTAGACTATAGTCGACTAGACTATAGTCGACTAAACTATACTATAGTCGACTAGACTATAGTCGACTAGACTATAGTCGACTAGACTATAGTCGACTAGACTATAGTCGACTAGACTATAGTCGACTAAACTATACTATAGTCGACTAGACTATAGTCGACTAGACTATAGTCGACTAGACTATAGTCGACTAGACTATAGTCGACTAGACTATAGTCGACTAAACTATACTATAGTCGACTAGACTATAGTCGACTAGACTATAGTCGACTAGACTATAGTCGACTAGACTATAGTCGACTAAACTATACTATAGTCGACTAGACTATAGTCGACTAGACTATAGTCGACTAGACTATAGTCGACTAAACTATACTATAGTCGACTAGACTATAGTCGACTAGACTATAGTCGACTAGACTATAGTCGACTAGACTATAGTCGACTAGACTATAGTCGACTAGACTATAGTCGACTAGACTATAGTCGACTAGACTATAGTCGACTAAACTATACTATAGTCGACTAGACTATAGTCGACTAGACTATAGTCGACTAGACTATAGTCGACTAAACTATACTATAGTCGACTAGACTATAGTCGACTAGACTATAGTCGACTAGACTATAGTCGACTAGACTATAGTCGACTAGACTATAGTCGACTAGACTATAGTCGACTAGACTATAGTCGACTAGACTATAGTCGACTAGACTATAGTCGACTAGACTATAGTCGACTAGACTATAGTCGACTAGACTATAGTCGACTAGACTATAGTCGACTAGACTATAGTCGACTAGACTATAGTCGACTAGACTATAGTCGACTAGACTATAGTCGACTAAACTATACTATAGTCGACTAGACTATAGTCGACTAGACTATAGTCGACTAGACTATAGTCGACTAGACTATAGTCGACTAAACTATACTATAGTCGACTAGACTATAGTCGACTAGACTATAGTCGACTAGACTATAGTCGACTAAACTATACTATAGTCGACTAGACTATAGTCGACTAGACTATAGTCGACTAGACTATAGTCGACTAAACTATACTATAGTCGACTAGACTATAGTCGACTAGACTATAGTCGACTAGACTATAGTCGACTAAACTATACTATAGTCGACTAGACTATAGTCGACTAGACTATAGTCGACTAGACTATAGTCGACTAAACTATACTATAGTCGACTAGACTATAGTCGACTAGACTATAGTCGACTAGACTATAGTCGACTAAACTATACTATAGTCGACTAGACTATAGTCGACTAAACTATAGTCGACTAAACTATAGTCGACTAGACTATAGTCGACTAGACTATAGTCGACTAAACTATAGTCGACTAAACTATAGTCGACTAGACTATAGTCGACTAGACTATAGTCGACTAGACTATAGTCGACTAGACTATAGTCGACTAGACTATAGTCGACTAGACTATAGTCGACTATACTATAGTCGACTAGACTATAGTCGACTAGACTATAGTCGACTAGACTATAGTCGACTAGACTATAGTCGACTAGACTATAGTCGACTAGACTATAGTCGACTAGACTATAGTCGACTAGACTATAGTCGACTAGACTATAGTCGACTAGACTATAGTCGACTAGACTATAGTCGACTAGACTATAGTCGACTAGACTATAGTCGACTAGACTATAGTCGACTAGACTATAGTCGACTAGACTATAGTCGACTAGACTATAGTCGACTAGACTATAGTCGACTAGACTATAGTCGACTAGACTATAGTCGACTAGACTATAGTCGACTAGACTATAGTCGACTAGACTATAGTCGACTAGACTATAGTCGACTAGACTATAGTCGACTAGACTATAGTCGACTAGACTATAGTCGACTAGACTATAGTCGACTAGACTATAGTCGACTAGACTATAGTCGACTAGACTATAGTCGACTAGACTATAGTCGACTAGACTATAGTCGACTAGACTATAGTCGACTAGACTATAGTCGACTAGACTATAGTCGACTAGACTATAGTCGACTAGACTATAGTCGACTAGACTATAGTCGACTAGACTATAGTCGACTAGACTATAGTCGACTAGACTATAGTCGACTAGACTATAGTCGACTAGACTATAGTCGACTAGACTATAGTCGACTAGACTATAGTCGACTAGACTATAGTCGACTAGACTATAGTCGACTAGACTATAGTCGACTAGACTATAGTCGACTAGACTATAGTCGACTAGACTATAGTCGACTAGACTATAGTCGACTAGACTATAGTCGACTAGACTATAGTCGACTAGACTATAGTCGACTAGACTATAGTCGACTAGACTATAGTCGACTAGACTATAGTCGACTAGACTATAGTCGACTAGACTATAGTCGACTAGACTATAGTCGACTAGACTATAGTCGACTAGACTATAGTCGACTAGACTATAGTCGACTAGACTATAGTCGACTAGACTATAGTCGACTAGACTATAGTCGACTAGACTATAGTCGACTAGACTATAGTCGACTAGACTATAGTCGACTAGACTATAGTCGACTAGACTATAGTCGACTAGACTATAGTCGACTAGACTATAGTCGACTAGACTATAGTCGACTAGACTATAGTCGACTAGACTATAGTCGACTAGACTATAGTCGACTAGACTATAGTCGACTAGACTATAGTCGACTAGACTATAGTCGACTAGACTATAGTCGACTAGACTATAGTCGACTAGACTATAGTCGACTAGACTATAGTCGACTAGACTATAGTCGACTAGACTATAGTCGACTAGACTATAGTCGACTAGACTATAGTCGACTAGACTATAGTCGACTAGACTATAGTCGACTAGACTATAGTCGACTAGACTATAGTCGACTAGACTATAGTCGACTAGACTATAGTCGACTAGACTATAGTCGACTAGACTATAGTCGACTAGACTATAGTCGACTAGACTATAGTCGACTAGACTATAGTCGACTAGACTATAGTCGACTAGACTATAGTCGACTAGACTATAGTCGACTAGACTATAGTCGACTAGACTATAGTCGACTAGACTATAGTCGACTAGACTATAGTCGACTAGACTATAGTCGACTAGACTATAGTCGACTAGACTATAGTCGACTAGACTATAGTCGACTAGACTATAGTCGACTAGACTATAGTCGACTAGACTATAGTCGACTAGACTATAGTCGACTAGACTATAGTCGACTAGACTATAGTCGACTAGACTATAGTCGACTAGACTATAGTCGACTAGACTATAGTCGACTAGACTATAGTCGACTAGACTATAGTCGACTAGACTATAGTCGACTAGACTATAGTCGACTAGACTATAGTCGACTAGACTATAGTCGACTAGACTATAGTCGACTAGACTATAGTCGACTAGACTATAGTCGACTAGACTATAGTCGACTAGACTATAGTCGACTAGACTATAGTCGACTAGACTATAGTCGACTAGACTATAGTCGACTAGACTATAGTCGACTAGACTATAGTCGACTAGACTATAGTCGACTAGACTATAGTCGACTAGACTATAGTCGACTAGACTATAGTCGACTAGACTATAGTCGACTAGACTATAGTCGACTAGACTATAGTCGACTAGACTATAGTCGACTAGACTATAGTCGACTAGACTATAGTCGACTAGACTATAGTCGACTAGACTATAGTCGACTAGACTATAGTCGACTAGACTATAGTCGACTAGACTATAGTCGACTAGACTATAGTCGACTAGACTATAGTCGACTAGACTATAGTCGACTAGACTATAGTCGACTAGACTATAGTCGACTAGACTATAGTCGACTAGACTATAGTCGACTAGACTATAGTCGACTAGACTATAGTCGACTAGACTATAGTCGACTAGACTATAGTCGACTAGACTATAGTCGACTAGACTATAGTCGACTAGACTATAGTCGACTAGACTATAGTCGACTAGACTATAGTCGACTAGACTATAGTCGACTAGACTATAGTCGACTAGACTATAGTCGACTAGACTATAGTCGACTAGACTATAGTCGACTAGACTATAGTCGACTAGACTATAGTCGACTAGACTATAGTCGACTAGACTATAGTCGACTAGACTATAGTCGACTAGACTATAGTCGACTAGACTATAGTCGACTAGACTATAGTCGACTAGACTATAGTCGACTAGACTATAGTCGACTAGACTATAGTCGACTAGACTATAGTCGACTAGACTATAGTCGACTAGACTATAGTCGACTAGACTATAGTCGACTAGACTATAGTCGACTAGACTATAGTCGACTAGACTATAGTCGACTAGACTATAGTCGACTAGACTATAGTCGACTAGACTATAGTCGACTAGACTATAGTCGACTAGACTATAGTCGACTAGACTATAGTCGACTAGACTATAGTCGACTAGACTATAGTCGACTAGACTATAGTCGACTAGACTATAGTCGACTAGACTATAGTCGACTAGACTATAGTCGACTAGACTATAGTCGACTAGACTATAGTCGACTAGACTATAGTCGACTAGACTATAGTCGACTAGACTATAGTCGACTAGACTATAGTCGACTAGACTATAGTCGACTAGACTATAGTCGACTAGACTATAGTCGACTAGACTATAGTCGACTAGACTATAGTCGACTAGACTATAGTCGACTAGACTATAGTCGACTAGACTATAGTCGACTAGACTATAGTCGACTAGACTATAGTCGACTAGACTATAGTCGACTAGACTATAGTCGACTAGACTATAGTCGACTAGACTATAGTCGACTAGACTATAGTCGACTAGACTATAGTCGACTAGACTATAGTCGACTAGACTATAGTCGACTAGACTATAGTCGACTAGACTATAGTCGACTAGACTATAGTCGACTAGACTATAGTCGACTAGACTATAGTCGACTAGACTATAGTCGACTAGACTATAGTCGACTAAACTATAGTCGACTAGACTATAGTCGACTAAACTATAGTCGACTAGACTATAGTCGACTAGACTATAGTCGACTAGACTATAGTCGACTAGACTATAGTCGACTAAACTATAGTCGACTAGACTATAGTCGACTAGACTATAGTCGACTAAACTATAGTCGACTAAACTATAGTCGACTAGACTATAGTCGACTAGACTATAGTCGACTAGACTATAGTCGACTAAACTATAGTCGACTAAACTATAGTCGACTAGACTATAGTCGACTAGACTATAGTCGACTAGACTATAGTCGACTAGACTATAGTCGACTAGACTATAGTCGACTAGACTATAGTCGACTAGACTATAGTCGACTAGACTATAGTCGACTAGACTATAGTCGACTAGACTATAGTCGACTAGACTATAGTCGACTAGACTATAGTCGACTAGACTATAGTCGACTAGACTATAGTCGACTAGACTATAGTCGACTAGACTATAGTCGACTAGACTATAGTCGACTAGACTATAGTCGACTAGACTATAGTCGACTAGACTATAGTCGACTAGACTATAGTCGACTAGACTATAGTCGACTAGACTATAGTCGACTAGACTATAGTCGACTAGACTATAGTCGACTAGACTATAGTCGACTAGACTATAGTCGACTAGACTATAGTCGACTAGACTATAGTCGACTAGACTATAGTCGACTAGACTATAGTCGACTAGACTATAGTCGACTAGACTATAGTCGACTAGACTATAGTCGACTAGACTATAGTCGACTAGACTATAGTCGACTAGACTATAGTCGACTAGACTATAGTCGACTAGACTATAGTCGACTAAACTATAGTCGACTAGACTATAGTCGACTAGACTATAGTCGACTAGACTATAGTCGACTAGACTATAGTCGACTATACTTACAGTTGAATATATTTTTGGTCGATTAGTCTGTAGTCGAGTATATTATAGTCGACTTGACTTTAGTTGGCTAAATTATAGCCAACTAAAATATAGTCAGTTAAACTATAGCTGTTAGATTGACTTACATTTTCTGTAAAATTCATTTGTGCGTTAACTGTTGGGTAAAGACTTAAATTCAAACTCATCTTCATACTTACAGTGTATGTTTATCTATTTACATACATTTCTATGTATTTCAATAGAAAACTGATTGTTTTGGTTTTTTTTCTACTCTGAAGGACATTGTGCATTGCTGTGGAATTATTTGTATGTATTTTCTAGCAAAAATAACAACAATTAAGCTCATTTGTGGGTAGTGATGGGTGGAAAGTTTTTGCAAATAGAAAACAAATGCAAAAATTTTATAAACTTAAAAGCATTTTGCTATTCTATAGTATAAGTATGTAAATATATTTTACAAATGACACAATAATCAAAATATATTTCAATATACATTTTAATATACGAAATTGATATTCTAAGAAAAACTAAGGAAATATATTATTTGTAAATAAATATTTTTTTGTGAGAGATTTTTACATATTTTAAGGTTTAAAATTTATTTTTTTTATTTTTAACATAAAATTGTAGATATTTAAATTTTTAAATATTAGAATTTTAAAGCTAATATTAAATAATTTTATGATAAGAAATTTCTTAGTAAATTAGTTTTAATAATTTATACTTTCAACGCTACCTATAAACTTTTTTGCTAAAACGAAATTATTGTTGTTAGATTTTTATTACTTATTTTATATTTAGTAAACAAGACACGATTTCTATAAACTTTTTAAGGCTAAAACAAGCGAGAATTTCATACATACGTACATACGTTGGATTATAAACACAACTAAAAAGGTTTAAATAAGTTTAAACTTATCTTGTCTTCCAACTATTTAGAGTACAAATATGTAACAGCACATGTTGTAGTTTAAGCTGTTGCAACTGTGATGTTTATTTCCTTTTTTTTTTTGGAGAACAAAAAAAAAAAACAAATTGTTCTTTCTACAAGTTGGATTTGCTTTAAGCAAATAAATTATTGGCTGAAATAAGAGCAAGAGAAAATGAGCGAAAAACTTTAGCTGGAGGTATAAAGAAAAAACTATCAAATGGCGTGTGAAAACGCTCGTTACTAACACTAAATATTTGTTAAAGTAGTTTCAAAATATTTAGGTTTATTTTGGTTATTTTAGGGAGCTGAAATAGTTTTTTATAGAAAGTAGAAGAAAAAGAAGAATATATGTTCAATTCATTTAAAATTAAACATGAGAACATAAAATGTTTGTTTTTTTGTGATAGTCATGTTGTAAATAATAAATAAGTGAGTGAAGAAAGAACAGCAATTGTCAAGAAGAGAATGAGAATTTAGGAGCAACTTAGGTTTAAAAAATAAAGCATACATTTAGGTAGTAATAAAAATAAAAATAATAAATATTGAAAAACATAAATTCATAGCTCTATAATTAAAAAAAAAATAAATAAATATTTTTAATTTTTTTTAATTAAACAATTTTTTATTTTTTTAGTTGGAGTTTTATTAGGATTATTTTCTTTTCTTAATGTTACAAATGTTTGAACTATTGTATATAAAGTTCTTAAAAATTTTATTTAATGTTTGTTGCACAATTAAAATCTGTTTTTCCCCTTTATATAGCCAACTATCTTGTAGAAAAAACTTTTACTTCAATGCAACTTTATGTCTGAGTAAATTTCTTTGAAAAAAAAAAAACTTTATGTTTTCTTGTTATTCTCCTTTACCTGTATAGTCATAAACTATAAAAGGAAAGAATCTATAGATGTATTTAAAGAATTATTGTTATTTTTACAGTTCTTTATTTTTTATTATTATTTTTTTGCTAAAAGTCAGATAAAAACTAAATAAGCTTTATTGCTTATGCAGGTGGGCTACAAAATGTTTTATTTCCGTTTTTTTAAACGATTTTCTTATAACTTTTAATACTGAGAAGGAGATAATTTGATAAAGGATTATGCATTTACTTCATAATAAAGTTTATATAAAAAGGAATTTAAAGGATTGTAGTTGTTTGTAAAAATTGTGTAGAATGCTTTGACGCTTATTTTAGAAGATATAGAGGTCTCTAATTTTCTAAAGACTTCTGAATAAAATTCACAAAAATTCAAACTTTTCCATCAATAAAGAGAATTCACATAAAAAACCGAAAAAAAACGTTTCACTAAAAAAAATCAGTTTTCTCAAAAAAAAGAAAAAAAAAGAAAAAAATGAAACAAAAATTTTTTCTTCGAATACTCGATAATTCTCAAGATATTAATCGAATAAATTTGGATTCTAAAATTAAAATTTTATCCCAGTCAAATAAACAAATATTTTTATCGATTAATCAAATTTTTGTTCAAATACTCGATTTTTTTAATCGATTACTCGAATTAACTTTATTCGAGTATTTCATTATTCGAACAAAATATATATATTAAACTAATATTTTTTTTTAATAAATTAATAAATGAATTATTTTTTTTTCTCATTGAATCAAAAAATTTTTATTCGAGTACTGGATTATTAAAAAAAAAAAATATTGATGGAACATTTTTAATTTTAAATCGAGAAATTTTGTTCAGTCGATCAAAAACTATTTTTTATGCATTGTTAATTTTTATTCGAATAACAAATATATTTATATTCGATTATTCGAAAATTATTGATTGCAAATTTTTTATTTTAAACTGAAAATTTTAATTCATATGAATGCACCGATTAGTAATGTCTCTATAATTATTATTTCAAAAATATTAATCGAATAATGGCCTATATCTTTTCGAATTATATACTTTATCTTAAATTAGAAAGTTTAATCCACACAACAAAATATATATTTCTTATCAATTTATCGATAAATTTTTATTTGAGTACTTAATTATTCGATTTAGATTAAACGAATAATTTTTGAATCTAAGTTTAACAATTTAAATAATATATTTTTTTCGATTAATCATTTAGTTTACCATGTTTTAATTGATAAATTGTTTTTATTTGTATATGATTTTTTGTTTTTATTCGAATATTTGATTATTCGCAGAAAAAAAAATAATATATGAAATTAAAAAAATAATACTTTTTTCAATCGATTATTCGAAAATTTTTTATTCGACTACTCGATTATACGAGAAATATTAATCGACTAATTTAAATATTTCAAAATCATAATACATTTTTATTTATTAACCTTTTAAATTATTATGTTTTAATCGATTACTTAACAAATTTTTATTTGAATGTTATTTTCGAATATTCGAAAAAATATTAATCGAATAATACTTTAATTCCAAATTAAGAACTAATAGTTTTTTTAATTGATTAATTGAAAATTTTCTATCCGGGTGTCATTTAAATTATTATTCAAATTTTTATCTGAATTTTCTGTTTTTGTTTTTATTCGAGTAATCGATTATGGGAAAGAATATTCATTGAATAATATCTTTTATTTTAAATTGAAAAATTTAACTCATGCTAATAAAAAAATTCTTATCGAAAAATTTTATTCGAGCACTCGATTATTTGAAAAATATTAATGGAATGATTTTTTATTTTAAATTTAGTTATTTAAATTCTTTAAATACATAATACATTTTTTTCCTTTAATCGTTTAAATTATTATGTTTTAATCGATTAATTGACTAGTTTTTATTTGAATGTAATTTTTTGTTTTGTTTGATTACTCGATTATTCGAAAAAGAAATTATCGAATAATAATTTAATACAAATAAAGAAATAATGTATTTTTTATTTATTTATATTTTATTTTTCCGAGAATATTTGAAACGAGTTATATTTCAATTTTAAGTTAAAAAATACTACATTTTTTATTTATTAATCGAACCAATCGATTTTTTGAGAAAAATAATTAAATGATTTTGAATCCAAACTAAAATTATTAAATAGTTCAACTAAATATTTTTTAATAAATTTTATATTTATTTTTTTCAAAAATTATTGAAATAAATAATACAATTCCGAATAAATAAATACTTAACAAAATAATATTTATATTCTCCAACCATTATAACTAACACCCAAACCAAAGCCATAATCTGTTTTACCACTAAATGGACCATTCAACCATCTTGAGCCACCAGCATTGGCATTTACTTTGGTAAAACCATCATTGGAAGTAAATAAATTAGAATAACCATTCACTGAGACCTGTTTGCCAATACCCGAGAAGCGTGTTAGACCGGCATTTAAACCATGACCATTGGCATGAGAATAACCCAAGAGGCCACCAGTTTTATCAAATTTAAAACCATTATCCAAAGCAACATTCGATTTGAAGAAGCTACCATCTATACTATGGCGGCCGTTGTTGAAGATATTAGCTGAAACGGATTTGGTTTAAGTATCACTGACGCCCTTATTAATGTCACGACTTATAGCAGCTCCTAAGCCCAGACCATTTTCCCACACTGCCACTAGTTTGTTGGGGTTTGAAGTCGGAACCCTTGATTTTGGAGTCCATTTGTGAGGCTTGAGCGAAGATAGTATTGAGATTATCTACTTTTAGATTGGCACCAATTTGTTTAATGAAATGATCACTGATAGGGGTTTGAACTTTGCTATCAGAGGCACCAAGATTTTTGCTAAAAATAGTATAAAAAAGTATAGTTAAATAAATATTTAAAAATTTAAATTTACTTTTTTAAGTCTTACCTGGCGACTCCTATTCCAGCTCCTGTTATGGTACATCCGCCTATAGTATGGCAAATATGGTACCATAACCAGTAACATTTTTATTTCCTACAACCTTGGTAGCTTTAAGTGAAACATCTTGTCCCCCATTGGGATTTATGGCAACTGAATCTTCAAGTTTGACATCACGTCTTACACGGATATATTGTATAGGATGCGCTGTAGTTGGAGGTGGATAGTAAACTAAATGTTGAGGATAGACTCTTTGAGGATAAGTTTGTACAATAGAAGCCAAAGCTAAACAGTCTGCCAATAATAAAATGCTCTTCATGGTTTAAGAATTTATATTAAAAATAATTATATTTCTGTGTTATGTTTGATGTCGTTGTTGTAACAGATGTCTTTGAGTAGAGATATTGTGGCTTTTATATTCAATTAATATTATTGTTATCATTTGTGCAGTTGTGCATTATAAGATTTTCCAAACGCATGGAAATTCCAAAGCATTGTTTTGTAAGGTTAAAGAAAAGGGGATTTTTTTTGAATGAACATAATTATATGCAATAACATTATGCATCTTTTTCATAAATTAAAACAGGAATTCCCTTTTAGGAGGAACGTTTTTACTAAGTGTGAACAAATTTGTAGCAAGTTCACTGAAGAAAATATGTGGATGAGAAATATAGAGATAATTTCTAAAAGATAATTATTTGAAAACAAAATTGGGCTTTGAAATGTAAGTTTTTCGAAAAAAATGTTTGTGAAACGAATAAAAAATATTCGTTTAATGAATGAGAAATTATTGCTTATTTGAAGGACTTAAATTTTTCTAATACATTTTCAAAAAATATTCGATTAATTTTCATCGAGTAGTTGAGTAATCGAAATTTCGATATATGTCCTAATTGATTAATTGAATAATTTTTGAAAATGTATTATATATATATATATATATATATATATATATATATATAGATATCTATATCTATATATATGTATATATATATATCTATATATATATATATATATTAATTTTTATTTTTAAAAAATGTTTAAAATGTTAACAGCTACAAAAATAAGAAAAATTAGTTTAATCGCTTGAAAATAGCCATTTATACAATTAATCGATAAAAATATTTTATTTATTTGAAGAATTTAAATAATAAATTTTTAAATAAAAAATTATTACATTTATGTTTTTTCAAATTATCGAGTATTCGAATAAAAATTTTTCGATTAATCGATAAAAATATTTTTTTTGATTTGACTGTTTTTAGCTTTTTAATTAAAAAAAAATTATATTTCAATAATTATGTTTTGAATAAGTAGTACTCGAATTAAAGGAAAAAACTTTAAATTTAAAATATAGAATTATTCGATTATTTTTTCCGAATAATCCAATACTCGAATAAAAGCAAAACCTCACATACGAATAAAATAATTCGTTTCTAAACACATTATTTATAAGATTAATATATAATATATAAAAAATTATTACATTTATGTTTTTTCAAATTATCGAGTATTCGAATAAAAATTTTTCGATTAATCGATAAAAATATTTTTTTTGATTTGACTGTTTTTAGCTTTTTAATTAAAAAAAAATATATTTCAATAATTATGTTTTGAATAAGTAGTACTCGAATTAAAGGAAAAAATTTTAAATTTAAAATATAGAATTATTCGATTATTTTTTCCGAATAATCCAGTACTCGAATAAAAGCAAAACCTCACATACGAATAAAATAATTCGTTTCTAAAAACATTATTTATAAGATTAATATATAAAAAATAGTATTTATTTTTTTAAAATTTAAAATCGAGTAGTCGAATAAAAAATTTTCGATTACGAAAATATATTATTTTTGACATGGAATTGTTTTCTAATAAAGTTATTCGATAAATATTTTGCTATTTTCGATTCGAACAAAAATATTCGTATAAATACTTGGAATATACAAAAAAAAGTTAATTACGAGATAAAATTTTATTTTCAGAATAAAAAGTTTAACGATTAGAATAAAAATAAATAAATTATTCGATTAATCGATGTGAATAAAAACTATATTTTTTTTAAATAAATAGCATTTTCTGTTTTTGAATAAAAAAGTGATTTATGCGAAAGATATTTTTTAAATATTCGAATAAAAATTTTTTTTTAAAAATATTATTCGAATAAAAATTACTTTTTAATTAGTCGATGCAAATAAAAAATATCAATTATTTGAATAAGTTGAAATTTTTAATTAAAAAAAGAATTATGTGATCGATATTTTATAAATAATCGAATAAAAATATCAATATTATTCGTACAAAAATTATTTCTTAATCAACGGGGGAAAAAATAATCAACGGGGGAAGAAATTATTATATGACCAGCATATATATAATTTGAATGAGTTTGAATTTTTAGATTCGAATAAAGATATTTCGAGTAATAGTAAAAATTTATTCGAATAATATTTTTTAAATAATCGAGTACACGAATAAAATTTTTTTGATTAATCGATTGTTTAATCGATATTTATTTGACTAGGTCAATTTTTTAAATTTAGAATAACAAATTATTCGATTAATATTTATCGTATAATTGAGTACTCGCATAAAAACTAAAATTTCTAACTAAACTAAAATTGAAATATAAAATATATTATTTATTTTAAAAATTTAAATAATTATATTTAAAATCCAAAATAATACGACTTTTTAACGATTTAAGTTTTAAAATTTCAAATTACAAATTATTCGAATAAAATTTTTAAAATAATAGAATACTCGAAAAATAACTTTTTGAGTCATTGATGAACAAAAATATAATTTTTATTTTTGAATTAGTAAAATATTATATTTCAGAATAAAAAGTTTAATTATCTTTGTTAAATAAGCGAATAAAGATAAATAAATTAGTCGAAGAAATGAACGAAAATAATGTGTTTTGTTTTAAAAAGAAGAATAAGAAGAATACTAAATTATGAATAATTGAATAATAAAACGATAATATTTATGCAATTTTTTCAGTTTAGCTAAAATATTAATTGAATAATATTTTTCCAATAAAATATTATTCGATTAATATTTTTCGAATGGGAATTATTCGATTAATTAGTAAAATATTTTATTTTAGAATAAAAACTTTGATCATTTTTATCGAATAATCGAATAATGATTAATAAATTACTCGAAAAAGAATATTATTTATACGACTGAGTCAAATTTTTTGTTTAAAAAATAGAATTATAACAATTAATAAATTACGAATAATTTAATAAAAATAGGATAATTATATATATATATATATATATATATATATATATATATATATCTAAAATGATAATATTCACTCGAATGTTTCGGTTTGTTTGATTTAATTCGTTTTTTTAACTGATGTTTGATTCGTGGATAAGTGTAGTTTTTATACTAAAATTGGATCTTTGTTATCTGTAGCATAATGCAGTAGCTATTGCAGACTTTTCTCGAGTAAGATAGATCCCCTTTATTAAAGAGGCCCAACGGTATTGTTATTAGTATTTTTTTTTTTAATAAAACCGCCCTTAAAAAAAGAAATACAATTTTAATAAATATAAGAATTTTAAAAAGTACGAATCTATGGAAAAAGTATAATTATTCAATAATGTACCAATTAAAAATTAAATTAATAATTGTGCTATATTCGGCTCTATCAACTCTTCTTTACCCTTCAGTCATGTTGAATTGTAACATAGTACATTTGTGACAGTAATTTCTTTGTGCTTTGGCGTTTTTTGAGTTTTGGCGATTTTTTAAAGCGTTTACGTTTTTTTAGCTTTTGCGTTTTGTCAATTTTTTTGTAGATTTTAGATGTTATGACGATATTTAAAACAAAAACCCAGTTATGATTATTATTGAATTTTAAAATAAGTTTAATGTTTCGAAAAATTATATTATATTTTTAAAGTATCAATTCTGACGACTTTTGTAATTTTAGGGTTTTATTTGAGTCTTAAACTTTTAAGGCGATTAAATATTTTCGCCTTAGAAGATAGTAATTTTCAAAAAATTTCAGTAAAGAAAAGTATATAAGAGTTTCCAAATAAGAGTTTCCAAAAATGTACCAGTTTTTTTTCGCTTACGAAGAGTGCTGTGTTTTTTGACTACTTTTCAGGAAAAAAAGTGTTTCATTTTTACAATTCGCAACATTTTTTTCCTAGGGCATTTATGAATTTTATCTTTAAAAAATAATTCAAAATTTTTGGCGTCCACGACAAAAGAAATTAATAAAATCTACTCATAGCCTTTTTTGTATCAGAAAATTTTCATTATTAAGGTTCTTAACAAAAGTCCTAAGATTGTTTTTTTTTTCTAAAGAAAATTTACACAAACATAGTACTTTTTGTAACTTTTTGTCTAATAACGCTACATGATGCCATAATAAAAAAATCAAAAAGTTATACCTCCTCGTAAACGCATCGACGGTATAAAAAATGTTGATTAAAAGAAAGAAAAAAAAAATAAGACAAATTATAATTTAAAAAAAGAATTCATTTTTAAAAAGTTCTTCTTATAAAAGTAAAAATTTCAAAAAAAAAATTTCAATAGAAAAGAATCAATTTTCATTGAAATTATGAGGTATGAAAAGAAGACGAAAAGTATAAGTTTTAGAAGAGTACCAATTTTCAAAAATTTTAATAATGTATGGCTTAATTTATTCTTAGCACTATCAGCTTTATGTCAAAGATAAAAAACAGAAACATTTTTAGCGTTTTTACTTTTTAAAAGAAAATTAAAAAAAATCTTCAACTTAGCAAGAAAACACTTTCTTCGGACACTAATATCTAAATAACTCCGAAAATATTATGCGTATAAAGAAATTATGTTAGGATGGCTTGAAAATATTTTTAGTCTGCATTTTTTGGTGTATCATTTATATAAATCGTACACATCGTTCTAGAGTGGTGAAATAAACTCGCGTAATGACCTTATTATGAGCGAAATATTAGACACGCTCATAAAAAAGACTCCAGGTCTGATATAAACAAATTAAAGCAGATTCATGTTTAGCACATCAAAATCGATATAGTCCGACTATTCGTCTTTAGGAAAGGATTTTTTTGCCAACTAGTGTTACCAACAAATTACAAACTTAAATAAAACTATCGATGTTCAAAAGACTACCAACCTATAAATTTTTGAAAAATGTACCTATTATTTAAACCTTTAAATAAATAAAGAAAACTAATAATGTTTAAAATTATTAATCTGATTTATTAATCTCATTTAAATGATCAATATATAACGAATATTTGTTTAATAGCAGAAAATTTTGGGAAAGTGTTAATTTGCTGCTATTAAAATAATAAGGTTCATATTATTAAAGATTAGGTAAAGCTAAAATTTATCTCTCGAAATTATTTTAAATAATATTAATTGTAGCTATAAACATATTTATACACACTGTTATCAAAACAAGGAATATATTAAGACATTATTAAGTGAAAGTACAAAATTGTAGTTACCCAACAAACATAAAGATAAACATTGCTAAATTAAAGTTTATTTAAAACTTCAAAAAATTTTAAGAAAAAAAAACCTCCCTTATGACTAAAAATAATCTTTAAATATAAAAAAAATGTTAAGAAATAGTTTATTTTAAATTTATAGGCCATATTCAATGGGTCTTAAATGTTTACTGGGTACATACATCAATTTGTAAACATATATGTATTATAGACCACAAGCTGATAATTGAGTCTAATAGATAAAATGATTCATAAAGAAACAGAAGCTGTAGCTTATGAAGCAACGACAAGGGAACCCCCAAAAAAGCTACTAAAAAAAAACAAAAATAAATGAATAAATAAATAAATAAATATACAATAATTAAAAAAAACTTTTATTTAAAACAAAATTTCAGTTTACTAAACTTGCAGTGAAAACAGTATCTGAATAATTTCAAGTAATGTTAAGGTTTGTCTCACAGTATTTTGTCCCATAGACAAAATTTTTTTGTGGAAACGGAATGATAATCTTATACATACCCTTTACACCTATGGTGAAGGGCATACAAATCAACAACAGAATAAGGTAGTTAGGAATACATTTCTACAGAAACCTACCCAAAATATTTTTTTCAGCAGAACTAATAATTTCGAGGGTATATGGAAAATATTTAGTCTAATGAAAATTTAGATTTCTAAAAATTACCCAATGTTCATAAAAAAGTTGTATAATTTCATAAAACTTTTTTCTATAACAGTATTCTATAATTTTCCTCTTTAATAAATGACAATTTTTATACCCTACATCACCATATGGGGTTGGTATTATGCGTTTGCGCTGATGTTTGTAACGCACAGGAAAAATCATCCAACACCCACCTTAAAGTATACCAATCGATTCAGAATCACTTTTGATCTAATGATGTCTGTCTGGCTGGCTAGACAGCTCGCTGACTGTCCATGTAAGCCTTGTGCATAAAGTACAGGTCGCAATTTTGAAGATAATTTAATGAAATTCGGCACGTACATTACTTCACCCAGATTATTTCAGCCCAAAGAAATGTCCTCCCGAAATAGGGTTTTAACGATCATAAATGCCTTAATATAGCAATATTTTAATGAAGGAAGTTTTGTTAAGTATCAATCTTTGTGCCAAATTTCATGAAGAATGATTGACTATAGCTCCCATATAAAACCTTCTTCCGAAAATCACCTTAACGTGCATAAATCATATACACATGTTAGTATCAAGTTTATATTCGTCATCAATAAGTTTTATATAAGTAGAAATCATAGTGAAAAATTTTATGAGGATCGCTCCATAATTTATCATAAGCCCACTTTCGTTAATCACCCTAAAGTGCATAAATTCATATAAACGTTAGTATTAAGGCAATATTCTGTATTTGTATATTTTATTTTAGACTAAGTAAAAGTATCGGTTCACAATTGTCCACATGTCTGATATAAGACCCTTCCAGGAATTTTGATGAACATACAAAATTATGTGGGGTATCATATGGTCGGGCTTTCTTATTTGTTTATTATTATTTTTCTTCACAACTAAATAAATTATTTATTAATTTCTAAAATCTATTATATAATACATTACAATTTTAACCTCTCCAACCATTATAACTATAACCCAAACCAATATTAAAATTTCTCTGACTAGTGTAGGATCCATTGAACCACTTACTACTATCAAAATTAGCGTTCAAATTTGCAAGACTATTGTTGGTTTTATATAGATTAGCGCTACCACTTAGCGACGCCTGATTACCTATACCCGAAAAACGTGTTAAACCAGCCTTTACACCATGACCATTGACATGAGAATAATCCAATGCACCACCAGTTTTGTCAAAATTAAAACCATTATTTTGACAGATCTTTGTGTAGTATAAAAAACCATCCAAACGATGATCGCCACGATCAAAAATATTGGCTGAAATAGATTTGGTTAATGTACTTACAATACCACGATTAACATCGCGACTAATCGGGATATATGGGAGGTGGGCGTGTCCTTGCTTCGATTATATTTGTATATATTCACTTTGGGTTTAAAGTAATACGCGTACCAAGTTTAAATTTTCTTATACACCTCACTCCATTCCATTTCCTCAATTTAGCTCAAAATAAATTTTTTCAATTTCAGAATATGTGAGAGGTAAGCGTGTACTTGTTCTGATTTAAATAAAAGTTACCGGACTCGCAGATAATCTATATTTAACTGCAATTACAAATTTTCAGGATATATGCTATGTAGGCGTGTCCTTGCTCTGATTAAAAAATTTATTAGCAGGCTTTAAGGCTACTACAAATTTTCCTGACCAGTATTTTAGAAGAAATTCAGAATATATGGGAGGTAGGCATGTCCTTGCACCGATTTTTTCAAAACATCTTTTTTTATCAATTATAAGTCTAAGGTAATATGCGTATCATAGTTGTATGGGAACAAAAAGCACTGTGCGTCTAGCTTATAAATTCTTTCTTACCTTATGTCTGTTATCTCTTTTAAAAACTAAGAAAATTTTATAGCTGCAACATAAAAGGGGAATTTTAGCAAATATTTTATTTTATTATAAAATGTATAATAAAAAATCCCCTATTGGGGTATTCCTAAAGCAATTGATAGAATTTTGCTACAGATAAGAATTTTTCAATTTTAGTATAAAAACTGCACTCTCCTGAAATCAAGCATCAATTACAAAAACGTCTTTAATTCAGAATAATAATTAAAACATTTCACACAATGAAATCAAATTTATTATTAGCGGCTTGTTTGGGTATTGTTGCCCTATTATCAATAGCTGAATCATATCCTCAAAGGGTATATGTACAAAAATTACCCTACTATCCACCACCTACTAGACACCCACCAATACAACGTGCCAAACGTGAGGTTACTATAGAAGATTCTGTAGCTAAAACTGCTAATGGTGGTGCAGATGTTTCAGTAAAAGTTACCAAAACTATAGGCAATGATAATGTTAAAGCTGCTGGTTCGGTATTTGCTGCTGGTAATACGAATGGTGGTACCTTTGCAAAAGGAGCTTCGGTAGGAGCTGCTAGTTTTAATAACAAAGGAGATCTAACGTAAGTAACCTTTTGTGCCAATTTTATAAAAAATGTAATTTAAATTATTAATTTTCATTTTTCTTAACTTTATAGCAAAAGTCTTACTGTTGGTGTAGAGAAATCCGAAGATGCCATACGTCAATCTTTTACCAAACAAGCTGAAGCTAATTTAAGATTAGATAATCACAATAGCCTAACAGGAAAAATATCACAAACAGATACTAAAATCAGTGGTATTGATTTTAAACCCCAACTATCTAGTAGCAGTTTAAATTGGAAAAATGATATGGGCATTGCTGCCTCTATAAGTCGTGATGTTAATCGTGGTGTTGGTAGTGAATTAACCAAATCTATTTCAGCCAATATTTTTGATCGTGGCGATCAACGTTTGGATGGTTCTTTATTTCATACAAAAGTTCGTCAAACTAATGGTTTTAATTTTGATAAAACTGGTGGCGCATTGGATTATTCTCATGCCAATGGTCATGGCTTGACAGCTGGTCTTACACGTTTTTCCGGTATTGGTGATCAGGCGTCGCTAAGTGGTCGTACTAACCTGTATAGATCCAATGATGGTCTTTCAAATTTGAGTGCTAATTTTGGTGGTAGCAAATGGTTGAATGGACCCTACACTAGTCAGAGGGACTATAATTTCGGTTTGGGTTATAGTTATAATGGTTGGAGAGGTTAAAATTGTTTTGTATTATATAATAGACTTTAGAAATAAATACTTTATTTATTTGCGAAAAAATAAAAAAATGTTATTTATTAAAGAGTAAAATTAAAAAATATTATTATTGGAAACAGTTTATGAAAATATACATTTTTTTTTTGATGAATGTTGGGTAATTTGTAGGAATCTAAATTTTCATTAGAGTACACATTTTGAATATACCCTCATTATTAGTTCTGTTCAAACAAATATTTTGGGTATGTTTCTGTAGAAATGTATTCCTAAATCCCTTGTTCTTTTGTTGATTTTTTCTTTTTAATTGTTTAGGAACTTTAAAATTCAAACTTTTCTTCCTCCAGGCAACTTAAAAAAAACATGTATTCAAAAATAAGAGTGTGAAGATAAATACATCAGTTAAATACGTCCTACAAAAATGTTAAACACGCTCCACACGCTGTTAATTGATTTGTTAAAATGAATAAAATTATTTTTTTATAAAAAAACTATATCAAAATTAAATTTTAAATAAAAAAATCAAAATATATTTATAAAACACATTAAAATATAAAATTGTAAAAAAAAATTTTTTAAATATATCACTCTGTACATAAAATTTCTTTGAACAAAAATCGAAAACTTTAAGTGGTTCCAGTGGACATAAGGAGCAAACATGAATCAGGTAACCAAAAGAGTGGAACTAGCCTAGGACTAGTAGATTCTAGAAATGTATGTTCTATGTCCAGATTCCATTTGGGATCAGAGATATATAATTTTGAAGAATGTGTTTTTTCACTATGATTATGTGGAAAAATGTGGAATTTTCAAGTGGCTCCAGTGGACATAAGGAGCAGACATGAATCGGGTAAGCAGAAGAGTAGCAATAGAATTTCATACTATATTTTTTATAAATAACTTTTGAACTATATATTTCTTTTTTCACCAAAAAAATTTACATTTTTCTTCATTATTCCTTTTTAGTTTTAGAAATACAAAAAAAAAAAAAAAAAAAAAATATGAATCTATGGTTCGTAAATTCCAGGAAATATTGAACAGATAATAATTTGAGTTGTGATTTTATTTAATTGTTATCCTCTAAAGCATTTCAAACAAATAAATGCATTTCAATGAAATTAATTAAAATACATGACCTGATACTCAGAACATCAACTTAATCAAATCTTTAATATCAAAAACTTACTGATGCAAAAATTTGGTACAAATCTGATAAAGGGAACAGTACCGAAAATCGTTATTCTTTTACAAAAATAAAATAAATACTTTATTTATTTTTTTTAATTTGATTTCAGTAATAATAGCTTTGCTCCCTTACTTTTCATTACTTCTAAAAAGTAAGAAATTGTAAGAAAAACAACAAAATTCGAAATACCCTGTAAATTTTGAGATATTTCACAAAAAAAAAAAAAAATAAAAGTTTTGATGATTGTTGGTGCACTAAAGATCTCGTAGCTGCTTAAGTTGTAAGTCAATTTTGAATTTAATTAAATGAAGAAAGCAAAAGAAAACTACAAATGAGAAAAAATTTATTAATTTTTTTTATTGATTTGGCTTCCCTATTTCAAATCAACACTAAAGATATCAAGTTTTAAATGCTATTTCATTTACAATGAAATGGGATGTCAACTTTTTAAATCGTTGAAATACTCAAACAATTATATATTTTTAGGCAAATCACTTTATGTTTTATTTGAAACATACTTGGGGCAAAAATAAAAACGTATAAAAATTTAAGTATATCATTCCATATAAAATCAAAAGTTCTAAAATTGTTTCCAATTTAAAAGAAAATAAATCTTGTTATGCTTACAACTATACATCGAAGAAAAAATTTATAATAAATTTATAAAAAATTCAATTTGTTTAAATGTTTAAAAAATTTCTTTCAATATTTGACCAAAATATATACAAATGTATGTGAATAACAAGCTTGATTCTTCTACTTTCCCAAAAATCTTAAAAAGAAGAAATTTATATTTTATAATATTTTTAAAATATTTTTAAATAATATTTTTATTTAGCTTCCAAATAAAATTGTCTCAAAATACGCAAAATTTTCTTTAAGTATAATTCAATAATATCTAGCATAAATATTATATTTTGTTTGCAAAAATTTGCAGAAAACATTTTCTGTGTTGTTACTTAAACGCTTTTTGTAAAAAGTTTTGGATAGATTTTGATTTGTGAAATAAAAAATATTTTTCATTATCTAATAAAACTAGAACTTAGACAATTTTTTTTTTATCGAAAGATGTATTTTCACTCGTATCCCAGCAAAAACTTTTTGGTTTTCGGTAATAACAACTACTTATTAAAGTAGTTTCTTGGTAATGAGGCGTCATTATTATTTGCTTACTCTGTATTACATTAATAAGTACTCAATAGTATAATAGCACAATAATACTGCAATCACGTCGATGAGTTGGCTAGAGCGCCGAATTAACAACCAGAAGGTTGTTGGTTCAACCCCATTCTGAAGCTGTCAGTTTTTTATAACAAATTGTATAAAAAGATATTATAAACTAAATAGTGTTTTTATCGCTTAGGATGCTATATGCGAGATGGTGTATTGAGTAAGACGTTAGTCAGTAAAAACGAATGGTTAGTGTGTGTCCAAGTTCGAGTCTCACTGACGGCAAAATTTGTTTGTTTTTGTTTTCGTTTAGGTACATATTTTTGAGTGTCACTGGAACCACCTAAAGTTTTCGATTTTTGTTCAAAGAAATTTTATGTATAGAGTGATATATTTAAAAATTTTTTTTTACAATTTTATATTTTAATGTGTTTTATAAATATATTTTGATTTTTTTATTTAAAATTTAATTTTGTTATAGTTTTTTTATTAAAAAATAATTTTATTCATTTTAACAAATCAATTAACAACGTGTGGAGCGTGTTTAACATTTTTGTAGGACGTATTTAACCGATGTATTTATCTTCACACTCTTATTTTTGTATACATGTTTTTTTCAGTTGCCTGGAGGAAGAAAATTTTGAATTTTAAAGTTCCTAAACAATTAAAAAGAAAAAATCAACAAAAGAACAAGGGATTTAGGAATACTTTTCTACAGAAACATACCCAAAATATTTGTTTGAACAGAACTAATAATAAGGGTATATTCAAAATGTGTACTCTAATGAAAATTTAGATTCCTACAAATTACCCCATATTCATAAAAAAATGTATATTTTCATACCAATAACAATATTCTTTAATTTTACTCTTTAATAAATATTTATTTCTAAAGTCTATTATTAATACAAAACAATTTTAACCTCTCCAACCATTATAACTATAACCCAAACCGAAATTATAGTCCCTCTGACTAGTGTAGGGTCCATTCAACCATTTACTACCACCAAAATTAGCATTCAGATTTGAAAGACCATCATTGGATCTATAAAGATTAGTACGACCACTGAGCGACGCCTGATCACCAATACCGGAAAAACGTGTAAGACCAGCTGTCAAGCCATGACCATTGGCATGAGAATAATCCAATGCGCCACCAGTTTTATCAAAATTAAAACCATTAGTTTGACGAACTTTTGTATGAAATAAAGAACCATCCAAACGTTGATCGCCACGATCAAAAATATTGGCTGAAATAGATTTGGTTAATTCACTACCAACACCACGATTAACATCACGACTTATAGAGGCAGCAATGCCCATATCATTTTTCCAATTTAAACTGCTACTAGATAGTTGGGGTTTAAAATCAATACCACTGATTTTAGTATCTGTTTGTGATATTTTTCCTGTTAGGCTATTGTGATTATCTAATCTTAAATTAGCTTCAGCTTGTTTGGTAAAAGATTGACGTATGGCATCTTCGGATTTCTCTACACCAACAGTAAGACTTTTGCTATAAAGTTAAGAAAAATAAAAATTAATAATTTAAATTACATTTTTTATAAAATTGGCACAAAAGGTTACTTACGTTAGATCTCCTTTGTTATTAAAACTAGCAGCTCCTACCGAAGCTCCTTTTGCAAAGGTACCACCATTCGTATTACCAGCAGCAAATACTGAACCAGCAGCTTTAACATTATCATTGCCTATAGTTTTGGTAACTTTTACTGAAACATCTGCACCACCATTAGCAGTTTTAGCTACAGAATCTTCTATAGTAACCTCACGTTTGGCACGTTGTATTGGTGGGTGTCTAGTAGGTGGTGGATAGTAGGGTAATTTTTGTACATATACCCTTTGAGGATATGATTCAGCTATTGATAATAGGGCAACAATACCCAAACAAGCCGCTAATAATAAATTTGATTTCATTGTGTGAAATGTTTTAATTATTATTCTGAATTAAAGACGTTTTTGTAATTGATGCTTGATTTCAGGAGAGTGCAGTTTTTATACTAAAATTGAAAAATTCTTATCTGTAGCAAAATTCTATCAATTGCTTTAAGAATACCCCAATAGGGGATTTTTTATTATACATTTTATAATAAAATAAAATATTTGCTAAAATTCCCCTTTTATGTTGCAGCTATAAAATTTTCTTAGTTTTTAAAAGAGATAACAGACATAAGGTAAGAAAGAATTTATAAGCTAGACGCACAGTGCTTTTTGTTCCCTTACAACTATGATACGCATATTACCTTAGACTTATAATTGATAAAAAAAGATGTTTTGAAAAAATCGGTGCAAGGACATGCCTACCTCCCATATATTCTGAATTTCTTCTAAAATACTGGTCAGGAAAATTTGTAGTAGCCTTAAAGCCTGCTAATAAATTTTTTAATCAGAGCAAGGACACGCCTACATAGCATATATCCTGAAAATTTGTAATTGCAGTTAAATATAGATTATCTGCGAGTCCGGTAACTTTTATTTAAATCAGAACAAGTACACGCTTACCTCTCACATATTCTGAAATTGAAAAAATTTATTTTGAGCTAAATTGAGGAAATGGAATGGAGTGAGGTGTATAAGAAAATTTAAACTTGGTACGCGTATTACTTTAAACCCAAAGTGAATATATACAAATATAATCGAAGCAAGGACCCGCCCACCTCCCATATATCCCGATTAGTCGCGATGTTAATCGTGGTATTGTTATTACATTAACCAAATCTATTTCAGTCAATATTTTTGATCGTGGCGATCATCGTTTGGATGGTTTTTTATACTACACAAAGATCTGTCAAAATAATGGTTTTAATTTTGACAAAACTGGTGGTGCATTGGATTATTCTCATGTCAATGGTCATGGTGTAACGGATGGTTTAACACGTTTTTCGGGTATAGGTAATCAGGCGTCGTTAAGTGGTAGCGCTAATCTATATAAAACCAACAATAGTCTTTCAAATTTGAATGCTAATTTTGGTGGTAGTAAGTGCTTCAATGAACCTTATACTAGTCAGAGAGACTATAATTTTGGTTTGGGTTATAGTTATAATGGTTGGAGAGGTTAAAATTATAATGTATTATATAATAGATTTTAGAAATAAATAAATACTTTATTTATTTGTGAAGAAAAATAATAATAAACAAGTAAGAAAGCCCGACCATATGATACCTCAAACCATTTTGTATGTTCATCAAAATTCGTGGAGGGGTCTTATATTAGACATAAAATAAAATATACAAATACAGAATATTGCCTTAATACTAACATTTATATGAATTTATGCACTTTAGGGTGATTAACGAAAGTGGGCTTATGATAAATTATGGAGCGATCCTCATAAAATTTTTCACTATGATTTCTACTTATATAAAACTTATTGATGACGAATATAAACTTGATACTAACATGTGTATATGATTTATGCACGTTAAGGTGATTTTCGGAAGAAGGTTTTATATGGGAGCTATAGTCAATCATTCTTCATGAAATTTGGCACAAAGATTGATACTTAACAAAACTTCCTTCATTAAAATATTGCTATATTAAGGCATTTATGATCGTTAAAACCCTATTTTGGGAGGACATTTCTTTGGGCTGAAATAATCTGGGTGAAGTAATGTACGTGCCGAATTTCATTAAATTATCTTCAAAATTGCGACCTGTACTTTATGCACAAGGTTTACATGGACAGTCAGCGGGCTGTCTAGCCAGCCAGACAGACATCATTAGATCAAAAGTGATTCTGAGTCGATTGGTATACTTTAAGGTGGGTGTTGGATGATTTTTCCTGTGCGTTACAAACATCAGCGCAAACGCATAATACCAACCCCATATGGTGATGTAGGGTATAAAAATTGTCATTTATTAAAGAGGAAAATTAAAGAATACTATTATAGAAAAAAGTTTTATGAAATTATACAACTTTTTTATGAACATTGGGTAATTTTTAGAAATCTAAATTTTCATTAGACTAAATATTTTCCATATACCCTCGAAATTATTAGTTCTGCTGAAAAAAATATTTTGGGTAGGTTTCTGTAGAAATGTATTCCTAACTACCTTATTCTGTTGTTGATTTGTATGTCCTTCACCATAGGTGTAAAGGGTATGTATAAGATTATCATTCCGTTTCCACAAAAAAATTTTTGTCTATGGGACAAAACACTTTGAGACAAACCTTCAAATTAGTTGAAATTATTCAGATACTGTTTTCACTGCAAGTTTAGTACACGGAAGAAATTTTGTGCATGTGTGTTTTTTTGTTTTTGTTTTTTTTTTGATAATAAAGATTGTTTTAAATTAAAGTTTTTTTTAATTATTGTATATTTATTTATTTATACATTTATTTTTGTTTTATTTTTAGTTACTTAATCTTTTTTTTTTGGGGTTCCCTTGTCGTTGCTTGATAAGCTACAGCTTCTGTTTCGATGTGAATCATTTTATCAATTAGACTCAATTATCAGCTTGTGGTCTATAATACATATATGTTTACAAATTGATGTATGTACCCAGTAAACGTTTAAGACCCATCGTAAATGGCCTATAAATTTAAAATAAACTATTTCTTAACATTATTTTTTTTTTAAAGTCGTCATAATGGGAAAATATCCAAAAATTTTATATATATATATAAATTTATATATATATACATATATATATATATAAATCGCTAAAAAATGAAAATGAAAAAATTCTTCATTGCGAATTATAAACACCATAAATGTAAACTAATAAATTACTTATTGTTAAAATAGACATTTTTTGTTTGTTTTGTTATTTTAAATTCATTAATAGAAATGTATGAATGCTTATAAAAGGATAAAGATTTACTTAAATTTGGGAAATGTGGCAACGCTATTAAAAATAAAAAATATTTATTAATTATTTTTATAAAAATATTTTGTGTATAGATATTATTAAAAGTATACGGAAATATTCATAATTTTCTAAGTACTTATTCACGCAAAACTAAAGGCAAAAGTTGTAAGTTTGTAAAAATATAGTCATATATACAATAAATTGGAAATATAAAAATTAAAGCAAATATTTCTGAAATGAGGCATGATATTGACTTGAATCTTTTTGCAAAAGATCGGAAATTATATAAGCTTAATTTGGAATACATATTTTTAAAATTTCTTTCGCTATTTAGAAATAAACCAAACAATTTTTTTAATTGTAATAACATATTTGTTTATAAAGATATCTTAATAAAATTTGCAGAAAATGTGGGTCTTATTAATATAAATAAAAGGGTAGGGTTTTCCTGAATTCCCAAATAAACTAATCAAAATTCGCAAAAATGGGATTTTTTACATTTTTGGCTATAGAAACCACATTTTTCCAAAGTCCCGTAGATTTTGATTTAAAACCTTTAACAACATATTGAGGATTCTTAAAATATATTCCGCTTGTCGATCCGTACTTTGGGATTTGAGAAAATATGGTCTTAAATCAAAACTTTCACATAAAATGAGTCGAATTCGGGAGGGCATGTACCATGACCAATTGGGTTATTGAGTTTGTCTTTTATCTTAAAGTCATCTCTGTGAAGTTAAGTTTCAGATAAGTGCAAAATTATTATATGTTGCTAAAGAAAATTTTATTTTAGATAAAAAAGAGTGTAGATACTTTAGCGGCTAAAAAAAAACAAAAAGTCGTCTTTTTTGCAGTTTTCAAATTCAAAATCGTTTATTTTTGGACTCGGTAAAGATATAGACTTCAATAGATAACTAGTTAAGAAAAAAACTAATATAATCGGTCGGAAATACTAGGATATATATGAAAAAACTGGACCAAGAACATGTAAAATTATAAGAGATAAATAGGTCTTATTAGGACCTACAACAATATATAAAAATATTTAAAATCGGACGAGAAACAAAAATTTTGCAAGCGATTAAAAATTTTTTATATCAGAGGTACCTCTGCCCCACTGCGTAGTTTTGTATTTAAATTTAAAAAATATTTCACATCTTTTACCCCAAATTAAATAGAGGGTAAGCCTGCTGCACTTATTAACAGTAATCTCAAACACTTTCTCGAAAAGAATTTATATTTAATATTATATTTAATATGAAAATTTCACAAAAAATCCGAAATTTCACTAAAAATTCTTAATTTCACAAAAAACTTTTAAACCACTAAAAATTAGAAATTTCATCAATAATAAAAAATTCGAGAAAAAATTTAAAATTTCACTGAAAATTTGAAATATCGTAAAAAAATTCAAAATTACACCAAAAGATCCGAAATTTCACCCATAATCTGAAATTTCGGTACAAATCTGAAATTTTACCAAAAAAAAAAAAAAAAAACAATCCAAAATTTTGATTAGTTTTTTTTCTATAAATATATACTTTAAAATAGACAATTACAGAGTTGGTCGCACATTTTCTGTTCTACCTTAATCATAAAAAATTACACAATTTTGAAAACAATTTCCTACATATAATTTTCCCTTGTTGTAATGTTGCAACGATTTTTTCGTTTGCTTATAAAAAAATGTAGTTCAAAAAGATTTTCTCTGATTAAAATATTGTAATTGTCAAATTTTATATTTTTTATTTTTTTTTAAATTCTGATTTTTATATATTGCAACACTCACCTTAAAGTATACCAATAGACTTAAAATCACTTTCATAGTCGATTAAACGATATCCGTCCGTCGGGCAGGTTTCCTGGATATCTGGCTGGGTGTTAGTCGGTCCATATATAACTTATTCACAAACGCAAGTCGTAATTTTAAAGATAAATAGATGAAATTTGGAACGTATAATAATCGGTCGATTATTTCACCTATCCCCCCATGAAAATGTTCGCCCGGAATAGGGTTTTAATACTCATAAAAGCCTTATTATGTTACTATTTCAATAATATTTGGTACAAATAAGTTTTATATAAGAGTGAATCAGAATTTTTTGGATCCATAATTATGCATAGATCCCTTATAAGATCCGAAAATCACTTCAATTCGCATAAATACCACATAAATGACAGTATCACGGTAATATTTGACACAAATTTTATATAAGCAGAAATCATAGTACCAAGGGTTCATAAGGATGAATTCATAATTGGCCTTAGGTCTCATTTCTGAAAATCTCGCAAATGATTTTAAGGCTCAAATGCAATGGTGAAGTATATCATATTATTGGGCATGACCGACTGTAATTTTTTTGATAAATCAATTTTTTTAAATTTTTGGTGAAAAATTCGGTTTTTAGTGAAAAATTAGATTTCAAGCGCAGAATCAATTTTCTAATGAAAAATCAAATTTTTAGTGAATAAACGGATTTTTAATGAGAAATTAAATTTTAGTGAATAATTGGTTTTTAGTGAAAATTTGGATTTTTGATGAATAATGGGTTTTTTTTTGGTGACAATTTGAATTTTTGGTGAAAATTCAGATTTTTTGTGTATAATCGAATTTTTCTTGAAAAATCGAGTTTTTAGTGAATAATCAGTTTTTAATGAATTTGAATTTTTGGTGAATAATCGGATTTTTAATGAAAAATTAAATTTTGTAATTTTTGTGAAAAATCGAATTTCTAGTAAATAATTGTTTTTTGTGAAACTTAAAATTTTTTAGTAAAAATTTGGAATTTTGGTTGAAATTTAAAAAAAAAAAAATATTTTTTTTGCAAGAAATTAACAAATTTTTCGCAATGTTATAATGCTCTTTTAAATTTCCAAATACATTTTAAAAAATGTTAAATAATGAGTTATTTTAAATAACATATAACACAATAACTCAAATAACTTATTTTGTGAATTAGGTAATTGTATTTTTTTTATTATTTGATTTTTCTAATTATTTATTTATTTTTTTTTGATTATATTTTTTTTTTGATTTTTTTATTTCTTTAAAATATTTCATAGAAAAGTGCTAAACGTTTTAGAACAAATCATCCCTTAAGCCTTAAGAGGGGCAATTGTTTACATATTTTCTAATGGTAGATTACCGTAAGGGGTAGTTGTCAAGAAAGCGGTAATTTAAGGACAGCAGCATACTCAGAGAATATAGAGCATATTTTGGGACATACTCTCTAGAAAAAGCTTAACTACTCTAAAAGCTTTTTTTTTACAAAATACCTTTCTCACAGCTTTTATTTCTTTTAGCAAGACAAGAGCGAAACGGTTAATAAAAGCTCATTAGAGACAAGAAAAGAAGAAAAAAAAAAAAAAAAAACGAAATAAAATAATGAAAAAATACCGCACAATAACAAATTCAATGTGTCAGGAATTCATTTAGTTACACGTGTATTTATTTGCTCTATAGAATGATTTTTTCTCGATTTTGGCAAATCACATTGTACGAAATAAATTGAAGTTCATTGATTGTTGTAAATTTGTTCGTTTTTTTTTTTGGAGCAAATTTAAGCTGGAGAAAAAAAACAATAAGCTAAATAAAATACTTATACAAAGGTACATATTAAAAACCTTAAATTTGCTAACAAATAAAATAATGTAGCATACTTTAAGGTGTCTTAAATTATGTAAATATAAAGTAGGCTTTTAGTGTGATTTTTATTTTATTAAGAAAATCTCCTTAAAATTGTTTTATTATTTAGTTTAAATTTAATTAAAATTTTCTGTTAAATAGTTTGTGGAGAAGAAGACATATATGAAAATATTTATTATGGTTTTACATTTAATATTTTCTATGTATTTGGATTTTTGTCTGTTGTCTACATTTGAAATTTTATTCAATTATGCATACAATTTGAATTTATTAAATATAATAGTTATTTTTTATGTACTATAATGAAACTATCTATATTTCAAGTGAGCAAATATGTTTGTTTGAAATATTTTTTTCTATATTTACTCTATATTTTGACCATGACCTAAAATTATATTTTGTATTGTACTTAGTTGTACGAATGTTTGTATATAGTATTTTCTATATATGTATGTATGTGTGTAGAATAAGTGTGTAGAATGTAGTTTTATTTTTTTAAATATACAATATATGCATGATGCTGCTAAAAATTCTAGTATTTTTCGTGTATTTTTTTTCTTCTTATGGTTGCAATGAAACAGCATCCTTTCAAACTTGTTTGCTGTGGTTATTTTCCAAGTAGAACAAAAACTTTATACTACCAAACATTCTAGTATTACTTACTTATATACTAACGTTTTTAGTGTTGAAATTGAAAATCATATACTATAGTGTGTTTGATAGTGAAGTAAATACAAGTGTATACATAGTTCTTTTATGAATAAGTGCTATTTTGCTATCACAACTACAATATCTTATTATGAAAATATCAGTTACTTGATATCATAATACTGGGAAAAAGCGTCATAATCATGAGTGGAAACATTATTGGCAGCATGTGCGCCATAATATAATCACCCGTCGTTGACAAATAGTATCAATTTTCGTCAGCTGAGGTAAGTAAAATTGTAAATGTTTACAGCAACATTTACTTAAAACATATGAAGAGAAAGAGGACCACAATGAATTGGAGATTCAAAATTGCTAGGGAACAATACTATGTGTATTGTGTCGATAAGTATAAGCAGACTGGGACTGCGAGAGTGAAAGAATTACTCCATTAACATTTACCTTCCATAGACATCAATCCAGAGGAAGCTAAAAGTCTATAGTTGATTCATCAATTAAAAGCAACTGATTGACTCTTAATTGCTGTATTGATTTTTTATCTATAGTCTCAGATTCTTTAATTAGACAATATTAACGCGCATTTAGACGATATTAAGGCGCATTTAGACATCTAATATGGATTTTGAAGTAGAAACATTACACTGCACAGTGGGGCAGAATATACTTTTTTTTGGAAATAAATCTGTAACTTTTAATCGGCTGGTTGGATCTATATAAAATTTTACACAGACATAACAGGAGAGTGTGCAATTTTATGTTTGGAAAGGAGATCCCACAGATCCCTCAAGAGCGGAGCTATTGGGGCTAAAAATAGTCTACTTATGACATAGAAAGGTTTTAATCGCATGCCAATTTATTGTGTCTTATCCGATTTCAAATATTCTTACATCTTACATCATACTTGTATATGCTATTAATCTCTTATAGTTTTCAAGTTATTTGGATTTAAAATTCTGATCCAGATTTTTCATTATATAGACCAATGTTCTAGTCCGATTTTGTATTTTTTCTCAGTTAGTTAAAGAACAAAATTTCCTTTCGAATAAAAAACGTTTTAAGTCGATATCTTTTCCGAGTCCAAAAATAAACGATTTTTAAAAAATTTGGATTTTTTGTGTTTTTTGGTCGATAAAGTGTCTTTATTTTTTTTTCTCTAAAGTAAAATTTTTCTTTACAATATATAATAATTATCTTCTTTTTCTGAAAGGTATTTTCATGGAAATGATTCTAAAATAGAAATCAACCTTAATCATCCAATAGGGCTAAGTACAGACCCTCCCGAATTTAACCCATTTTGTATCAAAATTTTGATATGTATAATTTTGGAAAAAAAGAACAATTTTAACAGCCGTTTAGTACTATTAAAAATTTCAAATTTTATGAAAATTGGCACAAATATATTTCATATAAATATCAGTGATTAATCCACAATTGACCATAGCTGCCATATTGAGTCGTATTCCGAAAATCATTTTAACGTACATAAATTCCATATACTTGTTATACCCTACACCACCATAGGTGGTTGGGATATTAAGCGTTTGTGCTGATGTTTGTAACGCATAGAAAAAGTTACCCAACACCCAGCTTAGAATATACCAATCGACACATTGGTATTTTGAATTGATCTAACGAAGTTCGTCCGTCTGTCTGGCTGGATGGCTGACTGCCCATGTAAACTTTGTGCATAAAATACGGATCGTAATTTTAAAGATAATTCAACGAAATTTGGCATGTGGGACTTTTATGATACAAGAACGAAGCCTATTGAAATTGGTTGTGATCTGTCCATTATTTCACCTAGCCCCCATACAAATGTCCCCCCCGGAATAGAGTTTAAACACTCAAAAATACCTTAAAAATAAGAATAGTTTAATAAAATTCGGTGCAAAGAAGTTCTGTATAAGTATCAATCTTTATAGCAAATTTTATGAGAATCGGTATATAAACCCCTCTTTCTAAAATCACTTTAACGTGCATTAATCCCAAGTTAATATTCCACACAAATAAGTTTTATGTAAGTAAACAACATTGCCAAATTTTATGAGAATGGGTGCATAATTTACCACAGCTCCCATATAAACCCATTTCCATGAATCGCCATAAAGTACATAAAATCATCTAGATAATAGTATTAATGCATTATTCTGTATTTGTATATTTTATTTTTCATTTAATAAAATTGGCCACATTTGTAATGTAAGTCCCCTTCCCGAATTTTTATGCTCGTACACAATGGTGTAGTGTATCATAGAGTCGGTCTTGACCGACTATATCTTTCTTTCTCGTTCAATTAATGTGTGTGTTCAAAGAAAACATTACGTTTTTTTTGTTACAAAAAAAAAAAAAAAGAAAAAAAAAACAAAAAAAAAAAAAAAAAAAAAACAGATGAACGGAATAAGTTTGGATTAAAACTAGATTTTCTAATATATCATTTCGTATAAAATTTTTTTCCTAACTAGATTGTTTTTAATTTTTTTTTGGTATGACTTCTGAAAAAAATGTTAATGTACTTTTACGAAATTTTTCGCGGAATCACTCTACAAGAATTTAAAACTAATAATCATAATTGAGCACTGCTGGATCCTATTCCTTTACTCTGAGGAACTAAAATAATATTCCCAATTCTGCATGCATCTACTGTAAAGACAAAATCCTAAACCTGGCGAGAAAATTTTAAAAACATTGTTGCATGTCACAGGTGTCATCAATGTTTTTTTTATGACACTCTTCGTTATAATTATTCGAGTTTATTTAGGCTAAAGAAGCAAAAAATCACAAATCTTGTCGCATTTTGAGTAAACTTGTCGTACGACAAATTGTTTTGTAAATTTTTATTGTTTTCAATTCGATACTATTCAGGACCATTTTCTCGATTATTCGGTATTTTAAACTTATGCCTTGAAACATGAGAAAAATTAAGCAATAATGTATGTTTTCCAGGCTAAAACAAAATATTAAAAATATTCGTATTTTTTATTATTGAGGATCTTTAATCATTCTATGCCTCAGAGTTCTTCTCAGCTTTATTATTTAAAATTTATTTAGCTTTGATAGATTAAAGTTTGGGCATAGCTTTAATATGACTCATATTTGTTTTTGTCGAAATGAATACAACGTGCCATTAAACGGAGAAACATGTTTGGCATAGCTCTTGGCAGCTTCTTTATTTTTGGGTTTGAAATTCATTGTTGTGATTTTTTCTTTATCTGAACCAAGTTTCATCTCATTCTTTAGGTCCTTGCTAAGCTTTTTTTATTATCCTGAAATGTAATACTTTTGTCAAAATTTATTTAATCAACATTTTCTAGTAAGTTCAAAAGAAGTTAAAAAAATTTAATTTTATTTTGTAAACTTTTATAGCACTCAAAACGACCGCATTTCAAGAATTCCATCTGCTGTCAAATCTGACATGTCTCTAGTAGATATCGAACTTTAGCAAATACTTTGTGTTTAGGTTTCAACGAAATCAAAATGGATAAGACACCACGAGTGCTGATGAAGTGTGTAGCGGCACAGAAAATACGTATTCCATTCTACTGGTGTCTAATTATAGTTCACAAACTCTGCTGTGGTACAGAAACAACAAGGCAATTAACGATTGCAAACTTGTTTATGGTCCTTCGAGGCGGATGTCGACTTGCGACACTACATCTATAACAGCGTTTACGATGCAAGGTTCAGTCTTTTTTTTACTTGCCTGGTGCTAACTGAGTCCCTCAAAATTGCATCCAGTGCGAGACGGGCGCATTTTTTAGGTTAAGGTTTAAACGAAACCAAAATGGATAAGACACCCCGAATGCTGATGAAGTGTGTAGCTGCACAGAAAATACGTATTCCATTCTACTGGTGTCTAATTATAGTTCACAAACTCTGCTGTGGTACAGAAACAACAAGGCAATTAACGATTGCAAACTTGTTTATGGTCCTTCGAGGCGGATGTCGACTTGCGACACTACATCTATAACAGCGTTTACGATGCAAGGTTCAGTCTTTTTTTTACTTGCCTGGTGCTAACTGAGTCCCTCAAAATTGCATCCAGTGCGAGACGGGCGCATTTTTTAGGTTAAGGTTTAAACGAAACCAAAATGGATAAGACACCCCGAATGCTGATGAAGTGTGTAGCTGCACAGAAAATACGTATTCCATTCTACTGGTGTCTAATTATAGTCCACAAACTCTGCTTTGATACTGCCAAACAGAGAAAACAAGACAATTTACGATTGCAAACTTGTTTACTATGTTTTGGAATTACAAGAAAACAAATTTTGAAAGTAGATTTCAAGAAACTGACAGACATCATCTTTTCAACTTTCCACATGAATATTATAGTAGCAATTACACTTTCTAGAATATATGGAAATAAAATTAAACTCTTTAATAAATATTAATAAAAATTACTTCCATATATCTAATCCGAAATAAGTTTTTAAAATTTTAAATACTCTGTGTAACATTTTCTTTTCAGGTATTATTTATATTTGACTAAAAGAAGGCGTGAAAATGGGCGAATCTTCTTCGAGTTTTCTAAAGATTTAAAAGACTTTCAAGATTATTGTAAAAATTTAAATTTCTTTGATTTTTAGTTGGTCACATTATTATATATATATTTCAAAAACATGTATGTGGTTTTTTGTATACCGAGTACTTTTCAATACAATTTCAAATACATAAACATACACATGAATAGATAAACATATATGTATATTAGACTGCACCAAAATTTACCGACTTTTGAGTAATAATAATTCTATTTACTCTGAATACCAGTTAAAAAAAATTGACAAAATTCACAAAATTCAAATCGCAGGTACGGCTTGGTTATATAAGGTATTGACCTAATTCTTTTTTAATTTTATTTCCCATAGTGTTCTGCATAGTTTTATTCCAACTCTTCGGAAATTTGTTTAACAACATTTTTAAAAGTTTAAAATTGGAATTTTAAAACTGTCTTAAAAAAAAAATCGAGATTTTTTAATCAAGCACAGGAGTTGGAGAAACAAAAACATATTTTTCAGTATTATGGTTCAAGCTTAATTAAAATAGCACTTCATTTAAACATTTCTTAAAAAATTAAAAATTTGTTTTTATACTCCTTACGCAAGTGGTCTAAAAGACATTTATGGTCTAGGGGTAATAACTTAAACGTTTTTTAACCGATTTTTTTTTTATATCTTGTTTGATAGATAATTACGTATAGATTACGATTTTTTAACATTTTGTTACAAGGCAAAGTATTTAATAGCTAAATTTTTCTAAAAACGGTAAAAAGGCCATATCTTCCCATACAAACTTCAGGTCCAATGCGGCACGGGTTAACAATATCCGATTTCACTAACATTTAACACAATATATTTCTACAATCCAATGAACGATTCTAGGGGTAGTTAACGTCAAAATTCAAAAGCCGGTAAATTTTGGGGCAGTCTAATGTATATGCATATATATGTAAGTATATACATATACTTACATATGTATACGAAAATGTCCTAATGTTATGTGGTAGTAATAGTTATTAGTGATCATAACCATTTAGTTGGTATAAACAACTCTGCAGTATCATATGTACCTATTATATTATTAGTCACATCTGGTTTGTTGCTTGCTATCCTTATTATTGAAAATCCTATATCTACTTTTATATATGTTGATATTGTTGCATCAAAAAAAAAAAAAAAAAAAAAAAAAATCTGTTATTAAAACCTTAAATCTGATTTTATGAACATTTTAATGTCACATTTTTACATATTTACTGCAAAAATACCTACAATAGTACTGTTTGTTAAGCGACTGCATAATTGTAGAGTATTTGGAGGCATTTGCATGTGTGTGTGTATTGGGGAATTTTTATGTTTTTTTTTTTTTAATATTTTTTGTGGTAATGTTAACGATTTGTAGACTATTTAAATTATTGTTTTATACATTTTCCATATATGTGTTTTCATAATGAGAACAACAACAAGTGGGTAAAAGGTAACCACGTAATTATTTTCCACAATGAGTTGGTTGTTTGGTTGGATGGATGGATAAATGAATGAATGACATCCACTAAATGTTGCAAAGAATATTAAGGAAATTTTAATAAGGAATTTTCAATAGGGATTGCAAAAAATTTTGCTTAATTAAAAAAAAAAGAAAAATTAAATGATTCGGATGGCAAACAAATTGAGATGGAAGCTATTATTTGCTTTATTATTAACTAACCCATATCTTAATTATTGAAATATAATATAATTTTTTTGAAAATAATTCTGTAACTTGTGAACTGTAAGAGATATCAGAATAAAATTTGATTTGATATGATCATAGCTGTGTTGTTTTCGAATAGATTTGGAGGAGCTTAATCCCCTAGCGGGTCAGGGGGGTAGTAAGTGGAGCTCCAAAATTATTCTCCTCGGGTATGTAATTTTTTTTAAACCCAAGAAATTAATTTATAATTTTATTGTAAAACAAAATTTACATATGTATAGTCTTATATATGGAGGTTATCTCTTTCCATTAAAGAGATATTTTGTTCGAAATATTTTTCTTTCGTATTAGAGTTTATTGTTTTTCAGTTTAATTTGGGAATAAAATTTTTTAAAAATATCTACTGGAGTCGTTATAAAAATTCTAAGGGCCTGATTCAGTGTGACAATCAAATTGTTTGAAAATAAAATTTGTATGAAAACTACTCAAAAAACATTTAAAAAAATGAGTAATTTTCATACAAATTTTATTTTCAAATAATTTAATTGTCGTACTGAATCAGGCCATAAATAATATTGCAGTAAGAATTATTTATATATATTTGGGGGATTCATGTCATTTTGCCATAATGTTCAAAAAATGTTACAATGGATTAAAAATAAAAGTTTAAACGCTTCAGTTTCACATTTGTACAATTGTGCACAAATCCCCTTTTCAAATGTTGTGCAATATTAGGGATAAGAAAATAAGAAATCGTTGTAAATAATTGAAAAATTTTGTTAAAATCAAAGATACATGTAATGACTTTATTTTAATTAATGTAACTATAATTTTTTATAACGCAGTTAGTAATAACTTTTAAATATAAACAAAAAAACAGCTGAATTATAAATGCACAATTAAGCAGCACAAGTTTGTGAGACTAAATAGTCGCGCAAATTTATAAGTGTTGTGCAAATGAGTTTCCATACAATTTTTGGCGGTTCGTTTATTTATTTATTTATTGAAACAGACCAGAGTGTCTGCCGGGAATCAACAACTTCCACTCCAATAGGCTAGCTCACTACCAACTATCCTACAGTAGCACCCTATTGTTTCATTAAAAAGCTTTTTTATTTTTTAAAATTTCATATTTTTGGGTTTCTTAAGATTATTTCATTTCTAAGAAACAAATATTTTTTTGTTGTGACCTATAACATCTTTTTAATGTTTCCAAAAGAAAAGTCGTAAAGTTAAACTGGAGGTATTTTGGGTGTTAAATTCCCCGCAAGCTTCATCCCAATTTTGACAATTTTAAAGATTTTATTTTTTGATTTTGTTTCATAAATTTTAAAAAGAAACTAAAGTCGGAATTAAAAAGAGAAACTATTTAATTGAATACTTCCATATGTTTTTTGAATGCACAAAGTATTTTCTAAGTCACGCCATTTGTAAAGACGGAGTGACCATTTTAATGTAAAAAAGTTAATTTTTGAAATACATTTTTCCTGGACCTTTCATTTTAGAACAATTTTATGCATACTATGTCAAAATTTCAATATGATATCTTTATTACATTAAATTTTATTTCAGTTCAAATATTAATAACAATTCTCAAAAAAAAAATCTTAAGGGACTCTAAAACATCTAAGCTATGGTTGTTTGAAATTTTATTCAGATATTGCTAAAGGTTCAGGTTACAGAATTATAAAAAACTTTTAGAACTTATGTGGGTGCTCATTTCTTTTTTCTTTATTGATTCTTTACCTTAATTCTTTAGAACCTTTTTTTAAAGACCTTTAATTTTGTTAAAGACAAAATGTTATTTTCAAAGTTTATAGATTTTTTCTTTTGTCTCATAAAGCAAAAAAAAAAAAAAAAAGGCAAAATAACAGCAAATGTCACCGAAGATGAAAATTAAATTTAACCATCATCTGTCAACTGCATTTGTTTACTTCAAAATTCTGTTATGTCTAAACAAACACAACAACAACCTTAAACTTAATACAGATTGTTGAAACACGCCTTCAAACCTTCCCCTCACCTCACACATTCTTCTGAACAAATTTTGCATAGAAAGGCAAGAAACAGCAACTGAAAAAAAATCGTCAAAACTTTATTAAGTTGAGAGAGCGAAGCAATAAATGAAGACAACATACATCAAGAGTTTTGTATGACAAAATAAACTTCTTTTTGTTAAACATAATAACAACTACAACCTTATTGTTGTTGTTGTTGTTGCTTTTGCTGTAGTTTATGGTTCCCTGGCGATTACATTTACACTATTATATGCGTCGAGACTTTTGTCAGCCTAGTGTTATTCTACTGTAAGTAACTGAAGAGAAGTGAAGTAAAAATAAAGCACTAGATCTAGCTGGATGTTAAGCAGCAAAACAGTAAATAAATGAAGCATACTTAAAGGCTGTTGTATTAAAATTTTTCAAAAAACTAAAGCAAAAAGTGAAGGAGTAAGTTATAATTTGTTTGCTGCCATCCATTTCATCTTCTGTTGTTGTACTTTAACAAATGTAGAAAACTTTTAAATAAACAAAGAATAGTGGGGGAAAAATGTATTTAGTTTAAAAAAGTTTAAGTATTTTTCTTCATTTAACAAAATTTCATAGTTGCTAGAAGAATTTTTGTTGTTGTTTTTTTTTTTTTTGTTAGGGAAATAAGTTATCATGAAGACGACACATAAAGTTAATTTACATAACAAATAGTAAATAAAACAACAAACAGGGAACAGCGAATAATTATTATAAATTAGAGGAGGTATTTTTAATAACACTATGCGATAAGTTTTGGGTCATCAAATATTAAGTATATCAAGTATAAGTATACTAAGTATACCATCAGGTTAATATACATCTCCAAAGGGTTTTGCTTTTTTCTTATCAGTGATTTTTTTTTAAATCAGTAAATTTCAATATACTTATGGCTAGGGGAAAGTGGGGTATTATGACATATGGGGTAATGAAGAAAATTTTATTTATTTGGCGCATTTTTATTTATTATTATTTCTTTTTGCAAAGGAGATTACTGGTATAAGTTTGCTATTATTCCATTACATTTCCAATTTATATTTCATCCATGAAACCTCTTCGAGAGAAAGCAAATAAAATATATTAAAAAAGGTTCTTATACTCTGCCTGTTACTTGAATAAGGAATCACATTTTTTTAATTATAATTAAGTATATCTCCTAAACTAAAGTTTAGAAAAAATAATTTATTTAAAGACATGTATTTCTGTGGTACTATTTCGTGTGTCACTTGAATAAGGAATTCTTTTAATATTAATCAGGAAGGCTATGATTTAAATTTCTTTCAATATAAACGGCTAGAGAATTTTTAATTTGATAGTTTTTAAATAGTTTTTATTCAAAATGGGACGTGGTAAGGCTCTTAATAACTCTGAAAAAGAAAAAAATTCTGATTTTGAAATCTCAGGGTCAGAATCCGGTCCAAATGGTCAAAAACATTAATAGAAGAAAGACAGTTGTGTACAATTATTTAAATAAAGTGGAAAGATATGGAAAAAACATGAAAGGGCGTTAGAAAATTGCAACAACTCCAAAAGAAAGACGAAAAATTCTTAGAATTGCATCAAATTATGCCATGTCGGTATCAAAAATACGTGAAAAAAGTGGAGTCAGTGGCAGTCTAAGAACAGTGCACCGTATTTTAAAGTCGTGCCCATACATAGTCCGACGAAAACTGCAAAAAAACCACCACTTAATGAAAAACGCAAATCACAACATCTACAGTTTGCAAAAAACAATGAAATGGTCCAACAAATGGTTTAAAGTTGTATTTTCCGGTAAAAAAAGTTTAATATTGATGGTCCCGACGGGTATAACTATTACTTCGATGACCTAAATAAGGAGGAATTATTTTTGAGCCGCAGACACAGTCGAGAAGGCGGAATAATGGTATGGGGTGCCATTTCGTATTATGGTACCATAGAATTGGTTTTTGTATCCAATAAAATGACTGCAACGACTTACAAAAACATTCTGGAGGAAGCATTTCCAAAATTTAATGATTTATTTGGACCCATACCTTGGACGTACCAACACGTCAACGCTCCGATTCATACCGCCAGAGCAGTAAAACAATGGATTAATCAACAAGGTGTTCACCTTTTGGATTGGCCCCCATATTCACCAGACCTGAATCCAATGTAAAATGTCTGGGGTTGGCTTGCAAGAAAAGTTTATGAAGGAGGAAAATAATTTGAGTTCAATTTCGCTAAATTACTTAGAGTCATTATACAAGTCGATGCCAAATCGCATTTTTGAGGTAATTTCTAAAAATTTTGACAGTACTCATTACTAATTGAATGCTAGAAGATAATAACTTTCATTTTTATAACCTAAAATTTAAAAATACATTACAGTTTGCTTAGTTTTAAAATATTCCTTATTCAAGTGACACACGAAAAAGTACCACAGAAATACATGTCTTAAAATAAATGCTTAATTTTAGTATAACAAAATATGTATATTTTTTATTTCTTCAGGAAACTAATGCCAACACTTTGAAATTTGGTTGTGCAAAAAATTATTTTTTTCTGAACTTTAGTTTAGGAGATATACTTAATTTAAAGTTAAAAAACTCTGATTCCTTATTCAAGTGGCAGGCAGTGTAAGTTGATATCCAAATTAAACGCATTTTTAAATTGGTGAATACAAAATTAAGTACTTTATTTTACACATACTTAAACTACAAATAAGTTTTGTCACAAAAAGAAAACGCTCCCTATTTATCATAAAATTATAGAATTATAGAATAGAAACAATAGAACATATGGAAATTGGAAATAATTCTGTAAACACCATATCGATAAGGCTAAAAGTTCTTAGAACCAACAAGTACCATTACATTGGTTTATTAAAGGAAAAACAAAAATCTGTATTTAAAAATTGCGATAATAGTAGATGGTGTAAAAATACATACTTGAGGAACCTCGTTCAAATGGTCTGTGCACTTAAAGTGTGCGAAAATTAAAGCAATTTATTACACCTTTGAGTTAGGCTATTCCAAATACGAGAAATAACAGTTTATTTTTATAAATATGGTTATATTATTTGCTATTGGTTTCATCACTTATTACTATTTACTTTAGTCGCAGACTTAAATTTTGAGATTTAAATATTTAAATATGTTAAAATGTTTAACAAACACTAAATAAACTTAAACTTGCCATTTTTACCCCAACATTTCCTATTTTACCCACATGGAAAAAATTATGTAAAACATTTTCTTAAACAAATAATTTTTTTAATTAAAATAAAATTTTATGAAAATAATTATTTGATTTTAATATGTTGTTTTATTGGTTATAAACAATTTCAAAACCGTATGAAAAATAAAAACAATTTTTTATTTTGACAGTTTCTAAAAATATTAAAAAATAAATTATAAAAAACTTTTTAAGCACAAGGAGTATGAAGCCTCGCATTTAAAGACTTCTAGAGGTAAGATGTATTAAATTTCGTGCAAATTTTCGAACTATAATGATTAAAATTTCACATATTTAGACATGTGGAAAAACTGTGCAGTGAAGGTTACAAGACATTTGTAAAATATGTAAGTAATGTTGTGTTTTATGACTAACTGCATTTATTAACCAAATAATCATACATAGGTCATTAACATGTACCAAAATTCTTTTTTTGAGCTACATTTAAACGTACCCAAAATTATGAAAGGGGCATTATTTAGAACATCTTGAGCAAATTTCAACACACTACGATGATTGGAACAGGATGCTACACAGCCATTTATGTTGAAGGTCTTAGAACAAATCTTAAAAAATTTTCAGCAATTTTAATTACATATACATCCCCAGCAAAAACTTTGCTTTCCTGGTAAGCTGGCAGGTATAATTGGAAACAAAAATAATCTACTTATTTTTTGCCTGAATCTAGTTAAAAAATAAAAAAAAAACAAAAAAATTTTGCATTCAAAGTGAGATTTGAACTTGGACACAAATTAACCATTCGTTTTTAATGATTAACGTCTTACTCAGTACACCATCTCAAACTTAATTTTCTAAGTGACAAAAAATTTTTTATTATAAATATATGTTTTTAGAATTTTTTTTATAAAAAACTAACAGCATCAGAATGAGGTTGAACCAACAACCTTTTGGATGTTAATCCATCGCTCTAGTCAACTTATCCAATATTACTGTGCTATTATACTATTAAGTACTTATTTATGTAACATATAGTAGGCAAATAATAATAACGCCTCATTACCAAGAAACTACTTTAATAAGTAGTTGCCATTACCGAGAACCAAAAAGCTGTTTCTGGGTTGTTTTAATCGCTTCTTTTAAAATAATTATTTGAACTTGTAAAAATGTTCAAATATTCAAATTTGTAAATAGTAAGAATATTTTAATAAGAAAAAATTATTTTTTCCTATAAAACCTTTATGAATTTGAATGTTTTGTGTTACAGATGCAGTGGTAGGCCTTATTTCAGTAAAAAATATATTTGATTTTATAAATTTAGTATTTGATTACGAAATTTAATTTTTTCTGTGCAAAAATAGTTGATTTGAAAGAACGCCGAAAAAATATACCAAAAGAAAAATTAATCTTATTTTTTTTTTATGCAAAACGTTAGAAAATAATCCATTATATATCACAGATCCATGGCAGGGTTCAAAGGAATTTTGGTCGATATTTTATTGAAGTTAGATTAAAGTATACTCAACTTTACACCAATCTGCCCTACTTATTGTTTTATAGAATGCAAAGTTTCTCGTAGATATTATGTATGATTTTTATTAAAAGCCCCCCAACCCCCTTCAAGCTCTTTTTTACCAACCATCAAAAAATGATGGGGGTATATTGGGTTTGTCATTCTGCATATAACATCTCGAAATAATCATTTAAGACCCCATAAAGTACATATATTCGTGAAAATCTAAGATGACCTAACGATGTGAGTTCGTCATCTGTTGAAAGCAGGATAGGGCTCGGGGTGGACATTCTAAACAAAAAAAAGTCACCAATCATCAAATATATTAGTAAATAATTCATTCAATAAAAAATGTTTTTAAATTTGCACCTCTCACCAAAATTATTATATCAATTACTAAAAACTGTAAAAAATGAAAAACAGAAAATTTTTTCCAATTAAAAAATTTATCAAATCAACCAAGTAGATAATTGAATAAATTAAAAATTTAAGTGAGAAATAAAATTTTATTTAAATTTGATTTTTATTTTATATTTACTTTAAAATACTTATTAAATTTAGATCCAAAATGAAACAACTGTGTTAATTGAAAAATATACGGTAATCACTTTTTCTGTGTGTGGGGACGAAATTTGGCTCAAATATTTGTCTTATATAAGGTTTGCTTGGTATTGCAAATGAGCAAGGTCGGTTCATAAACAAAAAAATTATGGACCAAATACCAGACCAATGTAAACCAAAAATAGGCGTGGTCCGTCCACTTTACCGCTTACCTCCCACATAAAGTGAAATTTTAAAGAATTGCAGATGGTGAGTATTTATGTAGATTCGGCCAAGTCGAATATGAGATTCTCACTTGTTTCATAATAAGAATGTTTGCAGTATATCTTGCACATTGAACATATAAATAAGTATAATTTTTGATATCATGTCTTTAAATTTTCTCCATATTCACTAAGTATGTTCTCTGTGAAGCTAAATTATGCAAATTTTGTCAAACAAACGTGTTTTTTTCGCGCTTTGAAATTTTTAAAAATTAATAAAATCGAAACGTATGCTATTTTAAAAGACGATATTTTCCATATTTCTTATGAGATTTTCATTATTTAAAATTAATAAATTTATTAAGTAATTTTAGTTTTTTTCAAAATGCATTTTAAATGCAAATGCATTCTTATTTTTAGAAAAAAATACCAAAATTTTTTTCATACAAAAACTTCCTTTTTGTAATATTTTAGTGTTTTGTACGTTTTACACAAAGAGTGTATAATTTAAAATATATGTTTAAAATCTAATAAATTTTAAACATATTGTAATAGTATTTATATTTGCTTTAAGTTGAATAATTCGAAAATAAAAACTAAATTGAATTAAATTGAATTGTTTAGTCAATATATCAAGTTTTACGTTTATTAACAAAAAAAAAAAAAAAAGAAAAAAATAGAAAGTTTTTAAAAATGCATCCAAAAAATGCATTATACATTATACATGTATTTTTAAAAAAAATTATTAATTTTTTAATTATGATACTAAAAGAGAAACTAATTACCTTTCTAATAGCATTTAAATCAATGAAATCGGTCTTAAACTTCAAAAGATATGTATAATTAAAATTACGTAATACCCAATTTACATTAACACTTGAAATCTCGTTTGAACTTTTCTTTATTATATTATTTCTAGATTGATTTAGTGATAATTTTACTATATATATTTATTACATCTTCTAGAAGATTATCTGGCGGTATCTTCTTTTTTTCATCTAGATGATTATCTAGCAATATTTCCTATTTTTCTCCAGGGTGTATTGATTTCTTATTGCGAAACACAATCTCTCCCGATGGGAGAAACTTTCGCAATATGATTATTGCTGCGATTAAATCTTTCTTCTAAACAATACGTATTCATATCATTTTCGTATTATTTTTTTTATAGGGTTATTGCTTATTAATTTTATTATTTTCATTTGCACCGACTTAAGTTCGGTTTTTTCATAAAATCTTGTTATTTTAGGTCATAATGACAATATTAAAAATTAGTTTCTTTTATGTTATATTCTTCCTAAGCTTGCTTACTGATATACTGTCTAGATTTGGACGTGAACATACAAGTAAATCAGAATTGAAGTTCTAAATGGAAAAAAAAATTTCTTTACCGTGGTTCTATTAAAAAATATAATATTTCAAATTGTCTTTAAAATACTTTATCGTTTAAAAATGTATTCTTCCAAAACGAACTTCAGGCAGCCCTGCACTGACTAATTTTGTGAAAATATCAAATTACTCGCTATATTATTTACTTTTGAATATTAAATAGTATCAAAAAAAAGTACGATCGTATCAACTATTCCATCCCTGATTTCCACCTTTAAACCGCTAAATCGAATTAAATTAAATTTATTCATATTATTTATCGTTTTTCTAAGTAGTTTTCTATTTAAAATTATCTAAATTCTTTAAGAAGGAAAAAATTTATAGAACAAAATTTGCAACAACCTCTGATGGTATAGTGGCCTAGAATCATAAGCTTTATTATGAAAATAATAAAGGTCAAGTGAAATTTTTAAAATTAAATTTTTCCGAAATTAATAAATAATCGCGAATGCTTTTTTAAAGATGTTAGTGAGATCTTTCAGAAAACATAAAAATATAAGAAATCGAATAAGAAAGAAACAAATTAAAAATTGAAATTTTGATAATTATTTTTTGCAATTAGACAATTATTTTCTAAGATTTTTGTAACTCTGAAGTTTTTTAATTTTTAATTAATTGATTTGTTTGTATTGAAGCAATTTTTTTTACTTTATACTTTTTGTAATTTCGCCATTATTTTGTTCATTTTAATTTGTTTCTATTTATTTTATTTTCCTACAAACTCAAATAATCCTTTACAGGTGGTATGTAACACATTTATTTTATGCCGACAATAAGTGATTTTCATTATCGAATTTTGAAATAGTTTTTTTCGATATCTTTTAAAAATTTTTGCTTTAGTTTCTACTAAAATTTTCTTTTTATATACTTCTCTAATACTAATAGAGCTTAGGTTTTAAGTGTCAAAAACTAGCACAAAGTGTATCAAAAAGAGAAGGAAAAAAGTCAAATGTAGTTAAAATTAAAATGCTTAACAACCATCTATCTTTTGAAGAAGCTCAAACTTCAAAATGCTACGTGAAAACAGGATATTGTAAAATGTGATACTACAAGATAACTATTTACTATTTGGATTAAAAAGTTTACATCCTTATAAAATACCCTGTACCCGTCCTTTCCAAAATATATGCACTATTTCTATTGTCTACTCTTTTCTTTTTTGACAAACTTCTTGATTATTGTTAAGCCTCATTATCAACCAGGATAAACAATTCCAAGTTTTGTTACTTATACACTTGCCTCGGTGTTTTTCTAAGGCCTTAAAAAGTATCTGGTATCGTCTTGTTAAAAAAAAAAAAAATCAAAACAAATTTTTCAAAGTAACGTTTGGGTTGCTTTCTGTTAGTTATTGAGTTGATACTCACTATGTATGTTTGTATATGTAAGAGAGTTTGCCTGAAAGTTTTGGTGGGTAATTTTGAGTGTGTGCATGCTGGTTTACCACATCCGCCACAACAAAGTATGTTGTTGCTATATATACACAGCACAATGGAAGTGCAGTTCCCATATGTAATTTCTACTAATTTGCATATAGATTAAGCGAAGCTAAAGCCCCATTGAGGTTGTTTGGTTTTAGGAATTACAGTATAGTAAAAAGCTCAGATAGTTTGGTTAAGTGAGTTTTTACCCATTACTTGTACTGTTCATATTATTATATTACTGCTACTTGTGCTCATTTCTCTTAAAAAGGAATAAGTATATACGTATGCCAGCACAGGAAGTTGAAGGAAAAAATATATATATATAAACAAGATTAAAAAATCTATGAATCCTTAGGTTTTTGAAAAATAACGTCATATATGTATGTAAAAAAAAAATATGTGAGTATAATATAAAAAACAAAGCACAAGGACTTTTATACTTTCCACAGGAAGATATTTTGTTTTTATTTTTTTTTGTTGTTTTGTTTTTGTCTCTGAACATCCGTTTGAAAAGTGAATCAAAGTTTTTAGCAGGAGTAAAAGATATGAAAAACAAAAATATTATTTAAACAAACAAAATAAGTATATATGCTGAATTAAAAAGAAAATATTCAGATTAAGTAAAATAAGAAATACCCTTTCTAGTCTATAGACTACACTATAGTTAAGACTATAGACCAAACTATAGTAAATTTAAGTAAGTAAACTGTATTCAAGATTATTGAATAATAAATAAGACTATTAACTAGATTATGGTCAATACTATTAAATCAAGGCAATTGACTAGACTATAGTCAAGACTGTTGGCTAGACTATAGCAAAGACTATTAAGTATACTATAGACACGATTATTGATAAGACTATAGTCAAGACTATTGACTAGACTATATTCAAGACTATTTACTATACTATGATCAAGACTATTGAATAGACTATATTCAAGACTAGGTATGTAAGCAGACTGTAGTCAAGACTATTGAATAATAAACACGACTATTAACTAGATTACGGTCAATACTATTAAATCAAGGCAATTGACTAGACTATAGTCAAGACTGTTGGCTAGACTGTAGTAAAGACTATTAAGTATACTATAGACACGATTATTGATAAAACTATAGTCAAGACTATTGATTGGACTATATTCAAGACTATTTAATATACTATGATCAATAATATTGAATAGACTATATTCAAAACTATTTACTATACTATGGCCAAGAGTATTGACTATACTATAGCCAAGACTATAGACTATACTATATTTAATGACTATACTATAGTCAAGGCAATTGAATATATCATAGTCAAGAGTATTGAATGTACTATAGTTAAGACTATAGACTAGACTATAGTCAAGACTATTGACTAGACTATAGTTAAGTCTATTGACTAGACTATAGTCAAGTCTATTGACTAGACTATAGTCAAGTCTATTTACTAGACTATAGTCAAGTCTACTGACTAAACTATAGGCAAGTCTATTGAATAGACTATAGGCAAGTCTATTGTCAAGTCTATTGACTAAACTATAGCCAAGACTATTGACAATACTATAGTCAAAACTATTTACTATACTATAGCTAAGACTATTTACTATACTATAGTCAAGGCTATTTAATATATTATAGTCAAGTTTATTGACTATACTATAGTCAAGACTATTGACTATACTATAGTCAAGACTTTTGACTATACTATAGTCAAGACTATTGACTATACTATAGTCAAGACTATTTACTATACTATAGTCAAGGCTATTGACTATACTATAGTCAAGGCTATTGACTATGCTATAGTCAAGATTATTGACTATAATATAGTCAAGATTATTGAATATAATATAGTCAAAACTATTGACTATATTATTGTCAGGACTGTTGATTATATTATAGTCAGGACTGTTGACTAAACTATAATCAATACTATTGACTAGACTATATATATAGTCATGGCTATAGTCAACCTGACAATACTATACTAAAAACTAGTAGTTCAGACTGTAGTATATCGATTGTATAAATTAAGAAAATTTCAAGACTATATCAATCTATGGAGTAGACTCAAGAAAATAATATTGAATGAACTATGGAATTGTTTGCGGACTATACGAAAATCTAGGTGATGAACTAGATTATCTATTTAGTCTTTTATCTATCTTCTGTAGGGTGCTCCTGTACTTATTTATGTCTCACAAAATTTCAAGAGTGCATATGTGTATTTTTGCCAAAGAGATAAGTACACTTTTAGACATAATTTAATATTATAATGCATACTTAAAGGTGCTAGCTTTTTATCATATACTATTATAAATTATGTAGTGCATTAGTCCCTCTCTTCCAGGCTTAGTTAACAAGCGTTTTGGGTTTTTAAAACATAAATGAAATAATATAAAAGACTAAAATTTTAATTTTGTAATTCTTTTCTAATAGCAATTAAATATTTTATATAAAAAATAAATTTCATAAAAAAATAATCTTATGATTCTAAAATTCTATAGTTTAATTATTTTGTTTTAATTATTTTGCTAACAATTTTGTTAAAGTTTTTTTTCATTGATATTATATTTTTTATGTTGTAGAAATATGTTTATTTAAATCTGAAAATACAATTGAATTACTACTTTAGTTGAGACACTTTTTCATAATTTATATTATAGCGCTGTTTTACTTGGACTACGAGTATTTCCTTCTACATCAACTTACTCATCATCTTTACGTTCTTAGCTTCCTTCTTTCCTTTCCTCAAACTCTGTGTTCCATTCACTAGCTGAATTTTGCAACAAAATTCAAAATTTGTTGCAGTAGATATTTTTCTTTATTCATTGAAATTTCAATTTTATTTTATTGCTGCATTTTAAGATTCCTGTATAGTTTTTCCCTGTTTTTTCTTTTATACATTTTAATCTCATAAAGAGTAGTAAAAACTTGAAATCCCAAATAACCCTCAGGACTGATGTTGAGTTGTTTTGATAAATAATTTTGTTGTTCTTGTTTTTGATGTTGTTTATCATCATCATCATCATCATCATCATCATGATTCTTTAAGAAATCCGGCAACTGTTGAGTAGAAAAGAAAAAAAAAAAAAAATATTAAGAAGAATATTTCTTATTAAACCAGTAGTCTAAAGAAATTTTTGAATTATTATGGTGCTAAGAAAAATATGTAAATAAAATGGATCTAAAAAATGTAAATTACAACTGTGAAGGAGAAGAAAGGAAAAATATGGTTATTTTTTTGGGGAAAGATAAATAAATAGTTAAAGGAAATAATTTAATATGAAAATTAAAATCTTTAAAAAACAATGAATATTAAAGAAGAACTGAATGTAAGAAATATTTGAGTAAGAAAAATCTAATTTAGGTAAAAAGCTTAGAAGAAGACTTGTTTAGTCTAGCCTTTACTATAGTCTAGTCAATAGCCTTATCTAAGGCACGGTCAATAGTTTTGACTTTAGTGCGTTTAATAGTCTTACCTATACTATGGTCAATAGTCTTGACTATTGCATAGTCAATAGTCCTAAATATAGTATTTAATAGTCTTGACTGTAGTATAGCCAATACGCCAATATAGCCAATAGTATAGTCAATGAACTTGACTATAGTACAGTCAATAGTCAATACTGTAGCATATTGTCTTGTATAGTCAATAGTTTTGACTACGGTATAGTTAATAGTCTTGACACTAGTATAATAAATAGTCTCGACTATAATATAGTCAATAGTTTTATCTATAGTATAGTCAATAGTCTTGACTGTAGTATAGTCAATAATCATGACTATAGTATAGTCAATAGTCTCGAATATAGTATGCTCAATAATCTTGACTATAGAATAGTTAATAGTATTGGCTATAGAATAGTTAATAGTCTTGACTGTAGAATAGTCAATTTTTATAGAATGTTTAGAATCTAAAAGTGATGCCACAATATCAATCAATAGTTTTGACTATAGTGCGTTCAATAGTCTTGACTATAGTACGGTCAATAGTCTTGCCTATAATCTTCTTGACTGTAGTATAGTCAATACGCCAATATAGTCAATAGTATAGTCAATGAACTTGACTATAGAACAGTCAATAGTCAATACTGTAGCATATTGTCTTGACTATGGTACAGTAAATAGTCTTGACTATAGTATATTTAATAGTCTTGACACCAGTATAATCAATAGTCTCGACTATACTGTAGTCAATAGTTTTGTCTATAGTATAGTCAATAGTTTTGACTATAGTATAGCCAATAACCATGACTATAGTATAGTCAATAGTCTTGACTACAATATAGTCAATAATCATGACTATAGTATAGGCAATAGTCTCGAATATAATATAATCAATAGTCTTGACTATAGAATAGTTAATAGTTTTAACTGTAGAATAGTCAATTTTTATAGAATGTTTAGAATCTAAAAGTTGTGCCACAATTTGGATTTCTTTTATTTTATTTAGTAAATCGAATAATTTACAACACCTAGTTAATGGTCATTTTTCAATTGCAAAACTCAAACAAATATATAAACCTCACAAAAATATTATAATGTAAAATTTAAATAATTTTTTATCACGTGATTTTTGGAGAGACAAAGAAAAAGAATTCTGCTTTTTATATTAAATTTTTTAAATAAACAAATTGTAGGATTTTAAACTTGATTTGGAAAAACATATTGTTTGTTCTACGATTGATAGCGTATAGTTGATAAACCAATAGTTTCGCAGTCTGAGGTTTAGGCTGGGATAAAATTTGTGATATAGAAGGGATTTGGACTTAAAATTGAGTTATGCAAGTAAACTTGTATTTTGTGTTCAAAATCGCCGAACTTATTTATTTAAAATAATTCAAAATTTTATTTCAACCTATAAATCAAATTTGTTGTACCTATTTATTTAACTATCAAAGAATTTACTAAATATAGAGAAACAAGGATTATTTAAGACTTTCTGGTAAATTAAGTGAACTCAATTTATTTAGGCATATTTTGAATATTTTAAGCTATTGTTTTTGTCTCCTTTTTTAATAAAACATTAAGACAACTCTGTTGTATAAAGACAATGCTGTTTTATTTGTTAATAAGCATTGAAAAATCGAGTAAAATTTTAATAATTTAAAAGATTTATTTAAGTAATTTAAAAACTTCATTTCAAGTAATTTTATTAAACGAACAATGAAAAGGTCGATTAAAATGAATACCCTAGTCAATACCTAGACAATAGTCTTGACTATAGTATTGTCAATAGTCTTGATTATAGTATAGTCAATAGTCTTATCGTCAGTATTGTCAATAGTAATGACTACAATAGTCTTGACTATATTCTAGACAATAGTCTTGATTGTGGTATAGTCAATAATCTTGACTTAGTCAATGGTCTTGACTGTAGTATAGTAAATAGCTTGACTATAGTACAGTTAGTAGTCAATGGTCTTGACTGTAGTATAGTAAATAACTTGACTATATAGTATAGTCAATAGTCCAGTCGATAAACTTGACTACAGTTTAATCGATAGTCTTGACTGCAGTCTAGTCTTTAATTTATTTAATATTTTGCTCTCTAGTCTACTTAATATTTTAGACAGTTAAATCTACAGCCTGTTCTTTACTTAAGTCTGTAGTTTGATGTATAGTATGCTCTATAGTTTAGTCTACGGTCTAATATAGTATGAATTCTTCGTCATATTCTGTTTAATTGCCATTTCTTTATTTTTCAATAATTTATTTTGGAATTATCCTTTCATTTAAACATTCAAAACTACAATTAAAATTTAATTGTTCTCCCACCTTATGACCTTATCGTCCATTAATATTACGCGGCAAACTACTTTTACAAATGTTTTAAAATTAATGTGCGGCATATAGACACAAAAGAAAAAAATGCAACATATTTTGTTTTTAGCGCAAGGTCTGTTGGTGAATTGTTATAATGTTGTTACTACGAGACATGCAACATTAACACGTGTAAGTAAATGTGTAGCTAATAGCATACAATATGCACATAAATATATGTTGAAAGTAGCCGTGTCCTTGTTTTTAGGTGTAAAAGATGCGTTTGTTCATGTAGTGGTAACAGCAGGTGAAATTTGTCTCTTTTCTGCTTAAAACTCATGTTGCCTATATGCAATTCCGAATTTGTTAGATAGTGGTGTTACTCGGTCGTATATTAAAGTTTTTAGCAAATACCACTTATTACTTGTATTACTCGGACAAGAAAATTAATTGGAGGCCAACTGGCAAAAAGCAGAAGCTATTTGTAGAAAACTTAAAAGAGGTTTCCCTAGGTACAATAATTTCAAAATTCTGTGTAAAATATTTTACCTATTTACACTAAACATAGGTGGACTGCTAGAAAAAGATGCAAAAAAAGAAATTTCTCTACTGCACTTAACTGTCTGTTATAAAACTTCCCTAGAATTTAATTTTATCTTATTTTATTTTGTAGTTTGACATTTTTGTTTCAGTACTTTTTACAACTATTTGTTAAAGTAATTTCCGGTCTTTATTGAATTGAGTATGAAATTGAGCTTTAACAAATACATTAAGAAATTCTTCAGTGAAACAGAGTTTGTGTGATTACATATGTAAGTTTTTATGTAAAAGCAGGAATATTTGAAATTGCACTCACTTGTAAACATTTTACCGCTTTTACGTATGGTTAATTACAAATCGCATCATTGTGGTTTTTCTGTTCTATACAATTTAGTCCATTTTAAACGCAGAAACATAAAACGAAAGCGGAAATGTAGTTTATTTTATACTGCTTAATACAAAACACATATTTAGAAAAGCTTTTAATGCACTCAGAAAAACGTATGTAGAAATCTGTGCTTCTAATTGTTCTCATGTACACATTTGTTGTAATTTGTGTTTTTAGGCGAAATGTTTTTTTTCATTCTTTTTGTTGTAGTATTTATGGTTTTAATTTTATTTGAGAATCATAGATAAAGTAAATTACTAGGTATTTCAATGTGGGATAAACGGAGACAAAATTTTTATCAAAAATTTATAGATTTCTTTATAGAAAAAATTTTCAAAACGATATAGGTACTTTATAAAAAAAATTGGATATCGATAACCACCATAATAAATGTTTTTATCGTTATATGTTCTATATAGAAAATTGTTTGATATCGATAAGTTTTCATTATAAAGTTATTGTATGTAATTATATATAATTGTTTTCCATAAATTCCATAAAAAATTCTTGTATCGATAAATTTTCTATAAAATTTTTTATTATCGATAAATTCTCTACACAAAATTTTTATTATCAATAATTTTTCTATAGAAAATTTTTCTTATCGGTAAGAGTTCTATAAAAAAATATTTATCCAAATACTTTCTGTAAAAGTTTTTCTTAAAACCAATTTCTTTAAACCAATTTTTTATCAATAAATTTTCCATACAAAAATTTATTATCGACTAATTTTCTATAAAATTATATTTTTATCAATAAATTTTGTATGATTTTTTTTTATCGAAAAATTGTCTGTAAAAAATTTTGTTATCGAAAAATTTTTTATAAAAAATTTAAAAAATTTAATTAGCAGAAAATTGTCTATAGGAAATTTTTGTTATCATTAAATTTTCTATAGAAAATTTTTGTTTTGTTAACTTTTCTAAAGAAAATTAAAGTTATCGATAAATTTTCTATAGAAAACTAAAGTTATTGATAAATTTTCTATAGAAAATTAAAGTTGTCGATAAATTTTCTATATAGAATTAAAGTTATCGTTAAATTTTTTATAGAGAATTAAAGTTATCGCTAAATTTTCTATAGAGAATTAAAGTTATCGAAAAATTTTCTATAGAGAATTAAAGTTATCGATAAATTTTCTATAGAAAATTAAAATTGTCGATAAATTTTCTATAGAAAATTAAAGTTATAGATACATTTTCTATAGAAAGTTCAAATTATGAATAAATTTTCTGTGCAAACTTTTGTGGTGATGAATTTTCCATAGAAATTTCGAGTTGTCGATAAATTTTCTACAGAAAACTCAAATTATTTATAAATTTTCTATAGAAATTTCAAATTATCGATAAATTTTCTGAACAAAATTTTGTGGTCGATGAATTTTTTATAGAAATTTAAAGTTATCGATAAATTTTCTATAGAAATTTTAAGTTATCTAAATAAATAACTTAAATGTTCTATGGAAAATTAAAAAGAATTTTGTTATCGATAAATTTTCTATAGAAAATTTTTTTTATTATATAAAATTATAAAAAATTTTTTTGTCGAAAAATTTTGCATAAAAATTTTTGTTATCGAAAAATTTCCTATAAAAAATTTTTGTTATCGTTAATTTCTATGTAGAAAATTATTGTTACCGTTAAATTTTCTACAGAAAATTAAAGCTACCGTTAAATTTTCTATAGAAAATTATAGCTACTGTTAAATTTTCTATAGAAAATTAAAGCTATCGTTAAATTTTCTATATAAAATTTTTGTTACCGATAAATTTTTAATAAAAAGTTAATCCTTATATTTTATGTAGAAAATTATTGTTACCGTTAAATTTTCTATAGAAAATTAAAGCTACCGTTAAATTTTCTATAGAAAATTAAATCTACCGTTGAATTTTCTATAAAAATTTATAGTTATCGATAAATTTTTATGGAAGTTTCTTGTTATCGACGAATTTTTTATAGAATTTTTTATAGAAATTTTAGGTTATCAATATATTTTTTATAGAAAATGTTTGTTATCGATAGAATTTCTATAGAGATTTCAAGTTATCGATAACTATATAAATTTAAAGTTATTGATACATTTTCTAGAGAAATTTAATTTTATTAAAAAATTTGTTAAAGCGATTTTAAGTTATCGATAAACTTTCTATAAAGTTTAAGTTATCAATAAATTTTTGTTGCAAAATTTTTGTTGTCGATAAATTTTTTATATCGATAAATTTTTTATAGAAAATTTAATTTATTGATATATTTCGAATAAAAGATTTTAGTTATCGATACATTTGCTATAAAAAATTCTATACAAATTTTTGTTATCAATAAATTTTCTTTAAAAAAAATATCTGTTATCAAAAATTTTTTTATAGAAATTTGAAATTATCGGCAAATTGAATGAAAATTTTTGCTATCATTAATTTTTCTGCAAAAAAAAATTTTTGTTATCGATAGATTTCCTACAAACATTTTTTGTGGTCGATAATGAACAATTTTTTTCGATATATTTTCTGGAACTCTCCCGCTTGCATTACATACCTTATTGTTTTTCCCCTTTGGTGTTTTCCATCTTTTTATTACTATTAGATGTCTTTAATATTTTTTGGGTTTTTGGTGTAAAATATGTGTAAGCATAATTAGAAACCATTAACCGCATTAGTACAAATTGCATTATCACTAAATCATGTGTTATGAACAATTCCTAAATAGAACTCTCATACCTACTGGTACATACATTACACAGGGCTAATTGTAAATGGATATAAGTGGTTGGAGGGTAAGAATAAAAGGAAAATATTATTTTGGCTGTATATTTTACTAACTATAAAGTTGTTATGAAAAAGGTACAAATTTCAAGCAAAAATCAAGGCAGATTGTTAAAATTGATTTAACTAAAAACAATTTTTCAGAATTAAATGAGTTTGTGAAGTTTTATGAAATGGTCGACATCAATGAGATTTTATACTGACACTAACTGTATACATGCAATTATGGGGATTATCGTATAAAAGTTAAATAAATCTGGAATTATGCTCCTTATAATATTGACTTCAGGCTTTTTGTGATGATTTTTCTTAATTCTTTTCTCTTTTTTTTTATTTAAGTGCTTTTTATTACACATAATTACATTTACTTTTTAATACATCAGTTCCACAAAACAGCCCTAAAATCATTAGAGCATGTTGAAATTTTTTGTACAACTACCAAGTGGTTCAACATTTAAATAAAAAAAAAATAAATGCTTTGTAAGCATTTCGGGGAGAATACAACACCTTTGTAATTTTGCTACAATTACTTACAGCATTCATGACTCAAGGTAATCAAATTACAGCATTTTTTTCAAAACATTTTATATTTTTGAATGTTTATAGAAGAAAAAAGAAAAATAATCTAAACTAAATAAACTTTGTGCATTTTAAGATTAAAAAAATAGCCTGGTGCTTGTAATATTTTTACCTTTCAGAGCTACGTGAAAGAAGGAAGAGTTCTTTACAATAAGTTCAACGAGCCGTATTAGTAACAATAATTTCAAATTTAAATGTAAAGCTTTGAAAAGTGGTAGCAACTTTCAAGCTTTTATTCTTAACTTTGTGGTACTCTTGGGATTTCAAATGTTATTATTTGTTTGTCATTCATTTCCCATTTAAATATTTAAGTATTGTTTTAATAAATTAAAGTAAAATGTCCTATCAAAAATAAAAAAAAACCTTTAAAACTCATTTCATTTATTTATTTACAAAGAACAACTGTCTAAGTGTTTTGCTTAACAATAGAAAATTCCAAAAAAATTAATCTTGAGGTAGGTCTGTTTCCCTCTTTAACTTGCACTCTTCAAATATGATTAAATTGCTTTGGCTTTTCTTATTACAAAGAAAAGACCAGGTGTAAAAGTACAAGTGGGTGTTTACTTACCGTTGTTCAGACAGAAAAAATTTACATTTTGTATTTTTACTCCCAAAAAAGATAATTTTCTACTACAAATTATGCCAATTCATTACCTTGACTTGTACTTGTTGGGGTTATATTTCAAGACAGAAATTTTTTCATTGTTGTCTTTTGTATTATTATTTTTTTAATATTTTGACTGTTGTATACGTCTGTAAATTGAGTAAATGTTGTTAAAGAAGGTAGCTGGTAAAATAAAAAAAAAAAAAACAAAAACAAGAAAATAAATTTGTATTTTACAGATATTTAAACACCCTGTAATACATATCATGAATATTTTAATTAATGTTCTATCGATTTCTAGAAAAAATTTATTGACGACAAGTTTCTAGAAAAGTAACATTTTTGGTAAACAAATTTTTAATAGAAAAATTATCATTAACGTAAAATTTATCCAGACAATTTTTCTATAAAAAATGTTCCTTTACAGCAAGTTTTTCTAAAATTTTTATAGAAAATTTTTCCATAACAAAAATATTTTTATATAAATTTTTCGACAAAAAATTTTTATTAAGAAAATATTTCTCTAAAGAATTTTCCTTTCAAAAAATTCTCTATTAAAAATCTTTGTTATTCAAAATTTTTGTTAATGATAAATTCTGCATAAACAAATATTTTTATCGATAAATTTTCACTAAAAATTTTTGTTATCAAAAAATTTCCACTTTTTATTATCGTTAATATTTTTGAAATAATTGTTGTTATCGTTAAGTTTGTTATCGAAACATTTTTCGATAGTAAACATTTGTTATAGAAATTATTTCGATTATAAAAATAAATTTCTTATTTTATTTTATTTTATTTTATTTTTATTTTCTGATAATAAAAATTTTTACAGACAGTTTGTCGATAATGAATATTTTTAATAGTAAACTTTTCCATAATAAACGTTTTTTTATAGAAAATTTTTCGATAATAAACATCTTTTATAGAAATTTTTATGATAACAAACATCTTCAACAGAAAAATTTTTAATGACTTTAATTTTCTATAGGAAATTTACCTATAGCTTGAATTTTTATAGAAAATTTATTGATAATTTTTTTTTTGAAAATGTGAATGTGAAAAATGGAATTTTTCTATTTTTATCCATAATACTCAATTATAATATTTATCGATTATTTCTAGAACAATCGAAATTTCTGTAGAATATTAACGATACCGAAAATTTTCTGAAGAAAAGATATCAATAACAACAATTTTCTATAGAAAACTTATTGATTACCAGAATTTTCTCAAGAAAATTTATCGATAGCATGAATTTTCTATAGAAAATTTATCGATAGCATGATTTTTTTATAGAAAATTTATCGATAATTTTAATTTTATACAGAAAATTTATCGATTACTTAAATTTTCTATCGAAAATTTATCGATAACTTTAATGTTCTATACAAAATTTATCGATAACTTTAATGTTCTATACAAAATTTATCGATAATTTTAATTTTCTATACAAAATTTATCGATAACTTTAATTTTCTATAAAAAATGTAACTCTAACTTTAATTTTCTATAAAAAATGTAACGCTAACTTTAATTTTTCTAACGAAAATTAATCGATAAATTTAATGAAAATGTATCGGTTTGTTTAATTTTCAATAGGCAATTTATCGGTAACCAAAATTTTTTGTAGAAGATTTATTGATAACAAAATTTCTTACAGAAACTTTATCGTTGTCCTTATCGTAACTTTAATCTTTTATAGAAAATTTATCGATATTTTGCATTTTGTATAGAAAATTTATTGATAACTTAATTTTTTTATAGAAAATTTATCGATAAATTTAATCTTCTATAAAAAATTTATCGATAACTTTAATTTTCTATAGAAAATTTATCGATAACTTTAATTTTCTATAGAAAATTTATCGATAACTTTAATTTTCTATAGAAAATTTATCGATAACTTTAATTTTCCATAGAAAATTTATTGATAACTTTAATTTTCTAAAGAAAATTTATCGATAACTTTAATTTTCTATAGAAAATTTATCGATAACTTTAATTTTCTATAGAAAATTTATCGATAACTTTAATTTTCTATAGAAAATTTATCGATAACTTTAATTTTCTATAGAAAATTTATCGATAACTTTAATTTTCTATAGAAAATTTATCGATAACTGTAATTTTCTATAGAAAATTTATCGATAACTGTAATTTTCTATAGAAAATTTATCGATAACTGTAATTTTCTATAGAAAATTTATCGATAACTGTAATTTTCTATAGAAAATTTATCGATAACTGTAATTTTCTATAGAAAATTTATCGATAACTGTAATTTTCTATAGAAAATTTATCGATAACTGTAATTTTCTATAGAAAATTTATCGATAACTGTAATTTTCTATAGAAAATTTATCGATAACTGTAATTTTCTATAGAAAATTTATCGATAACTGTAATTTTCTATAGAAAATTTATCGATAACTGTAATTTTCTATAGAAAATTTATCGATAACTGTAATTTTCTATAGAAAATTTATCGATAACTGTAATTTTCTATAGAAAATTTATCGATAACTGTAATTTTCTATAGAAAATTTATCGATAACTGTAAGCTTCTATAGAAAACTTATCGGTAAATGGCATTTTCTTTAGAAAGTTTATTAATAAATGGAATTTTTCTTTAGAAAATTTATTGATAAGTGTAATTTTTTGAGAAAATTTATCGATAACTTTAATTTTCTATAGACAACTTTTATTTTCTATGAAAAATTTATTGATAACTTTAATTTTCTGAAGAAAATTTATGGATAGCATGAATTTTTTATAGAAAATTTATTTATATTATAACGATAGTATGAATTTTCTATAGAAAATTTGTCGATAACTTTAATTTTTTGTAGAAAATTTGTCAATAGCTTTAACTTTCTATAGAAAAATTGATCAATAACTTTAATTTTTCAATTGGTTAATAAATTTTATGTAGAGAATTGACCAATTTTTTGAATTTTCTATAAACAATTTATCGATAACATGAATTTTCTATATAAAATTTATGGACCTTTAATTTCCTATAGAAAGATTTACTGATTACTTAAATTTTCTGTACAAATTTCATCGATAACTTTAATTTTCTATACAAAATTTATAAATAACTTTAACTTTTCTGAAGAAAATTTAACGGTAATTTATATTTTTTATAATTTCTATACGAAATTTATCGATAACTTAAGTTTTCCATAGATAATGTAGCGATATCAAGAACTAAAAAAATATTTGATTTATTGATAGCAAAAAAAAAAAATTTTTTTGACAACTAAAAAATATTTTATAAAGAAAATTTATTGATATCAAAAAATTTTCCATTAAGAAGATTTATAGATATCAAAAAATGTCGTGTAAAGAAAATTTGTTAATAGTTATAAAAAAAATCTATAAGGAAAATTTATTGCATTTTACGTTTTTCAAGATTTTTTTCAATGTTTAAATTTATTGATTTTTTGAAATTTCCTTAGAAAGTTTATTGAATTTTTCTTGTTCTTTATTTATCTTACTAAAAAGTTGTTTATTAAACTTACTGTTTATGTAGCTTTCAGTTAAAAAACTAATTTAATTTCTTACATAAACTTTATTTCTTATTTTAGCAAAATTTGTGTAGATTCCTCTTTATAGACATAAATATTTGGAAGTTTCTTAAATATTTAATAACTTATCTTGAACTTTGTAGACAATGAATGAAGACATATGGAAATTTCTAATAACATATTTTATAATAAATACCTCCCAAATTAATACAAACGTATAACATAAGTCAATATTATACGCCTGCATATTTACTCCCAGCCACAAAAACGAAGGCTGTAGGAAAGGTATTGTTAGATAAAAAGAAAGATAATTTTTTTTTTTAATTTTTAGTTTTCGTTAAAACTCTTAGAACTCATGTGAGAATCTTCTAGCTTCTTACATAGTATATTCTCTATTTATTTCTGATTTATAGCTTTTATAATAACTTTTTAGATTACCCTCTTCTTTACACATATTCACACTAAGCTTAGCACTTATACTGTTCGCATGATGCAAAACTAATAAGACAAATCAATTTATTAATATTATACAGATTTCATACTACATTTCAATAGATATTTGGATCGTGCAGAACTGTGTGTGAATATAAACTCTCATTTTAAAATAAATTTATAAGTGTGTATGGGTGTGTTTAAGCATGTGTATTGCTACGTGTTTATATTATGCATGCCATACAATTCATGCTTTTATATACCAGCAAAACATTTAGCTTAAACTAAAAGCATACGAAATTATTCAAAATTTTTGTAATGTTTCTAAAAGGGCTACATGGAAGTAGTTAGGAAGTCTATTGGATCCTTGAAAGCATAATTTTATAAGAAACAAATTGTTCAGCTTAAATTCTATAATAACATTTTTTTTTTAAATTCTCTTTGGTGGGTTACAATTCTCTTTTCTTGAATTTCAAGTTACATGGTTCTCCACATCATGGTATTTTGTATTTAATATGCCAGTAGTATTGCATGTTCTTAGTATGCGTGATTTTAGTTAATACATATTATATACATACACATGTAAATAAGTATGTAAGTTTTGTATATGTTTATTGATAATTTCTTAACATGCAAATACAAAATATCTACTTTGATATAAAAGGAAATTTCTAAATTCAAGGAAAATACACAAAATACATGTGTTCAAATTACGTGTTTGCTAAAATACTAATTTGTCCTTAAACATGTGTAAAATACTTAAATTGGCTATTTTAAAGATACTATTTAATATATTGCAGAACAAAGTTTTAAATATTTAAATTATATTATTTCATCTTTACAATTTAAATCCCTGCTAAACCAATTTGAAATTTATTATTTAAAATCAAAAAATAATTATTTTATTTTATTGCTTTAATCATAAAAACCAATTTCCCTATTATTTCCTTAATTGCACGTATTCTGAGTGTATCTGCTTTTTTTTAATCTACGCACTAATTACATTTAATTTTAATTTATCCACATTTCATTTTATTTTAATCCCCTTAACAAAGTCCTTGCATACTCAACGAAACATAAACAAATCTGACTGCTATTTTATTATTTTTATTAAAATAAAAATAAAATATTTTTTTAATCATAATTACTGACAGCATAATTGAGTGTGAAATGATAAATATGTTTTAACCATGAACTTTATCAGCCATTATTAATCACAATTTAAAAAGTTTTTCGGGGTGTTATTTTGTAATTTAAAATCTTTTTAAAATACAAATTTAATTTATGTTTAAAAAGAAAATTGCTAAGAGAAGAATAAATTTTTGGAAAATTGAACACAGGACAATGTTTTTTAAGCTGAAAAAACTTCTTTAATATTATTAGACATTTTAAATATTTCGATAAAAATTTTTTAAGCTAAAAAACTGAAATAAAAAAAAAAACTTAATATGTAATAAATTAATATTAATCATACGTCTTCATTTAATTTTTTTTAAATTAAAATTTAAGTCATAAGAAGAATTTGCCGAAATGAAGGAATTTAGTGCAGATTCGTAAATTTTATATCTAGGTTTCTGTGTTTTTTTAGTGCTGCTGATTTGTGCGACATCTTATTTTAAAAAAATTACCTAATTAAAAAAAAAAATAAATTTAAAAAAAATTTTAAAATTTTTTGAAGTTTGAAATTTAACTGAGAATAGATTTGAAGTGGAACTAAAACTGAAATATAACTAGAAAAGAACTAGAAGAGACCTAAAACTAGAACTGAATTGAAAAAGAACTGAACAAGAACTGAACTACAACTGGACTAGAACTGAATTAAAGCTGAATTTAAACTGAAGTAGAATAGAACTAGGTCTAGAACAGAAGTAGAACAGTACAGAACTAGATTTAGAACAAGAATTAGGGCAAAGCTAGAACATAACTGGAACAGAACTAGAACAGGACAAGGACAGAACTAGAATAAAATTAGAATTGAAATAGAACTGAAATAGAGCTAAATTAGAACTGTACTAGAACTGAATTAGAACTGAACAAGAACTAAATTAGAACTGAATTACTAAAGAAAATGAACTGAACTAGAACTGAATTAGAACTTAACTTGAACTAAACTATAACTGAACTAGATTTGAATTAGAATTTAACTAGAACTGAACCAGAAAGGAACTTGAGCTGAACTAGAATTGAACTAAAACTGAACTAGAAAACAACTTGAACTGGAACTGAACTAGAAAACAACTTGAACTGAACTAGAACTGAAACTAAAGTAGAACTAAACTGGAACTGAACTAGATTCTCGATTCAAACAAAAAAAAAAAAAAAAAAACTAATTCTTGAAATATAACAATTTTCAACATAACACCACATTTTCAAAAAAGTACCATTTATTACAAAAGGTACCAATTTTACCTGTTCACAAATCATTTTAAACTTATAGGTCTCTTAAACATTTCTGTTCCCCAGTGTTCAATTTTTAAAGATATTTATTGCAATAATTATGTTTTTTTTTCTTTCGCTAGAATTTTTTAAAGTTTTCACATTTAACATTAATTTTAATTAATTTATTTTACATTTATTACACTTGTTTCCCTTTGTCTTAGTGTGAGTTAAGGTTCATATTTGCCAAATGTATAAGCGTGAGACGCATGTAGCATAAGAAAAACATTTTTATGGTTTTAATTACACGTATTTTATATAAAACTGAGACCATAAAATTAGATAAATGACCATTTAAATCTTTAATTTATAATGTTGTTGTTGTTTTGCTATTGTTACTACTGCTTTGCCAGTTTTAGTTTCGATTACGTTTTCTTATTTTTAAGCCATAAATGGCTCAGTTTTAGAAAAGAAAAGGAGGAGGGAGAGTAAAAAATATAAAGTGTTAAAATTTTTTTATTTTTATATTTTTCCAAATGTTGGTTGTTTGCCAAAGAGTAATTAAACATTTTTATTTCTTAATTTATAGTTTAAGTTGATTATTTATTTGTGTAGCAGTTAGAAAATTCTTAATATTTTTTTTTTTTGGCTTTTAATATAAAACGACTTAAATTTCTTTTTTTGTTTTTGTATTTACTATAAAAATAGCTTAACTTGTATATAGCGTTATTAAATAATATTTTAATACTTCGTTAACGTTATGGTTTTTAAGAATTAAATATTTTTAGTAAAGAAAATTAAATAAATTTAGAAAAATGATAAATTTTATAAAGATCAAATGTTAAAATTAAAGTGTTTGTTTAATATGCTCTGAAATATTTTATTTTAAATTAAAACTAAAGAAAACAGTGGAACCTTTAAATATTAAAACTATTAGAAATTAATTTTTAAATTAGTTATAAGAATTCTTTTTTTAAGAAATTATTTGAGATAATATTTTTCTTCATATTTCAAGTTTCCTAAATAGTGTATTTTCTTAGTAGTTGTTGTTTATATTATTCAAGTGTACTAATGTGTGTGTATTGTGTAGTGTCATTTTATGATTAATGACTAGAAAATTATATTCTTTTTCCTCTAGAGCTTTTCTTTTTGTAGATTCTTTAGATATATTTGGGGGAAAATAAAAAATAAAAAAAAACATGTGACTTTTATTATAAAAGACTATATTTTGCAGAAAATATTCTCTATGGATTTTTATGGATATATTTATGAGTGTACGCGTTGAAATATTAAATATTAGTTTAGTATATTTTTTTCGAAAATATCCTACAAATATTATACAGTTTCGAAAAAAAAGAAAGAAATTAAAAACAAAAAAATAAAATAAACTGGAAACTGTTATAATCAAAATTATTTTTATTTAAATTCAATCAATATTTTTAAATATTTTCTTAAGATTATTTAAGATACCAATTGGGTATTTGTATCCTTACTTAAACCACAAATAATAGAAAAATTATAGGAATTTTGAGTGCAAATATTATTTACATATATTTTTTTTTAATTGAAGAAATTCATATGCTATAGATTTAGCTTGACTAACAAGAAAATAAATTATGACTTAAAAAACAAAAATAAAAACCCATTGTAAATTTGGTGCTCACCTCTAAGAATTTAATGATATTCGACACAATCATTATACTCATCAACACTAAGCCTGAAACAAACTTTTAGATAATTTTATCAAGTGGTTCGCGAAATATAAGCGAATTATAATGTTGAATACACAAAATTACAATTATCTTTATATCTTTCAAATTATTTATGGTATAGGATTAATTAAGATGTCATATTAAAGGTAGTAAAATCACCTTTAATATGACGTACAACATAACTTTTTTCTTAACATTAAAATGGTTCGTATTTCGCGATTTATAGTTCGCGGGTAAATATCTAATTGTCATATTATGACAATGTGGTATAATAATATATTAAGATTGTTCAATTATGTGTGAAACTATAATCATAACATGAAAAAACAAACCATAAAATCGGATACAATATGACAAAGTGGAATTATAATAATTATTACTTATAATCATTTTTGTTTTTCGCTGTAATCATATGTTCCAATCATAATATATTGTTCCTAGATTATGGTTACTACAACTATATTTTTCCTCTGCGTGTGCTAATCGTGAAAATATTTTCTATACCCTTGGCTTTCTAGGACTCGCAATAGTTTATGAATTATTACAAAAAATGTCATAATAAGCACGAAGTATTTATTTAAATTTGTATTGTTTTGTTTATAGTCAAACAAAAAATCATAAGCTGCTTCTACAAATCATTTAAATTTAATGAAATTTAGCAAGAATATTAACATTAACACTGGTAACGCAAATATCGCGTTCTAGTATAATTTTCGCTATAGTTCGCGATTTACAATACTCCTAAAATAACATAAATTGTTTTCATAAAACTACGAATATCTTTCACAAAAAAAAAAAAAAAAAATAGATTTTAGACATTTTAAAAAATATTGACTAAACAAATTGAGGACAAGAAGTTTCTATGTTCCTATTTAATAAATAGTTGGCTATAATAATATGAAAAAACATTTGAAAACCATGAACTAATTTTCTCTATATTATTTCATAAAACTTTAGAAATTTTGTATTTTTTATTGCAAAATAAATTATTGGAATTTTACCAAGAATTGTATACCAAAATTGTATTAAGAGTTCTCATTTAAACGCTTAAGTTTCCCATTTGTGCAATTGTGCATATTTGCGTGATATGTTTCGTGAACCCCCTTTTCAAATGTTTTGCAATATTAATAATAAGAAAATAAGAAATAATTTTAAATAATTGAAAAATTTTGTTGAAATCAAAAATACATGCAATGATTTTATTATAGTTAATGTAACTATAATTTTTTACATCGCAATTATTAATAACTTTTAAATATAAACAAAAGACAGCTGATTTATAAATGCACAATTAAACAGCGCAAATTTGATAAAAATTTCCGTTAAAAATAATTTATGCTTTGTAATTTTTAAAAATATTCTAATGAATTTTAGACTCAGAAAATATTTTATTTTATAATACAAAATAACAGGATATGGTAAAAAGGAAAACAAATTCAAAATCCTTTAATTAAGATTTCCTCTAAAATATCCAGAAATTATTTAGTTATGTCTTTTTGACAACGCATGTTGGAGTAAAATGTGTCAAAGGTGGCGATTAATTGAACTTGAAAATAAATTTTTCAAATAAAACTGCAATACCGAATAAAAGTAGACAAAATTATGTATTAATAGCAATAAAAACCATAGGCCTGGGATGTGCTGTTTTTTATAGTGAGCTGTCAAAATTATATATTGGGAAAAAGCAAAAATAATAAAATTTCATCAACTTTAGGTATACTTTTTGTGCTGATGTTTGTAATGTATAGAAATAGTTATCCAACACCCATCTTAAAGTATATCAATCGACTCAGAATCATTTTTTAAATCGATTTAACGATGTCTGTCCGTCCGTCTGGCTGGATGGTTGGTTGGCAGACCATTTAAACTTTGTGCACAAAGTACGGGTCGTAATTTTAAAGATAATTCAATGAAACTTGGCACTTGGGGCTTTTATGATACGTTATTTTACCTAGCCATCATACAAATTTCCCCCCGGAATAAAGTTTAAACACTCAAAAATGCCTTAAAATAATAATATTTTAATGAAATTCGATACAAAAAAGTTCTGTATAAATATCAATCTTTGTTCCAAATTTTATGAAGATCGGTCTACAATTGACCAAAGCTTCCATATAAACCCCTCCTCTTCCCAAAATCACTTTAACGTGCATAAATCCCATACGAATGTTAGTATCAAGTTAATATTCGACACAAATAAATTTTATGTAAGTAGAAAGAATATTGCCAAATTTTATGAGAATCGGTCCATAATTTACCATAGCTCTCATATAAACCCATTTCCAGGAATCGCATAAAGTCATGTAGATGTTAGTATATATATATATATATATATATATATATATATATATATATATACCCATATATATATTTTTTTTTTTTTAATTAAAATATATCAATACAATTTTAATACAGTTATAAGTTTTATAAGTTTTATCTATCCATTATTACCTTTCCTCCCAAAATTTTGTTCCCAAAAGCATTTTTATGTTTTCACAAAACCTTATAATTGCATTTTTGTTATTATAACTTTTAGTTTATTATTTGTTTTCTGCATTCAAACTATTTAAATAAATATAAATGATAAAAATATTTAAGCATACTTTTGGGGATGTGTATTAAAGTATGATCAAGTGTGTATGTATATGTTAAATGGAGCAATGAATATTTTAATTAAAAATTTAATACTGCAAACAAAACCCTTAAACATTAAAACTTTAATAAATAATTTAAATATAAAACAAGTGAAAACCGAATGTACGGCTGGGCCGAATCTGTTATACCCTTCACAAAATCTATATTCCATAAATATACAAATTCAAAATATAAATTCATTAAAATGTTAACTTTATTAAATTATATTTTTGTAAATACAATATAATACAAATATCATGCTTTTATAAATCTTTTTTTCTCTGAAAAAAAAAAAAAAAATACTCAATTAAAGAAATCGTAAAGAATAAATTCATATGCATTTTATCTCTTATCAAAATATTTGCTTTACTGTGGAAGTATATTTCATATTTGTAAATAGACGTTAACCATGACATTGGAAACTTGTAATATAAAGAGTCCCCGAGAAATGTTTTCTTGGGCATATGACTTAGGAAGATCGCTCAGACCATCTGTGTTGCAGAGCTGAATAAAGAAGAGATATAAAAAACTTGTAAATTCCTTTTTCTGTTTTCTAACAACATTTTTTTTTAAATATATTTTAAAATTTTCAGAATTTTTAACTTTGGGGTTATGGGTTTGGGCCCCGATAAAAACTATTAAATAATTTCTTTTAAGGATTAGAAAAATTTTTTAGTTGTAAAAATGAAGAATATTTGATAGTTTCTGCCAAATATTTCAAAAATGTTTATTTTTCTTTTACTGAAAAGTAAAATAAGCTTTTTTAAAACTCCTCCCTAAAATGATCCCAGAAGCGTTTGCCTCTAAGACGCAAATCCACCAAACATGCTATACCTACATAAGATACTCGTAAATCATTTCATTATTATCTATTTTTTAAAAATCTAAACACAATTAAAGTGAAATAATAATTTTCAGGAAAAATATCTCACATACTTAGATTTACTTATCAAACGTATATTTTCATAAAAAATATGCTCATACTTAAAAAGAAAAAAAATCAATGGGATACGAACCATGGCTTAAAAATTTGTAGTCCAGAAAACTTTCACTAGACTATTTATATCCACGGAAATTTAGATGAAAATACTTTATGTTGAATGTACCGTGTGACGGAAATTTTTTCACATGAAAAAAAAAAATCTATATATCCTTGAAAGTAGAGATCATACATAGTAAAACTACATACTCAGTTTTTCTCCAGGTCTTTAAATTTTCTCTCAAAGAGACTTGAAAATATCAAAGGATACACAAAGTGTTGCCGTTAAGAGAGTGCAAATCAATAGAAAATATAAAGATTTTCTAATATTAAAACAAAAAGTGAAATGGATGGGTGGGATTTTTGTGAGAAAGTTCTGACCTTTAATAAACGACCTAAATATTAGGGTTATCGATGCGAGTTTTCAACCGGTTTTTTGCCATTTTTGTTATTTTTTTTACCCAAAAATCAGGTTTTTCGATTTATTTAATTTTCAATATTTTTTGTTATTCTCCCATTGCATTTTATTTAATAATTTTGAAGATGACGAAGAAAAAATATTTTAGATTTAGGCGATAATGTTTGTTTAAAAAACAATTTAAAAATAATTATAGACCGACTTAGATCATTTTTTTTGCCTCTATCTCTGACCGTTTAGGTAAAAAATGGACTTTTATGTTATAAAATTCGATTTTTGGAAGGAAATATGAGTGATCACAGATTTTTGTCTTTTTGCCTCTGTCTCTATCCGTTTAGCTATAAAATCGATTTTTATGTTATTAATATAAAAAATCGATTTTTGGATGGAAATATGAGTGATCACAGATTTTTGTCCTTTTGCCCCTATCTCTATGCGTTTAGCTATAAAATCGACTTTTATGCTTTTCATATAAAAAATCGATTTTTGAATGGAAATATGAGTGATCACAGATTTTTTGTCCTTTTGCCTCTATCTATCCGTTTAGCTATAAAATCGACTTTTATGTTTTTCATATAAAAAATCGATTTTTGGATGGAAATATGAGTGATCACAGATTTTTGTCCTTTTGCCTCTATCTCTATCCGTTTAGCTGTAAAATCGATTTTTATGTGTTAAACTTTAGTTTAGTGTGTTGAAAACTTTAGTAAATTCCCCGAAAAACAGAAAAAGCTACAGTCTTACGTTAAAGAAAAGGAAAAGAGGGAACTTAAACTAATTCACGATGTGAAGCACCGTTAGAATTCTATGGCGAAAATGATTTCTCAATTCTTAAGAATTTATAAGTATGTAAATCATGCACTTTTTGACTTGGGACAGTTACCTTTTAATGAAAAGGATATTAAAATATTGAGAGAATTGAATAATATTCCGAAGCCTTTAGAAATCGCAGTTAAGAATTCAACTACCTTTCCGGAAACTGAAGGGATTTTTATATTTCGCTTTAAAAGCCTTTCAAAAATTGAAAACCCATTGGCAGAAGATTTACTCGAACGTTTAAAAAAGCGGATTAACGAACGTCGCATAAAAGTTTTAAATACATTATTGTTATATTTAAATACAAGAAGGCTACCCAAAAGCGATCAAATACTCTTCTGTGATTGAAACGAAGGAATTTGCCTGTAAATTATATGGTCGCGTATTGGGCGAAGAGAATTGTTATTCCTATGAAGAAGACGATTTGGAAGATATATTAAAAATATACAGAATCCTAAAACCAATAAAACAAGGCAAGGAAGTGTTTTAACTGATTTTATATATTTAAACAAGTGAAATAAAAAACCTTAAAGACTGCAGAAATTATATAATGCTTTAATTACTATATGTCTAACTAGTTTTATAAAAACTAAAGAAAAGAACAGATACTCTCAAAAGAATTTAAATTGTATTTTATTTTTAAGTTATCATTTTATACAAAATACTTAAACAACAGTATTTAATACATCCTATAAGCGATTAGGTTATTACCCTATTTTAGTTATTTTGATATACTTTTTTATTTAATTTTTTTTTTATTGAAACGAATTTTTTAAGTTTGAAATTAATTTCATGTACCTATACAATATTATTTTATTATAATTCTTGAGAAGAAAGTTGAATAAATTGTAATAGTTGTTTTTTTTTTCTTAAAAAAAACGGTTAATCGATTTTTTCTGAATTTCAAAAAGTGCAACCGGTTTTTTCAAAATACCAACTATTCGAACTATTCGAAAACCGGTTTCTCTAAAAAGTCGAATAATTGATCACCCTACTAAATATTTGTAGTTGCAAAATAAATTACTATTAAAAAAAAAAATTATATTCGGTGAAGACCGATTATACAACATCCTACACTATGAGTGCTGTGGTTAATTTTATTTAAGGCAAATTTTATTAACATTTAATATAACATTTATGTGGAATTTAGGTACTGAATTTTAGGTACTGATTTTCGAGAAGTTACAATTAATTTTAAAGCGATTCTTTTGAAACTGTATGCGCAGAGTTCTGTAGAAATACGTTTATATGTATTTAAGATATTTGAGCCTCAAAATATTACTCCAAGAGAACATTTATTTGGGAACTATGTAAAATAATGAAACAATTTCGACCATCTAAGGAAATTCTGAGTCGATTGGTATACTTTAGGGGTTCTCAAATATGGTGCTGTAGTGAATTTAAAAATGTACTTTGTTTAGTTAATAAAAGTGTGTAAAACAACATAATTAAATAATAATACAAATTTAACAAGGACATCACATTATTTTACAAATAACTGTAATAAAAGTGTTCTATCAGATATTTTCAATTGAATCACAATTTTGTACACAATTTTTATATGAACTTATTAAAATTTAATATATGCGAGTGCTTTGGTACATGAACGATTGATATTGAATCTTTTCGCCAAACATCCCAATTAAATACCTTCTACTTTAAATCTTTAGAGTTTAAAGCTTCTAAAAAATAGTACTGATATTACGAAATGAGATTGGTTACGTTCAAAATGAAAAAATAACTCTTGTTTGCATTCTTTTTCTCTAAACACATAATTGTAAAAGTTAATCTTATTTTCTATTACTGCTCGAGCCAGCTGTTTTGAAATTCTAAATTTATTACAAAATGGTTTGCTTTCGACATCATATCATAAGGACATGAGAATAATGAAATTATTATTATTATTATTAAACTTTATATCCCGACCCGCTACAAAATTGGATCAGGGACCACATTTTGTTAAACATTGTTTTAAACAGTTAAATTTTAAATATTTTTTTTTTCTCCTAAAGACTAACTAAAGTTTATGCAAAAAAAATTAAGAATATATAATTTTGAAAATCTTAACTTTTCCTATTTATTTTCAAATATATATCAGACTGCAACAATCATTCTAACATGTGAAAAAATATTTATATAGATGAAACCAGCCGTCTATAGTAAAACTGTGTATACTGTTTTCCTCCAAGATGTAAAATTTCCTCTCAAAAGGACTACAAATTTTGGAAAATTTTTAAGAATATTATAAAATATTTACGTAGATTATATCAATCCAATATGGATGTCAAATGTAAGTTACGAATCCCTGCCATATAATAATATTTTTTATTTTAATTTGGCGGTATACAAGGTTAAGAAAATGTCTTTTTGAAAATTCAATCCTTTCTAAAATTACATTTATTATTTAATTATATATTTCATAAAAAGGATATTTTCTTAACATTTTGTGCAGATGCATTTTAATAAAAACTTTTGTTATATTGCAAGGATTCTTTCTTTCATTTGACCTCCGTATTGTGGTGATACCATTTTTGGAAATATTTTATAAGTGGTACATTTTTAGAATGTTTGAAGTGCTTTTGAGAGAAACTTTGATGTCCTGGAGAAAAACTGAGTACGTAGTTTTATTATGTATAGACTTTAGTTTGATCTAGAAAATAAAACAAAGTTTTTTTTTTTGAATATTAAATTTCAAGTTGCTATATGGCCTATGGGGTAAGTGTTCAAAGCTAGGAGTTTCTAATCATGTTTATGGATACAAATCCTGTTGAATTTAAGAGAAATTTTTACTTAATAAATTTCAAAGTGATATTTTGAAAAGATATTTTGACAGTTTCTTATTTTACGTTTCATAGTTTTTGATTTTTTCTTTCAAGCTAAGTTATAAGTCTTGGTCAGTGATCGAACTCAGGGCCTACATTCCTTCAGTTATAAATCCAAATTTTATTATCTTTAATGCCTACATAAAAAAGCTGAAAAAACAAATCAAAGGTAAATAATACTTTCTTTAATATAAAAAATGCCTAGAAATTTCTGCTAAATTAATTTTTTTTAATATGTGTGTGAAGATAAATATGCGAGTTAAATATGTTTTTGACGTAATGACTTACGTAATGATATATGTTATGACGTAACGGCATATTTAAATATGGCATATTTAAATATGACATATTTAAATATGAAATATTTAAATATGACATATTTAAATATGAAATATTTAAATATGAATTTGGTAGTAAAAAAAAGTAATAAACCAAATTTTGACAAAATTTAATGAAATATTAAAAGCAAATAAATTTATAATAATATAATATAATAATAAAAATTTTTAAATTTTTATTCTGAGAAAATATTCCAAAATTCAAGTTTGTGTATGTAAAACCTCTAAGAGGTTCGTCAACCGTTTTGGACACTGAAAAAAATGAATAATGGAATCAAGGATAAATAATATTCTTGAATATAACCAGGCCTCCTGAATTATATATATGTAATTTTTTTAAAGTGTCAACTTTGCGAATATACTGTTCGTGGATACAAGCAGGATTCCTGAATTGTATTTGTGAATTTTTTAAAAAATTTTCAAAATGTCAACTTTGCCAATATAGAGTCTATCAGAGATCTGTCAAGGATTTTGACCACTGTGGCCAAACGGCGAGTTGGCATGCATAACCACTATATGCAGAGTGGAGCCAAAGATGAGTACTGTCCGTGGATACAAGCAGAATTCCTGAATTGTATTTGTGAATTTTTTAAAAAATTTTCAAAATGCCAACTTTGCCAATATAGAGTCTATCAGAAGTCTGTCAAGGATTTTGACCACTGTGGCCAAACGGCGAGTTGGCATGCATAACCACTATATGCCGAGTGGAGCCAAGGATGAGTACTGTCCGTGGATATAAGCAGAATTCCTGAATTGTATTTGTGAATTTTTTAAAAAATTTTCAAAATGCCAACTTTGCCAATATAGAGTCTATCAGAGGTCTGTCAAGGATTTTGACCACTGTGGCCAAACGGCGAGTTGGCATACATAACCACTATATGCAGAGTGGAGCCAACGATGAGTACTATCCGTGGATATAAGCAGAATTCCTGAATTGTATTTGTGAATTTTTTTAAAAATTTTCAAAATGTCAACTTTGCCAATATAGAGTCTATCAGAGGTCTGTCAAGGATTTTGCCCACTGTGGCCAAACGGCGAGTTGGCATGCATAACCACTATATGCAGAGTGGAGCCAAGGATGAGTACTGTCCGTGGATATAAGCAGAATTCCTGAATTGTATTTGTGAATTTTTTGAAAAATTTTCAAAATGTCAACTTTGCCAATATAGAGTCTATCAGAGGTCTGTCAAGGATTTTGCCCACTGTGGCCAAACGGCGAGTTGGCATGCATAACCACTATATGCAGAGTGGAGCCAAGGATGAGTACTGTCCGTGGATATAAGCAGAATTTCTGAATTGTATTTGTGAATTTTTTAAAAAATTTTCAAAATGTCAACTTTGCCAATATAGAGTCTATCAGAGGTCTGTCAAGGATTTTGCCTACTGTGGCCAAACGGCGAGTTGGCATGCATAACCACTATATGCAGAGTGGAGCCAAGGATGAGTACTGTCCGTGGATATAAGCAGAATTCCTGAATTGTATTTGTGAATTTTTTAAAAAATTTTCAAAATGCCAACTTTGCCAATATAGAGTCTATCAGAGGTCTGTCAAGGATTTTGACCACTGTGGCCAAACGGCGAGTTGGCATACATAACCACTATATGCAGAGTGGAGCCAACGATGAGTACTATCCGTGGATATAAGCAGAATTCCTGAATTGTATTTGTGAATTTTTTTAAAAATTTTCAAAATGTCAACTTTGCCAATATAGAGTCTATCAGAGGTCTGTCAAGGATTTTGCCCACTGTGGCCAAACGGCGAGTTGGCATGCATAACCACCATATGCAGCGTGGAGCCAACGATGAGTACTATCCGTGGATGTAAGCAGAATTTCTGAATTGTATTTGTGAATTTTTTAAAAAATTTTCAAAATGTCAACTTTGCCAATATAGAGTCTGTCAGAGGTCTCTCAAGGATTTTGACCACTGTGGCCAAACGGCGAGTTGGCATGCATAACCACTATATGCAGAATGGAGCCAACGATAAGTACTATCCGTGGATATAAGCAGAATTCTAGAATTGTATTTGCGAATTTTTTTAAAAATTTTCAAAATATCAACTTTGCCAATATAGAGTCTATCAGAGGTCTGTCAAGGATTTTGCCCACTGTGGCCAAACGCCGAGTTGGCATGCATAACCACCATATGCACCGTGGAGCCAACGATGAGTACTATCCGTGGATATACGCAGAATTCCTGAATTGTATTTGTGAATTTTTTTAAAAATTTTCAAAATATCAACTTTGCCAATATAGAGTCTATCAGAGGTCTGCCAAGGATTTTGCCCACTGTGGCCAAACAGCGAGTTGGCATGCATAACCACTATATGCAGAGTGGAGCCAAGGATGAGTACTATCCGTGGATATAAGCAGAATTCCTGAATTGTATTTGTGAATTTTTTTAAAAATTTTCAAAATATCAACTTTGCCAATATAGAGTCTATCAGAGGTCTGTCAAGGATTTTGCCCACTGTGGCTAAACGGCGAGTTGGCATGCACAACCACTATATGCAGAGTGGAGCCAAGGATGAGTACTGTCCGTGGATATAAGCAGAATTCCTGAATTGTATTTGTGAATTTTTTAAAAAATTTTCAAAATATCAACTTTGCCAATATAGAGTCTATCAGAGGTCTGTCAAGGATTTTGCCCACTGTGGCCAAACGGCGAGTTGGCATGCATAACCACTATATGCAGAGTGGAGCCAAGGATGAGTACTATCCGTGGATATAAGCAGAATTCCTGAATTGTATTTGTGAATTTTTTAAAAAATTTTGAAAATGTCAACTTTGCCAATATAGAGTCTATCAGAGGTCTGTCAAGGATTTTGCCTACTGTGGCCAAACGGCGAGTTGGCATGCATAACCACTATATGCAGAGTGGAGCCAAGGATGAGTACTATCCGTGGATATAAGCAGAATTCTAGAATTGTATTTGCGAATTTTTTTAAAAATTTTCAAAATATCAACTTTGCCAATATAGAGTCTATCAGAGGTCTGTCAAGGATTTTGACCACTGTGGCCAAACGGTGAGTTGGCATACATAACCACTATATGCAGAGTGGAGCCAACGATGAGTACTATCCGTGGATATAAGCAGAATTCTAGAATTGTATTTGCGAATTTTTTTAAAAATTTTCAAAATATCAACTTTGCCAATATAGAGTCTATCAGAGGTCTGTCAAGGATTTTGACCACTGTGGCCAAACGGCGAGTTGGCATGCATAACCACTATATGCCGAGTGGAGCCAAGGATGAGTACTGTCCGTGGATATAAGCAGAATTCCTGAATTGTATTTGTGAATTTTTTAAAAAATTTTCAAAATGCCAACTTTGCCAATATAGAGTCTATCAGAGGTCTGTCAAGGATTTTGACCACTGTGGCCAAACGGCGAGTTGGCATACATAACCACTATATGCAGAGTGGAGCCAACGATGAGTACTATCCGTGGATATAAGCAGAATTCCTGAATTGTATTTGTGAATTTTTTTAAAAATTTTCAAAATGTCAACTTTGCCAATATAGAGTCTATCAGAGGTCTGTCAAGGATTTTGCCCACTGTGGCCAAACGGCGAGTTGGCATGCATAACCACTATATGCAGAGTGGAGCCAAGGATGAGTACTGTCCGTGGATATAAGCAGAATTCCTGAATTGTATTTGTGAATTTTTTGAAAAATTTTCAAAATGTCAACTTTGCCAATATAGAGTCTATCAGAGGTCTGTCAAGGATTTTGCCCACTGTGGCCAAACGGCGAGTTGGCATGCATAACCACTATATGCAGAGTGGAGCCAAGGATGAGTACTGTCCGTGGATATAAGCAGAATTTCTGAATTGTATTTGTGAATTTTTTAAAAAATTTTCAAAATGTCAACTTTGCCAATATAGAGTCTATCAGAGGTCTGTCAAGGATTTTGCCTACTGTGGCCAAACGGCGAGTTGGCATGCATAACCACTATATGCAGAGTGGAGCCAAGGATGAGTACTGTCCGTGGATATAAGCAGAATTCCTGAATTGTATTTGTGAATTTTTTAAAAAATTTTCAAAATGCCAACTTTGCCAATATAGAGTCTATCAGAGGTCTGTCAAGGATTTTGACCACTGTGGCCAAACGGCGAGTTGGCATGCATAACCACTATATGCAGAATGGAGCCAACGATAAGTACTATCCGTGGATATAAGCAGAATTCTAGAATTGTATTTGCGAATTTTTTTAAAAATTTTCAAAATATCAACTTTGCCAATATAGAGTCTATCAGAGGTCTGTCAAGGATTTTGCCCACTGTGGCCAAACGCCGAGTTGGCATGCATAACCACCATATGCACCGTGGAGCCAACGATGAGTACTATCCGTGGATATACGCAGAATTCCTGAATTGTATTTGTGAATTTTTTTAAAAATTTTCAAAATATCAACTTTGCCAATATAGAGTCTATCAGAGGTCTGCCAAGGATTTTGCCCACTGTGGCCAAACGGCGAGTTGGCATGCATAACCACTATATGCAGAGTGGAGCCAAGGATGAGTACTATCCGTGGATATAAGCAGAATTCCTGAATTGTATTTGTGAATTTTTTTAAAAATTTTCAAAATATCAACTTTGCCAATATAGAGTCTATCAGAGGTCTGTCAAGGATTTTGCCCACTGTGGCTAAACGGCGAGTTGGCATGCACAACCACTATATGCAGAGTGGAGCCAAGGATGAGTACTGTCCGTGGATATAAGCAGAATTCCTGAATTGTATTTGTGAATTTTTTAAAAAATTTTCAAAATATCAACTTTGCCAATATAGAGTCTATCAGAGGTCTGTCAAGGATTTTGCCCACTGTGGCCAAACGGCGAGTTGGCATGCATAACCACTATATGCAGAGTGGAGCCAAGGATGAGTACTATCCGTGGATATAAGCAGAATTCCTGAATTGTATTTGTGAATTTTTTAAAAAATTTTGAAAATGTCAACTTTGCCAATATAGAGTCTATCAGAGGTCTGTCAAGGATTTTGCCTACTGTGGCCAAACGGCGAGTTGGCATGCATAACCACTATATGCAGAGTGGAGCCAAGGATGAGTACTATCCGTGGATATAAGCAGAATTCTAGAATTGTATTTGCGAATTTTTTTAAAAATTTTCAAAATATCAACTTTGCCAATATAGAGTCTATCAGAGGTCTGTCAAGGATTTTGACCACTGTGGCCAAACGGCGAGTTGGCATACATAACCACTATATGCAGAGTGGAGCCAACGATGAGTACTATCCGTGGATATAAGCAGAATTCCTGAATTGTATTTGTGAATTTTTTTAAAAATTTTCAAAATGTCAACTTTGCCAATATAGAGTCTATCAGAGGTCTGTCAAGGATTTTGCCCACTGTGGCCAAACGGCGAGTTGGCATGCATAACCACTATATGCAGAGTGGAGCCAAGGATGAGTACTGTCCGTGGATATAAGCAGAATTCCTGAATTGTATTTGTGAATTTTTTGAAAAATTTTCAAAATGTCAACTTTGCCAATATAGAGTCTATCAGAGGTCTGTCAAGGATTTTGCCCACTGTGGCCAAACGGCGAGTTGGCATGCATAACCACTATATGCAGAGTGGAGCCAAGGATGAGTACTGTCCGTGGATATAAGCAGAATTCCTGAATTGTATTTGTGAATTTTTTAAAAAATTTTCAAAATATCAACTTTGCCAATATAGAGTCTATCAGAGGTCTGTCAAGGATTTTGACCACTGTGGCCAAACGGCGAGTTGGCATACATAACCACTATATGCAGAGTGGAGCCAACGATGAGTACTATCCGTGGATATAAGCAGAATTCCTGAATTGTATTTGTGAATTTTTTTAAAAATTTTCAAAATGTCAACTTTGCCAATATAGAGTCTATCAGAGGTCTGTCAAGGATTTTGCCCACTGTGGCCAAACGGCGAGTTGGCATGCATAACCACTATATGCAGAGTGGAGCCAAGGATGAGTACTGTCCGTGGATATAAGCAGAATTCCTGAATTGTATTTGTGAATTTTTTGAAAAATTTTCAAAATGTCAACTTTGCCAATATAGAGTCTATCAGAGGTCTGTCAAGGATTTTGCCCACTGTGGCCAAACGGCGAGTTGGCATGCATAACCACTATATGCAGAGTGGAGCCAAGGATGAGTACTATCCGTGGATATAAGCAGAATTTCTGAATTGTATTTGTGAATTTTTTAAAAAATTTTCAAAATGTCAACTTTGCCAATATAGAGTCTATCAGAGGTCTGTCAAGGATTTTGCCTACTGTGGCCAAACGGCGAGTTGGCATGCATAACCACTATATGCAGAGTGGAGCCAAGGATGAGTACTGTCCGTGGATATAAGCAGAATTCCTGAATTGTATTTGTGAATTTTTTAAAAAATTTTCAAAATGTCAACTTTGCCAATATAGAGTCTATCAGAGGTCTGTCAAGGATTTTGCCCACTGTGGCCAAACGGCGAGTTGGCATGCATAACCACTATATGCAGAGTGGAGCCAAGGATGAGTACTGTCCGTGGATATAAGCAGAATTCCTGAATTGTATTTGTGAATTTTTTAAAAAATTTTCAAAATGTCAACTTTGCCAATATAGAGTCTATCAGAGGTCTGTCAAGGATTTTGCCTACGGCCAAACGGCGAGTTGGCATGCATAACCACTATATGCAGAGTGGTGCCAAGGATGAGTACTGTCCGCGGATATAAGCAGAATTCCTGAATTGTATTTGTGAATTTTTTAAAAAATTTTCAAAGTGTCAACTTTGCCAATATACTGAAATTAAACTACAATGTAAAGGAGTTTTTTAATGATTAACGGCTGTAATGAAGACCTAGTGAGACTTTAAACTACAAAAGTAAATAGTTTATTTAAAAACGCACTCGTAGTGCAATTGCAGCTTTACTATGCATTTAGGTGGTCTGCTATTTTCAATATTTTTGTTTAGAACACAGAGAAAAAAGCATATAAATCTAAAAATTGTATTCATAGATATTATGAATCGAATATGACTTTTTTCCCAAACTTTAAAAAAAAACAATGTAAAATTTTGTTTATAGAAATTATTAAATTGTAAATTGTGCGATAATTTTAGGAATTTTGCAAAATTTTTTGAAAAAATTTTATTTCATGGTAAATGCTTAATAAATAAACAGTGTTGCCAGTTTAGCCTTTCTAAGGCTAAATCTAGCCTTTTTATTTTGCTTTTAGCCTAAAATTTTTCTAGCCTTTTTTGATTCTTAAAATTGCTATAAAAAGGCTAAAATTTTAATATTTCAACAAATAAAATAATTGCTTATTTGCTTCTACTAATTTTATTTTTACGAAATCATCCATTTAGGTATTTTTGTATATTAATTCGCACAAATAGTACAGCAAATAGTACAGTTATCGTCAGATTCGTGTAATACATCGGGAACTTCAGTACCCTCTTATAACAGTTTTCATCTAAGTTATAAGTTATGTCAAGATGTTATAGCAATTGTTGCAGACCTCTTATCTGGGAGAAGTTGTGGTTATGAGTACATTTACCGCATAGTGTTATTACATTGCGCAAGCTATATTACCTCATGTCTGGTAAACATTTTTAATGTTATAGTTGACACGTGAGTTTATTTCGATACTTCAAAAACACATAAGGTTATTCCTATTCCCAAAGAAAATAAAGCGACATATGTTGAATAATTTCGTCCTATATCGTCCTATAATATAAAATCAGATTTTTCCACATTTCATGGAAAACAACTTATTTAATGCTTTTCAGTTCGGATTTCGAAAGGGATGTGGCACTGAAGAGGATTTGTGAATGTTCAGAACTATATATGTAAATGTTTGGATGAAGGTCATAGTACTGTAACAGGCATATTTTGATTTGACAAAAGTTTTTGTTATATATTTTGGCGCAAAAGCGCCAATACTATGGCGTTCAGGGAAATGGACTTTCGCTTTTAAGAAGCTATCTAAAAAATAAACAACAATTTCTTAAAATTAAGGAAAGTGAACGTTCTGTTAGATATGGTGTGCCCCAAGAAAGTGTTTTAGGCCCCTTGCTTACGGTATTTTTGCAGTTATTACTTTACGTTTATAAAATAAATACTTTTAAAAATTTTTATTTCTCAAAAAATCTTTATAAGAGGATCCCATTGAAGATTGAAAAATGGGTAAAAATTAAAAAGGTGCTCTATGTAGACCTAGTAGGCTCGAAAGCTATTGTCTTATGAATTTCAGAACAAAAAAGATAATATGCAGATTGATCATAGGTTTTCTGTAATAGAATTTTCAAAATTTTGAAAAAGTGATTTTTCTCATATAAGATTGATGATAAAAAAAATGGGTCAAAATTAAAAAGCTGCTCCTAGTAGACCCGAAAGCTATTTTCTTAAGGATTTTAGAAGAGAAAAGATAATATTAAGATTAATCATAGGTTTTGAGTATCAAATCTATTTTTATATTTTTTTTTTTATTTTATTTTTATAAACGAATATAGAAAGAACAATTGTGAAACAATATTCTATTATTTTATTAGATCAATACTTTATATAATAGCGAATTGCCGTTATGTTAAAATACTTGTTAGTAGCAGTGTTACCTATTGCTATTAATTATCTATAAATTTTCCAGCTTTTTTTAAATTGATATAAAAGAATAGAAATAGAAAATAAAATTGTACCATCGGGTAACACTGATACACAAGTATTTTAACATAATGGCAACACTCTATTATACAAAGATAATTAAGAACAAGTGAGTAATATCCCAGCAAACACAATTTTTTATATCAAAGTGATTTGAAATCAAATCCTTTCTCAAATGTCATACGTTTGAGAATTATTTCAAAATAACTTGAAAATGATAGCTTTCTCAACAAAAAGCTAAATTAGTTGTTAAATTGAAAAATGCTATTATTATCAAATCATTGTTAAATATAATTCTAAAACTTTTTTCAAATGTGGATTGTGATCACATGCGGAACATAATTAAAAGTAATTTGCATTTTTAATTTTTTGTAAAGTTTTCTCTTTCTCTCTTTTGATTATGCTCTATCATTATACGTATTTATTAGTTGGAAAATACTTGATTAAATAAATTTATTTATTAATTTATTTATTTGTATATATTTCAATTTTTTTATATATTGCTTTTATATATATAATATTTGGTATCAAATTGAGAAAATACGATTTTTCAAATATTTTTTAACTTTTCTATTTAGATTTATGAATGATTTGATAATAACAATATATATTAAATTAAGAATATACAATTTTTCCAATATTGTTAAAGTTATCTTTAGGTTTGAGAATGATTCAATAATAGCATTTGATGTCAATTTGAGAATGTACGGTTTTTCAAATGTTTTTTCTCATATGATTCAAACGTTAAAGTCATCATATTTTAAACGTTTGACATCGTGTTGGATGTGATGCTGCACAAAAAAATTACTTATACTTACATACATGTGTATATAGTATATGTATGTATATGCGTATTTAACGTACTCATCAACACTGAGGCCTCGGTCTGCGTTGTTAATGGGGCCGGAGAATTGCGATACAAACTGAATCAACACAATTTAAATCACTTTTTATGTATTTACATCTTTTTCTTAAAAGCAGTTCCAGGATAAACATATTTTTCCAGAAAAAACGTTAATCTTTAATAAAAACTGACTATTTTTTGTGCAATCAGGTGAAATTAAAATACTTATATAAATTCTATTTTGATTTTCTAGCAAAAACAAAGAATTAAAATTTTTTTTTTTTTTTTCAATAAAATATACTTCAAGACATACACCTATTATAATAAAATTCTTTAAAACTCAAGTAAAGTTTTCACATGCAGTTACTTAAGTTAATTTCATTTCTAAGTAGAAAATATGCTGTATATATATCGAAATCATAACGAAAGGCTCAAATCGGGCCAAAGTGTACTTCTAAATAAGTGAGTAATCAGGCTTGCCTGTATATGTAAATAAAATGTTTAAAACAGTGTTGCCAACTATTTGTAACCAAAACGCGCTAAATTTAACCAAATTCATTAAATTTGGTTCAATTTAGCGCTTTTTAGCTAGTTTTTTAAATTCGAATCTGTACAAAAAGTAATAACAATATAAAGTCCACAATTTTTATTTTTTAAATGTTTTAACTTCAGCAAAAATAGTGAATTATATTTCAAATCAAAAATTTAGAATTGGTAATTTTATTACAGAAATAAGCGGTAACATTTTTTGTACATTTCAAATTCCAGATTCATAAGATCATATCCATGAATTTAAATTCATAAAACTATTATTTAATTTAATCACTCCATTTTATTCCCCAAAAAAATCATTTCCTAAAAAGAATAGGAACGTGTTTGGAAGAATCTGGAAAACTGCTTATTCGATGATTCATTCAACGGGATTTAGAAAACGGATAGATACCTCAAATGACCACTTTAAACAAAAGCATTCTGAAGGTATATTTTGGAATTTGGAAATCAGAAAATCGTTTTAAATTTTTTTGAGCTTTAAAATTAACAATATATTAATAATGCTCTATGATAGAAAATGTTTTTTTTTTGTGGTGAGAAAAATTCTTGTTTTTGTTGTGGGAAATGAAAACTTTTCAAAAATGTGTAAACAGAAAAAAGCAAGAGATGTGAATGAACATATTTTAAATGTTTTGATTGGACTTTAAATCCATTCCGAAAGCCACACTCTATTTTCGGAAAGGACATTGTGATGAAATTATAAGACATATAAAATTTAATATTGATAATATTTAGAATATGTGCAATATTGAATTTTTTCTATCAATTTTAAAATGTCGAAGAAATTATACTTTTGTCAAAAATTTTTTGAAAAAATCGTAAATAGGAAAAATAGTGGCTTTTAAAAAGCGCTCAATCTAGCGCAAAAATCGCTAAATTGGCAATGCTGGTTTAACGGGCAACAACACTAGAGATTCCCACACAACATGTACCAAAAAAGAAAAAAAAAATCACTCATATTTTTTTGCACGTGCCATTTTTGACATATCAGTGTTGCCGTTTTAATTATTTTTAACCAGAATTGGTTATTATATTTTCTAGTTGTATTTTGATTATTTTTCGTTTAAACCAAAATTTTATTGTTATAAACTACTTTTAGATTACTTTTTCAATCTCCTATATATTTGCCAACAGTAAATGATCTTTTGATTAAAAAAATCATCATAAGTTTCATTATTTCTTGTTCCAAATTTATCTGATAACGATGAAGAAAATTACAATTAGAAAATAAATGGTATAAGCCTGGATCTTTCAAACCACCATTTTGATGAAATTAGGAACATAGATAGAAGACAAGTCAAACTTAAGAGAATAGCTTTCGAGCCTACTAGGTCCAAATGGAGCATCATTTTAATTCTGATCCATTTTTCGATCATCAATAGGGCCCTTATATGAGAAAAGCCATTTTTCAAAATTCTTTTACTTCCGACCCTACTAGGTCCACATAAATCACCTTTTTAATTTTTACCCATTTTTCAATCTTCAATAGGACCCTTATATGAGGAAAGTAATTTTTTCAAAATTCTACTCGTATTACTCAAAGCTTATGATCAATCTTAATATTATTTTTTCTGCTCTGAAATTCATAAGACAATAGCTCTTGAGCCTACTAAGTCCAAATAGAGTACTTTTTGACCCATTTCATCATCAATGAAAGAGAAATTAAAGAAAATTTGTTATAAATATTTTTTCAAATATTTACAAAAATCTTAAGAGTCAGCTAATTGTTCGAGAAAGTATGCTTTTAAGAAAATATATGGTGTTCGCCTTGTAAAAAGTGTAACACATTTGTTCTTTAATTATTTTTCTGTAGAAAAACTGGCGATTTTAGAAAAAATTAACTAAAAAATTTTATTTATTTTAATTGCATAGAAAATTCAATACAAAATTAAAATAAATAATAATGTAGTCTTGTAATATTTAGAAATCGTATATTATATTACTGAAAAATATTTTGGAAATATTGAATTACACATTTTATAATGCGAACATCATAACCTTTCTAAGAATCATACATTGTCGCCGAACATACTAATAACTGCAGAAAATTTTGCAATAGATGTTAAATGTTCACTTGAATTCAAAATTTTTTGTGCAATTAATTTCATTGTTTTCTTTAATAAATACAAGGAAGAGTTATTTTTGTTATTTAAAAAATAAATTAGATTTAATAATTTTTCTTATTTTATTATATATATGTACCTACTTTATTAAATTTGAAAGAAACAAATATTCTTTTCTAATTTTGTACTTAAAATATTTGTTAGTATTCTTTTTTAATTTATTTATTTTTTTATGTTAATTTGAATTTAAAATGTAAGTATTACTGGCATTATTATTTTAAAAATTTTATGCAAAATAGTTTTAAAATTCTGCAAATATTTTCTGTCGAAAGTTTAACTACATCGGCACACCGGGAAGTTTATATGTATCGCTTTTACTATCGAATTCTGATATAGTTAGAGATAGCATCTTTTGAGTAATTCTTTAGTGGGGATTGGAAAATTTGAATTAGGATTTTTTTATTATACACTTTTTACTGCGTTATAGTAAATCTTAATATGTGACGTACAAAATTTACTAAAGCGTTACAAATTCTGATCTGCTTAGTAACACCGTCCGGTAAGAAATGTGCCACGAAGAGATAGTTCCTTTTGAGTAACGCTTTAGTGGGGACTTGAAGATTCGAATTAGTGACATTCAATATTCAATATTGAGTTTCTTATAATTGTATTTTATTGCTGTGTGTACTAATAATGTTGTCTAATTGTAAATGGATTTTGTGTTTTATTGTCTTTTCGAACATTTATTTATGAAAAAACAAACCCCTAAAAAACTAGTACACACAACTCCTTTCCATCACTCATGTATGATAATTATTTGTACGAATATGCATGTGTTACATGCAACCACAGCATCAAAAAATATAAACTAGTTGCTGTTTATAGCAAAAAATCACAAGAAATAAAACGCATTTTAGTCAAAAAGTAGTCGCAAAGTTGACATTTTGAAAATTTTTTAAAAAATTCACAAATACAATTCAGGAATTCTGCTTATATCCACGGATATTACTCATCGTTGGCTCCATTTTGCATATAGTGGTTATGCATGCCAACTCGTCGTTTGGACACAGTGGTCAAAATCGACAGACCTCTGATGGACACTATATTGGCAAAGTTGCCACTTTGAAAATTTTTTAAAAAATTCACAAATACAATTCAGGAATTCTGCTTATATCCACGGATAGTACTCATCGTTGGCTCCATTTTGCATATAGTGGTTATGCATGCCAACTCGTCGTTTGGCCACAGTGGTCAAAATCGTTGACAGACCTCTGATGGACACTATATTGGCAAAGTTGCCACTTTGAAAATTTTTTAAAAAATTCACAAATACAATTCAGGAATTCTGCTTATATCCACGGATAGTACTCATCGTTGGCTCCATTTTGCATATAGTGGTTATGCGTTTGGTCACAGTGGTCAAAATCCTTGACAGACCTCTGATAGACTCTATATTGGCAAAGTTGACATTTTGAAAATTTTTTAAAAAATTCACAAATACAATTCAGGAATTCTGCTTATATCCACGGACAGTACTCATCCTTGGCTCCACTCGGCATATAGTGGTTATGCATGCCAACTCGCCGTTTGGCCACAGTGGGCAAAATCCTTGACAGACCTCTGATAGTCTCTATATTAGCAAAGTTGATATTTAGAAAATTAAAAAAAAAAATCACAAATACAATTCAGGAATTCTGGTTATACCCACGGGCAGTATTCGTCCTTGGCTCCATTCTCCATATAGTGGTTATGCATGCCAACTCGCCGTTTGGCCACAGTGGGCAAAATCCTTGGCAGACCTCTGATAGACTCTATATTGGCAAAGTTGATATTTTGAAAATTTTTAAAAAAATTCACAAATACAATTCAGGAATTCTGCGTATATCCACGGATAGTACTCATCGTTGGCTCCACGGTGCATATGGTGGTTATGCATGCCAACTCGGCGTTTGGCCACAGTGGGCAAAATCCTTGACAGACCTCTGATAGACTCTATATTGGCAAAGTTGATATTTTGAAAATTTTTAAAAAAATTCACAAATACAATTCTGGAATTCTGCTTATATCCACGGATAGTACTTATCGTTGGCTCCATTCTGCATATAGTGGTTATGTATGCCAACTCGCCGTTTGGCCACAGTGGTCAAAATCCTTGAGAGACCTCTGACAGACTCTATATTGGCAAAGTTGACATTTTGAAAATTTTTTAAAAAATTCACAAATACAATTCAGGAATTCTGCTTACATCCACGGATAGTACTCATCGTTGGCTCCATTCTGCATATGGTGGTTATGCATGCCAACTCGCCGTTTGGCCACAGTGGGCAAAACCCTTGACAGACCTCTGATAGACTCTATATTGGCAAAGTTGATATTTTGAAAATTTTTAAAAAAATTCGCAAATACAATTCTAGAATTCTGCTTATATCCACGGATAGTACTTATCGTTGGCTCCATTCTGCATATAGTGGTTATGCATGCCAACTCGCCGTTTGGCCACAGTGGTCAAAATCCTTGAGAGACCTCTGATAGACTCTATATTGGCAAAGTTGATATTTTGAAAATTTTTTAAAAAATTCACAAATACAATTCAGGAATTCTGCTTATATCCACGGACAGTACTCATCCTTGGCTCCACTCTGCATATAGTGGTTGTGCATGCCAACTCGCCGTTTAGCCACAGTGGGCAAAATCCTTGACAGACCTCTGATAGACTCTATATTGGCAAAGTTGATATTTTGAAAATTTTTAAAAAAATTCACAAATACAATTCAGGAATTCTGCTTATATCCACGGATAGTACTCATCCTTGGCTCCACTCTGCATATAGTGGTTATGCATGCCAACTCGCCGTTTGGCCACAGTGGGCAAAATCCTTGGCAGACCTCTGATAGACTCTATATTGGCAAAGTTGATATTTTGAAAATTTTTAAAAAAATTCACAAATACAATTCAGGAATTCTGCGTATATCCACGGATAGTACTCATCGTTGGCTCCACGGTGCATATGGTGGTTATGCATGCCAACTCGGCGTTTGGCCACAGTGGGCAAAATCCTTGACAGACCTCTGATAGACTCTATATTGGCAAAGTTGATATTTTGAAAATTTTTAAAAAAATTCACAAATACAATTCTGGAATTCTGCTTATATCCACGGATAGTACTTATCGTTGGCTCCATTCTGCATATAGTGGTTATGCATGCCAACTCGCCGTTTGGCCACAGTGGTCAAAATCCTTGAGAGACCTCTGACAGACTCTATATTGGCAAAGTTGACATTTTGAAAATTTTTTAAAAAATTCACAAATACAATTCAGGAATTCTGCTTACATCCACGGATAGTACTCATCGTTGGCTCCATTCTGCATATGGTGGTTATGCATGCCAACTCGCCGTTTGGCCACAGTGGGCAAAACCCTTGACAGACCTCTGATAGACTCTATATTGGCAAAGTTGATATTTTGAAAATTTTTAAAAAAATTCGCAAATACAATTCTAGAATTCTGCTTATATCCACGGATAGTACTTATCGTTGGCTCCATTCTGCATATAGTGGTTATGCATGCCAACTCGCCGTTTGGCCACAGTGGTCAAAATCCTTGAGAGACCTCTGACAGACTCTATATTGGCAAAGTTGACATTTTGAAAATTTTTTAAAAAATTCACAAATACAATTCAGAAATTCTGCTTACATCCACGGATAGTACTCATCGTTGGCTCCACGCTGCATATGGTGGTTATGCATGCCAACTCGCCGTTTGGCCACAGTGGGCAAAATCCTTGACAGACCTCTGATAGTCTCTATATTAGCAAAGTTGATATTTAGAAAATTAAAAAAAAAAATCACAAATACAATTCAGGAATTCTGGTTATACCCACGGGCAGTATTCGTCCTTGGCTCCATTCTCCATATAGTGGTTATGCATGCCAACTCGCCGTTTGGCCACAGTGGGCAAAATCCTTGACAGACCTCTGATAGACTCTATATTGGCAAAGTTGATATTTTGAAAATTTTTAAAAAAATTCACAAATACAATTCAGGAATTCTGCTTATATCCACGGATAGTACTCATCGTTGGCTCTATTCTGCATATAGTGGTTATGCATGCCAACTCGCCGTTTGGCCACAGTGGGCAAAATCCTTGACAGACCTCTGATAGACTCTATATTGGCAAAGTTGATATTTTGAAAATTTTTAAAAAAATTCACAAATACAATTCTGGAATTCTGCTTATATCCACGGATAGTACTTATCGTTGGCTCCATTCTGCATATAGTGGTTATGCATGCCAACTCGCCGTTTGGCCACAGTGGTCAAAATCCTTGAGAGACCTCTGACAGACTCTATATTGGCAAAGTTGACATTTTGAAAATTTTTTAAAAAATTCACAAATACAATTCAGGAATTCTGCTTACATCCACGGACAGTACTCATCCTTGGCTCCACTCTGCATATAGTGGTTATGCATGCCAACTCGCCGTTTGGCCACAGTGGGCAAAACCCTTGACAGACCTCTGATAGACTCTATATTGGCAAAGTTGACATTTTGGCAGTATATTCGCAAAGTTGAAACTTTAGAAAAATCACATATACAATTCAGGAAATCTGGTTATATTCAAGAATAGTATTTAACCTTGATTCCATTATTCATTATTTTCAGTGTCGACGAACCTCTGAGAGGTTTTACGTTCACAAACTTGAATTTTGGAATATTTTCTCAGAATAACAATTAAAAAATTTTTATTATTATATTATATTATTATAAATTTATTAGCTTTTAATATTTCATTAAATTTTGTCAAAATTCGGTTTATTTTATTTTTTTTTTAGTACCAAATAGTCATATTTAAATATGTCATATTTAAATATGTCATATTTAAATATGCCATATTTAAATATGTCGTTACGTCATCACATATATCATTACGTAAGTCGTTACGTCAAAAACATATTTAACTCGCATATTTATCTTCACACACATTTTTTTAATAATGAAAATTTTCATATTTTTTGGGAAAAATAGAAATTTTCAAGGAGTCCTGAGAATACGAACTCAGGCTTAACGGTTTATAGTCTACAACACTTCCATCTATAATATGCAACCTTTAAAATTTTCAATAGAAAAACATTTATATATTGTTGCATGTGTGATAGAAAATATTATTCAATTTAGGCGAAAAAAAAATTATTAACATTTTTGAGGCTGCTGTGGAAAATCGTTTATAACTCCGCCATTCCTGAACGGATTTCACTGAATTTCAATACCAAGTTTCTCGAGACTATATGCCACATATGTGTTGAAATAAAAATGTACTTATTGGACTAGGAGCGTGAAAAATTCCATTTCAACACTTAGATGTTCAGACATATATTCTCTAATGTTATTTTTAATAAAAAAAAAAAAAATCACGAATATTTTTCATTCTGAGGTCCTGGATGTATATTTTAAGACTTTTGTATAAACTGACAAACTTATATACATATACCTTTCATTTCATGTGAAGACTATAAAAAGGAGAAAAGCAATCGCAAATATCCAAAAAAATAAAATAAATAAATTAAAAACACATAAATATAAATACATGAATACTTATGTTGCTATATAGCGTATAAAAAAAGTTTATAAAAACACATGCATAAGTAAAAGAGTATATGTAATGTTTGTTTAACATTAAGCTGTTGTTTTTAAAATTGGAATTGGCACAAAGTGACAAAACAAAAACCAACTACAAAGAAAAAAACAAAAAAAAAAAAAAAGAAAAAAAAAAAAATGTTAACAATGAAAACTAAACAAAAAAAAAAAAAAAAATAAATCAGAACATGTACTTTTTTTATTAAAAAAAAAAAAATAAATTGTTTTCTCGGTTTCAGAGTGTTGTGCTAAAAGTTGAAACACTTTCACTATTAGCAGTTTTTTTTTTGTACGAGGGTAAGTTCTCACTACAGATTTTACTTTCATAAATATTAACGAATTTGAATATTTGTGTATTTTTTATTAGGTAAGAGACTTTTTATATTGCATTTAAATGCAAAATTATTTTATTATACAATTTTATAAACAAACTTTCATGGCGCTTAAATACATGTAAAAATTTGTGTATAAATTATGTATATAGTTTTTTTTTTCTGTATATAAAGGTAACTCTTCCTATTAGAATACCAGATAGAGACCGAATTCACTAAAAATGTTATTAATCGAGTTCAGAATCAAAAAAAAAAAAAAAAATCGTAAAGAAATTGTAAAAAGTGCAAAGTTTTCAGTGGATTTATTACTTGCATGTACTCAATCAGTGTATTTGTTTTGAAGTTAGTCCAGAAAAGTATCTCTGATGAGCTTTCAAATGACTACAAAGTTTCTTCTAATGTTCATTTTATTTTAGTTTTCAGATTGAGTACTAGCAGTCTCAAAATATAAATAGTTACTTACGTATATTTGTAGTTGCATATGTTTGATTGTCTTTAGTTAAGAATTTTACTCTGTTTGACAATTTGTTTTATTGCTTTGCTTTAAAAACAAAGAGATAAAAAGTAAAATAAAATTCTAATATATGAATCATTATAGAGTACGGAATCATACCAAGGAATGTATGAATAAGAACCTTATAGTTCTGAAATTTAAATTATAAAATCTTTTGATAAAAATCTGCACAAATATCTTGTATTTTTAATACCATCAACAAACAATTGTTTATTTTACTAGTGCTTAGTAGAACTGAACTAGAACGAAACTAGAACTGAACTAGAGCTAAACTAGAACTGAACTAGAATTGAACTAGAACTGAACTAGAATTGAATTAGAACTTAAATAGAAATGAACTAGAACCGAACTAGAACTGAACTAGAATTGAACAAGAATTAAACTAGAACTGAATTAGAACTGGAATAGAAATGAACTATAACTAAACTAGAACTGAACTAGAATTGAACTAGAACTGAACTAGAACTGAACTAGAACTTAACTAGAAATGAACTAGAATTGAACCAGAACTGATTTAGAATCGAGCTAGAACTGAACTAGAATTGAACTAGAAGTGAACTAGAACTGAACTAGAACTTAACTAGAAATGAACTAGAATTGAACTAGAACTGAACTAGAACTGATTTAGAACCGAGCTAGAACTGAACTAGAATTGAACTAGAACTGAACTAGAACTGAAATAGAATTGAACTAGAACTGAACTAGAACTGGAATAGAACTGAACTGGAACTGAAATAAAACTGAAGTAGAATTTAACTAGAAATTAACTATAACTGAACTAGAACTGAACTGAGCTAGAACTAGAGCTAAACTAAAACTGAACTAAAACTGAACTAGAAGTGAACTAGAATGAAACTAGAATTGAAATAGAACTGAGGTAGAACTTAACTAGAAATGAACTAGAATTGAACTAGAACTGAACTAGAACTGATTTAGAACCGAGCTAGAACTGAACTAGAATTGAACTAGAACTGAACTAGAACTGAAATAGAATTGAACTAGAACTGAACTAGAACTGGAATAGAACTGAACTGGAACTGAAATAAAACTGAAGTAGAATTTAACTAGAAATTAATTATAACTGAACTAGAACTGAACTGAGCTAGAACTAGAACTAAACTAAAACTGAACTAGAAGTGAACTAGAATGAAACTAGAATTGAAATAGAACTGAGGTAAAACTTAACTAGAAATTAACTAGAACTGAACTAGAATAGAACTAGAACTGAACAGAGCTAGAACTAGAGATAAACTAAAACTGAACTAGAACTAGATTCTTAGCATGCAATTATAACTGAAATAGATCCATATAGTACCGAATTAAGTATTTTCAATTTAGTTATTTTATTTGTAATAACATCAATAGACAATTACTAACTTTATTGACCCTAAGTAATGAACAATGTAGTCAGTTTAATGATTAACGACTTAATTCTAAAATAAACACATGATAAAAAAAATATCTAGTAAATTTATATATATGAAAATAAGTGGCTACCAGAACTCTGGGGTATCATAAAGTTTTTAAGTACGAGTATTTAAAAAGCAAAAACTCATATAGCTACAGCTGTATGATTTTTTGCTTAAGTAGTTTATAGGCTACAAAAACTGTAACATTATCACAATATTAGATAGCTTTCTATATGTGTAAGTAAAATACCTAGTTATTGTATATTTCTGGAAATAAATTAAATTGTAAGTATGTATTCTTAAATTTATTTATGTACTCCATATAAATTAAAACTTTTAACAGAAGTCGTATTCCTTTTAAAGTTTAATATTTTCAGAAAATAATAAAAAAATTCAAATAAACCCATATAAACCGGTAAGGTTTCCGGTAATTCACAAAGATATTTTAATAAGAAATAATATTCAAATTTGGTTCTAATTATTGCTTAGAATTAACACTAATTTTTGGCAGCATATTGAATTCAATCTAAGCTTTAAATTGAATCAATTGGTGGTTTTAAATTGTCGCTAGTTTATGATCTAAATTAACTGCTTTGATAAATCTATAAACGCTCTAAGCGGAGTTTTATATTGATTCCTAACATGATTCTATATTGTCTCAAATCTGGTATTATAAGGACTTTAATTAAGGTAACATTATCACAATATGTTAAATTATCATGAATATTAGCTTAAAATTAACTTCAAATAGGGCAACGTATTGAATTCAAGCGAGAGTTTAAATTACTCTATTCTAGTGGGTTTATATCAGTTCTAATCTTTTCTTTATACTAATTTTAATCGTTACTGTATAATGAATACAATAGATGTTTAATATTTAATTTATATAAGTTTGTAAATTGACTCCAACTTCAAGCCTGGTTTTATGTTTACTTTAATAAAGGCTTTAAGTTAAGTTATTTAATTTGAATAGGGAGTATGTTAGTTCTAACTATATTAATCTCAAACTTGGTTTTGTATTAATTATAATTAAGACTTTAATATAACCCTAAACATAGCTTAGAATTGCCTTTGAATGTGGGTGCACATTAAAGCGAATTGAGGCTTAAAATTGACTCTAATTATACTTTTAAATTGACTCTAATTATGGATCCAAATTGCGTTTATAAAATGACTTTAATTCTAGTGATTTAAAGAACCTAATCCTTACTTTATACTGACTCAAATTAGGACTAAAAATTTAATCCAAACGTAATTATATTTTTACTATAATTAGTTCTTTAACATATACCTAATCATGACATAAAATTTATTAGAATTTTGGAAAAATTTATTAGAATTTTGGAATTATAAACTTAAGCTTAATTCAATTTTATCTTTAAATTGATTAAAATTCTAATTTTATGCGAATAACAATTGGCTGAAACTGCATCAAAATATTACATAAAATTGTGGCATTAAATTGATTTTAATTATAGCACAAAGTGTGACTTTAAAGTTATCTTCAATCCTAGTTTTATATTGACCTTAATAATGGCCGCAATTGCCTTTAATTGTGTGACCAAAATGACTTTAGCCTAATCTTTACTCTATACTGATAAAAATCAATATTATAAATAGCTAATCATATCTTAAAATAGTATCTGACTGTGAAAGAAAATCAAATTATGGTATTAAATTGACTCTAAAAATAGCTTCAAATAAATACTAAATGCGGTTGTAAATTGATTACAATCCTAGTTTTGTATTGACTTTATTTATGGCTCATAATGGTGCTTGATTGTGTATATAAAATAACTTTAATCATGGTGATTTATAGAACCTAATCCTTACTTTATATTAATTCAAAATCAAGACTATAAATTGACTCCAAACGTGGTTTTGTATTGACTACAATTAAGGCTTTAACTTAAATCTAACCATAGTTTAAAATAGTCCCTCATTATGAGAGAATGTTAACTTCAATTGTGATATTAACTTATTAAAGTCATAGTTTTGAATTGACTTTAAATATGGCTTTAAATTAATTAAAATCTGGATTGTATACTGACTATAATTAAGACTTTAGATTAACTATTTTTATGTCACTAAAAAAACTTTATTCAAAGTGTTATACAAATTCTAATACTTACTCTATATTGACTTAAATCAAGGCTATAGATTTGGTGTAAGTTTGGTTGTAAGTTTATTCTATTTATGTTGCTATATTAACTACAGCTGTGACACTATACTTAATACTGGCTCTAAATATATCGTAATCATAGTACTAATCGATTCTATACTTGGCTGCTTATTGACTTACATTCTCTAATCAAGGTTTTATTTAAATATATCTTAATCGTATCTCCAGATTGACCCTAATTGTGGCCCTATATGGACTCTATAACTTAAATTAAATTAAGAGTTTTAATGACTCTATATGGCTTTATATGGACTTTTGTTATGTCTTTATATTGACTTTAATCATGACTTTATATTAACTTTAAATAACACTCAAAATTTACCCTTATCATGACTATATATTGACTCCATTTTTTGCTTCATATTGACTTCGATCTTTGCTTTGATTGAATTAAGGTTCCAATAACTCTACATGAGGCTATTTATGGACTTTTATTTTGGCTTTATATTGATTTAAATCATGACAAGGCTTTAAATCAACCCTAATTATTACTTTATATTGACTCCCTAATTTTACTTAATATTTGATTTACTTGACTTCATATAGCTTCACATATAGCTTAAATTGAGTTAAGATTCTAATGACTCTAAATGTTGATTTGTATGGACTTTTATTGTAGCCTTATAGTTACATCAATCGTGACTTTATATTAACTTTAAACAGGATTCAAAATTAGTCTTAATCATGACTCTAGATTTTCTCTTGTTTTTGCCTTATATTGACTTCGATCCATAATTTATATGACTCTATAGCTTAAACTGAATTAAGGTTCAATGACTTTAAATGAGACTCTATATGGACGTCTATTTTGGCTTTATGTTGGCTTCAATCTTGACGTTATATTTATATTCTGACTCAGTTGCTTTGGGTAAATTTAGAGGTCTAATGAAGGCTTTGAGTTCATAATATTAACTTTAAATATGACTACATAATGAATGAATGTTATCATGGCTATATACTGACACTAGTAGTGGCCTAATACAAACCTTAAAGACTTTTGTAAAGACTCTAATATTGGCTTTATATCGATTTTAATTACGACTTTATATGATTTTAAACGTGAGTATGAATTGGCTTTATTCACCATAAAATATTTAATTTAGTAAGGCTGTAAATCTACATTAATCATGGTTATATATTGTCTCCTATCATTGCCCTATTTTGACTCTAATGATGGCTTTATAATGATTTTAAACATTTATCTAATTGGCTCTGATAATGACTCTATACTGAATTTAATCAAGGGCTTAAATTGATATTAATTACTCCACTTATGGATTTTATTAAACTCTGATCTTGTCGTTTTTTTAATTTTTCTTCAAAATTTCAATTGAATTGTGTTAATTAAGGACTCAGTCTAAAAGCAAAACAGAGCTTATGGAAATAAAAAATAGTTTTACTTTCCAGTAGTCCCTATTATAGTTCTGTTACTAATTTCTCTGGTAGAAATGTTTGTTGTCAAAGTATTGAATACAAAATGCAAATGAGAAATATACATACACATATACAAGTATATGCATATGTATATACTAAAACACAAACACATATTAAGAACATACTCATATATTTTTAAGTAGAATGCAAAGTTCACGGCTTTTAAGCTTTCAAATACATATGCTCTTCAAATACATATTGCTTGTAGATGTACACATATACCCTGTAGTTTAAAATATATCCACTACTAGATTTTTACCAGGCGAAATTCACAAGAAGAATGTTAAATATTTGAATGAAAAAGTAAAAAATTCACTAAATTCTTTAAAAAGGTTAGTTAGTGTTAAAAAAAAAATAGCTGGTAGTATAGATAATTTTAAGTGGCTTATGTACTTTTCCAGGACTGCAGGGTTTTGATACATATTCACACATATGTGCATCTACATAAAACTTTTCTCTTTCTTTTTTCCCAACATTTTAAGTTAAATGTCAAACAATTTAACTATTTTCAACATCAATTGTTGCTAAAAATTATAATTAATAAAATTTTATTTAAGAAAGAAAAAAATATATAAAATATATAATATAAAAAAGACAAAATTACATTTAAAATAAATCGTGATTTTGTTATTTTATAACGAAAAATAAATCGTAAGGAATATAATACTTTTGATAGCAACTTATGATTTTATGACTTAAGATTTTTTCTGCTTTTTGTGAAAAACTCCAAAGACGTGATCATTATTATCCTTTTTAAGGAATTTTTTCTAAGATAATAAAACATAAAATATAGGAAACATTATTGAAGAAATATAAAAGAAATATTATTTCAATAAATTTAAGAAAAAATAAATGCCCAATAAGAAAGAAAGCAGAGGAGGGAGGATGTAAGTAAGCAGAATAAAGATATATTAAGTTTTTTTTTTAACTTAAAATATAATTTGAGCACGGTCATAGGCATTATTTAAAATAAAAAAAGTTAATAGAAATTTAATTAAGATAATATTTTTTAAACTTTTATTATGCTATCCTTTTCAGAATTTTCTTTTTAGCATTAATTTTTTTTTCTATTACGTAAAAATATAAAGTGCCTATATAAAAAAATCCCATAAATTATTTTTCCAAAATGCAGGTAAACAGACGCGCTAGAAAAAAAATCCTAAATTTCAACATAATTCATTGTAATGTTGGGCCATTAAAAATGAAAAATTATTAGTGAAATTAAAATAAAAGAAATACTAAGTAAAATAGCAAAATAACACGTAGCTTAAATATCTTATACATTTCCTGACAGCTAGATGAATGATAGTAATTTTTATGTTATTTTCATTTTTAGAGAAATATTACTACTTGATATTATTTTCCTAAAATGAAAAACATTTATTTTTTCTTTAATTAATAACATCTCTTTAACAAACGAATAAATTGGTAAAGACAGTAAACAAAAAAAAAAAAAAAAAAAAAAAAAAAAAATAGATTTTGAACAAAAAGTTTTATGTTGGTATAAAATTTTGTAGTTAACAAAACAATGAGACAGAAGTGAAAAATAATTAAAAGTAAAGCAGGCATTAATCAAGGCTTCATGTTGATTCCATTCCTAACTTTATACTTATTCTAATTATGGCTTGATTCTGACTTTAATCATGGCTTCACACTGATTCTATTCTTGGCTTTATAGAGTAATTTTGTCGTAATTTTGTAGTAACTCTAATAGTAGTTTTATATTGACTCTAATCAAGACTTTATAACGATTCTAATCATGACTTTGGAGCGCCTTTTTTTCATTTTTCATCGTTTTGTATTGACTCTAATCATGTCTTTATTCTGATTCTTATCAAGAATTTATAGCGGTCCTAATTACGACTTTAGAGTGATTCGGATCAGTACTTTATATTGACTCTAATTACGGCTTTAGAGTGACTCTAATCATGGATTTATATTGACCCTAATCGAGATTTATATTGACTTCAGTCATGACTTTAGAGTGAATCTAATCATGGCTTTATATTGACTCTAATGATTACTTTTTAGTGACTTTATATTGAAACTAATCATGTATTTAGAGTGACTGTAATCGTGGCTTTATTTCGAATCTAATAATTGACTTTATATTGATTGTAATCACGGTTTATACTGGTTCTAATTACGACTTTAGGGTGACTGTAATTATGGCTTCATATTGACTCTAATGCTTACATTTTAGTGACTCTAATCATGGTTTTATATTGACTCTAATTATGATCTGACAGTGACTCTAATTATGACTTTATATTGGCACTAACCATGAATTTAGAGTAACTGTAATCGTGGCTTTATTTTGAATCTAATCATGACTTTATATTGACTCTAATCACGGTTTATACTGATTCTAATTATGACTTTAGAATGACTGTAATCATGGCTTTATTTTGACTCCAATCATGGTTTTATATTGACTCTAATCATAGTTTTATATTGATTCTAATAATTGCTTTATAACCGTTCTAATAATGACTTTATAGTAACTCTAACCATAGCTTTATATTGATTCTAATCATGACTTTAGTGTGACTCGAATCATGACTATAAAGTGACTTTCATCATGACCTTACATTGACTATAATCATGGCTTTATGTTGACTCTAATTATGATCTTATTGTGACTCTAATAATGGCTTTATGTTGGGTTAGTATCGATTTTAAATATACTTTTATATTGACCCTAATCGTAGCATTGTACTGACTCTATATGGCTTGAAATTGGTGGAAATTAGTAGGTTTCATATTGACTTTATTTATTTATGGCTTTATATTGACTTTACACTTGGCCCCATATTAATTATAATAGTGGCCTAATATTAACTTCAATCATACCCTTATACTGACTTTAAAAATTACTTTATATTAGTTCTAATCCACACTTTAAAATAATTTTAATAGAAGCTTCATATTGTGTGTAATTATGGCTTCAAATTGACTGTAATCTTGGTTTTATATAAGCTTTGGTCATTGTTTTATATTGACTCTAAATGTGATATTATACTAAATGTAATCGTGACTTTATGTTAATTAAAACCATAATTTTATTTTGACTATAATATTGGTTTTATATTGACTCTAATAGTGGCTTTATTTCGACTTTAATCATGGCCTCGTATCGTGGCTTTGTACTGACTCTACTTTTAGCTTTACATTAAACTTATTTGTGGCTTTTTATTGACTTTAATTTTGGCTTCATATTTACTCTAATTATGACTTAATATTGACTTCAATTATGGCTTTATATTGACTTTAATAGAGGTTTTTTATTAACTTTAATTCTGACTTTAAAGTGATTTTAATAGTGGCTTCATATTGAATGTATTTATGGCTTCAATTTGACTAATCATGGTTTTTTGCTGAATCTAATTGCGGCATTGTGGTTTTATAACGGTGGCTTTAACTTACTTGAGTCTTTATTATGATTATAGTCATGGTTTTATATTGATTCTAATTGTGGCTAAATATTGGTTTTAGTAGTGACTTTATATTAACTCTAATCCTGGCTTTAAAGTAATTTAAATGGAGGCATAATATTAAATGTAATTGTGGCTTTATATTGACACTAGTCATGGTTTTTTATTAATTCTAACAATGGCTTTATGTTGAGTCTAATCGTTGCTTTACACTGAATAAGATTATAGCATCTAATCTTCGCTTCATATTTATTCTAATTGCGGCTTAATATTCAATCGTGGCTTTATATTGACTTTAATGGTGGTTTTATATTTTATATAATATCGGCTGTAAAGTCATTTCAATGGAAGCTTAATTTTTTCTGTAATTACGGTTTCATGGTGACTATAATCGTGGCTTTGTATTGACACTAATCGTGATTTTATATTTTACCTTTTGTTGACTATTATCATGGCTTTATACTGATTATAATCATGGCTTGATATGGACTTTAGTTATATTTTTATACTGAACCAAATTATGTTTTTTTATGGTGTTTTATATTAATTAAAATCCTAGCTTCATACTGACTCTAATCATGGAATCATATTGATTTTAATCGTGGCTTATACTAACTCTAATCTCTCCTGGATATTGAATATAATGCTGGCTTTAAATTGGCTCTAATCATGATTCTATGATAAGTTTAATTGTAGCCCAAGGATGACTTCAGTTATAGCTCTATTTTCACCCCAATAGTGAATTTATACTAATTCTTATTCATTTTTCATTCATTTTTATTCTCTAAACAAAAATATTTTTTTATCATTTCATTCCTTTACATTACCGTTTTTATTTTTGTAAGTGCAACTCACAACAATATCCTTTATCATTATTATTATTTTGTTTATATTTATATTTATTTTTTCCTTTTCTTGTATAAGCTCTTTATAAATTTTTGTCATTCTTGTATGTTTTTATTTTTTTGCGGTTTTTTGTGATTTTAATGGTTTTTTTGGTTTGTGTCCTTGTTTTTCTATTGTCTTTATTTTGGGGGTAAAATGTATTTTGAATTTTTTTCTCGTTTCAGTTGCAATTCAAAATATGAAGACTAATTAGTCCTTGACAAACCAACACCAAGTATTGGTAAAAAAGTACACGCAAGAAAATATATTTCTTTATTTTAATGTTAAAAAAAGGGACAGGAGTAGGAAAAAGTAAATATGTTTTCAAATTGTTAAAGATTGTTGACATTTTATTTATTTTTAAAGAACTTTTTAGAAAAAATTCTTAAAAGTTATTTTAATATTATTATTTTTATAATACAAAATTAAATACAGAGATAAATCTTTAATACACTAATGGTAAAACAAAGATATTTTTTATCTTAATATTTTAGTAAAATAAGCTAAAAAGAATTTATTACTATTTATTACTTCCAAAAATTTCCTCTCAGTGTATTACTTTCCTACCACTACTTGCACATCTTATTTCTATACCGTATCAAAAGAATGTTGTGTCTCAACTTGTTTTAAGTTAAAATGTTGACGATATTTTTGTTTGTATCCAATATAGTTACCATATTTTTTGAGCTTTATTTCAAGCCACAATGCATGTTTACTGACATTTAAAATTTAACTAAAACACCATATGTCACTATCAGAAATTGAACAAAAAATCAAATAAACTAAAACTAAAGTTTTCGTAAGCAGCTTTTGTCTTGTAACTTAATTAAGTGTTGATGACAGTAAGTCAAGAGCAAAAAGGGCATGATTTTAACTCTAAAACAGAAAAATATATATATATAAAATAATTTTATATTTGTTTGTGGTGAATTTGATAACGAATGAATGAATAAATGAATAATGAAATAAAACATAATTGATTTCTGCTAAAGAAAACTTATAAATAGAATAGAAAGTTAATTATTTTAATGTAAATAGCCTGAAAGTATACTATGAGTTTTGTGATTAATTAGCAAGGGCTGGTATGCAATCAATTCTGGAAGTAGAGGGTAAATTATATTTAGGTTTTAAATATAAACTAAGAAAACATACGTTTTATTAAAAACACAACAATTTATTTAAAAAGGTACGTTTTTTAAAAAGATATATTTATTTAGAAAGGTGTTTTATTCTGTTTATTAACTCTATTTACGGCTTTAATTAACATAAACCAGGAATCTAATAACAGCTTTGCATTGACTATAATCCTGATTTTATATTAGCACTTATGGTTCTTCGATATTCACTAAAATCGTGACATACTATTGACATTGACCGTGGCTTGATCGTGGCTATTTGAAAGTCATAGCTTTACATTGGTTTGATATTATGTAAAATATTGGTTTGTTTTTATTATTATTCTTTAATTTTATATATTTTTATTTTTTGCTAAAATTGTAAAATTTAATGTGTTATACATACTTAACTAGAACTGAATTAAGACTGAAATATAACTAAGCTCTAATTGAACTATAACTGAACTTCATTTGAACTAGATCTTTAGTATAACTAAAATATAACAAAAATATAACTTTAGTAGAACTATAGTAGAACGACATTAGAACCGAACTAGTACTGAACTAAAACTGAACTAAAACTGATTGACTAGAACTTAACTAGAACTAAACTAGAACTGAACTAGAATTGAACTAGAACTGAACTAGAACTGAGCTAGAACTGAACTAGAACTGAACTACAACTGAACTAGAACTGAAATGGAACTGTACTAGAACTGAAAAAGAACTGAACTAGAACTGAACTAGAACTGACTTATAACTGAACTAAAATTGAACTAGAACTAAACTAGAACTCTACTAGAACTGAAATAAAGCTGAACTAGAACAACACTAGAACTGAACAAGAACTGACCCAGAACTGAAATAAAACTGAACTGGAACTGAACTAAAACTGATTGAGCTAGAACTTAACTAGAAATAAACTAGAACTGAACTAGAATTGAACTAGAACTGAACTAGAACTGACCTAGAACTAAACTAGAGCTGAAATACAACTGAATTAGTACTGAACTAGAACTGTAATAGAACTGAATTAGATCTAAACTAGAACTGAACTAGAAATGAACTAGAACGGAACTAGATCTAAACTAGAACTGAACTAGAAATGAACTAGAACTGAACTGAGCAAGAGCTGAACTAGAACTGAATTAAAACTAAATTATAACTGAACCAGAACTGAACTAGAACTGAGATTTTTATATTAAAAAAGTACATAATTCTTAAAAAATACTTTTCATTAAAAAAGGAATTTTTGGGATTTTTTTTATTAGAAAAAGTACTTTTTTGTTAAAGGTCGTTTCTATAAAAAAAATGACATTTTCTTTTAGAAAATTTAAATTTAAACTTTCTGCTAAATTTCTGCTTGTCTGTCCTAATTTAATCAAACAATTACATGGAATACCCTCCCTTATCTTAAGTAACAACAAAATTTATTATTCAAGTATTTAAATGAAACGATTTCATTCTCTTTGCATTATTTCTCTCTATCTCTCTCTTTCATTTTCATAGCAAATGACCTTTTATCATCAAGACTATGTCGTCATGTTGTTGTAACATGTGGAAAAACATGCAAGACAAAAAAAAAAAAAAAAAAAGGAAAATGAAAATATAAAACAAAACTGGTGAAATTTCAACCAATATGCAAATGTTACAAGTTGATGTAATAGGTCTATGTAGACACTCGTATATGTTAAAAAATAATCTTTGGAAATGAAGTAGGTGTGTTGATTTTTTTCCGATTTTTTTTATAACGTTCTTCCTACTGAAAATGTTAATGGAGAAAAGAATGAAAATGAAATTTGAATAACAAATTACTGACAAGGATATGCTACAACAGAGGGGGAAAAAAACTAAAACATTTATAAGTATCAAGCTATGATGCCTTTGTTTTACATTGTTAACAAAATTTTATGATGATTTCAGACCTTGTATTGCAATGAATGAATGTTGTAGCTTATAAATATTTAAAAATTTTAAAAAGGTAATAACATTATGGTTTAATGAATACTCAACTGTTCTGCACTCATCACCGTTATAATCATGGCTAGCGTAGACCTTGTTAAGATTCACTTTTTTTTGGTTTCCTTTGCTGCAGCTTTTGTTTGTTTACTTTTGGTGTTCATAGCCAATATTAAGCAGCTACCATTAAGAACCCAGCTATCATATATGGAATACTCTCACTTAAACATATACTTGCAAAGGAAGCCTTGTAATTTACACATGCAAATATATGTGTGTATGCTAGTTTATATCTTCGTATGAAAATGAAAAAAAACAAAAATAAAAAAAAACAGGAACTGCATTTTCATTCATTGTATGCATTGGGGATTTAATAATGAAAATAAATGCTGGGGTATTAAAAAGGCAGCAAATGAAGTCATTCGATAAAGAAAAAAAGTGAAATAATTTTTAAACGACAAAGGTTTCATATTACATTTAAATAAGTTCGTGGTCAACGGGTTAAGAATTTTTATATCGCCATAAATAAGCTTTTAAATGAAAAAAAATGCCTCGAAACATGATCACTTACATTTCCTACCAAAAACCTAAATTTTATATGAAATTTTTAAATTTATCGCCATAGAGAAGTGTTGAAATGGTAAAAAGAACTTTGATTTATTCGATAATTTATATTTCTTACCACAAATCAAAATTTTAAAGGAAAATTTTAAAAAATCTATAATCCTCGATTATAGATTTTTTAAAATATAAAATATAAATTAAAATATTATTTTTTAAAAATAATAAATATAAGCGATCACTTCGATTTATGATCACTTATATTTCTTACTAAAAATCAAAAATTTTTTAAAAATCTGTAACCTTTGATATCTCCGTAAATAATCGTTTAAATGGAAAATGGCCCTCAATTTGTGATTACTTATATTTCTTACCAAAAATCTAAGTTTTATATGAAAATCCTGATAAATCTTTGACACTCGTAAATAAGCGTTTAAATGGGAAATTGTCCTCAATTTCTGATCACTTATATTTCTTACCAAAAATCAAAATTTTAAAAGATCTTCAAACTTCGCTATCTTTGTAAATAAGCGTTTAAATGAAAAATGGTCCTTAATTTGTGATCACTTATATTTCTTACCAAAAAAATGAGCCTCAATTTGTGATCACTTATACTTCTTAGCAGAAATCATAATTTTTTAAGAAATTTTTAATCCTAAATATCTCTATAAATAAGCGTTTAAATGTAAAAAGAACCTCAATTTGTGATCTCTTAAATTTCTTACCAAAAATCAAAATTTTCAAAGAAATTTTTAAAAAATAGTTAACTCTCGATATCTCCGTAAATAAATTCAAAAGCACCTCGATTTGTGATCACTTATATTTCTTACTAAAAATTTAAATTTTATATGAAAACCTTGAAAAAATCTTTAATCCTCGATGTCTCCGTAAATAAGGGTTTAAATGGAAAAAGTGTTTAATTTGTGATCTCTTATATTTCTTACTAAAAATTAATTTTTAAAAGAAAATTTAAAAAAATAGTTAACTCTCGATATCTCCGTAAATAGGGGTTAAAATTCAAATGCACCTCGATTTTCTATGAAAACCTTAAAAAAAATCTTTAATCCTCGATGTCTCCGTAAATAAGAGTTTAAATGGAAAAAGGGCCTAATTTGTGATCTCTTATATTTCTTACTAAAAATTAAAATTTTAAAGAAAATTTAAAAATCTTTAAGCCTAGACATCTCCGTAAATAAGCGCTTAAATGGAAAAATGGTCACAATTTCTTGCCAAAAATGAAAATTTTAAAAAATCTTTAAATCTTTTAAAAGGATCTCAATTTGAATCACTTATATATCTTACCAAAAACTAATATTTTAAAAGAAAGGAAAAATCTTTAACCCTCGATAACTCCGTAAATAAGCGTTTAAATGGAAATTGGGTTTTAATTTGTGATCACTTATACTTAAATTGGAAAGTAGGTCCCGATTTGTGATCACTTATATTTCCTACCAAAAATCTAAATTTTAATATGAAAATTTTGAAAAAATCTTTAATCTACGATATCGCCGTAAATAAGCGTTTAACTGGAAAAAGGGTCTCAATTTGTGAATACTTTTCTTAGCAAAAATCGAAATTTTAAAAGAAAATTTTAAAAAATATTAAACCCTTGATATCTCCAAAAATAAGCGTTTCAGTGGAAAAAGTGCTTCTATTTTATATAAAAATCTCTTAACAAATTATATCACTACTCTCGTGTGTATTCTATAAATACATCTGCATGCATTAAATGTAAGTTTTTTTTTGTGTTTCAATACATATGTGTGTATGAGTTCTTATACCCATATTTTTAATTTAAAAGATCATTGCATTTAAAAGGTTTATTAAAGTTTTATTTATATTCATGCTGTTTTTATTTTTTTCTCATTTATTGCCATAAATGTTGCTTTATTTAATTTCAGTATTCTGCCTTTCATTTCTCCTCCTTTCAGTTTTTGGCGTAAAAGTATTTCATTTGTAGTTCTTTGTATTCAGTTTGTTTCCCTTTTTGGTTTGTTGTTTTGTTTGATATTGAAAAATATGAAAAGCCATAAATAATTGTTAATTTTAATATTCTGCTATTTCTTTATAGGATTCTATATATATATATTTGTATATGTATTTTAGCTTGCGTTTGTAAATAATAATAGTAATAAATTGTAATGTTAGTAGTTGTAGTCGTTGTTAGTAATACAAATTTATATTATGAGTTGTTTGTAAGGGTGTTTTGGTTGTATTGTGTTTTAAATGATTATGGTGTTGCTATTTTTTTATATAGAAATTTATGTTTGAAATTTTAATAATTTAAAAATAAAGTTTATTTATTTGTAACAAAAACAGTGCTGGCAAAGAATTATATTTTATGTTATTAATTGAAGGATTTTAAATTTAAGTAAAATGCAAATTTTATTTAAATTTCCTGGAGGTTTTAGTTGTTTTCATTGATTTTTATAAATAATTTAAATTTCTTTAAAATTCCCTTCATACTTTTCATACTGTTTCATACTTTTCGTAAGAATTTTACTAAATTATGAGTTTCTAGCTGCCTTTATTCCCTTAGCTGCTACAAATTCTATTTGTTTCTTGTGTTTATGCAACAGTATAGTGTAAACTTTTGCCGCTTCATTGTGTTGCAATAAATTGTTTGGTATGCATTCAAAAATGAAAATTCCTAAGATGCAAGAAACAGCTGTATAACCCAATACCATTATAAACAATAGCTACAACAGTAATACCTCTAAATATGTAAATACCTCCTTTACATCCTAGCGCCTTGAACTATGCTACACATTATGTAAAAGTCTCGTGTTGTTATAATTCTTTCTGCATCCCAAGAATGTCGAGGTGAACTTGCAATGAAAAGTTCTTGTGTTAAAATTAAATTCTAAACTAACACACACATTAAACAGTGGGATTGATTATAAAATAAAATTAAGAAAATAACTTTCGTACAAGAGGTAGTTAATTTTGATACGCCATAACTCTGTTCATATTTGAACTACAAATTCCAGAAAATTATTACTCTGAAAGCCCAACTTCTTCCCTTAGAAAAATCATTGTTTCAACAAGCTCGGTTTAGAAGTTTAAAATATACAAATTTATTATCATTCATTTCGCTATCGCACCCACTGTGCCTTGTGTTTAGTGGAAAGGGGTAGAAAAGGAAGATTTATTTTTATCATTTTGCAGCATTTAAAAAGAAAGGTTTGTATTAAGATTATAATTAAATATTTAATATAAATGACAACATTTATCACAGAAACTCTAAGGTGTAATAACTATTTAAGATGCTTAAATTAACTTTTTAATTCCCTGAGAAAACATAGTTTAAATTAAATTTTAATAGTTTTAGCAGTAAGAATTTTAATATATTAATTTTTCTATGTTAAAAATTTCAAGTTCACTTTTAGATTATAAACCATAAAAGCAGCTTAAATATTTTTTATATTTATTACCCTCTAAATTAATTAATTTTTCTTTTTTCCTTTAAAACTAACTAAAAACTCAATTATTATTCATAGGGAACTTGCCATGAACTTTACTTTTATTAAATGCAAGTTAATGTTAGAAACCAATATTGATATTTATGTTTTTACTAAGTTTGGAGTTCATTATAGTTCTTTCGTATATGAATAGTAGGGTACTACAAAGATATTAAGTATTTAATTAAGGAGTTAAGCTTGAAAAAGTCCTATTTCCTGATTTTACAGGTAAAGCAGAGAAGATAAAGCAAAAAGAAAATCAATTTTTGTTGAAAAACTTAAAAACTGATTTTATAGCTAGAACAAAGCATATAGAGCAAAAGGGATCACTCATATTTTCTATCAATTTTTTTTTTCGATTTTATATCAAAGACAGAGCAAAAAAGGCAATTGATGTCATACGAATCAGATCTTTTATTCGTTCGTCAGGTTGGTTCGATTCGAACCTATATTCGGACATACGAAAACAGATTCGAATGATCCATCAAGGTAACATAACGGGACCTATAGGACCTAAATGAGCTGTCTATTTTATATATTTTCAGCTGACTACCTAACCTAACCTAATATATTTATCAAAATAAACCCTAAAAAATTAAGGATATAGATAATTTTGCGGTAAATTGACAGTTTTGTATTGCCTACAGTCATCCTTCAAGTGCGGCCAACCCCTGTATTGTATTTTGTATAAAATATACTTTTTGCTGCATCTAATCATATCATCATTAATATTAAATAATTTTGTAAATATATTTATGTTATGCTATAATATAACATAACACACACACATATATATTTATATATATATATATATATATATATATATATATATATATATATATATATATATATATATATATATATATATATATATATATAAATATGATATATATTTATATGCATATATATATATCACTTATATTTCCTTCCAAAAATGTATTTTTATATGAAAAACCAGTTTACAAGTTCATAAATCTAGGGGACGCAGGTTCGATTCATGCCACAGATTAAATAAATAACAAAAAAAAAAAAAAAACAAATACGTAAATTTATTCATAAATAAAAATTTAAATAAATAAATAAAATAGGGGTCTAAAATCGAAACCTAGCTCCCGCTAGTATATATATGTATTTTATATATGAATCAAATTGTGAAAATGTAAAAGAGCAAAAGCGAAATCTATGCAAAATTATAAGAAAATTACCATAAGAAATTAGAATATTTTCCTGAAATGGATCTCAAGAAATTCATAAATTTTGAGCGTGTAATAAAAAAATATTTTAAAATTTTTCACTTTTTTTCCAGAGCTTTCTGAAGCTCCCACGCGATATGGAAAGTAAAAGTTCGGCTTGCTTTTAAAACTATTTGTCCAAAAAATCCTAAAGGAGCCAGATTTTGAAATTTGATTTATATGTAATTCGCTAAGCAATTTTTTCTTTCCAGAGCTTTCTGAAGCTTCCAGACGATGTAGGAAATTAAAACTTGCCTCACTTCGTACGGAACCAGATTTTGAAACTTCTGTCAGTGGGCGGATATATCTACATATATAATTTTCTAAGCCTGTTTTCTCTTTCTAGAGCGTTCTAAAACTGACAGACGACATAGAAAATTTAAATTTGGGTGATTCAACCCACAAATTCTAATACTGCCAGATTTTGAAATTTCTATCATAGAACAGAGATACGCGGATACAAATCCTAAAGGAGCCAGATTTTAAAATTTCTATTAGAAAGCGCAGACACGCTGTTTTATTTTTTATTTTCTGTTATATTTTTAAAGTCAGTTTTGGTTTTAAAAAGTTTAAATTTATTATAATCATTGATTGCTTTTCAAATCTAACCGGAAACCAATTTTGTATTTCAATCAGGGAACGAATTTATGCCGATTAATTTTTTCATTTTTTTTGTTTTAAGAATTTAACTTTTTAATACTTTCAGCATTCACCATCTAAGGGATTCAAATCTTTTAATTACTATTAGGGGGAGGAAAAGCGTCAAAAAGTTATTCATACTTTTTTCATATTTTTAAATTATTTTGGATTTTTTTGTTCATTTGTTAATTATTATTACATTCCTGGCATTGACAGGTTTTTGCGATAGTAAATAAATAAACTAATAAATAAATCGAAAAGTAGAAATTATTACCAGGGCAACCAAAAATATGCAAAATTCCTGTGCTTCAGACAATTTTAAGAAATTCGCATCGATTTGTTACAACATATTTTTGCATCTTTTGGTCCTAACAATATATTTTTACATACTTAGGGCTTAGCAGAAATTTTCGTCATATTTTAGTAGAAAATTCTAATTTTATAGCATATTTTATATACTTAAGATCATAATTTTCCATATTTTACACTTAAGAAAACAATTTTGCATATTTTGCAACCTATTTAATTTTTTACATAATTTGCAACTAGTGATATTTTATTTTTTCTCTCATATACGTTTTTCAAATGTGAATTTTCCGTTAACATAATTTAATTAAATAATTTTGAGTGCATAAAGAAAATATTTTTTGACAATTGCTGATAAAAGTCGTTATTTTCAGCATGAAGAGTAGCTAGAAAAAAGTAATATTTTAACAGTATATTTGTTTTACTTATAAGGAAATATTTTTCAATTTTAAGAGCATATTTTATGCGTATAAAAATAAGCTCTAAAAACAGAGCTTATTTCTTTTGATTTTTATATAAAAACCTACAATTCAATTTTAAAGCTAAACTAGACCAGATAGTAAAACGGACGAAAATATTTGATTACACAAATATCGAAACAAAAATAGCTTTTTATATGAATTAATATTTTTCTCTGTTTCTACCAAACGTATAACTTTTATTTTGCAATTTCAAATAAATCTTCAAATAATTGAATATTTTCTACATATTTACTTCACATAAACTCTCTAACGTGCAACATTATAGCATATAGGGATAAACTAAGTTTTTGATAAGTTGTTGCATAAAGTTATTTAAGTTATAACAGAAAAAAAAGAAAACAAACTAAAAGAAAACTTTCAAGATAAAGATTCAATAAAGAACATTGTGAGCTAAGTAAAGGCAAAAAAAGAAGATTTGATTAAAGCTGCTAAGAAAGTTTTTATTAGAAAATATTATTACTTGAACAAAATGAGAATATGTTATTTTAATTAACAATTAAAGCTTAAAAACAAAATCAATGTTTTTAAAATTTAATAAAAAAGAAATTAAATTTACATGAAACAAATTAAAAAAAAAATGGTTTTAAATTTTTTTTTGTCATGTTTTACGTTGAAACTCTATTTAATTTTTTTTTGCTAAATCTAAAATCCATTTTTATGTTAAATAGAATAAAATATAAATGAAAAGGGGGGGGGGAAACCAGGTTTTACTAAGCAACCTAGAGAATATCAACAACCATTAAAATGAAAAGAATGAAAAACAACAATGTTACAAACAGAAAATTCAATTTAATTTAAAGTGATTTTTACGTTTGACTAATTCTTAACCACACAAGTACATATTGTAGATACATACATATATTATATGTATAAAAAACACATGCATACTAACATGAGTTATACACTCATTTAACTATAGATATATATGTAAATTACATAAAAAGTAGTCTCCACAGTTCTGTTAGAGGTAATGTACCCATCACCCTCCTTTTAGTTATAACTTTACCAGATTTTTACTGGCTTAAATCTAAGTAAGTGAGAAAAATATAGTCAGTCAAGCCCGACTATATGATATCCTACACCATTCTGTTTGTACATCAAGTTATTGGCTGATACTTGTATTAAAAGTATTTTATATATTTCTATGAAACATATGTATGCTTTATATTATTTTATTTATGCTTTTTAGGGTGATTCCCGGAAGTGGGCTTTATATGGGACCTATGGTTAATTATAGGCCGATTGTGATAAAATTTGGCATTATTAATTTTTCTTATATAAAATTTATTTGTGTTAAGTATTAACTTGAAAGTAACATTTGTATGGAAGCTATACACGTAAAAGTATTTTTTCGGAAGTGGGTTTTATATAGGAGTTAAATCAACTCTAGACCGATCTTCATGAAATTTGGCATATAGATCTTTACCTATATAAAAATTTCATTTAAATATTATTATATTTAGAGCATTTATGATCATTAAACCCTTATTCAGGAGAACATTTGTAAGTTGAAATAATGGGTCGATCATAACTAATTTTAACAGGCTTCGTCCCCTGGACTATAAAAGATTTAAATAATTAAATGAACTTTGATAGACGGACGGACATCGTTAAATCAACTGATGATTTTATTCTAAGCCGGTTGATATACATTAAGATAAACGACTACTTCACTATCCCTAAGTAATATAAAATGTAATCTGTTTAAAATTTTGAAAAATTTTGAAAATTATTTCTCTGTTATCCATAACACTATGCGAAAAATTTTGGGTTATCAAATATTGTATCAATGTTTCCAATGCGAAATGAAAGCATAACATCGAATTAATTAAATATCTTCATGAAATTTTTCATATAGATCTTTACCTATATAAAAATTTCATCTAAATATTACTATATTCAGGGCATGTACGACCGTTAAACCCTTATTCAGGGGAACGTTTGTACGTTGAAATAATGGGTCCATCATAATTAATTTTAAAAGGCTTCGTCTCTGGACTATAAAGGATATATGTACCAAAGTTCATTCAATTATTTTAAAAATTTCGACCTTCAGTGTGATTACAATATTTATATAGACGGAATGACGGACGGACATCGTTAAATAAACTGAGGATATGATTCTAAGCCGATTGATATACATTAAAATAAACGACTTCACTAACCCTAAGTAATATAAAATGTAATCTGTTTAAAATTTTGCAATAGAAATTAATTTATTTCTTTGCTATCTATAACACCATGCGAAAAATTTTGAGTTATCAAATATTGTATCAATGTTTCTAATGCGAAATGAAAGCATAACATCGAATTAATAAAATATCCAAAGGGTTTTTGAAAGTTAGTTAAATATTTTGGAGTAAAATTAAATTTTGCTTCTTGAGAATATTATTTTTAATGTCATATAATATGAGCTAAATCTAATAGAAGCTAATATTTCATTTAAATTTAAATTTTAAATTTTAAAATTTAAATATTCAGCACAATAAAAAATATGCTCTAAAAAAAGAGTTCTATGCGCACAAAAATGCTCTTATATCAAAAAATATGCCCTTAAATTTAGAAATTATGCTTTTAAAATATTATTATTTCTTGTAAAATTTTAAACTAATTTAACCTAATTTTTATTAGCAATTGCAAAAAATTATTTACTTTTGAATATAAAAACATTAAAAGTTAATCAGAAAATTATACAATTTGTACCGTTTTATAAGAATCAAATATTAGGGAATTGAATTTATAAAACTTATGTGATAGTAAAGAGAAAATTTTACTTAATTCATGTAATTATATACAAAATTCTATTGCGTGCAAAGTATGTGAAATTTTTTTCTTCATTTATTATAAAATCTGCAAAAATAATCCATCTAAATTGGTAAAATATATTCCCAATTAAGTATTTCCTTTGAAAATAGGACAAACTATGCTGTTAAGATATGACCAAAATATACAAAAACATGCAGTAACAAATCGATACGAAAATCTTAAAAATTGTCTGAAACAAATAAATAAAGAGTTTTGATCATTTGAAGCCCAGAAAATATATGACGTTGTATATTTTTGGTTACCCTGATTATATTAGAGAAATGCTGATAGGGAAATTATATCCCTAATATATATATATATATATATATATATATATATATATATATATATATATATATATATATATATATATATATCGTGCCACGCCCACTTTTTTAAATAAAGTTTTTGGAGAGTTCAAATGAAATTTAGCACATTTATCATGTATTTTTTTTGGAGAAAACTATGGGTTAAAATATAAGTTGGATTCCACTCCTAGTTTTAGCCCACTTTCAGTAAAATAAAATTTTGCTTCTTTCTTGATGCTGGTAAGGCAATTTGTCGCCAACTTTATGTATATAAAATTTTAAATTTGCTTACTAAGAAGCAACTATTTCATAAAAAAGTGGGCGTGGCATACAGTCAGTATTTCCTTCCAAGTTTCATTTTAATCCATTCAGTAGTTCAGACATAGGGTAAACAATATTATGGGCGTAAAAAAGGAATGGCATCCAGCATAAATCTAGTATATATAATAACATTTGAATTAAATAATTTAAATAATCCTATTTCCAATAATATTGAAAAAAAGGCCTCAGAAAAATTCTTAGCTCAAGAGGTCATAAAACCAAAATTCGAACTGACTTACAAAAACCCTTTAGGGGTTTTGCTAGACTACTGGTCACTTTCATTTTGCGTTGGAATTATTGAGGCAATTTTTTTTTGTTGCATTATATAATAGACGTGGCCTTAAAATCAATAGTTTTATAGCAGTTTGTTAAACAAGGGTACGTTTTAATGGAAATTTCTACTTTACGTATAATTACCCGAACTGCAGGGAAATTTTTATATTTTCTGTTTATGTCTAGGTAATAGAAAATAAATAGAATGTACTAAAAAAATAACACATTTACATCACATTCTTTACAAAGAGCAAAACAAAATCATCATTCCTTTTTTGTGCAATTTTTCCCCCTTTTCTATCCTTTGTGTTTGTTTTTTTTTCTCATGTTATTCAAGTGAAATAGGAATTTAATTAAATAAGTATAAAAAATATACATACGTATGTTAGTTAGTTTATATTATAATGAGAATTTTACATGCATTGAACAATTTTCTATTTCTAGTGGATTCTGTTTTTTTTCTGGATATGAAATAAATGAAAGAAGTATATTTTTTTAATAATAAATTATACTTGAAAATTCAATACAAGGATTTTTTTTATTTTTTATTATTATTTTTTTTTTAATTTTATTTCGTGGTTTAATTTGGTTTGAAATGAAAAAAAATCTAACAACCATTTCAGGAGATATTAGCATTAAAACATTTGTCTGATTTTCAAAAACATTTGCTGCAGCATAGCATTATACAGCGGTTCCAAAACGCTTTTTTTTTAATAATTCTGTAACTAGTGTGACCATTGGAAATATCCCTCAGATACCAGGAGTTTTCGAGTTGAATTGCAGGAGCACAGATTCCTAGCTGATCAGGAGAGGAGTAGGTAGTCCTCCAAAGTAGGTTAGAATTATTTCCAAAACGCTTTTTTTTTTAATAATTCTGTAACTTGTGAACCATTATAAATATTCCTCAGAGACGAGGAGTTTTCGAGTTGATTTACAAGAGCACAGATTCCTAGCTGATCAGGGGAGGAGTAGGTAGGCCTCCAAAGTTGGTCATTTCGAATATGCGATTTTTTTAGAAAATCGTCAAAAATTCATTTATGATTTGACAGATTTAATATAAATTTAATAAAAATTTAATAAAATTTAACATGTAGATAGCCCTTTTAAATTCCTATAAAAATATGCTTATATGTGTAGGTTATCTATTTTAGTTTTTTTTAGCTTTTAGCTTATATTTTAGTTTTTTTCCTTTAAACTTGGCGGGATAAATATTGGTCTTAAATTTTTCTAAAATGTTCATCGGATTCCTTACAAAATTCGAAATAATATTACTGCAAGAATCGTATAAGTATATAGATCAGATAAAAATTTATATCAATATGAAGTTGGAACTTTAAAATAATTTCACATTTTTCGTGTTTTTTTCAAAAAAGCTAGCAATTTTTTTACTTAAAAAATTTAATTTTTGTTTTAGGATTTTGGGTATTTTGGCAAAAAACAGTGAGTGTGGTTTTAAATCCCTGATGTTAAAGCAAGTCTATCTATATTGTATCAAAATTTGATTTAAATTTTATTTGGATTCAAATAATGAAACTATTTCAAAAAAATACACTTAAAATTAAAATTTGCAATTTTTCAGGTCTTGGTTTGAAGAAATTTGACCGTATTTTCTGTAAAACATTTTGATAGTAAGGGTTTGCAAGAGGTTGTAACAGGCCACTGGTAAATTTAGTCACACGTAGCAATATTCCAAAAATATCCATATTTTTAGTAATAAAATTTTTGACATTTAAAAATGTATAGCAAGTGTGTATTAAAAATAATAATAATAATAGTTTACAGGTTAATTAAAATTTATAATTTTAAATGCTAATTTATAACTATGGTAACACTAAGTAGCAAAAAATTGTTAAGAGTTTGTGTAAAATTATCATCAAAAATATTTATTGTGTAATGCAGAAGACACATATATAAAAGTATAAAACAAAATATCAAAAAGAAGTAATTTTTTATATTTCATTAATCCAATATAATTTTTTAAATTTGATTTGTAAAATTAGGATGCTAAGTTGAGTATACATATGTTTCATAATGCTGCCTTATTTTCTTCCAATTTTTTCCAAACGTAATATGGGCTTAATTCACTGTGCGTAGTAGAGTAGAAAAGATATCAATTTAAATGGAATATACTTTCAAATGGAATATGCCTTTACCTCGGCGTTTAGGGCAATATATTTAAGATATATTGCCTTAATATATATATATATATATATATATATATATATAATCATTAAACAATTGAGTCATTGCCAAGGAAACTTTTGAGGGATTTTATTGCATGATATCATTTAACACATTTTTAATTTAATTTTTGATCACAACAGTTTATACTTTAAGCCAAGAAATATAATTTCCCTATCAGCATTCCTCTAAATTTTTATAAATTTTTTAATATCTGTATCATTTCTAATATAATTAGGGCAACTAAAAATATATAACGTCATATATTTTTTAGGATATTGGTATCGATTTTTTACTGCATATTTTTGTATATTTTGATCGTAGCAGCATATTAGCAGTATAGTTTGTTCTATTTTCAAAGAAAATACTTAATTGGTAGCATATTTTAGCAATTTAGATGACATATTTTTGCATATTTTATACCTAAGAGCATAATTTTGCATATACTACAATAAAGAGAAGAATTTCACATACTTTGAATTTTGTACATAATTACATGAATTAAGTAAAATTTTCTCTTTCCAAGCACATACGTTTTTTAAATTCAATTCTCTAATAATTTGATTCTTATAAATCGATAGAAATTCTGTAATTTTCTGATTGACTTTCAATGTTTTTATATTAAAAACTAAACAATTTTTTTGCAATTGCTAATAAAAATTAGGTTAAAATAGTTTAAAATTTCACAAGAAAATATAATATTTTAAAAGCATAATTTCTAATTTTAAGGGCATATTTTCCGATTTACGAGCATTTTTTATGCACATAAAACTCTTTTTTTAGAACATATTTTCGGTTGCGTTGAATATACTAAATTAAAAATTTAAATTTAAATAAAATATCAAACAAACTTCTAATAGATTTAGTTCATATTATATGATATTAAAAATATTTTTCTCAAGGTTGTTTTCGCAAAATTCAAAAGTTACTGACTTATGAACATAAAATTAAAAAAAATTTACACTGTGTAGGGTCTACATATATACAAATATAGATAACAAAAGACAATTTTTTATGGTCCTTCGAGCTGAATGCTGTTTGAACATATCTGTAACAAATAGTTATTTAGGATGACTGTTACAATATGATGAAGATTTTTTGAAAATATCGCAACTAGTGTATGAGAAAATGGTATTTTTTTTCAAAAACTATTTTTAAATTAAAATATTATTTTAAAATTGCTAATAATGAACTTTTTCTCCTTTCTAATGATTTTATATTGTTTTGTTAAAATTATGTTATTTCTATATTTAAATACTATGTCATCTTCCATTGTGTTCCTCTTGACGTATGAGTAATATTAATTATTTTTTAATACACATACGTTTATGTAGCTCACAAATAGCTGCTTATTGCGCATAAAAATTTCATAAAAAATATTTTTTTTTTAATTTCTTATTGTTCCTACTGTTTTTATTGTTATGCTTTAATTCGCCTTTGTTTATTATTTCAGTTATATTTTTTAGATTTTCATTCTGGTTTTATTTATTTTTTTTTTCCTTTTGAAGGTTCAATATTTGTTTAACTAATATGGTCTGTTAATTTTTATGCAAACAATTATTATACTTAAATAAAAATATAAAAAATATACATGGCAAATAAAACGCAGAAAATTAAAATTCTTTTGTTTTAATTTAAATTTGAAAAACAAGCTTTTAGAAAGACTTTTCTTTTTTTTTTTTTACCAAGAAATACAATATTCCAGCATTTAACAACATCAAGTCATCGTAATGTTGAATGTAAGAGGGAGAAATGGTTGGTTTCTTATTTAAAGAAATTTTAATTACCCTTTGTTTAACAAAGACACTGTGGTTGGAGAAATATGAGGGAAATTGTTAGCTGCTGTTTTGAAAACAAAAAGTCATTTAGAATAAAATTGTTAATATTTGAATAAGAATTGTTAAAATAAGCAGTTAAAAAAATGTTTCTATTTTTATTTTGTTAAAAACAAAGCTTTCTAGTTAAATAAAATTATTCCTCAAACTTTTCATAAAATGCTTAAATTTAATTTTTTTTTTTAATAATAAACCAATTTCAACTACTTTTATTGATTTAAATTTTTATCAAAGTTTTTGCTTTATTACTAACTAATATTTATCTTTCGCCATAAAACTTTACAGACAAAATTAAATGTTTCCTTTAGGCAATAACAAAAGCAGTAGAATTTCTATAAAGCAAATAAAAGACAACAAATTAAAATCAAAACTTTTTTTAACAATGCTAAAATTTTCTATAACAATGCATTTGAAATGCATAGGAAATCATGTAACGGGGTATGAACTAAGTAAATTGTAGCAAGAGGAAAAATGAACAACTTACTGACAAATTGATTCAATGAAGCAATATGCTGCTCTATGAATACAATTCACAGTCTCATATAAATTCATATTCGCACAAACATTCATATATATTTGTTATATAGAAAGAAATTAGCATGAGACAACAAATTTAAACATAAGACTGTAGAGGACTTTAGGAGTAAATTTAATACAAATGCACACTGGCAATGATACAGTAATACTACAAAATGTTACAGATATACATACAAACATTACATATTCATATATTTACAGAGTCATGTTTATGCAGACAATTGCAATGAATTGTAAACGACATGGTAACATGTATAAATCAAAAGGGAAATAAGAGAAGGCCTTTACTTTTTAGGTCCACCAAAAGATTTTTATTAGTCTTCTAAAAAATTAAGTTCTTTTTCCTTTAATAAAGCATAAATTTGTTTTCGTTTGATCATATTTTGTTTTATTTAAGAATAAGGTGAAAAAGGTATTCTTTAGAAGTTCTTCAACCAGAATTGTTAACCTCTTTAGAAGTTCTTTAACCCGAATTGCAAAAGGCCTCTCAGATATTTATTTTTCCCGCTGGTGGTATTTAAGGGAATATGCGAATAAACGGTATGTGTGTGTGTATGAGATATGTTGGAAAATAGGTAAATATATTTGTTTGTTTTATTTGTGACTAAATGAGTAAGTGATAAAGAAAATAATACTATAAATCCAAAGTTGTATGGAATTTTAAAAAATTAATACTAAAAATTTCAGGCTCCATGTTTATATATATATATAACCATATATATATAAATAACCTTCTTTTTAAGATTTTGCTATTTTGTTAGACACTGTATAAACATTTTTTACATAAATCTACACTTAGTATAAGCCATAAGAGCAATAACAGCAATTGTTTCAAAGATATAAATAAAAAAATAAAAAAAGTGTGAAAGAACCAGGCAATCAAGTTCAAAATATTTATTTCTTTAATTCAAATACTTGTGCTAAATAAAGGGTTATACTAAATGTTAGACATTTGTTTAGATTTCAATTTATCATTTAAAGTTGTAATTTGTAGAGTAAATACTTTTCTAACATTTTCTTTCACATATTTTTTTTAAATTTAAAAATGTATAAAATTCTGATTTCTTTATAAAAAGATTATTAAAAAATTCGTGAAAAATAAAATAACCAATATAAAAATATTTTTTTTATTTTATTTTCTTTATAGTTTTTTTTTCCAATTTGCTGATTTCTTTTGTTTTGACAATTTTTCCGTTCTGACAGTTTTTATCCGTTTTGGCATTTTTCGCTATTTTTTTCCATTCAGGCGTTTTTTGTTTTGGGTTATTTTATTGTTTTGACAAGCGCTTTTTTCAATTCTGATGATTTTTTCGGCGCTTTTTCGTTTCGGTGATTATTTATTCGTTTTAGCATTTTTCCATTCTAACGATATTTTTATTTCAGCTCTTTTTCGTTTTGGCAATTTTTATCAGTTTTGGCAATTTTTATTAGGCGATACTTTTTTTGGTATATGCGATTTTATCCGTTTAGATAATTTTTCGTAATTTGGAGATTATTTTTCGCTATAAATCGTTTTGGTAATTTTCATGTCAGGCGATTTTTTTCATTTTAACTTTATTTCATTTTGGCGATTTTTTCGTTCTTACTTTTTTATTTTGGTGATTTTTATCCATTTTGGCATTTTTTCCAATTAGGTGTTTTTTTTTATTTTGTGGTTTGGGCGATTTTTTGTAAATTTGCAATTTTTATTATTTTATTTGCCATTTTTTCGTTTTTGTGATTAATTTCCGTTTAGAAGTTCTTTTTTTCGCTTTTTTTCACATTTTTATATTTGGAAGGTTTTTTCCGTTTTAGCGATTTTTTTATTTGGACAGAATGTAACTTTTGTATTACTTGGAAAAAACAAAAATTTTTTGTCATTTTTGGCGGTTTTTTATACTCTGGTGATTTTATTTTTTTGATTTTGGTGTTTTTTCGTTTTGGCGATTTTTTCCGTTCTGGTGATTTTATTTTTGGCGTTTTGGTTATTTTTATACATTTAGGATTTTTTCCGTTGTGATCTTTTTATTTGAGGACTTTTTTGTTTGGCTGATGTTTATCCGTTTTGGAAATTTTTCGTTTTTGGTTTTGGTGATTTTTCCGCTATAACGTTTTTTGGCATTTTTTCATTTAGGTGATTTTTTTCCTTTTAGAAATTACTTTCTATTTTGAAATTTTTCTATGTTGGCGATTTTTTCCGTTTTTGCACTTTTTTACTTTGACAGGATATAATTTTTATATTACTTGCAAGAAATAAATATCGCAGAATAACTTTTATTTCTACTCAAAATATATCAAATTGAAAAAATAGACCTCTGATATTTGTGATAAAAGCCGTGACAATAAAGTTCCAAAAAGTTAACAATAAAATGACCTTATCTTGATAAAGCAAGTAAAGTAATGAATTTTACATAAAAATTTGTATTTGCTGAAAATTAGATAGGAACGGTATAAAAACAAAATAAAAATAAAGCACCTTCAAAAAGCAACTCAAATTGTTTACATTTTCTCCTTTGTTTTTCGTTATGCATAAGACTCAAAAAAAAAAATGAACAAATTAATTCAAAGTATTAAATTCTTTCCTTTTTGTTTATTACACTTCTCTTACAACTCACCCAATTGAAAGTGAAGAAAGCTCTAACTGAATATAGTTATATCATTACAACTGGCCTAGTATGTTTTTGTATAGAAATTACAACAATGACACAGCTTTGAATTGAGAGAGTTGTCTGATAAGTATGAGAAATAAAATAGAGGCGAGTTTGCTTAGAGTATCAATATAGTTATTTTAAAGCTCTCATCAAGGTTAAAGATTATTTTTGCGGGAAAATTTCTCCAAACCATGACTTTAAAAATTTAAAAATTCGATTTTAAGTATTTTTTAGTGAAATAATAATAATATTTGAACCTAAATAAAATTATAATGAAATTTCGGCAAAATTTAGGTATACTTATCCTATAATCAAGAAATTTAAAACACTCCCAACTTTTTGCACGTAAATATCCAAAATACCAAATCTTAACAAACGTGTTTTAAAAATTGACTTTTTTCATTCAAATGGTCACCTTGTCATTATAAAAGGCATCCTTCAGAAAATACTTTTTATATTTTTTTCCAACATATGGAGGTATTTAATTGATATAAATTTGTTTTTTTAATACCGGCTTTGTATTTTGAGAATTTTACAAACAAATTAAAAAAAAAAAATGTTGAAAATTGACAAAGTTTTGTTAGGGTTTGTGCGAAGTGCTTTATACTCATCTACGTTAAGATTTTTGAAATCAATAAACAAATTATATTGACCAGAACAAAAAACCTCATTTTTAAGTGAAAAACATTGCCACCTTTTTTGAAAATTCAAAAAATATGAAATTTTTTTAAAATTTCCTATTTCAAATTGATATATATATATATATATATATATATATATATATGTACATATATTTATATCATACTTACAGCAATATTATTAAGAATTTTATAGAGAATCTGGTGAATATTAAAAAAAAATATTAATCCCACCAAGTTCAAAAAAAAAAACGAGGCTAAAAATTAGAGAAAAATTTGTTTCAACCTAAATATCTCTTAAACTAAAAGAGATAACCTACACATTTTATAATATATTTGTAGAGATTTACCAGGTCTATCAATATATAATTTTTTTCTATGAAATCATAAACGATATTTTGACGATTTTTTTTAAATTGCATACCCGTGATGACCAACTTTGAAGACCCACCCACTCCATCTTGATACGCCAGGAATTTGTGCTCCTTCAAATCAATTCGAAAATACCTCTTCTTGGACCAGGTGAAATTTTATTGAGATATTTTCAACGATTCATAAGTTACAGACTTATTTCCAAGAAAAAGCGTTTTGGAGCCACTGTGCATCCTTTAAAATTTTGTAGATTTGTGCTAAAAATTATTAATTTAAAATTATCTTCATTTGGTCTATATATTGAAATGGTTATATTGATTAGAATTTTGCATAATTTTCTACAATATTTTATATTATTTTGGAATACATAAAGATCTATGTTTTAAGGCTATCTAGAACTATATATAGAAACTTATGATTAAAACTAATGTCGATTTATGTCTAAAGCTTATTTAGACAGCATAAAGTTTTGTTATAAAATTTTAAGTCTGAATACGGATAAAGTTAAAGCTTATACCTATGTATTATAATAGTTAAAGCTTATTTTAGACTACGTAAAGATTTACCATTAAAGTTTATTTTAGTTTAACGTTTAAAACGTTAAAATCTACCATTAGCTTGTTAAGGACTTAACCCAGCAAAAACTTTTTGGTTTTCGGTAATGGCAACTACTTATTAAAGTAGTTTCTTGGTAAGGAGGCGTCATTATTATTTGCCTACTCGGTATTACATAAATAAGTATGAGTGAATGAGTTGGCTAAAGCGTTGGATTAGCAACCAGAAGATTTTTGGTTCAACCCCATTCGGATGCTGTTGGTTTTTTATAACAAAATGTCTAAAAGTATATTTTATACCAAAAAAATTTTTTGTCACTTAGAAAATTAAATGCGAGATGGTGTACTGAGTAAGACGTTAGTCATTAAAAGCTAATGGTTAATTTGTGTCCAAGTTCAAATCTCACTGACGGTAATTTTTTTTATTTTTTCTTTTTTATTTCATTTTCGTTTAGGTACATATTTTGAGTATCCCTACAGTCAAAAAATAACTACATGAATTTGTGGACAACTCGAACAAAAATAACTAGATATTCAGGCAAAAAATTAGTAATATAATTTTGCTTCCAATTATACCTGATAACTTACCAGGAAAGCGAAGTTTTTACAGGAAAGTGATTCTAAAACATGCTTCTTATGGACTATGATAGAAACTTAATTTAAACTACATAAAATTCTGTGATTAAAGACATTTTTAAATTAATAGTAAAGCTTCCTTAGAGTTACATAAAAATCTACGATATATGCTTATATTTAAATGCTAAATTAAAACTTATTTGTACAACTTATATATCAGTAATAAAATCTTGATTTTGAATAGTTTCAGCTTAAATCATAACTAGTGTAAAAACATCTATTCCCTTCATACATTTGTGTAACTCTGTTCTTATAGAAACTTCAATATTTTGTACTTTTCAAACACGTAAAGTGTTGCAAATAGAAATATGTATATTAAGTCTTATTTGTAGCTTCTTTCATATACATATTTTTTTATTCCTCTTGATGCCTTGACACAAAGCCAAAAATATGAAAGAAAAGAAATTATGTTCCAAATATACTTTACAAAACAACGTGTCAGGACACATGTGTTTTAAAAAATTTTATTTACAAAAATATACATATTTCTTTTTCCTAGCTTACTGATTGTTTTGGGGCATATAATTTTCTTTAAGCTATATATATATATTTTTTTTACGTACATACTTGATTTATGCTTAAAGTTAACATTTCAATAACCCATTTCTTGGAGCAATTTTTCGAAAGTGCTTAAATGAGTTTTGTTTGTGGCTACATTTAGTATGCGTAATAAATTTTGTTTGCTATGAATTTATGTAGTTTGTTTAAATAAATTTATGTACACAATTTGCTTAAGGTTATAATTACATTGTATTTTACTAGCTATAATATTTTGTTTTTTTTTTTTTTTAGTGGCAACTGTTTGCTGGATGCCAGGAGAAAACAGAGAAGAAGTCTATTGAAAATATTACATTAGGTTTAGAAATATTAAAAAAATCTATCTTTATATTTTTCACATTTATATTTTAAGCTTTTCTATAAATTTAACAATTATGTTTTATTAAACACTAGATTTATTTGTTGAATACTCTCTAAAATTTGTACAATTAATTTCTGTTATTTTAAAAATTTCTTTCATTTATAATATTTTTCTTCAAACATTAATCTTGCTCTTGTTGTCTACATTTGTATTTAACAATACGTTTTTGATTTTATTTTGCAAAATTGAATTTAAATATTCTTAAAATATTTAACAATTTCCTTAATAAAATTTTACACAAATTTGACCACATAGTTTAACTAAAGGAAATTACAAAAGAAAATATAAAAAATGTGTTTGTTCAAGAGCATGATAAATGAGGAAACTAATTCAAAGATTTGCTTGACAATAAGTAAAACTTGTTATTAAGAGTTTGAATTGCAGCTGTGTTTGAAGAATGAAGAATTATATTTGTTTGCCAGGTCTAATGTTGTACAAGACTTAATTTGTTACACATGGCGTATGATTAATATTAATTTTTTACTATTTCAGAATATAGTGATTATTTGCTGGATATTTATATTAATTTTGTTAGGAATTTTTTTTTTAAAGTAAAATAAATGATATTATTTGGAATAATTGGAAATAAGATCAAAACAGGCTGGGGTAAAGATATAAGATTATTTAGGGTTATGAGTGAAGTAAATTTTCATGTAAAATAAAATCTATCATAGAAAGCGTATTTTGGATTACATTAAGATCTAGATTTGAGAATTATTTTGGATTTTATAAAAATCTAAGATTAAATACTAAATTGAATTGAATTTTGTACTGAAAAGTTAATTGCGATTGAGAGCTATTTTGTTTATTATAAAGAGTTTATATAAAAGATTATTTTGGACTATATAAAGATCTAAGATTGGAAAACATTTTAGAAAATTAAGATTTCTAAACTAAAGCTTACTTTATATTGAAAAATTATCTGAAATTGTGGACATATGTGTTTAAAATATATTATTTTTTTTGATTTTGGCGTTTTTTAAATTTTGGTGATTTGTTTATTTTTAGCACTATTTTGTGTAGTAGAAACATCAAACGCTTATAAATTTGTTAAATTTTTTCTTTTTGGCTGTTTTTTTTATTTTCGCCATATTTTTCAATATTTTTTTGTTTTAGCTTTTTTTTCGTTTCGGATTTTTTTAATTCTGGGGATTTTCTTTTTTACTTTCGTGGGATTTTTACTCTGTTTTGACGATTTTGATTTTGCGTTTTTCGATACTATTTTTTCAATATAAGAAATATCAGAATATAACTTATATTATTTATATGATAATTAAACTAGTTTTTTCTCTGGTAAAATTCTTTAAAGTAGAGAAGGCGACTAAAATTCTGTGTAACTATAATTATCATTTCTTTCCAACAACAAATTTGATAAAAATATACACATTTTTGTATTACAAACATGTTTGTTTATAATCGTAAATTATTTTTTTTTTTAATTTTTGTAAATTTTGTAGCTTTTTTCCGTTTTAGCGTTTTTTTATTTTAGCAATTTTTTATGTGATAGTAGAAAATTAAAGCGCTGATAAATTTGTTGATTTTTTAACTTTGACGATTTTGTTTATTTTGACGATTTTATTCGCTTCAGGTTTTTTTCAGTTTAGCATTTTTCTTTTATTTTGGCTATTTTTGCTGTTTTGGTGTTTATTTTCATTATTCATAGTCAATATTTTTTCTTGTTTTATCTGTTTTTTAATGTTAGTGACTTTTTCTTCGTTTTGATGATTTTTTCATTAGATTAGATTTTTTTCGCTCTTTTAATTTTTGTTCTTTGGCAGTTTTTTTCATGTGTATGTAGAAACATTGGGCGCTTATAAATTTTTTATCTTCTTTTTCGTTTCGGCGCTTTTATTTACTTTACCAATTTTTTTAATTTGATGGTTTTTTACTTTAAGCATTTTTTTCTTTTAGCGGTTTCTATTTGGCAGTTTTTTATATTGGAAGGTTTTCGAGGTTTTTTATTTTGGCTGTTGTTTTATTTTGATGATTTTAAATTTTTTTTTATTCCCTGTATTCTTAATTTTGCCAATTTTTTCATTCTAGCGTTTTTTTTTAATTTTTCATTTTCGCGGAGTTTTCACTGTTTTCCAATACATTGTTTTATTTTCCATTTTTTCATTTTGCTATCTCTTTTATTATATAATGATTTTCGTTTAAGATTTTTTTCCGTTCTAGTAATTTTTTACATGTGTATGTAAAAACTTTAAACGCTTATATATTTCTTAAATTTTTGCGTTTTTGCGGTTTTTCATTTTAAAGAATTTGTAATATTAACTATTTTTGTCTTTTTAGGGTTTAGCTTTTTCCTTTTTCGCTACTTTTTCCGTTTTGACGAAATTTTTCGTTTTAGATATTTTTCATTTCGGCGGTTTTCAAGCTTTAATTATTTTTTTTGCGTTTTGGCGATTTTTTTAGTTAAGAATTTTTTTACCACGTCGTTTTTTAATTTTGCGATTTTATTGTCTTCTGATGTGTTTGTAGAAAATGTAAAAGCTTATAAATTTGCTGTTTTTTTCGTTTTAGAATTTTTTTCCGTTTCGGCGTTTTTAGGTTTTGCCGTTTCTTTTTAATTGGGTTTTTTTTTCTGGCGATTTGTTTTGTATTTTACAATACTATTTTTTAATATAAGAAAGAAATCAGAAAATAACTTTTAAAGTGAAATAATAAATTTTAGATAAAAGCGTGTATTTGCTAATAATAAAAAAGAACGGTATAAAAACAAAAACATAACATCTTCCAAAAAGCAAATCAAATTGTTCACTTTTTTCACTTTATTTCTCATTATGCATAAGAGTAAAAAAAGCAATTGAAAATATTTCACTGTTTTCTATTTTGTTTATCACTCCTCTATTACGTATCTCTCAATTTAAAGTGGAAAAAAGTGTAACTATTTGTTCTAATATTATTGCAATAGGTTTTTGTAAAAAAATAACAACAGTGTAAAAAAATGAAAACAGTTTAATTTTTTGAGTCATAATTTTATTTGAATCGATAACTTCTAAAATACTGAACTCATTTGAATACAATTTATATTATATGAAAAAATACCTTTATAATGGTATATTTTTTATTAAAATAAAGTGTGCGTAAAAGTGATTACAAGAAATAAGGTTTCCTATTAAATATATAGATTTTGGATTTTATATAGGTGCTTAACGGAATATTATTCTAGACCATGTTAAGACAATTAATGGTTATTTAAAAATATATAAAAGTATAAAGAAAAATCTTATTTTATAAAGAGATCTTAGAAAGAAGATTATTTTAGGTTACTTCAAAATCTACTAGAAAGGCTTATTTTGAACTAAAATTTAAACATGTTTAGGACTACATAAAGATTTTTTTAAATTATCTTATTTTAATCGTCTTATGAGGCAGAATTAAGATAGATATATGTATATAGCTTCGATCTTATCAAAACGTCATGAGCTATTGTAATGGCAAAGTTAATAAGCCATTAATATCCAAAATTTTCCTGAAAACCTAATAATGAAAATAGTGTTACAAAATATTTTACAAATATTCTCAAAACTTAAATTTTAAATCATTTAATTTATGTGTATTAATTTTTTTCTCTTATAAATTTCACTTACGTATGAGTAATATTTAATTGTATATTCTTGTTCTACTAAGCGTATGATTGCTATTATTTCTTTTGACACATGTCAATTTATTTAAACAATATACTATTTTATATTTAATTGTTTGTCTGACTTTCTAATTTATAATAAGCAAATTCAATTAAAATTTTCCATTCTTCTATTATTTTTGTTTAACAAAATTTTATTTAATTCTTTAGAAAATTTTCCAGAAAATTATAAGTCTTTATTTTTCTTACTCTATGAAATTTGTTTTATTCTTTTGTCTTAGTTTTTAATAAACTATTGTGGCAATATGTTACATGTATAAATAAATATTGTTCATTTTTTCTTGATGCTGCTGCAACAGCATGTAGTTACAATATTGCAACATTAATATTTGTTTTCTTTTTATATTTTGTGTTTTGGTATTGTTATTGTATAAGGCAAATTGAGGAGTATTATATTAGGGGTATATAATTGATTTTAGTGGTAATGGAATTAAATCGAAGCTAAAGTAATTTTTTTGTAATTTTCATTCAAATTAGAGAGTATAGAGAGTGAGTTAAAGTAAGACTTTTTAAAGCATATTTTGCTGAAAAGACAATGATTTTGTAGTATTTTAAAACTCAGCTTGTAAGTTGGTTACGTCAATTATGTACTATTTTGTAAAGGAAACTTAAATTGTACTCAATATTATTTGATATATTTTTCTATAATATTTCAAATTTTGTTTATTACATGAGTCTAGAATTTTTCTTTACTCCCAATATTTTTAAAACTGTTGAAAATAATACTCTACATCTCTATTATTTAATTTTGTTCAATGTAGCTGAATAAACTGAAAATTGATACTAAATTCTGGAAACTAAATATTTTATTTAATTAAGTAGCTTTAGCTGAGTATTATTTTTATTTGATTGAAAGATGCTCTGTTTTTAACATAAACCTTTTAAATTTAATATTTCATAGAAAATATATATATGTAATTGTTTAATGTAAATTTGAAGATTTCTTAAGTATAGAGTGCCCCAATGCATATATAATCAATTGAAAAATCAATTATTTTCATAACAATGTACATAGAACATAATTGGAATAATAAATGAGTCCAGAAATAAATTGTGCCCCAGTGGAAGAAATTTTGGCTATTCATTTTATTATAGTCGGCCTTGACCGACTATATCCTTCTCCTTCGTTTTTTTTTTTGTGAAACTCAGGATTTTGTAGATCTATCTTTTCATCAGGAACCGTTCTGCATATTAAGTTTGTCGTTCCGTTTGTAACATATCGATATATTCACCTAAGACCCTATAAAGTTTATATATATTAGATTGCCCCAAAATTTACCGACTTTTGAATTTTTATCATAACTCCCCCTTGAATCGTTCACTGGCAGTAAGAGTACAACTCAATTTTTATATTTCGTACGCCTTATTATAAAATAATTAACGTTTTTTAAAAAATTTAAAAAATGATAAAATTTGATTTTAAAACCCAATTCTTCTATTTTCCATTTTTTTATACCCTACACTATCATAGATGGTTGGGGTATTATACGTTTGTGCTGATGCATATAAGGCATAGAAAAAGTTATCCTTAAAGTATACTAATCGACTCAGAATCGCTTTCTAAATCGATCTGACATGTAAACTTTTTGCACAAAGCACGGGTCGCAATTTTAAAGATAATTCAATAAAATTTGGCACGTAGCACTCTTATGATATAAGGACGTAGTCTATTGAAATTGGTTGTGATCCATTCATTATTTCCCCTAGCCCCATACAAATGTCCCTCTGAAATAGAATTTAAACAATCAAAAATGCCTTAAAAATACAAATATTTTAATGAAATTTAGTGTAACGAATTTCTGTATAAGCATCAATCTTTGTACCAATTTTTTTTTCTGAAGATTGGTCCACAATTGACCATAGCACCCATATAAACGCCCCTTCCGAAAATCAATTTAAATCCCATACGTATGTTAGTATCAAATTAATATTCGATACAAATAAGTTTCATGTAAGTAGAGACAACATTGTAAAATTTCATGAGAAGCGGTCCCATATAAACCCACTTCCAGGAATACCATAAAGTACATAAAACCATCTAGATGTTAGTATGAATGCATTATTCTGTATTTGTATATTTTTTATATTTAGTAAAATTGGCCACAGGTGTAATATAAGTCCTTTCCCGAATTTTTAAGCACACAATGGCGTAGAGTATAATATAGTCGGTCTTGACCGATTATATCTTTCTTAATCGTTTTCTTTCTTGTGAAACTCAGGATTTTGTAGATCGATTTTGTTTGTCATTCCGTTTGTAACAAATCGATATATATATATATATATACCGGCTTTTAAATCGTTCATTGGGCTTTAAAAATATATTGCGTAAAATATTAGTGAAATCAGCTCGTATCTAACAAGATATAAAAAGTAAAAATCGTTAAAAATTTTTAAATTATTACGAATTCCTCAGACCGTTAATGTATTTCAGACCATTTGTTTCAGGACTGTACAAACAAATTTTAAATTTTTTGAAAAACGTCTCAATAAAATAATATTTTTAATTAAATTTGAATCATATTTAACGTCTCAATAAAAAATTATTTTTAATTAAATTTGAACCATATTTATTTAAAAGTATGTCTTTGTTTCTCCAAGATTATTCAAACACTTTTCCATGCTAGATTAAAATATTTGGATTTTTTTTAAGACTGTTTCAAAACTTCAATTTCAAACTTTTAAAAATTTTATCAAACGCATTTTAAAAAAGTTGGAAAGACATTTTAAACAAGTGAAATAAAATTAAAAAAGGAGTATTTTTTGATAAAAGTTTGGTTTCTAGCGAAAAATAGTTTTTTTTGCTTTGCTACCTTGCAGCTCTAAACAACGATTATAATATCATTTTCCGGAAAACTTAGATCCTCCTCTGCAATTTTTGCATACCTTTCTCTTCAATCGGATCAGCAGTTTAGGAGATTGTTTTGTGTTTTCTCCAACTTTTCTCAATCACTTAGCCTGGAATTTTAAGCTATGATATTCAAATCCATCGGAAATAATTTCAGTGTCAAGTAAATACTATAAATACTGTAAGTGAAGAATATTTTAAAATTTTCTTAATTACTACAAAATGATCCTTTTGGTTTTTTTTTTATACAAACTCTTTGTTTTACTTCTAATCTTGTTATTTATAAATAGAAACATTTCTATATTTAACAATACTATCTTTTACATATCATTCTTTTGTTTCTACCTATTTTCATAATAATAGTGTAAACTTTGATCTTATGCTGCTACTTTTAACTTTATTTACTTATATTTTTTTTTGTCATATGCATTTCATAAGAAATAAGTTAGTAGACAAAAGAAAAATACCTTTTTATAACAAATTAGTAAAAAGCTTTATTTTAATATTATTTAAGGATCTACGTACATGCAGTAGTCTACATAAGAGTGTGTTGAAATATGTATGCTTGTGATTGTGTTTGTAAAATATCAATGTGTGTAAGTACTTTTATCCATATTTATTTCTCATTAAACTAAGAAAAATAAACTCATATACATACTTGAGAGTTCATTTTTTTGTTTTTAGAAATTGAGATGATTACTTACGTACGAACGTAGATATATATATTAGAGTGGCACCATTTATGCCGATAAGTTTTGAAAAAATCTTTAAAGTAATTAAAGTTTTGTTATATTTTAGCAGAATTTTAATAGGAATTGCTAATGAGTTGGATAATTTTTTTTTATACATTTATTTTATTTTAAGGACGGTTTTGCAATAATTTATAATTTGATCAGTTATGTTCAATATTTATAAGCTATTCAGATGTTTATTTATTAGTGTACAAGTTTAGAGAGTTTTTAAGAATATTTACTCTTATTTGTATCATAGTGATTTTGTAAAAAATTATTTCGCAACTCTTAATTTCCTAACAATATAAAAAATTCTAAATAAATTATATAAACTTGTGTAATCAATTAGTTATATATACAATTAGTTAGAACGAACTACCGTTTTCCATTTAATAGTCAAATTTATTGTAAATTTAAAAAATATAATTCTTTCTTCCAAATGTAGACGTAAGAATTATAATTGGCTCAATTTTAAATTAAACCATAATTTTTATCCAAAATATACAAAACATTTTTTCTTCCTTCTTTCTATTTTTGTTATAATTTAATAAAAACGACTCCAACCAATATAATATTATACATATTATTTGGAGTTATATCAGCTAGGTTGTGAAAGAATTATGAAAATATATTTATCAGTTTCTAAGTTATTGCACTTCGAAAATGAAAAAAGCATTTCGGATCCTTTAGTTTAGGAGATACAGATTTATTACGAAAAATTTTGCGTTTGGCACTGTGCATCAGTAAAAATGCATAATATCCCAACCAGCTATGGTGATGTAGGGTATAAAAAGTTATAGAACGAAATTTAAACTATTCTCTAAAAAGTTGTGATTTCCTTGTTTAATAATAATATAAATACAATTTTTGCAGAACTGCCTATTGCTTGTTACTAATTACTGTATTAGATTGATAAGTTGCCACATGTGTTGTCACAACTAAATTTAATTTAATTAGAAAAATATTATAATTTTTTTTCGAAGCCTCCCTAATACATATACATCTTAGTTAAACTATGTGGGTGTATTTGTTTAGTTTTAAGATTATTTTCCATGTATGTATAGATGTGCATGTGTTTTTCTTATTTTAAACCCTTTCAGCTGTCACACATTATAATTATGTTCTACTTCTTCCACAACTACTTTAAAACTACAAACAACTACTTCAACTACTTATTGCAACAGCTTCTTTTTTTTTTTTTTTGGTTCCCTTCTGGAAGATTTAGAGTATGTTGTCTTCTAGTGTAACAACAATTCATCATTATGTCACTGGTTTTATGATAAGACAAGTACAGGTGTCTGTTCTATTAGATATAAATAGTAAGTATAGTTATATACATGCATTTAGATATAAAAGAAAATATTGTCATGGTAGTAGTGTTATAGTCACTGTTGCCAGAAGCTGGGAAAAAAGAAGACTAAATTGAACTTTAAAAAAAGCTCTAAAAAGACTAAATGTGCAAAAAGATAAGGCAAAAAAAGTTAACACATCTTTAATTTAAAAATTTATTTTTTCTCATGCTAATTAGTTTTTGATGGTCTTCTTAAAGCTATTTTAATAAATTTATAAATTAAACATAGAACAGCTGCCCGATAAAAAATAGCCCATATTGAAAATGACTCAAAGTTTTGAAGTGATTTTTCGTAATTTTTGTACTAAAATTCCTTTTTGATTAAGCATTTTCAAAATGTTGGGTATTTTTTGTTTTTATAAGCATTTTTTTAGTTATATTCATAAACAGTTTCTACCCAGCAAAAACCTTGCTTTCCTGGTAAGCTAGCAGGTATAATTGGAAATAAAAATAAACTACTTATTTTTTGCCTGAATAACTAATTATTTTTGTTCGAGTTGTCCACAAATTCATGTAGTTATATTTTGACTCTAGGGGCACTCAAAAATATGTACCTAAACGAAAACAAAAATAAAAAAAAAACAAAAAAATTTTGCCGTCAGTGAGACTCGAACTTGGACACAAACTAACCGTTCGCTTTTAATGACTAACGTCTCACTCAGTACACCATCTCGCACATAGCTTCCTAAGCGACAAATACTCTTTTTAGTTTAAAATATCTTTTTAGACATTTTGGTATAAAAAACTAACAGCTTCAGAATAGTGTTGAAACAACAACCTTCTGGTTGTTAATCCGGCGCTCTAGCCAACTCATCCACGTGATTGCAGTATTACTGTGCTATTATACTATTGAGTACTTATTAATGTAATACAGAGTGGGCAAATAATAATGACGCCTCATTATCAAGAAACTACTTTAATAAGTAGTTGTCATTACCGAAATCCTGCTGGGTATGGTTAATCCTCTAATGGTCGGACAAAAATTTATAAAATTAATTTTCAGATTAAAAATATAATTAGTGTAAAAATTATGGAGGATTTATGGCCTAGATAGTTAGTTTATTATGTCAGCTGATTAATCAAATGAAGGGAATACGAAAAAAGTTAAAATATAAATTGTTAAAAAAGAAAATAAATAAAAAAATATAAAAATAAGAAACGATGCCTTGAGTCAGCCTTGACCGTTAGAGGGTTAATGAAATATATTTAAAAATATATAATATTCGATTTATTAAGACCATAAAATAGTTAATAAATAAAATAGCAAAATAGTTAATTTTTGATTTAGAGAAAGAAGCGCCGCAGACGAGAATTTTTGTTAAATATAAATAATTAAAAATAAGCAAATAAGAAAATATCTCCTTCGTTGTTGAAATAACAACATTTCAGCCTTTTTAAGGTAATTTTAGGAATCTAAAAAAGTTAGAAAAAAGCTAGGAGCTAAAACGAAAATTTGAGGCCAAAAGTAAAATAAAAAGGCTAAAATGGCAACAGTGGTTATGGTAAAATTAGCTATAGTAGTAGGGTGATCGACTAGGTTTTCCAAACTGTTTTAAAACCGTTTTTTCGGTTTTGCAAAATGTACATTTTTCTAATGTCAAATAAACCGTTTTTTTAACACAAAAACCGCTTTTTAAAAATATGGTTGAACTTGTTCGTTTTTGAATATATTTTGATTTTAACATTTGTTTACCACATTCGTTATAATTCTCATATAGTTTATATATGAATTAACATAAGTAGACAAGTTTTGGTTATATTTTCTGTAATTCAGAATATGAGATATTGATTAACTATTAAATAATTTTGATAATAAACATATCTTTGTATTGTTTCTTTGTATTGTCTTGTACAATATATAATAAATTAAATAAATAATTAATAAAAAAGTAATATTTGATCATAATAAGATAAATTTAAAATATGTTATAAGAAATTTTGATAATTTTTTTTTATATAATTCGTATAATAAAACCGCTATATAAAATAATAAAATTGAATCATAATATGAGAAAATCTAATCATAATATAATAAAATCGGATCATAACATGATAAAATTTTTATATACATTATTAAAAAAATCTGATTATAATTTAATAAGTTGGACCATTTTATTAGTATAATTTTCATATTTATTATTATTTATGACCAAGAAAATTTTTACAGCAACAATATAGTCATAAGTCATAGTTATATAGTCTTGGCTTATGGTCACTGCAACTATATATTTTATCTGCATGTAGATTTAAATAATTATAAATTTAAAACGAAATCTTAAATGTTGCTTACCGCACTATAAAAAAAAAACCATTCGAAATTTTTAAAGTCATATAGAATTCTAAGTAACTTTAGTTATATCTATATGTCCGTCCGTCTGTATGTCTATCTGCCTTTATGTCCATCCGCTAGTATGTTTATCAGTCTGTGTAGTCAAGATTTCATTATAATATTTATGTAATTCATTTATTATATATGTAATTTATGAGCATTAAACCCATATTCCTGGAGATCATTTGTACGACACCTTAGTGAAATAATAACCCGATCATAACCAATTTCATTAGGGTTCCTTTATATAATAAAAGAAGATTTTTCTTTACAATTGAGTCAAGTAGTTTGACTCAAAGCTCATATGGGCAGATGGACAGGTGAAGGGATGGACAGACATCGACAAATAAACTTAGAAATAGATTATAAGTTTTTAAGTCTTTAAGGTGAGCGTCTGAAGTTTTTTCTTCTGTGTATTACAAACATCACACCGTGGGTCCATTTTAAGCAACTTCAGAAATCAAAAAAGGCTAGAAAAAAATCTAGAAGCTAAAACGAAAATTTTGTGGTTAAAAGCAAAATAAAAGGGCTAGATTTATCCTTTAAAAGGGTAAATTGGCAACAGTGGTTATGGTAAAATTAGCTGTAGTAGTAGGGTGATCGACTAGGTTTTCTAACCGCTTTTAAAACCGGTTTTTCGGTCGATTTTTTCAAAATGTTAATTTTTCGAATGTTGAATAAAACTTTTTTTACACACTAAAAATTTTTTATTTTAAAAAACCTATGTAATAAATACCAATATTTCGAATGGCAATATAGGAAAAATTTGTTAATTGATTAATATTCAAAAAGTTATTTTTTTGTTATGTTTTATAAATATATTTTAAAGTTAAATTGGAATTAACTCCATAAGTACAGTTGCCAGATAAATTTGGCGTAAAATCGTCAAAATAGTGAAATCGACTATTTAAAATCGTCAAAAGATCGTTAACATCAAGGTTTAGGTTTTCTGTATGTTATTGAACATTTCCTATGATTTTTTCGATGAATAAAATATAAATTAAAAAGAAATTAATACAAAATTATATTAATTCAATATTTTCGGCTCATTATGAAAGTCAAGTAGTATTTATTCATAAAAAATAATAGAAAAATTAATTAAGTCTTAGTGCGATTCCAAAAAAATTATTATAACTATGGGATACTTAGTACTGCTACGAGTATTTCAGGATTTCTAATGCCTTAATTATGAAATTAAAAGTTCTTACAAAAATTTTAAAAAGTTTTTGGCCTTTTGAAAAGTGTTTATTCGCATTTTATAATAAAAGTACACAATTGAATCGAATATAATAATATATTGTTTCCCTTGAATTTCTTTTATAAATGACTTGTTCAAATTGACAAATTTAAGATTTTTATTTTAATTGTTACTATTTATGTACCAGCTAATTTACTTTTAAAGAAAAGTATATAAAAAAATGTTGAAAACAGTTTTGAATTCTGTTTTAGAAAAAGATCTTCAAATTTAGGACAAAAATCATTAAATCTTTAATATTTTTAGAACCAAAGAACGGCAATAGTGTCTATAAGTTTAAACAAATATTAAAGTAAGGGCGGATCAATAAGTTCGTGACTTTTCAAACTTCCCTCGTAGTTACATGAAATGCAATACTATTAACATCAAGTACCACCTGTTAATAGACTACTGTCAAATTTTGAGAAAGTGTCGTCATTTACTTTGCGTTTAACAGCGGTTCAAAACATACAACCTCGAGTATTTTTCTAAAAATGGAAAAAAGTCAATTTCGAGTGCTCATTAAACAATTTTTTTGCGAAAAAAAACCAATGAAACCAAGGAAAAGCTCGATAAATACTATGGGGACTCTGCATCATCGATTTCAATGCTCAAAAAGTCATTTACTGATTTTCGTTGTGGCCGCACAAGTACAAATGACGCTGAACGTTCTGGACGGCCAATTGAGGTCAGTGCACCCGAAAATGTTAAAAAAAATCCACGATATGGTGTTGGCCGACCGAAGAGTAAAAGTGCGTGAGATTGCTGAGGCCATAGGTATTTCATATGGCAGTGTGGTTTCGATTTTAAATGATCAGCTGGGTATAAGAAAGTTGTCTGCAAGATGGGTGCCACGTTTGCTCTCAATTGACCATAAACGTGTGACAACTTCAAAGGATTGTACGGAGTTGTTTAACCGCAATCCGAATGAGTTTTTGCAGCGTTTGGTAACTGTGGATGAAAGATGAAAACATTACTGTACTTCAGAGACCAAGCAGCAGTCTAAGCATTAGGTTTCTCCGGTTGAAACTGCACCGAAGAAGGCCAAGGTAAGTTTGTCAGCGAATAAGGTGATGGTAACAGTTTTTTGGGATGCACGCGGGATAATCCACATCGATTACCTTCAAAAGTGAAAAACAATAAACGGCGAATATTATGCCAACTAATTAAACCGATTTAATGAGGATTTAAAAAGAAAACCACCCCATATGGCCAAGAAAAAAGTTCTTTTTTATACGTGTGCAGTCTCAATAGCAAAACTCTATGAATTGGATTACGAATTGGTACCTAATCCACCATATTCTCCGGATTTAGCCCCTAATGACTACTTCCTATTTCCGAACCTAAAAAAATTGCTCGGTTGAAAGAGATTCAGCTCCAACGATGAAATTATTGACCAAACAAATGCCTATTTTAAGGACCTCGAAAAATCCTATTTTTTTACGCAAAGTATAAAAAGTAAGAATAAATTATGCATATCAATGGAATTATTTTTCTTTACTTGTAATTCCTGTAACATTACTACAAACAATATATATATTTGAGGGTTTTTATGAATCCATAGAAGAAGGATTGGTTAGAAAACTGTAGCAGCAATAATTTTTTTATAGGAATAACTAATATTTTATTAAAATTAAAGAAAATTAAATATAAAAGATTTAATATTATGATAATAATTTAATCATATTTATAATTGAATGTAGATTACCAAAAAAGTGTCTGTAAAACAATTTTTAAAATAATTTAAAAAACACAACTGAATTTTGATATTATTATTTATTAGTCCAATGATTTGTTTTATAAAAACAACTAAAAATTTGCTTTAGGTATAATGAATACTAATTTCGGGTATTTCAACTGAACATTTGGTAAAATTCTTTTGACATTTATTAAATAAATTATTGAAAATAAAAATTTTAAAATTTTGTTCAAAATTTTAAACATCGTCATATATTAAATCAGTACAATAAAAAGTCAAATGTGTTTGCAATTATCTATAGTTCAAACACTGCAAAATAGAAAGGCGTTTTGAAAAGCCTTAAGCCAGAAAATTCAAAAAAAAAAAAAAAACAAAAAAAGAAATAGAGCACAGCAGTGTTGACAAATCTTTTTCTTCTAAATATTTGAGGATTAAGTTTTCGTCAGTTGGTGGCCAAGTGGATATTTTGCAGGTGCTTATGTGAATTCAAATAATTGTCGTAAAGTCATCATTATATTAACCGTCTGTCATGTTTACCAATTTATTTCATTTTTACGTACTATAGCCCATAAAACAGAAGAGAAGCAATAAATATTTTCAAGAATTCCAAATAAATCAATTATCTAAAAGGTTTACAAACCATTTATTCAAGAAAAAAAAAAAGAATCGTGCTGGATATGCCAAGAGATAAGCATCATCATGTTCGTCATCTATTCCAGCTTAAATTCCAAATAGTACCATCATATATTATTTATTTTTGTATTTATTTTTTTATACAAATTTAAAAAATTCAAAACTTGGGCAATTTTGCTATAATCCGACATAAATTCAAATATAAAAATATTTTAAACATGAAATATGATTGAAAAAATTAAAAATTTTCAAATAAAATAAATTTTACTTGAATTTAAATTTCCTTTTTACTAGAGAACGCTATTGAATTAAAGTGTAAAACAAATTTAATTCAATGCTTGCTACTGGATTTAAGGCTTGAAATACATTTGGTTTCAACTTGAATTCCAGCAAAAATGCTTATTATCTAAATATTATTTTCTTTCGACCAATTATTTTCAATACAAAAAAAAAAATTAATTGTTCTTACTAAAAGTTTCGGTTATTTACACTGAAGTATATATTCCATACAGTCCCACATACCAATATTTTCAATACCTACAACCAAATTGTAAGATAGTGCACCTAACTGACTAAATTCGATTGGCAACAAATTCGCTTGCCTTAAAGAATATTTTTTCTCTGTATATTACATTTTTTTTAAGGAGTATTACTTAAAATTTATTTCGAAAAAGTTGAGAACTGCTTTTTCTCTGTTGAGTCATTGTTTCTTTACATATTATATAAAATTTAGTTTCATTTTTGGTGATTGTTTTCTTACCTTAATTAAAATTAGTTTCATAAAATAATTATATTTCATAAATTTTAACTTGAATATTATCAGATTTGTTGAGTTTCTTGGAAATATACAGTTTTCTAAAGGAACTATTTACTTTTGCAAAAAAAAAAAAAAAAAGTTTAACCGATTTTTTCAAAATTCCAACTGGTTTCTCAAAAAAGTCGAATAATCGATCACCCTATATAGTAGCTTTACATAGTAGTAGTAGTCAGGTTAACAGTTTGTTTATTTATACAAAGCTCTCATACAAACTTATATAAAATGCTTATACATATACATTTACTCATACTAATATATCTATAATTTTTATTTTTAGATTGAAGATTACTTATATTCATTTTTGTAATGTTTCCTGGTATGTAGCTGTAAATATTTTTCTTTCACTTGATGTCTGTCTACTGGTAGTTTGTTAGATGTTGTAAAGTCTTTTTGTAGTAACTTCTTGATATTTACTACTTAACTTAAGGATTATTTATAAAACTACTACCCAGAATATGACATTTTTGCAAAGGAGTAGTAGCAATGATATGTTGTTATTAAGAAAGAAAAATATATATATATATATATATATATATAACAATATTAATTTTAAATAAAGGCCAGTAATATAAAAGAAATATTGTTTAAGGAAGTGCTTGTAATAATCTTAATATTACACTTGCATATTCTTAATTAAAATATCTTAATTGGCTTTTTGATTTAAATATTAAATTTTATATCATTCAAAAGTTAAATTTTGGAGTATTGCTTACATTAATATTTTTGTTAAAGCTTTGTAATTAAGGAAAAAAAAAGCAGAAAGGAAAATAAACTTTAATACACAAATATAAATAATTCAAAAAGAATTTTACTTTTGTCTTCTAATTAAAATTATCAAATTATATATTTGGAATACAATACATTCTCAAAATTAGAAGCTCTCGACAAAAAACGTTTTTTTAACTGCACGAACGCAAAAAAAAAATTATTTATAAATGGATTTTATATCTGAATACAGGGTTGGAAAGATGAATATTTAGGTTTTCAAAATAAATATACATGTTATTATATTACTTCCAGTTTTTCAGTACAATTGTCAAATATATCGAAAAATTTCAATTCATTATTGAATTTTTTTACCTTTAGCAACATTTTTTTTTGTATTACTTTGTTAAAAAATATATAATTCTTAAAATTTTATTCGAAAGCTTATTTAATTTTGAATAAAACAAGGCCTTATTTGTTAAAATCAAAGAAAAACTATTAAAGTTACACTTTTTTAAATATTGCCAGGACGGAAGGAAGGACAGACGAACACATATCGTTAAATCGATTCATCTGGTGAATCTATGTCCATTAGTGTACACTAAAGTGTGTCTTGAATGATTATTTGTAGATGTTAAAAATGTTAGCACGAACCTATGGTGTTATATGATATGAAAACTAAACTAATTGGAAGAAAATTAGGTATTAGAAGCCAATAAAATTTATTTAGCAAAGAAAAAAAACAAACGTTTTAATATTTTTCAAAATATATAGAATTCAAACAGCATTAAAAAATGGGCTCTACTTTAGCCTATATCATTCCCCTCATAATAACTTCAGAGCTTTAGATTAACAAAATAATTTGGTATCGAAATATAGTTATACGATTATAAATTTCAGATATTAGAGAACTATTTTACAAACAACTATCATTCTCAGACCATATTTGACCGAACTTTTCATAACAGTAATATTAAGGTTAAAGATCTGAGCTTTCGATTAATTCCTGTATAAAAAAAAAAAAAGAAGCAAGACTAATTTTTTTTAAACCTATAACCTATATGACCATTGTCAGTTAGAAAATAATCTTAACAAAAAAAAAAAAAAAAAAAAAAAAAAAAAATAATCATATCCACAGATAATTATTATGGGTCTAAATTTTTTATATATATTTTTTAAAAACCATTGACCTTGCGTACAATTTTTAAACTGCAAGAAGTAAAAGCCTTTATAAATAAAAGAAAGAATTATGCGAAATGAAAAAGAGGTATTGGAAAAAAACCTATGGAAACTGAACAAATAAAAAATAATAATTTAACCGTAAAAACTTAAGGGCTTGAAGATAAATTTGATAGCTAGATACGTCCCACATAACTGTTAACTATATTCCAAACAACGTGAAAGAAGTTGATTTTATTTAATATGATTTTTTTACGAAAAAAAAACGTTTAAAAATTTTTTTAATGTTTTATTAAATATTAAAATTTTAGTAAAAAATATAGAAAAATATATCTCCAGAATAAAATTGTTTTTTTTTTAGCAAAAGTATCCTTATTCATGTCATATTGCACGGCAGTTTGGACAGACCTGAATGGGATTGTGATATATTAAGTGAAAGCTTTAAAGAAGTAGAACTCAAAACTACACACGGTGTATACAGTTATTTCTCAGGAGACACGTAAGTTTAAGTAACAGGAAGCCATATTTTGATTTCGGACATACCTGAGTGGAGTTGTGGTACACCAGATTAGTGATCTTGTGGATTAGAATTCAAAACTATTTAAGCAATATTCACTTGTTTTCTAGGGTAGATACTGCCAGTACTTGAACTTTGCGCAAATTCTTATAAATTTGCACTTGAATGGGGGGCTTTTTGGACAAACTTGAACGAGGTAGTGATATATCAGCTGAAAACTCTAGAGAAGTAGATCTCAGAACTGTATGGTGTATACTAGTTGTTTCTCAGGAGTTATGCTACATGGAATGAAAGTTCCATTCCAAAAAAAATGAAATTGAGGAGTTCTAAAAATAAAAAAATTAAATGAATTTGTCAGAGCACAAAAATATGTATGATTTTTTGAAGCAACCGCGCTTTGTTGTAAACAGAATTATCGGTGTTTGTTATTATTTTTTTTTGTGGTTCAGAGATTTATATTCCAAATTGTGTAAGGGCCATTTAGGACAGACCTGAAGATCAACATATAATTCTTTAAAATATACGACCTTTCTTTTAGCAAATTCAGTTGTAGAAAAATTGACCTGTGTCCGGCTGAAGCATCATAATCTCATACTGTGCATTCCAAAGGTGGCAAGTCTCTTATATATATATTTAGGACATAAAAACAATTTTCTAAGAAATCCACACAAACGATATTAAAAAAAATTTTTAAAATTAATCATTAATTCCTTACCAGCGATCAAAAAAATATCATTTTATTATTATTATTATTATTATTATTATTATTTTTATTATTATTATTTATTTTTGTTCCCTTTATGGGTATAATATTGTCTTGTAGTAATTATAGTCCATATTAAAGTAGTTTCAAAAATTCTGTTTACCAGAACGTAATAAGAACAAAATTCCATGGGAAACAATTTAAAAATATATTTTCTGTAATCATTAAATTACAATTTTTTTGAGTTCTATTTTGAAAAAATACTCGAAACTTTAGTCAAAATGTATCAGACATGAGATAAGGAACTGAAGATGAATTAAAAAAAATATATATTTTTTCCTCACTAAGATAATAAATGTGCATCGTTTGTTGTATCCTGCTATACTGAAATCTCAAAAAAGTGTTTCAACGGACTACTCTAATATAGTGGCATCTATAGCAAGATGACCGTCATTCACAAATTGTATTTGTGAAATCTCCGAAAACTTAGGAAAATGCAAGGTTTGAAGAAAATTTATTTTTAAGAAAACATTAAGTTTTGAAAACCCTAACTAATTTAGAAAAACCACTCTCAGAATATAAAATTTTTAAATCAACTTTTCTACTTTAAATATTTTTTAAGTGACAACTATTTGAAAAAAAGTATCAATTTAAAAAAATAAAAACTAATTTTTTCTTTTGAAGCATAAAATTTGAATCGATCCTTATACGAAAAAAAATTTTAGTGTCAAATTTCGTTAAGATAACTTTCCAGCAAAAAACGAATATCTAAAGAAGTCAATAAGATCCTGAACTTATGATCCAGTAGTAATGCAAATTCGGAGAATTTCCAATGAATTTAACATAGGATTGTCATTGGAAGATGTTTTCTTTTTTGATATCTATTCACTGAGTAGGAAGACATGTTCACGATGTCATGTAAAATTTATTTTTTATGTACTTTTTTATCAATTCAAGGAATTTTATAACTTCTTAAGCAGATGAAACTGTACATTTACTGAAACTTTTGAAGTAATGAAAAATGTACTTCCATAAAAATGACTTCTATTTACTTTTGCTGTACTTTAAACACAAGTTTACACTGATAACCGACAAGATGAATGGATGGACGAACATCATTAAATTGACTAAGAATATGGTTATGAATGCAAAAATAAACCATTATATAGATGAAGTTCATACCTTTTATTTGATAACTAAATTAGGTTGATAAAGTTTATAGAAATATTATTTGAATTTAAACAAAAAAAAAAAAAAAAAAAATAACTTTGAAATTCTTTGAAAAATATATTTGAACTAATGAAGAAAAAAAAAGAAGAAAGAAGTTTTGCAAACAGTTCAGTGTCTATCGTGTGTCATTTCCTTATGTATTGAAATTATACACTGCGTATTCAAATAGCTAATCAGTATTGATACCGCATTGGTATTAAATTGATACTAGTTCGTTGTCGAATTGGTAAATAATATTTTTTTAAATGAACGGTTTCAAAAAGCTGACACCGTAAATTATTAATGTGACCACAAGCGTTGTGTTTTTTTTTTACTCAGTATATTACTTTTAAGGTAGCGTCAACATTTTAGCGTTTTCTAATACTTTATTTCCATAGATATTATAAAACTTAAAAAAACGCAATAATGTATACAACGAAATTGGAAAAGAAGGTGGAATTTTTAAGTTTTATTAGAGTTTGAGTGGACAAATAAATTGCAATAAATTATTGAAATATTGGGAACATTTCTAAATTAATTTTTTTTAAACATAAAGACAATCTTCTGCAATTTTCTAACAAATTCATACACTTATATGAATAATTTTGATTAACATATTTGAAGCAACTTAATAAATAATACATCTTATTATTTAGCATTTAAATTCAAATACTATATCTGCTCATAATAATATTTTTATATGATTTATACTAAACTAAAACTGCCTTAAGAAAACCTTAAGTTTTTGTTAAACTTAAATATAAATCATACGCCTAGTTGTTATGAAAAATAATAATAACAATAATTAAATATAACTCATACGCCTCCTTTTAACTTCAAATTCAAACAAGATTATTCTTCAAAATTATGTAAATTACTTTAAAAATTTGTTCAGAGCATAAAATATTTCAATAGAATTTATAGAAATAAAATTATTATAATAAACTTTATAAAATTGCAACTAAAAAAGGCAACAAACACGTATGTCTGGAAACTTTTGTTATAAAAAAAAACAAAAATGCAAACGTGACTTTTGCAAACAAATATAAAATTTTAATATTTTTTAAAAACAATGAAAAAAAAAATAAATTGTTTTAAACATAATTTGTTTGAAAAGAAAAAAGAAACTATAAAATCTTTCAATGAAATAATATAACATAAATGAAACTGAATGAATGAATGTATAAATGAAATCATGAATGCAATACATATTTATATTAATATAAAAGTTGCATAAATATAAAGAGTATAATGTTTTTTTTTTATAAAAATGAAAAGGCTTTTTATTACTCTCTATTCTTGCTGCTAAACAAGTATGATTTTTTAATTCAGTTTTTGCTTTAAAAGCAGAATGTGTTTTCAAAAAAATATATATATTTTTTTAAATTTTTATTTAAATTAGATTTAATAGAAAAGTTCCTGTTATTTTTTCTTTGTATATATATATTTCTATTTTTAGTTTTTAGTTTTGTAAAGTTGTTGTACACTTTATGTTACTATTCAATTTGCATATAACAAATTTATTTAATAAAGTTTCTCTTTACATATGACACAATCTCTACTACAGCTAAAGGAATGGAATAAACGAATGAATGTTGCATAAAGAAATGAACATAAAATAAAATTAAAAAAAAGGAAGTAGTTGGGAAAACTGTTGCTGCAATAGCAGCAACTAACATTTACAATTTACTGTACTAATGTCATCATCTGGTATTCATCATCACCTTCAGAGTCAGCAACATACCTTTAAAATATTATAGAATACACAGTGCAAGTTTACACCTCTATAATGAACTATATATAACTTTATACATACATACACTTTGTATTTAGTTTCAAAACTTTTAAATACATAAAAACCCATGTGTAGTCTTATATAAATATACTCTTGGGTATGTGTGAGTGTTTAAAAACATACACATATTGAGACTTAAGGGAGAAATGAATGGAAAAAAATTCCATAAAGGCCTTTTGAAGCAGATTAAAATCATACAATTATAGTCTATAGTAAAAATTAAAAAATTATAAAATTATACAACTATAAAATAGTCTAGTCTATAGTCTAGTCTATAGTGTAGTCTATAGTCTAGTCTATATTCTAGCCTTTTTTCATTAGGCAGGTGGAAACCTTTCATAAGATTCTTACGATTATAGATTAATCATGAGATATGTCGGATTCATACCGACTAAAACCATCTCCTGCGTTACTCAGAAACCCTGCAGAACTATCTATGATGATATTAATTCGCAGGGCAGGAGAGACTTATCTATGGTGTCTGAAATTGCCTCAGCTTCTCTTCCTTTCTAAGTTTATCGTGGATATATATAGTCATTAAAGATATTTCATTCCAATTTCTTCTTTTACTAAGGATGATGTCAGCGATGTTTTTGGGATTCAGTCGGCACTCAAGGACTTCTTTTGCTTTCTGTTAATCGCGGCGGAAGCGTGTACAGTTGAACACGATGTGTTCTGGGTCTTCCTCTTGGTTTGGGCAGTTCGAACAATATGGGAATTTGTCTAACCCGAATCTAACTTTTGTATCCTCCGTGGCCTGAAAGAAACTGCGTTAAATGGTAGTTTACTTCTCCATGTCGTCTGTTTAGCCATGCATCTATTCACGGGAATACCTTAAAGATCCACCTTTCTTTGCGGTTTTCTTCCCATTGCCATTGCCTTATAGAAGCTTCTCTTTCACATTTGCGTAAACGAGTGCCTAGTCTCTTCTGGTTTTATCCAAGCGTTTGGCTTCGTTCGCGCTATAACATGGGCCGCTTCGTCGGATGTTGCTCGAAAAAAGCAGCATATCCATAGGACCGATAATTTGTATACAGATTTTAGTTTTCTTACTGAGGTTTTTACTTTCTACTGACCATATGGGAGCAACGTAAAGTATAACTGAGCGGAACACCGTCGTTATGAATTTAAGTGTGGCATCTGTGAGAACTGCCAAATATTTGAGTCCATAGACTAGTCTATAGTCTAGTTTATAGTCTAGTCTATAGTCTAGTCTATAGTATAATATACAGTCTAGTCTATAGTCTAGTCTACAGTCTATAGTCTAATCTATAATCTAGTCTATAGTCTAAACTATAGTCTATTCTATAGTCTTGTCTATAGTCTAATCTATAGTCTATTTTATGGTCTAGTATATAATCTAGTCTATAGTCTAGACTATAGTCTAGTCTATAGTCTAGTATACAGTCTAGTCTATAGTCTAGTCTATAGTCTAATCTATTGTCTATTCTATAGTCTAGTCTATAGTCTAGTTTATAGTCTAGTCTATAGTCTAGTCTACAGTCTAGTCTTAGTCTAGTCTTAGTCTAGTCTATAGTTTAGTCTATATTCTAGTCTATAGTCTAGTTTATATTCTAGTCTATAGTCTAGTCTATAGTCTAGTCTATAGTCTAATATACAGTCTAGTTTATAGTCTAGTCTATAGTCTGCGGTATAGTTTATTCTTTAGTATAGTCTAGTATAGTCAAATTTTATGTCTCTATAAAATATAGAAAAAATTTGGATGTAGTCTAGGCTCTAGATTACAGATTAGTTTACATTCTGATATGTTGTCTAATCTATAGTCCAGCGTACTGCCTCAATAGAAAATATAAAACCAAACCAAAGGCCCTTAAGCTCTTTCCCGGGTTCTCTACCAGTTTGTTTATATAAGTATAAACTAGTAGGTGATTGTGGATTTGATGAAAAGTTTTATGGTATGTTAACTTTTCAATATGTTTAAGCACACACGCGTGATGTGGGTAATAGACTACGTGTTAAATTGAAAAAAAAAAAAATAATAATAATAATAAAAAACAACACAAAAAATAATATAAAAATATTGTGAAGATTTTAAATAAAACAAATGAAAAATGATAGAGCGTGAGTGCATGAAGAAAGTTGCAGGTATTTGACTAGCGTAAAATAAATAAAAAATAAGCAATTTGAATTCTAGATAAATTTAATAAAAACACAAATAAAAGAAAAATATTACTGCTTTGATGCTTATTACAAAAATGCAATAGTATTTTAAAATAAAATCAAATGTGATAATTTTAAATTATTGTGGGTTTTGTAAATGCTGCAGCTTATTTCTCTTAATTAAATTTAACTGCAAGACTCTTTTTTATAATACTTTTATAACCAATTTCAAATATAGCGAACTCAGTAGCACTTTTATTGCGTCAAATCCACTCAACTCGCTTATAGAGTAAGGTGTAATTAAAAAAAGCCATATAAGGTTATCTAGCAAAACCTCCAGGTAAATAATTAACAAACCTCTTAGCTAATCATAATTTATATAACACTCGACTGATATGTTTTAAACAAATTTTTTAAATTAAATGTTATTAAATTTTGTTAAATTTCAATGCATTACATACTTTGCTACCTTTAATTTAACCTTGTTAGATTTTATAATTTTTTTGTTTTTATAAATTGAAAAAAAATACAGTTTATCCAGATTTTCATGTTTAAATATTTTATGCCTTTATTAAATTATTTACATTTCAATGAACACAAACTGCTATTTTGTCTTTATGCACACGTAAAACAGTAATGTTTAAAAACTATTAGGTATAAAAAAAAATTGGGACAAAATTTATAAATATATAAAGTTATAAAATTATTATTGAAAAATTAAAAAATCATAAATTATTAAATTAAAAAATAATAAAATTATAAATTATAAAAATTATAAAATTATGAAGACAAACATTTTTATAAAATTATAGAATTACAAAATCATAATATTATAAAATTATAAAAGTATAAAATTTTTAAATTATAATATTACAAAATAACAAAAATTATAAAACTACAAAGTTATAAAATTGTAATATTATAAAATTATAAAGATAAAAATTTCTATAAAATTACAAAAATTATAAAACTATAAAATTAATAAAAACTAATATATGTATACTATAAATTTATAAAATTGATAAAATTACAAAAATTATAAAATTATTAGATTTTAAAATTATAATGATAAAAATTTCTATAAAATTATATTATTGTAAAATTATGATATTATAAAATTATATATTACAAAATTATAATATTGAAAAATTAAAAAAACTGTAAAATTTTTAAATTATAAAAATATTATAATTTTTATAATTTACTATAAAATTTTAAATTTTTAAATTTTAATTTTATAAAATTATAAAATTTTAATATTATTAAAACTTTTATATACATATATATACATAAAAAAAATTAAAATTTTTAATAATATTAAAATTTTATAATTTTATAAAATTAAAATTTAAAATTTTATAGTAAATTACAAAAATTATAATATTTTTATAATTTTAAAATTTTACAGTTTTTTTAAAATTTTTCAATATTATAATTTTGTAATATATAATTTTATAATGTCATAATATTACAATAATAGAGAAATTTTTATCATTATAATTTTGTATTCTTATAATTTTGTAATTTTATCAATTTTATATAAAACTATAAAATTATAAGGTAATAGAATTATAAAACTATAAAATTTTTAAATTATAATATTACAAAATAACAAAAATTATAAAACTACAAAATTATAAAATTATAATATTATAAAATTATAAAGATAAAAATTTCTATAAAATTGAAAAATTTTAAAATTACAAAAATTATAAAACTATAAAATAAATAAAAATAAAATAAACTATAAATTTATAAAATAAACTATAAATTTATAAAATTGATAAAATTACAAAAATTATAAAATTATAAGATTTTAAAATTATAATGATAAAAATTTCTATAAAATTATATTTTTGTAAAATTATGATATTATAAAATTATATATTACAAAATTATAATATTGAAAAATTAAAAAAACTGTAAAATTTTTAAATTATAAAAATATTATAATTTTTGTAATTTACTATAAAATTTTAAATTTTTAAATTTTAATTTTATAAAATTATAAAATTTTAATATTATTAAAACTTTTATATACATATATACATATATATACATAAAAAAAATTAAAATTTTTAATAATACTAAAATTTTATAATTTTATAAAATTAAAATTTAAAATTTTATAGTAAATTACAAAAATTATAATATTTTTATAATTTTAAAATTTTAAGTTTTTTTTAAATTTTTCAATATTATAATTTTGTAATATATAATTTTATAATGTCATAATATTACAATAATAGAGAAATTTTTATCATTATAATTTTGTATTCTTATAATTTTGAAATTTTTTGTAATTTTATCAATTTTATATAAAACTATAAAATTATAAGGTAATAGAATTATAAAACTATAAAATTTTTAAATTATAATATTACAAAATAACAAAAATTATAAAACTACAAAATTATAAAATTGTAATATTATAAAATTATAAAGGTAAAAATTTCTATAAAATTGAAAAATTTTAAAATTACAAAAACTATAAAACTATAAAATAAATAAAAAATAAAATAAACTATAAATTTATAAAATAAACTATAAATTTATAAAATTGATAAAATTACAAAAATTATAAAAATAAAAATTTCTATAAAATTACATTATTGTAAAATTTATAATATCATAATTTTACAATAATGTAATTATTATATATTATAAAATTATAATATCACAAAATTAAAAAAAAAAACTGTTAAATTTGAAAATCATAAAATTATTATAATTTTTGTAATTTATTATAAAATTAAAAAATTTTGAATTTACAAAAATTATAACTTTATAAAATTAAAATAAATAATATATATAAAATTATAAATGTAAATTATAAATTGACAAAATTACAAATCTATAATATCACAAAATTATGAATTTACAAAAATCATAAATTTATAAAATTATAAAACAATAAAATTTTAATTTTATAAAATTATAAAATTAGTAAATTATGAAATTATAAAATTAAAAAATTATACAAAGTTATAAAATTATAAAAATACAAAATTATAAAATTATAATATTACTAAATTATAAAACCAAGAATATATATAAAATTGTTAAAACATAAAATTATATAATAACTTAAAGCTCAAAATTTATACATCTATCCAATGGCGTTCACTTTTACCTCTTAGTTTAGTCATATCTATATGTAGTTTACTATGATATAGTATGAATACTATCATTTTATTCACATGTATTTTATTTTATTATTATTTTTTTTTTGACTCTAACTACTAAATACGTATATGGGCCATTATCAAAAGTTTTTGATTTTAGGTCTTAAAAAAATTATTTTTTTCTTTGATTTGTATAAATATAAAATGACTCGAATACGTGTAGAGTCAGTTCGTTTTAATTATTTCGAGCAGGGGGCGCGAAAATTATAGTGGTCTTATGCTGAACATATAAACATTTTTATAAACTAGAAATTTATGTATAATTCTGGTAAAAATTATGCATAGCATCAATATCTACTGTGTTCTTTAAATAAATTTTTTGATATTTTCCATGTTTGATGGTATTAGTGTGGCATATTTTAAGGTTTCCTAGTAAAATTTAAAATATTTACATTATTTTGAAAATTGCGTATTTTAAAATTTTTTAGAAAAATGCGAATCAAATTTAAGCTATTTCTCCATATATCATACGAAAATAAATTTTATTAGAATTTTTTATAAAGAAAGTGTATTTAATATTGGGATACTTTTTTAAACCCAAGTGAATTTTTCTTTGGTCCATAAAATTTTTTCATTCGAAATTTTTTGATGCGCCTCTACACTTCCGTTAAGCGTTAAAAACTCCACCTAATTATGTCAATAGTGGTCGATTTTGTGCAATGTACCTTAGCAAAATCTGTTTTGACAAAAGTTTTAAACTTTCAATGACATTTGGCTTAAATTTATGGTCCCGATTAATTATATTTATCGCCGTTCCCACATAAATATAAATATTTTTTTTCAGTAATTTTATTTATTGAATCTTCAGAAAAGTTAATAACAATAATTAATCAAATCTTAAATCAAAATCTTAAATCAGACTAAAAGCGATTTTAATGCATATGGATTAACTTCGGCTCAGTTCTGCGGTATTTCTTCTTCTCAATCGGATGTATCCATTACTTATTAATATATTTCGTGCTAGTGGGTTAGGATGTACTTCCAATCTTTTCAAGTATGCTCCTGCATTTTCTTTTATAACATCTTTTACCAAAGGAACGTTTAGATCTTTAGTATTTCGTACATATCAAGGAGCTGCGGTTATAGTTCGCAATATTTTGTTTTGGCGTCTCTGTATTTTCTCAATATTTGATGCTGAGGCCGTACCCCTAACTGGATCCCATAACTCCTTATTGGTTTTAAAACTGAGTTATAGAGGAGTAGTTTGCAATCTGGACTGAGCACAGAATTTCTGCCAATTATCCAATATATCTAGAGTGCTTTCAATTTCATTTGGGTCAACTTTGCAATCAATATGAAATTTCCAAGTAACGTCGAGATGTATTCCGAGGTATTTAACCTCCAATTTCCGGGGTATTATTTGGTTATTTATAAGGATAGGTGGGCATGATTCCCTACGCAAGGTAAATGTTATATGTGTGAATTTTTTTTCATTTATTTTTATTTTCCATTTCTTTAGCCATCTATCAATATCAAATATATGGTTGTGCAAAATTCGAGATGCCTCCTGTGGGCATACATGGGTACTTAGAATAGCTGTATCATCTACAAATGTTGGTATATGGATTTGACTATTAGTTGCCATATCGGAGGTATATATCAGGTACAACACAGGGCCCAGTACACTACCTTGCAGCACACCTGCTTCAATAGGCTGACGGGTACTAAAAAATTCACCTTCTTTAAGAATAAATTTCCGATCAGTTATATAGCTTTTTAATAATTTATGTATATTTATGGATAAAAAGTTTTGTTTATAACATTTACAAGTCTGTGTGTTTGATGGATAGTAATGTATTTTCTTCTAAATCCGAATTGATGCTTGGGTATACATTGGCTTATTAGCGGGTATAGCTTGTTCATTAGGAGTTTCTCAAATAGCTTAGAAATATTAGTTAATAGACTTATGGGTCTATACGATTCTACTTTTGTGTGATCTTTTCCTGGTTTAGGTATCATGGTAATCAGTGACACCTTCCATTCTGGTGGATAATATTCAAGGCGTAATATAGCGTTAAAAATGTAAAGTATTATTTTTAATGCTATCCGGGGTAGCTCTAAAAGCATCTGTGGTGCGATTCTGTAACTTTTTTTAACGATAATCGAATCGTTAAAATTAGTAAACAACAAAATTGTCGATTTAGTTATTCTCTAACACTTTTAACGATATTTGTTTGCGTTAACTTAAAGACAAAAATTTTTGTGTTGTTAATATATTGACAAAAATTAGCCGAGAAGTCAACCCAATGATTCAGTCGTTGTTTTGTGGTTGTAGTCTGTACTTCCACGTTATAGATGGTGCTTCTACGTTTCCGAATCTTCTTTTAGGAGTAGAGGTCATTTTGAAGAAAACCATTAACAGAAACACATCTTAATCAATATCAAATACATAATTTAATCAATTACGATCTTAAAATTGTTAAACAAACCTCGATTTCTTTCAAATTTATTTGTTTTTCTTTTTTATTTGGTTTTGAACCTTACTATTGTTTCGGCATTTCCTTGTGGAGAGCTGCCACACGAAATAATAGTTATATACAATCGTTTAAGAGTACTTAGTGAATCACACAATCGTTACTGCAAACAACAATTGCTATTGACAAGTTTTACGATTGTCGAATCGTTAAAAGTTACTGAATCGCACTACTGGTTACTGATTTTATCAATACCAGTAGTGCGATTCAGTAACTTATTTTAACGATAATCGAATCGTTAAAATTAGTAAACAACAAAATTGTCGATTTAGTTATTCTCTAACACTTTTAACGATATTTGTTTGCGTTAACTTAAAGACAAAAATTTTTGTGTTGTTAATATATTGACAAAAATTAGCCAAAAAGTCAACCCAATGATTCAGTCGTTGTTTTGTGGTTGTAGTCTGTGCTTCCACGTTATAGATGGTGCTTCTACGTTTCCGAATCTTCTTTTAGGAGTAGTGGTCATTTGGAAGAAAACCATTAACAGAAACACATCTTAATCAATGTCAAATACATAATTTAATCAATCACGGTCTTAAAATTGTTAAACAAACTTCGATTTGTTTCAAATTTATTTGTTTTTCTTTTTTATTTGGTTTTGAACCTTACTTTTATTTCGGTATTTCCTTGTGGAGAGCTGCCACACGAAATAATATTTATATACAACCGTTTAAGAAGAGTACTTAGTGAATCACACAATCGTTACTGCTATTGACAAGTTTAGCGATTGTCGAATCGTTAAAAGTTACTGAATCGCACTACAGGTGCCTTTTTAGAGTTTAAATCAACAATAGCGTTGTCGATCTCTCGAATCTCAAATTAAAAGAGTTCAACTGCTCTGAAATGGGGCAAAACAGGTGGCAACTCAATTATGTCATTTGATATATATATATATATATATATATATATATATATATATATATAAATATAAATATAAATATAAATATAAATATAAATATAAATATAAATATAAATATAAATATAAATATAAATATAAATATAAATATAAATATAAATATAAATATAAATATAAATATAAATATAAATATAAATATAAATATAAATATAAATATAAATATAAATATAAATATAAATATAAATATAAATATAAATATAAATATAAATATAAATATAAATATAAATATAAATATAAATATAAATATAAATATAAATATAAATATAAATATAAATATAAATATAAATATAAATATAAATATAAATATAAATATAAATATAAATATAAATATAAATATAAATATAAATATAAATATAAATATAAATATAAATATAAATATAAATATAAATATAAATATAAATATAAATATAAATATAAATATAAATATAAATATAAATATAAATATAAATATAAATATAAATATAAATATAAATATAAATATAAATATATATATAAATATAAATATAAATATAAATATAAATATAAATATAAATATAAATATATATATAAATATAAATATAAATATAAATATAAATATAAATATAAATATAAATATAAATATATATATATATATATATATATATATATATATATATTTATTTATTTATTTATATATAAGCTTTATAGAGATTGCAATTTGCTATATAAAAATACAAAAACAAAATGTGCTATTTTTGCTTAATTTTCAAAAAGTCCACAAAATTTTTTTGTTAAATTTATTTTTAATACTTTTTCCATTTTATTGTGTAAAATAACAAAAAAAAAAGTAAGTTCACGCAATAATCCATAAAACACTTTAAGACTAGTTATTTTATTGACTATTTCGGTTATATCAACGAGATATAGCGCAAAATACGAGCAACTACAACAAGTATCATTGAGGGGCGCATAAAAAATTGTCATCAAAATTTTACTACCCTGCATGTAACTGTTGAAAGTATGTACATAAACAAAGAAGGTGTAGAATTTATCCACAAAGTCCAATTAGTTTATATAAGGTCCTATGAGATCAAAAATTATAAACGGGCAAGCAAAAAGTATAGAAAAAGGGGAAAAAAGTTAAGTAATTTTTAGCCCTTTTTCTAAGTTTTTGAAATTTGAACAACTATCATGACTATAAAATCAAACCTCTGGTGCTAAAATTTTGCACTATATTATCTTCAAGTCTTGTGAGTTTAGATCTATAAGTTGTTACAAATTTTTGATAATGGCCCATATGCTCTCATAATTATAGATATGCTATAAACCTTCGTTATATAAAACGTATTTTTTATACATTATTAGAATAGTTACAATGCGAAAAGTATGCACGAATTTTTGTTAAAACTGCAACATATTTTTTGAACAATTTTTGTTACGCATGAGTAGTTGAACAATTTAATAATGCATCGTCATGAGCAGAGCCTGCAGTAGCAAAAACTTAATATATTAAATGTGAAATTTCGCATAATAATGATATAATAATAATTTTAAATGAGCTCTTTTTCATAATCTATTTAAAAATATGTAGTTTTTTTTTGTATTTTATATAAAAGACAACAGAATTATAAATATTTATCATGATATTAAAATATTTTTAAAACAATGTTTAGCAAAAAAAAATAAATAAATGAAAAGTAAAAATTAAAAAAAAAATAAATAAATAATATTAAAAATCATAAATGAAATTTTAATTAAATGAAGCCATATGATTAATATTTATTTGTAATTTAAATTAAATAAGAGTCATTTACGTAAAGGAGTAGATATGCAGATGTGAACAGAAAATAGTAATATAGTTGTGTAATAAATATGGAAGGTCACCAAAATGCTATACACGAAAAAGTTTAAGATCGCAATTTAGCTTAGTAGTAAAATTTCTTATATTCAATTTTCATTAGAAGCAATTTTTTTTTTCCTTTTTTTGTGTTGATCAAAAACTATTTAATTTTCTTGCTCTATCCAACACCATAAATAACAACAAAAAAACATATTGAGTCGAGGTATTTTAGTAAATGAATGGAACCAATTTTCTAGTTTCTTTTATTATCCCAGTAGTGCTGGATTTTTTTCCTTACTTTGAAAATCATTGTTTTGAAGAGTTTTTCCATTTTTTTTCTTTTTCAAATTTAACCACTGACCAATCGTTAGCCACTTAGCTACCCTAGAGATTATAAATTGTCATGGCAATACAAAAAAAGAAAAAAAACTGACCACAAAAAATACAAAAAAAATTAAAAATGGAAAAAGTATAAACTAGAACACGGTTGGAGTGTATTCCACTTACCATTACTCGCATGCTAGTTTTTTAATTTATCCCAAAACAATGAAAACCAGTCCACAAACAAAAAAAAAAAAAAAAATAGTAAGTAGAAAATGAAAAATAGTAGTAGGAAAAAGGCAGCAGCAAACAAAAATATGAAAAAATGAAAATGTCATTGGCGACCACTTGACGCCATTCATGCGCTCATATACATTGTCTTTTGGGTATTTTCACGATTTATTAGATTTTGTTTTGTCTGCGTTGCCAGTGCATAGAAGTTAAGATACTTTTTTCCATTACTTTTTTTTTCTTGCTGGTTTATTTTTGGTTTTTTTCCTATTTAGGTTGACCATAGTTTTTATTCATTTTGCCAAAGCGTAAAATAAAAGAAATAGAGTTATGAGTTAGATTTACAAAGAACGCAATAAATAAATGGCGACATTAATTTATCCATTTTTTGTCAACAAACAGAAAACAGAAGTTTTAGTGGTGAAAAATGCATTATAGAATTTTTATTAATTAAATGGATTACAGCAATGGTACTCAAATGGGAGTCCGCGACCACATGTTTGTACGGATCAAACATTTTAGGGGGAGTCGCATAGACCATTTTCTTAAAGACAAAATTTAAAGTATTTTTATTTATAAAAATTTACTTCATAAAGTATCTTGAAATTTACCAAAGATTTAATCGAATTGATTGAGTCGAAAGTAAATAAAATAATATTTATATTAGTATGAGGGATTAAATCAATTATGTCCTATTAAATCAGCCTATTCACAATGGAAAACAGGGCAGACAGACCAACACTTTTATGTTTTTTATATATTTATACCCTACAACACCATAGGTGGTTGGTGTATTATGCGTTTGTGCTGATGTTTGTAACGCATAGAAAAAGTAATCCAACAACCATAAAAGTAATCTTAAAGTATACCAATCAACTCAGAATCACTTTCTAAATCTATCTAACGATGTCTGTCCATCCGTTTGGCTAGACGGTTGGCTGGCTGTCCATGTAAACCTTTTGCACAAAGTACGGGTCGCAGTTTTAAAGATAATTCAATGAAATTTGGTACGTAGAACTTTTGTGGTATAAGCACGAAGCCTACTGAAATTTGTTGCGATCGGTCCATTATTTCACCTAGCCTCCATACAAACGTCCCCCCGGAATAAAGTTTAAACATTCAAAAATGCCTTAAAAAATAAGAATGAGTTTTGTACAAGTATAAATCTTTATACCAAATTTTATGAAGATCGATCCATAATTGACCATAGCTCCCATATAACGCCTCTTCTGAAAGTAGAAACAACATTGACAAATTTTATCAGAATCAATTCATAATTTATCATAGCTCCAATATAAACCGACTTTCAGGAATCACTCTAAAGTGCATAAAATCATCTAGATGTTAGTATCAATGCATTAATTTGTATTTTTATATTTTTTTTAGATTTAGTAAAATTGGCCTCAGGTGTATTATAAGTACCCTTCTCGAATTTTTTTGATCGTACACAATGGTGTAGGATATCATATAGTCGGTCTTGACCGACTGTATTAATTATCAAACTGATTTAAACTTTATTTTTAAATATAATTCAAATGTGGTTGTAAGAGTAAAACTGATAATTTTTAGTTTTATTCCAGAACTAGCCAGATTTGCAGGTTTTAGCCAGACAATTGTGAGAAAAATAAAAAGTTCATAAATTTCTTTTATGTATAATATTAATTAAAAATTTACTTTTTATTTTAAAAACTACACAGAAGTTCTCAAATTTTGAAAATAATTTATTAATAAGACTTTAACAAATCTTAAATCTAAAATTCCGACTAAAGTTTGTGATTTATTTTTTGGTTTAAGAATGATTTGAAAATGTCTTTTATCAAATTTAAAAAAATACTATTTTCTCTTGATTTCAATCTCAATTATAAATCAAACTTAAAATTTTGATATAATGCTTGATATCAAACATTAAGATCATATTGCAAATCTTTGATTTGGTCATTCTCGAGTTGTAATATCTCAAGGGGGTTGTGAGAGCCCCTGGATTACAGGAAAGAGAAAGGAACTAAATGGATCTTGTATTAATTGGATTAGAAAGAAGATGTATGATCAATTTCGTTTCTTACTATTTTTCTTTTTAATTTTTTTAAATATATTTTTTAGCTTAAGGAGTCAAAAAATTACACAGAAAAAAAATAAAAGTAGATTTCAATTACAAAATTGTATATATTTATTAAATTCATATTTGATTTTGCTTCAATCATGAAAATGTTAATTAAATGAAAAAATTGTAATTAAATCAGTTACCTGCATAATTGAAATTTGGCATAAAATCAACTAAAATTTTAATTGAAATAACTAAAAAATTAATCAAATTCCAAATATTGTAATTATTATTTTTAATGCAAAAATTTTAGTTTTATAAATAGAATTAAATATATATATTAAATATATATATATATATATATATATATATATAAATGTATATATACAAATGTGAACATTGTTTAGCAATAATACTTTTATTATATTTTATAAAATACAGATGTAATATGTTATGTTGTGCATAATTGAAATTTGGCGTAAAATCAACTAAAATTTGAATTGAAATAACTAAAAAATTAATCAAATTAATTAATTAAATATTGTAATTGTTATTTTTAATGCAAAAATTCTAGTTTTATAAATAGAATATATATATATATATATATATATATATATATATATACAATTGTGTACATTGTTTTGCAATAACATTTTTATTATATTTTATATAATACAGATGTAATATGTTATGTTGTGACATGATTACTTTATATGTGCATATATATATAGTGATAGAGATTTGTAAGTAATTTCGGTGTTCTTAAGATTATAGAAATTTAAAGTAATATTATCTGGAATATCGTCCTTGGAATAAAATTGTTCAACTTGGTGATGGATTCTTACAATATGCATTTAAGCACTTTTCATTTAGAAAATGACGCAGAAATAGTGGGAATTTAATGAAAACGGATAGCCTGTTTGAAAAATTATTGAAAAATTTTTAATGTATACTTACACTTAATGCGAAAGTACTCCTCCTAAAATTAACGGAATAGGTAATAAAATATCTTCCATTTTACGATTGGCACATATTTTTAACAAGCATGAAACAAGCATTGCTATTGGGTTTAACTTCAGTCATTTATGTTTATAACTATAATTTTATAACTATTTTTATTTTATTTTGTTAAGAGTTGTAATTTTTTCTTCTGTTGTTATTTTTAATAAAATCAAAAAGAAAAATTAAATCACTTTTGAATTTAATTAAAAACAAGATTAAGAAATTTATCATAAGGGCATGTTAACCTATTCCCTCCACCTGAATCACGTATTTCATATAGTGCTGTTGTCGGCTTATCATTTTCCAAAACCCATTGTATGCATATGTTTATCGATTTTCTTCATGATCACCATCTGATAATTCCATTTGCTGATCATTACATTCCACATGAAATTCTTCTTGAATCCAATTGTTTATGTCAGCATTCATGAAAAGATTTTCCGTAACAATTTGAGCTACAAGTATACCAATAGTGGTGTTTAGGAAACCAAAATGGATAAGACTCCACGAATGCTGAAGAAGTGTGTAGCGGCACAGAAAATATGTATTCCATTCTGCTGGTGTCTAATTATGGTCCACAAACTCTGCTTTGGTTTTGCCAAACAGAGACAACAAGGCAATTTACGATTGCAAACTTGTTTAAGTTGAAAGATCTTTTTTTTTACTAAATTATATTTTGTAAAATATTTAAGGGCATGTTATCCTCTTAACTCCATTCAATACGAGCAAGTCGTTCCAGGATTTTCGGATATTGGACACTGATATTTTATCCCAGGACATAGCTCGAAACTGAACTGCATTTTTAGATTGAAGTTTTTTTTAGTTTGAGCTCCAAATTTGTTCCCTACTCACCAAGCAAGTGGGTGAGCAGTTGTTTTTTATAATTTAATTTGACCAAGTTGATAACGTTTTGATCTAAAGGTTGAATTAGCGCAGTGAAATTGGTTGGTAGATTCAATGCTATAATTAAACCGTCATCACTTTTTAGTTCCCCAACTGGTTGATACGTTGCGTCATCTAAAAGCAAAACTGCTTTTTGCGACAGACCTTTTGAAGCCAAAAGTTCTCGGACCTGAAAAATGTTTACTTATGAATAATTTACTTTTTCTTATTGGTGAAAATTAAATTACGTGTTGTACGAATTCGTGATAGAACCAGTCCTTGAATATAAATGATGTCATCCAGGCGTTATTACTGGAGTTGTATATAACAACATAATCGAAGAAGCATTTAAAAGCGAGTGGGTTTTTTTGATTTTCCAACAACCAACAATTTCAGTTTGCCTGTGCCATTCGCATTTGAACAGGGCAAAAAAGTTATTCGCTCGCTACATATTTTTCTTTCGGAAGCCGTTTTCTCATTACATATGACAAGAGTGTGATTTGGAAGCATCCTATAATATAAACCGGATTCGTCGGCATTGAAGATTTGATGAAGGAACAAACCCATGCTCATCAATGTAATCCTTAAACTCTTTCACAAATGGATCAATAAGGTGAGGTTTCAAAGACATGTTTTCGAAGCATGTCGATGCTTAAATTTCTTCAACCATCCTTTACTGGCATTGAAGCCTAAATTGGTTTAATAAATTTTGGAATACAAATGACTGGCTTTTGATTGTAAAATCGATATTGATATTGGAACATTTTTTCTTTTTGTTTTACAAATCAATAATAAAGCATTTTTTCCATTCTTGGGTACTCAGCTTTCTTTAGGGTGCAACGTTCTACGTACGAACTTTTTTAATGAATTTTCTTGCTTTATAATGCGGTAAACCGTATACGTATGCAACTTTTAATTCACGCAAATTAAATTTATGGAATCTCCACTTTTAAATTTTTTTTAAATCTCTAATTTTTGAGAAATCGTTGGCTTTAAAATATGTTGAACTTTTCTCATATTAAGAGTTATATTTACACAACAAATGACACGAATAAACTGACAAAATTGAAGATCAAAATTATTCAAAAAGTTTAATATACCAAAAGACGGGGATTTTCATTTTTTGGTTATAGACATTGTAATCAAATTAAAAAAAAAAAAATAAAAAACAGATAAAAGTTGCGAAAATAGTACCCGTTTTTCGTAAACTATCATGATTATAGAACTTGCAATTTTAAAAATTAAGCCGTCGCGATAACCGGGCCATCGCGATAATGGGTAGTCGCGAATACAGAGCTTGAACTGTAGTTATAAAATATATTATTTTACATTGTTTAAAACTTTTATTTTACAAGCAGAAGGGCTTTCTTTGGAGCTGCAAGAAATTTTAGTTGCATTGCTTTCACGGTCCCTTTGCAACTGTTGGGAATTACTTCTATATACACTTCGGTGAGGGTATAAAAATCATTTGCTGTTAAAGAAATATCCCGTTTAGCACAATTTCCAAATTTATATTTTAGGTATTTATATTTTATATATTAATAATTTTATAATTTTTGATTTTATAATTTTTTATAATTATAATTTTATAAATTTAAAATTTTATAATGTTATAATTTTGCAATCCTCATTGTTACGAAAAAAAATGTTATTATTTATTAACTCTATTTACCTCCTTTTCATTTTTCTGCTTTTAATTACTCTCATATTTACCTGCTTCGTTTTTAACATAATTATTTTTATTATTATAATTTTTTTTTTGTTTTAAAAAAAACTTTAACTTTTGTTCCATTTTCATATATTAAAACTGACAAATGCCACTTGTTTTAATAAATGAGTGATATTACAATTAAAAAAAATGGAAAACTTTTCAAGCATTTAATAAAAATATATTTTCTATGGAATATAAGGACTAGGAAAAAATAAAAGTTTCATATCATTAACACATTTTATACTTCCTACGAAATAAATGCAGGTGTAGTTTGCATATAATTTTTTTTGAATAGAGTTTATATTTTTAACTTTCTGGAATTAAAAAAAAATTAATATTTATGAGCTTTTTAATTAAGCTAATGTACGCTGAATGAAAAGAATAAAAACTACATGTTATTCAGAAAAAAAAAATTTAAATAATAAACATAATTAAAAACTCTTAGTAAAGAGATAATGTATAGTTTAATTAATATGAAAGCGGATTTTAATAAAATGAATACAATGAATTAACAATGGGAGTCGTTATAGAGCAGCGTATGTGATATAATTTTTGGGGGGTTTTTATTTATATTCATTGCATATCTAATTGTAGTGAATAGCAAAAGTTTGGAGAATAAAAAAACTACTTTTGAAGCATAATTATAAATTGTAGCTGAGGTTGAAACTGCATTATATATAACCAGAAAGAATGACATAGTCGATCGAGACCGACTATATGATTACCCTAAACCAATCTGTACGAGCATAAAAATACGTGAAGGAGACATAGATTACACCTGTGGCCAATTTTACTAAATGTAAAATAAAATATACAAATACAGAATAATGTGTTGATACTAACATCTAGATGATTTTATGCACTTTAGGGCGATTTGTGGAAGTGGGTTTATATGGAAGCTGTGGTAAATTATGGACCGATTCTCATAAAATTTCTACTTACATAAAACTTATTTGTGTCCAATATTAACTTGATACTAACATTCATATGGGATGGGATGCAAGTTAAAGTGATGTTCGGAAGAGTTGCTTATATAGGAGCTGTGATCAATTATGGACCGATCTTTATGAAATTTGGTACAAGGATTGATACTTATACGAAACTTCCTTACACCAAATTTCATTAAAATATTGCTATAGTTAAGGTATTTATAATCGTTAAAACCCTATTCCGGGAGGACATTTGTATGGTGCTAGGTGAAAAAATGGACCGATTACAAGCAATTTCAATAGGCTTCGTCCTTGTGCCATGGACCTATCCTACCTACCAATTTTCATTGAAAATTGCGACCTGTACTTTGTGCATAAGGTTTACATGGACAGCCAGCCAGACGGACGGACGGACATCGTTAGATCGATTTAAAAAGTGATTTTGAGTCGATTGGTATACTTTAAGGATAAATTTTTCTATGCGTTACAAACATCAGCACAAACGCATAATACCCCAACCACCTACGTTGGAGTAGGGTATAAAAATAAGTAATTGAGGATGATGTTAGATTCACTTATATATGCAAGCTTATATACTAAATATCCAATAAAAATCTATGATTGAAGTTTAGATTAGAAATTATAGACGAATGAAGTTAAAATTTCATTGTAAAAAGGCCTACGGTTTAAGCTCAAATTATACTTGTAGGGACTTACGATTGAAGTAAAAATTATAGGGCATTGCAAAACCCCCTAATGAAATTAAAAATTGGCAAGTTTGTAGCAAAAAATACTTTGACTTCTTAATGAGCCACAATTAAAGCTAAATTTGAAATTCCTAATAAGAAGTCGCAATTAAAGTTCAAATTAAACTCTACTATACAGTGAGCCGCAATTTAAGCTAAAATGTATCACACTATAAAAAAACCAAAGTTTCGATTGGACTAAAAATTAATTTTAAATTAAACTAAAATTTGATTTTATAACTCTTCATGATTTATACTTAAAAATATACTTTATTAAAATCTGCGGCTTGATCTAAAATTGATTTGGGTGGGAGTTATAATTTATTTTCATAATGAGCCACGATTAAAACTAAAATTTGATTTTATAATCAGTCAATACAGAAGCCACAATTAAAACTTAAGTGGAACTCTATAATAAGTCATGAATATGGTAGAAATTTAAATATATATGGAGCCACAATTGAAGCAAAAATTAAGCAGAAATAAGCCAATATTAAATCTAAGATTTAATTTTTAAATGGATCGCCATGGAGCTAAAATTGGATATGAAATTTAACTATAATTTAAGTTAAAATCCAAAACAGAGGTTTATAAAGAATCACGATTGAGCTTAAATTGAAGTACAAATTTAACACCAAATCACGTTAAACTTTAAATTTATATTAAGCCACGAATTAATTTGAAACTGGAGCTTTACATTCACTTTTACCTTATATCCACATTTAAAGTATTAAGTGAAGATAGAATTCGACTCATAATTGAAGTTATAATAGATCTTTATAGTGAAGCCAAACTTGCTCTTTATAAATACCAACAATTGATGCTATATAAAAGCAGTCAACTGAAGCTATAAATCTTACACCAGATATTTATAAGGTGGGTGTTTGATAATTGAAGCCAGAATTTCTCTATATATAGACCAAAGATTGAAGCTAGAATTGATCTGCATTAAAGATTTGTAAATGAACGTTTAAAGCTATAATTGACTTCCACAAAGACCCACGATTGTAGCCAAAAATACCACCATAGAAGTCCACTAATTAAAGCCGCAAATTGGTTTGTAGAAAAGTACAAAAATTGGTCTGTATAAAATGATTAAAATTATTAAATTCCATTAGTCTATATAAAGACCTGCTGCTATAATGAGATACTGTAAAGAGGCACAAATAAAGATAAAATTGTACCCTATAAAAACGTAAGATTAAATTTAAATTTAGGCTACATAAGAACATACGATAGAAGCTATATTAACGTTTTAGAGAGAAGTCTAAAATCAAAGCGCATGAAAAAATCCGTATATTAAAATCTGGTAATAAAAACTAAACCAGTGGACAGTTTTTTTAAACTACATTTTATGTTCAAATTCTAAATTCAAAAGAATAAATTATTTCGTATGGATTTTTAATAAAATACGTGATCTTTTCTGGAATTACTTCCATTAGAGCTTTTATTGTATATTTGGTTATTTTGTTAAACTTAGTTTAATTTTTTACTGAGCTTAAAGCGTCATTTAAATGCTTTTTTACTTGGGCTCAATACCTTTCAATTGGGCAGAGTTCTTGACAATTTGGTGGATTAGCCTCTTTCGGTACAAACCCCATTGCTTTGTTGCTATAATGAGAATTAGCGAGATCGGGCCAGAAAAATGCGGATACACTGTGTTTTTTTGGTAAAGAAAGAAATCTTTTCCGAGAGCACTCATCCACGTATACTTCTGTGTTAATGAAGCTATTTGTTATGAATGAAATGCTTCTTTCGCCTCACGAACAAATTACTTACCATTCTTATGTTTTTTTTCATGTGTACGATATTTTTCTGCCCCATTCCCTCTAGCATCTTCAACATAGAATTCCTGACCAGGAAGTTGCAAAAAGTCTGCAAGTACATAAGTTTCACCGTCATTATGCTGAAATCGTAATTCTGAAAAAAATTCGTCTGAAATATTTTCGCCCTCTCTTTTGCCAACCAAATTCTTTCTTGCGTTCATATCAGAAACCTTTTGTAACATGTACGTTTTCAGGGCAGATTTCTTATTATTTTTCTGACACAAGATTCAGAGCAACTAATTTTTTGTCATACTTTTCTTCCAGAGATACGGGGATTTTCTTTTAAATTTTCTTTTATTTTGAATGTGGTCTCACAGTTTGTTAATCTAATTTTTCTTCCAATACCAGGTTTCCTTTCAGTGGTCATGACCTATTTATAGCAATTGTTTTATATGACCAACCTAGGTTTTCATTATAGATTTGAAAGTTTTTTGTTCGACTTCCATTTTAAGAAAACTTAATTTTGCAATTACACTATATCACAATTCACATCAAAAGTTATAACACTAAAAGTATGCATAGGTTTTTTTTCGTAAGCAGTCCTTATATAAAAACATGAAATGAAAACTTTGATAAGCAAAGGTGGTACTGATTTAACAACCATAATTGAAGTCAAAAATTGAGCCATATTGGAAGCTTTTTTACCATATATATATATATATATATATATATATATATATATATATGTAATTGTGTCGTGTCAGAAATGTATTATATGAAGACTAACGATTGAAGATCAATTGAAGCTATATAGAAAACCACGTTTTAGACAAAATATGGGAACATATAAAAATTATCGTTAATGACTAACCATTGATAACAAAATGGAAATTTATTGATTTAGTTCAATTTTAATTTTTATGATTTCAAATGGAGAGAAAATGAATATATTCTAACATATAATTTTCAATCAAGTAATTGGCAATTTTAAAGTTCTTTGCCATTTTTAATTATTTCATAAATTTCAATTTTATATAATTTTTCTTAAATTTAAATTGCATCCAAGCCTATATTAACTTATTGACTTCCTCTTAATTAGTTAAATTTCATTCAAGCACAAACTAATCTATTAAACTTTAAATATCTTAATAATTTATTTAACATTTGCCTCAATTCTAATTCAACAAACATATTTATATGCCAATATTATAATAGATTAATAATCACAACCAAAACTATAAAACATAAATACAAATATTTGTTAATAGCTGGAAATAAATCTTAATTATACTTATTATACTTAACAATAAATATAAATGCAAAATATATATATTTATATAGAATTTAATATTTCTATAGAATTATCATAAACATTTGACTTGGTTTTACTAAAACATACAATTCATTTATAGATTTTGAGGATCACGTACACTCACACACACACACGTTATTAATATAGACTAAACAATGACTTAAATATCTTTTAAACATTTAACTAAATTCAACCAATTAGCAAACATTTATAAGCAGCTTTATTATTGTTGTTAAAAGCAAACAAGTCAAAAACCCAAAAACAAAATATAAGACCAGAAATACTAAACAAGAACCAAAGCTAAACATTTGTTCACATATATAATTTTCCTAGGCATGTTTGTATTTCTCTAATCATAATGATGTTACTGGTATGTAAATATTATTATTTTATGCATAGTATACTTTAAGGCATATGCAAACAACATACATATTTGCATTCTATTCATGTATGTGTTTATAGAGAATATCAACTCTAGTATAATAATTCATATTTTATACCGCAATTCACACAATTTCCTATACGAGTAAAATATTTATAATAAAATTTTTTATTACTCGTATATAAGTATTTTTTATTTTTTGATTATGTTTCTTTAAAAGTAAAACGAAACAAAATAGGATATAAATTACTACAATTGAACTGAATGATTATATATATGTATGTATGTATATATGTATGTATGTATGTATATACGTATGTACGTATGTATGTAATTTTATTGAATATGATGTGTATTTGTTATAATTCCATTGTAATTTTGGATTTTGCTGTTATAATTTTGCAGTTTGTGATTTCAATAAATACTAGCAACAATAAATAGTAGCTATTTCGTTAGCAGACTCGCGGTACTCCTACATACGTAAACTAGATATAAAATTGTTAGCTTTTTTATTTAGAAAAACATAATATAATAACAAAAGTGGAAAAATCCGAAAAATTGAACTCCTTACTCATATGGGAATTGTTATTATTTAGGTATCTGAAAATTCTAAAAGGCATTGTGTCGGCTTAAAAAAACTTCTAAAAAACTTATTTTTGTTTAAAAAAAAAGCAACAAAAAGTAAAATAAATAGTAGAATTTTCGAAAGGTACCAACGATATGTTTAATGTAATTGTGATAAAGTAAGAATACAATTTAAAATCTATTTTATTATGGCTTTTCGTTCAGAAGATTCATAGGGTACCAATAAAGTACCAGTTTTTTACATCCTAAATGTTTAAAGCTACCAAATTATTTGTATTATTATTTATTTTTTTTATAGAAGAATGTGACTAAAAGGGCTTGTGAGTTTTCAACTACTTATATTTTTAATTTCATATTCCTAGGTTAATTATTAAAACAAATTAAAAAAAGTACTATTAGAAAAACGAAAAAGTACCACAAAATCTTCTCTTAAGAATTCTCATTCAATTATGTTTATATATCTTCAATTTTATGTTTCTACGCTCAATATTACAGAAAATTCAAGAAGTACTATTAGAAGAACGAAAAAGTAGCACAAAGTCCCTATTGAGAATTCTTACTCACATAGAATCATGTATATATAATTTGAAGTTTCTTCCTTCAATATTACAGAAAGAAGAACTAAAAAGTACTACAAAGTCCCCCCTCATGAATTCTCATTCTTTTAGGACTACATATCTCTTATTTTATGTTTATAGGTTTAATACTATAAAAAATTCAAAAAGTACCATTAGAAGAACGAAAAAGTTCCACCAAGCCCCCCTTGAGAATTCTTACTTATTTAGGACAATATATCTTTAATTTCATATTTTTATGTTCAATAACACAGAAAATTCAAAATGTACTAATATAAGAACGAAAAAGTACCACTAATCGTATGTATGTTTGTATATTTCTTGGTTTTAATACCATAAAAAACTCGAAAAGTACTATTAGAAAATTAAAAACATATGTAGTATGCATGTATGTTTGTATTTATGTATGCATGTATATATGTTTGTATGTATGTATGTATGTATGTATGTATGTATAAGATCGGAAGAGGTATTTTTGAAAATAACACATATTTTTCTGTAGACCATAATATATGTGTGTTTTGAAAAAATTTTAAGATTACAAAACATTTTCCTATCTTCGGAACCAAATATTAATAAGATATCAATATTAGCATGAGAAGACATAATTAATTTTTTTGAGATGCCTTTATTATCCTTCCTATAGCGAAGACATACACCCCAAAAGTCCTTGCTAGGATATTATATCGCTATTATTAAAAATTATTGAAATTTTTCTTACTAATTGCGTTAGAATACTTTTGAAATAATTGTTTTAACTTTATCTAACAATTCTAGACAGAATTTTAGTCAAAGAAATGATTTATTTAGAAACTTTCAGATTTTATCTTAAGACCGACTCTCCCAACATACTTCATGAACGCTTTTGATCGTTATAAAGCTAAAACTTCCACAAAGTTTTATGTAAGAATCAGTACATTGCAGCATAGTCCTTTTCCATAAATCCCTGTATAATTCCGGGACTCTTCGGATAATGCAAAATATTTCAAATAAAAGAAATAAATTATTCAGACCCCATAAATTATGATACGAGCAATATAATATATAAAAACTATTAAAATTTAATTTTATTATAAAAACCAGAAGCCGTCTAATGAAAAAAGATGTAAAAAACGATTAAAGATTATTGAAAGGTAGAAATCCTCATATTATATAAACAAAAGGCGTTATGGTAGTAAGTCGTAGTATGTGACTGCCTTTGGTCGGGATGGTTATGTCTAAAACATTTTAATGAAAAGAAAAATGTGAAATTTTTGTGCTATGATTTATTGCAAATCATCGTGTGACCTTAATCTGAGTAAAATATTATACTATTATAGAGAATTTGGAAGCATAACTACTTGAATCATTCATCAAGTCTGATGGGAATTTGGCCCCTTGAATATAATGTGGAAGTGTTAAAATAATCAATTATCAAAAATAGGTACAATTTTTATCCCTTAAACGTTCGTATTCCAACAAAATACCGAATTTGTGTTTCTCGTTTAAGTTACGAATACGATTACATTTTATTTCTGCGTTTACTATATTAAAAGATTCATAGGATGTCCCTAAAAAAGCTGAATTTCAAGTAAGTACCAGACTCCAGACCGATTATTTTTTAAATGAATAACGATAACTATTAAACTTTTTTATATCTCTATTAGTTTTGTAAGGAATCTCCCGTTACCCTGGTTTTCAGCTGATATTCTTACATAAATAACACTGTTCTTATTTTTATATTCTACTTTTGTTTCTTTATTTGTAATTTTTTTCACTTTTTATATTTTCTTTTACACAAATTTTATTTACTGATCCTCTTGCAAATTGTAAGCTTTTTTGTTGGGAGAGTGTTGTTACGTGAAGCTTCCGTCTTGTCTTGCCGTTTCTACATCTCCTATTTACTATCTACTATTGATTCTTTAATATTGGATGTAATCCGAGATACTTTTAGTCCCTGTCTTTTCAGTGTGAAAGCTTCCAAGAAAATATTCTATCACTTGGCCCTAAACAGTACTTACCTTCTACCACTTCAACCAGATCGTAACTTTGCTGAAGCTTTTAATCTTACTGATTGTAGATCAGTATACCCTATGTTTAGTTGGTGTAATCAATTCAACCAACTTTATTATTTTTTCCCCTAAAACTACTATGTTAGTTCTTTTATTTTTTCTTTTTTTATTAACCGGCTATTCTCACTGTACAGCTTGGCTTGCTCACTGTACAGCATCCAAGAGAGAAAAAGATCGATTGTAGCTTACATACATTTTTTAAAACTAATATTATTGTAGTTTTCCTGCACTTTGTTCGAACCGATAACGGTTGTTGCATCCAACCTTCCTTTCTGTTGTCTCCTTTATGATCGTTGCTATAACAGTTTCGTTGATCTGTGTATTAGTGTCTGTGTATGTGGCTTCTTGTTTGTTTATTTTGTCTCCTTCTTACTTGCTGTGTTTGCATCATTCCCACGCTTCTCTGTTCGCTGGTACTCTTACACTCCTGAGTATTTCTTCTCTTTGCTATTGTGTTTCTCGTTTCTACCTCATTAATTCGTCAGTTCTGCCTACTCAGCTGTGACGATGTGAGCATTGACGTCTTCAGTCGGCTTTTCTCCCTACTGCTTCTACTGCTATTTCTGCTTGCTAAGTTTTTCTCAAAGTTAACCTTTAAATGGCTAGCATGACCATTTAAGATCAAACCCATCATCTGCCCCTGACCTGAATGATTTTCCTCCTGTATTTGTTTGTTTGTTCCATTCTTTATCTCATCGACCTCCGAAACATCTGAAATGAAAAGAGTTACGTTGGCGAATGTAATTCGCCCCAAATCTAAATGGATGTAATCCATCTCTCAACCAATAAAACGCCAATGTGTCCTTTATTTTCTTATACTATGTTTACATTTGAAAAATTTATTCTTAATAATTATGTGGGTCAAGGTTCCAAGAACTTTGAACCTCACAGTTTAGCAGATATAAAGTTGCCGAATTTACTCATAAAAAAATATTCGAATTTCGATGCTGAATCAGTGAGTAAGTCAGTTAGTCAATCACTATATATTGTTATATTGTTTGGATTACAAACAATATATAAATATAAATCTTACAATAGCAAATTGGTTATCTATACCAATTTTTGTCTTCACTCATTTTATTTGATAAGTATTAAAATTGCAACCGACTTTTATATAACACACATAATATCTAATAACGCAATATTGGCAATTGCAATCATTTGTTTATTATAACAATTGAAAATTCTTGTGTATAGCGCAAAAGAAAGACAAATTCGAATGTTATAGCCGAAATTATGATAAAGTTTGTTTGAAATTTTCAAAATTAAGTATACGTTAATAATAAGCAATAGGAACAAAAAAAGTTATAAGTTTAAATAGCCACCATTTATCTGGTAAAAACCTCCGCAGCTTATGCCAATAGTGAAATGCTACGAAATAAAGGTAAGAGAATTTTTATTCATGCATAATAGAATTTCCTTCCTTGTAAATCGAACAAAATTTTCTTGGATACTCTTCCGATTCAATATTAAATTTGGGCTATACTCTACTCACATCGCTTTTATACGATAATCATCGGAATCGATTTTTTCTCTTTCCTTTTTAATCATATAGTATATAAAACAACAAAATATAGTTGATTAAATATATTTTGTTGTTGTTATTCAAATTATCTTCACGATACGCCAACATTATATTTTAATTTAATAATTTTATAATTTATTAATTTTATGACTTTATGAGCTTATAATTTAACAAATTTTACAATTTTATAATATTATAACTTTATAATTTTATAATTTTATAATTTCATAAATTAATATTTTAACAATTTTTTAATTTTATATGTTATAATTTTATTATTTCATAAATTTATAATTTTATAAAATAAATTTAATTAAAATTTTAAATAAAATTATTAAATTATATAATTTAATTATTATATTATTTTAAAATTTTATAATTTTAATACTTTATAATTTTGTAATTTTTTATAATAATTTCTGTAATTTTTTAATTTTATTCCAACTTTTATCAAAAAAAAAAAAAAAAAAAAATCATAATTTTATAATTTCATAATTTTTCAATTTTATAATTTTGTAGTTTTATAATTTTAAAAAAGTTTATAATTCAAAAAAAAAAAAATTTAATTATATAATTAAAAATTTTTTTAATTTAAAAATTTTATAATTTTATAAATTTATAATTTTAAAATTATAATTAAAATTATTTTATAATTTCACAATTTTGTAATTTTATATTTTTATAATTTTAAAAATTTATAATTTTATAATACTATAATATCATGGTGTTATATTTTTATAATCTTATAATTTCATTACTATAATTTTACAATTTTATAGTTTTGTAAATTTATAGTTTTATAATTTTATATTTTTACAATTTTATATTTTTAAAATATTATAATTTTATATGTTACAATTTTGTAATTATTATTATTTTAAAATCTTATATTTTTTATTTTATAAATTTATAATTTTACAGTTTCTTAATTTTATAAAATAAATTTAATTAAAATATTAAATAAAACTCTTAAATTGTATAATTAATTAGTGATATTATTTTAAAACTTTATAATTTTATTATTTTACAATTTAATAACTTTTTAATTTTTTAATTTTGTAAGTTTATAATATTATAATTTTATACTCTTATAATTTCATTATTTTATAATTTTTTTTTTATAATAATTTGTGCAATTTCTTAATTTTATTCGAACTTCTTCTTTAGAATTTATAATATTATAATTATATAAATTTATAATTTTATAATTTATTAATTTTATGAATTTTATAAATTTATTATTTTAAAATTTTATTTTTTTATAATATTGAAATTTTATAATTTTAAAATTTTATAATTTATTAATTTTATGATTTTATAAATTTATTATTTTACAATTTTATTTTTTTGTATAATTTTATAATTTTGTAATTTTATAATTTTAGAATTTTATAATTTATTAATTCTCTAATTTTAAAATTTCATAAATTTATAAATTTATTATTTTATAATTTTACACTTTTATATTTTTATAGCTTTATAATTTTAAAATTTTATAATTTTATGGTATTATAATTTTTGATTTTGTTTTTTTTATAATTTATAATTTTATAACTTTACAATTTTATAATTTTTAAGTTTATATATTTATATTTTTATAATTTTACAATTTCATAATTTTACAATATTATAATTTTATTATTATTTTAAAATTTTATAATTTTGTTATTTTACAATTTTATAAATTTATAATTTCATAATTTTATAATTTTATAAAATAAATATAATTAAAATTTTAAATAATATTATTAAATTATATAATTTAATAATTATATTGTTTTAGATTTTTATAATTTGGCGTTTTATATTTATATAATTTTAAAATTTTAAAATTTATTATTTTATAATATTAAAATTTTATAATTTTATTAATATATAATTTTATTGATTTATTTCTAATTTTATTTAAAAGTGTCTCTTCGAATTACTGTATTAAATTTTCTGCTACACGGACTTAAAGTATGCTTTAATTTTTTGAAAATATTTCTCAGAGTTTTATGTTGAATATTTGTTGTCTTTTCTGTTTTTCTCGCTTATGCTTTTCTGCTATTTTATATTGTTTGCTGCCACTATGACTGCTGTTGTTGTTATTTTCGGTTTAAATTACGTTGCAAAAACGTTAAAATATATTTGAAGAGAGCTCAGGTATTATACGCAACACTCACAAACAAACACATGATATTGCAAACAGCACAGCTTGAGTGCGAAAGCATGCATACATATCATGCCAATGACACCTTTAAATTGCAATACTCATATTCATATGCACACACATACACAAACAAACATAATGAGCCCGGCATTTCAAAAGGTGAAAAGTGCAGATTGTATAAATGTGTATAATTTCAGACTATGTTTTTTTTCCTCTTCTTTCATATTTTTACATTTTATAGTCGGTCTTTTAATACAACTGCTGAAATTATTGCTACAAACTATACAAAAATACATATATACAGTTATTCTTCTGTTATGTACAATTATGACAACCTGAAACTAACTGTATAAAGTATGATGTATGTCAATCATAAGAGAATGTACAATGCAAGTATATGTGTGAGTTTGTATCTTTGTTGTATGAGTATCTATAGTTCAAAAGTACACTTGAAATGACAGTAACAACAATAATTGCAAAAACAGGAACAAAAAAAAAAAAAAAATAAATAATCACACATACACACTCATACATACGTAAATACCTGCACCTGTAGTAGACAGATAGAGATAAACTGGCATACGAAAGAAATGCCTAGCATACTTTTGGGTTGTTTTGTGAAAATATGAAGATTTAAAGTATAAATAGTTTAAGGTGTAGTTTTTTAAGTACACTTTAAATTTTATTAAGTAATAGTACATTAGAAGATATTATGAAACTTTTCCTACATATGTTCAAAGATAATAAATAAAGAAAAGTAAATACATTTTTGGGAGTTGTTATTAAAATGATTGATAAAATTTAAATACGTACAAAAAGCTATTATTTTAACATTGTTATAAAAATCCTTTGTTAACAAGAAAAATTAAATTAAAAAGCTGACGATAAATATAATAGCCAGCAGTGAGTATCTATCCTAGTCCTGGATTGAGTCATTGAAACATTTTGATTATTATCTCCATGATTTAAAATTTTTATTACAAAAACTTACAAATCAACTAATTTTGAAAGTTCAAAGAAACGAAAGAAATAAAGTTTGACATGTGTTTAAATTTCATTATCTCTTAAGCAAATATGTAAATATGTATTTGAAGACACTTTTCAAATTTTTAAATTTTCTGATCATACGAGGGCGGATCAATATTTCCGTGACTTTTCGAACTTCCCTCGTAGTTATATGAAATGCTACACTATTCCCATCAAGTACCACCTGTTAATAGACTACTGTCAAATTTTGAGCAAGTGTCGTCATTTACTTACTTTACGTTTAACAGCTGTTCAAAACATACAACCTCGTGTATTTTTCTAAAAATTGAAAAAAGTGAATTTCGAGTGCTCATTTAACATTATTTTTTGCGAAAAAAAACCGTCAATCAAACTAAGCAAAAGCTCGATTAATACTATAGGGACTCTGCACCATCGACTTCAATGGTAAAAAAGTGGTTTACGACTTTTGTAGAAGTTGTCGGGATGAGGAAGAGGCGAAAACGATGGAGCATCTTTTATGTCACTATCCCACTAATTTTGTAAGTTCGTTTGTGCATGTATTATCAAATCTCTCTGATATTAGATCAATTCTTTCATGCATCCATCGGGTTAGTTCGTTTTGAACACTGTTATGGATACGTGAGTTAGCAACATATGATCCCTCAGGGTTTTACAACGGGACCAAATTGGACCCAAGGGAGCTGTCTCTTATTGACTAGACAGCTGCCCTCACAACCTAACTTAATCGAACCATTGTTTTCGGAATTCCAAAAAATGTAACTGTTTTTTTCAAAACTCCAATAATTCGAAGAGTTCAAAAACCTGTTTCTCCAAAAAGTCGAACAATCGATCACTCTACTATATACGCAGAGAAAAATTTCATGTTTCTGAATATTTTTACCAGAAAAATTTTTTATTAATCTACAACCATTAAATATTATTAAACTGTTTTCTTGTTCTTAAACCATATTTTGTTTTCAAACCATATTATTACTATTATTATTATTATTATTATTATTATTATTCCCATAACAATAGAATGTTACAGATAAATATAATTGCTTTTTACAAATATGGTTGAAAAATTCATAAATTTGTTTGTTTTTGATTATATTTTATTTTTAATATTTGTTTTCCAACTTCATTATATTTTCATTTAGCTGATACATGAAGTAGACAAGGTTTTGTTATATTTGGTGTGATTTGTGATTAGTGAGATATAAATTAACTGCTATTAAAGAGTTTAGTTAATAAAAAATATCTTTGTAATATTTTGCACAATAATGATTGATCATAAATAATGTGATTAATATCAAACATGTTATGAGTAATTTTGAACATGTTATGAAATTTTTTGTGATAATTAATATAATGAAGCCTAATCATAACGCAATATAGTCGGACAATAATATAAGAAAATCAGAACATAATTTTTGTTAAACTGGATCATAACAATAAAAAATATCACAATATGAAAAGTTAGATTATTTTATAAATATAATGTTCATATTTATTATTATTTCTGACCATATATACTGCTATTTGATTGTGGTTCCTTCAAAAACATTTTTACTTTACGTGTAAGAACGTTTGTTCCTTTGATCTCTATATCGGATATTGACTCATGTCTTCTATCATTAAAGGATAATCTAAGAGCAACATATTATGATTGGATTATATGATTGCTATAAAAATGTGTATAGTCATAAATAATAACAATAAAAATAATAATAATAATAATAATAATAATAATAATAATAATAATAATACTAATAATAATAATAATAATAATAATAATAATAATAATAATAAATATGATCAAGGTAATAAAATTAAATTACCGAACTTTATCATACTATGAAAAATTTTATCATATTATGTGTCGGTTTTGTCATACTACGATCTGACTTTTTCATATTATGATCCGATTTTTTAATATTATGATTCGATTTTATAATATTATAATAAAAAACAAATGTCTAAATTTATCTTTTTACGACCAAACTTATTATTTTTCATGAATTATTTATTAATTTTCTTTATATATTGTGCAAGAAAAGATAGGATTTTATTAACTAAATTATTTAATAGTTAATGAAATTCTCATATTGTTTTAATCATCCTGAATATAAATAAACCTTGACTATTTATATTTAATCATATTTAATCTAAACTAGAATTATAGTATAGCTAGTTTCTTAATAAAGTAAAACACTTAGAGTAAAATAGTTGGAGTAAATGCAAATATAGTTTAACAGCAAACACTTAATATTTTTAAGAAAACGAAATATGTTTAAAAAGCAAGTAAATTATGTTTTTTTTTTTTCAATTCATGATATGCCTACTTGTAAAAAGTTATTATATTGTGTTTATTTGTAACATTTTATATTTATAGAAATAATATTTTGTTTTTAGAGAAGATAGAATAAGTTTCAGTCAACCAGATTGAAATATTTAATTGGGATAACTATAATAAGATTAAACTGATGCATTGGTATTAATAGTAATAAACACAATATTATTGAAATTTACTATAAATAGTTTCTGACTGTTTCTGCAGGTAAAATATTGTTGTTGTAATACCGCAACTATGCTTTTCCTTTGCGTAAATATAAAATAAATGTTGATTTTTATGATGAAAAATTTTTCTTCATAAAAGTTATAGTTAAATCAGAAAAACGTTTTATAATAGTTAGTTCAGAAATTGAAAATTGTAGCAAATGAGTTAAATGTACAGAGTTTAAAATATTTCTTTTAAAAATAGTTGTAGACAATCTTTCAATATGGTTAAAATTATTCCATAATATTATAGTACCTACATAGTTATAATAACGTTGCCGCAAGTATTTTATGATTTAATGTGGAAAGCATAATGTGGTGGCATTGCAATTATTTAATTATTTATATGTTTACACACTTTAAAATAATATGTTGCTGTTAAAACATGATAAATAAAATATGTCATAATTTAACAGAAACATATTATTTTAAAGTTTTTAGAAATATATATAATTGCTATAAACATATATATAATTGCAACGCAACCATAATTTTTTGATTATGCAAATATGTGTTGGATCCATGCAACCATAATATGATTTTAGCACCCAGATTATGATTATGAAATGACCATAATATTATAGAATAATTATAATCATATCGAAAAATTGTCTGCGGCCATAATCAAAAGCATTATTTTTTCTGCGTGTGGTCTTTTAAATATTTTTAAATCAATTTAATTATATTTTTACAGGTTTATTTTGAGCATGATTATTTTAAGCATATTGTTATTTCCAAAGTATTACATGACTGCTTGTGCTCTATCATGCTTTCAATTATTTTGATTATTATATTTTTAATGCAGCTTGATTGAACTTTAAGCTTTTTATTTGTCTCCCTTTTGTTGACAATTTTTATAACAAGTTCAATATCACATTTCTTTTTTTTTTGCACTTATCCTTGCGTACATTTAGATCTTTTCAATATGATTTTTTTTGTAGAAAATAATCATTTCTTTTATCGGTTTTATTTCGCATTTTCATTACATACATTTTCATCTTTATAATAAAAACAATACATAGTCTACGATGTTGACATTTGTTATTACACCCAGAGAAACAAAGAAAAATGAAAATAAACTCATACTCAAACGATAGCACTTACTACAAATCAACAAATCAATTTTTTTTTTCTGCAGAATTTATAGTTTTTTCTAACGTTTAATACATATTTCTATATGTATATGACAAAAGCATTTTCTCCATATACACACATACATACATATGTATATACATACATATATTACGTATGTAAACTTTTAAGTATGAATGTTTGATTCTATGATTTTCTTGTAAAGTTGTATTTTTTTTGCTGAACTCTTTACAAGGTCTTGAAAAAAAATCCTAGAATGACAATTTAAAGTGTACTTACTAAGTACAACAACTGCACTTGTTTTAAATTACAAATGTGAGTGTATGTGTTTTCAAATCTCCATATACATACATAAATTGAAACGTTTATATGTATGTTTATTTTCATCATTCGTTTGTCTACATGTAGGTAAAAACAATTTATATGAGAGATAGTAGAAGTAATATTTGTTCAATACTAACATGTTTGAAAATTTAAAAAAAAGAACTTGTTCTGTAAAAGTACCTTTCAATATCTTGTTTTATTAAAACAATGAATATTTCTTTTTGTAAATATGCATTTGTTTTTTGTAGAAATGTATGTTAGCAAACAAAACATCTACATTTTAAATATTTTTATACCCTTCACATAAAATGAAGGGTACATACATATAAGTTTGTCTTAAAATTTACATCCAGGACCTCAAAATGAAAAATATTTGTGATTGTTATGATTAAAAATAACTTAAGAATATTTGTCTGTCCGTCTGTATACCTGTCCGTCTGTGTGTTAAAATTGATTTTTTGAAGCCTGTAGTCTAATAAATACATTTGTTTTGAATACATATGTAGCATATAATCTCAAAAATCATGGTATTGAAATTCACTGAAATTCATTCAGGGATAGAGGAATTATAAACGATTTTCTAGAACAGCCTCAAAAATGTTTCTAATTTTCTTTGCCCAAATTGAATAATATTTTTTAATTCACATGCAATAATATATAAATATTTTTATATTGAAAAGTTGTGAGCACGAATAGTCAAGAGAAAGTATTATGGACTGCAAACCTAGATTTGTATCCCCGGATCTCCTTGTAAGTTTTTGTTTTTCTTAAAAAAAAAAATATTAAAATTTTTATTATTAAAAAAAAAATAATAAATTTGACAAAAATTTCTTGGCATGTCAATGTATTCTTTATAACTAAGTATTATTTTGCTTTGAGTTGCATTTTAGGCTTTTTATATAAGCAATAAGATAATATATTATTATGCTCTACTGCTTGGATTTGTGACTTATAGAGAGATAGAGATGGTTGACGTGATACCCTTCCGATCCCAGTCCATTGTGAGTCCCTTCATTTGAAAAACTACACTAAAGAATAGAAATAATAGGAAGAAGAAAAGAGCTAAGAATAAAGAGGATCAAAGAAGAGGATTATTAATGTTAATAAACTCCTTCGGGATGTACCCCTAACTCCCACTTAGAAAGTCTATTCCCATGACGAAGCCTATGATATTTACAAGCTCCATATCCCGAACATCATATAGCCCGTCGAGGAATTGACTGCCTAGCCATTTCATCCTACGATGTTGCAATCGTGGACAGTGGCACATAATGTGCTCGGTCTCGTCGACGTCTCCACACATTCTACATAAGTCGGAATTGCTAGCGTCCCATTTAGACCTCATCTTCCTCTGTACCCCTCGCAACGTTCTGTCTGATTAATTCTGCGGCCTTCAAAATGCCGAGAATCTCAGCCTGAAAAACGCTACATTCATCAGGGAGTCTAAAAACGCCAGTTCCTATGATCCGTCTGTGAATACTGCATAACCTTCGTACAGTCTCTCAGTGCCGGACCAGATCTCCCTATCAGTTATCACAATGACAGGATTTTCCCCAAAGTCCGATTCAGCGGCCGTGTAATCTGACGCCCTTGTGGATTTGTGACTTAAGAAATGTAGGTTTTGAATTCGATCCCGGCCCAAGACTTCGAATAATTTGGCTTGAAATTTAAAGAAGAATCAAAAATTTTAAGATGTCAGATAAGAAGCTGTCAAATGTATTTTTATTTGTACATACTTCTGGGATCTCTTCAGGGAGGAGTGTAGAAGAATCTTATTTTACTTTTAGATAAAAGAGAAATACAAATTTTAAAAATTCTTAACAAAAGCTATTAAATAATATTCATTTTTATAATTAAAAAATACAACTGTTTAATATTTTTCTCAGGGCTCGAATACATAACCCCAAAGTTAAAAATTCTGAAAATTTTAAAATAGCTAATTCAAGTTCCTTAGTAACTGTTTCGAAACAAATTGATGATAGGAAATTGAAAAAGGAATTTACAATTTTGTGTATCTTTTCTTTATTCGGTTCCTTAACACAAATGGTCATATGGTCAAGAAAACAGTTTTTGAGAACTTTCTATATTACAAGTTTCCGATGTCATGGTTAGAGCCTATTCACAAGTATGAAGTATAGTTACTTTCCGACTAAAGCAAAAAGTTTGATAAGAAATAATATGAATATGAATCAATTCTTTAAAATATCTTTAACTGAGTTTATTTTTTTTCCAAAAAAGTGTTTTATTAAGTTTTTTTTATAACTAAATTTAACAAGAATGCAATATAATACGAGAAAGAAAGATATAGTCGGTCAAACCGACTAAATGTACCCTACACCATTGTATACGAGCATAAAAATTCGGAAAGGGGACTCATATTACACTTGTGGCCAATATTACTAAATGTAAAATAAAATATACAAATACAGAATAATGCGTTGATACTAACATATAGATGATTTAATGCACTTTAGGGCGATTCCTGGAAGTGGGTTTATATGGAAACTATGGTGAATTATGGACCGATTCTCATAAAATTTACCCGTGTAGTTTCTACTTGCATAAACATTTTTTGTGTAGAATATTAACTTGATACTAACATTCGTATGGGATTTATGCACGTTAAAGTGATTTTCGGAAGAGGGTTTATATGGGAGCTATGGTCAATTGTGGACCGATCTTCATAAAATTTGGTCAATCTTTGTACGCTTGTACAAAACTTCTTTGCAGCGAATTTCATTAAAATATTCTTATTTTTAAGATATTTTTGAGTGTTTAAACTCTATTAAGGGGGGACATTTGTATGGGGGCTAGATGAAACAATGGACCGATCACAACCAATTTCATTGGGCTTCATCCTTATATCATAAAAGTCCTACGATCTATGCGTTACAAACATCAGCACAAAAGCATAATATCCCAACCACCTATGGTGGTGTAGGGTATACTAATTACATTTCTAATAAATTTGTTCTCTGAGTTTATTTCGTGAAGGGTATAAAAGATTCGGTCCAGCCGAATGCAACACTTCCATTTGTTTTCTTTTTTTCCCATAAAAATTAATGTTTGTTTTCATTGCTGTAATCTATAAAAGATATGTTAAATGAAAATGCTAGAATGTAATTGAAATGTTTAAATAAAATGTTGAAAAGAGAAGAAGGAAAGAAAATTGTTTAAATAGGTATTGACCTTAAGTTCAATTGTCTTTTGTTTTAAGAGAATTGTTTTGTTAGGGGGTATTATGTTCAAATAGTTTGATAAGTTTTGTGGGCTAAAAGGTGAGATTTAGTTTGAAATTTTCAATAGAATAACTTAATTGGATCATTGTAATAAGAAATATTTAAAATAATTAGTTAAAATACAAGAACAAATTTAAACGAGTTTAATTAATTATAAGAAATTTAATAGAATCAAAAATGCTTTGCAAGATTCATTCATCTAATTTCGAATTATCAAATTTTAATTACAACTAAAACTCTTTTAAAAAATAATTAACTACAACATTTAATTTTTTTGAAAATTTATATTTTTTCTGTAAATTTGATTTTTTAATAAATGACATTGGGGTAAAAAGGGTCGAAAATGGCGCAAACATTTTTGTAATAAATCTTTATCTCTTAAACTACTGGTCGGATCGCATTGAAATGTATGAAAAGCTTTTCCCTTTCACAATCTGAGGTAAGTTTAAATGTAGGGTATACCTTGGTTTTCTTTATACGATGTTGGATCACCCTAGTGTACACAATTTTTCGGCAAAAAAAAAAATCATAATTTTGGCAATCTTAAAATTTAAAATCGTTTTTTAGACTTAATAAAGATAACGATTTAGAATTTCATTTATTCGATAGATAATTTTGCTCTTTAATTAATAAAATCATTGGGAAATGTTAAGCTATATATGGAAAAAACTGTACCAAGATCTTAAAATGGAGAGTGTTGAAATTTCAAATGCAAATAACTCGAAAACTTGAGAGACACATAGTACAAACATGCTTTTAGAAGGCCTTATCAAAAGCTTTAAGATAAGAAACAAAAATTTTTTTTGTGGTTAATAGTGGCCCATGTCAGAGGTACCCTAATTTCAGCCCCTATAGCTTCGCTCCTTAGATGTAAGTAGTGTTCTCCTATCAAAATTAAAATTGCACTCTCCTCTGCTACGCCTATGTAAAATTATATGTAAATCCTATTAGAAGTTACAAAATTTATTTCAAAAAAATTTTGATTCTGCCCCACTGTGTAATGATTGATAAAGTAAAAAAGTTTGCACTAAAGATACCTTTTGTTTGAGAGCAACTGGAGTTTTTTCACAAAAATTATAATTTCTAAAATTGCGTATATATTTGCGCAAGATTTTTCTAAGAGTTTTAAAATGACTGTGTGTAAGTTCCATCCCATCAAACTTTAATTTCAATTTTCAAACAACGCACTAAAATCATTTTAAGATTTAACTCTAACAACTTTTTATTAAAAAAAAAGTACACTAAAAGTTAATGAAATTTGATATATATACAGTTAAGTATGAAAAAACGCAACCTAGACCAACAACTTTTATTTCATTAATACACAATTTTGTCTATTTTTATTCTGTTTTATGCCGATTTTGATGCATTCTACCCCAACGTACGAATAATGTTTTTTTTTTAGGAGATTGGTATTTTTTTTAATTTTGAAATTTATAAAAAATGTTTTCCTTTCCGAATTTTAACACTTTAAAACTGTAAAAAAAGGTTTTTAAAAAATTTGTGTTTTATTGAAAAAATAAATTTTTCTAAAAAATAAGTACTTTTTCTTAATTCCCTTTTTTCTCTTATTATATAGATAATTGGAGCTTTTGTAGCATCGATGGTTCAGTGGTAGAATGCTCGCCTGTTCCCGCGTGGCTCGGTTTCGATTCCCAGCAGATGCAGTGTATATTTTGTTTTTATAATTTTTAGAAAAATTGTATTTTAGAAAGGGAAAATTATTAAGGAAAAATTAAGGAGCGTTATATGTTGTATTTAAAAGGGCATATCTTTAACTATGTAATTGCAAATAATTAAAATATAGCCAGAAATTTGAATTAAAAAAATCAAAGCCGCCCGAGCAGGGACTTGAACCCTGGACCCTTGGATTAAAAGTCCAATGCTCTACCGACTGAGCTACCCGGGCACATAGCCAGGAGGTACTAAGAAGAATATTTCAAAATTATGTTTTAGGGCAGCACTTTTTTACATAATTATAACAGTATTGATATTTTTTCTTTTTTTTAAATTCTTACTCTTTTTTCTAAATTGTTAATTCTTATAAAAATTAATATTTTTATAAAAAATTAGTAGCTTTATAAAAACTGAAAAAATTATGCTGTTATTTAAAGAAATAAATTGTTGTTAAAATTTTTAAATTTGGAACATACTTTTCTAAAAATTTTATTTATTTAAAAATTTTAAATATATCCAGAATTTCAAAATAATAAACTGAAATATGTAAATATGATAAAATGAATAAGTATATAATATTTTTTTAATAAGTATTTTTTTCAAAACTTTGTATTTGTATAAAAATATATTATAAACTGAATTTCAAAAAAAGAAAATTTTGAAAAAAGTAATAAAAAAGATATTTGTAAATTTTAAAAAAGAATGCAGTTTTGAAAAAATACTTATTAAAAAAGATATATTATATATTTATTCATATTATCATATTAACATATGTCCGTTTATTATTTTCCAAGTCTGGATATATTTTTGTCAAAAAATTATAAAATTTAAAAAAAAGTAGTTCAAAAATGAAAAGAAATTAACTACCAATTTATTTATTTAAATAACGGTATAACTTTTACAGTTTTTATGAAACTACTAATTTTTTATAAAAGTACTAATTTTTATAAGAATAACCAATTTAGAAAAAAAAGTAAGAATTTTTAAAAAAAGAAAAAATTTCAATACTGTTACAATTTTCAAAAAATTATGTTAAAATGTGCTGTTCTAAAACATAATTTTGAAATATTCTTCTTAATAACTCCTGGCCATGTGCCCGGGTAGCTCAGTCGGTAGAGCATTGGACTTTTAATCCAAGGGTCCAGGGTTCAAGTCCCTGCTCGGGCGACTCTGTTTTTCTTATTAAAATTTCTGGTTATATTTTAATAGTTTGCAATTATATATTTAAAGATATTCTCTTTTAAATGCAACATACAGGGTTCCTTAATTTTGCCCTTTCTACAATACAATTAAAAAAAATAAAAATACACTGCATCGGCCGGGAATCGAACCCGGGCCGCCCGCGTGGCAGGCGAGCATTCTACCACTGAACCACCGATGCTACATAAATTCTGATTATCAATACTACTACAAGAGAGATCGACATGGCTATTGTTGATTTAAACTCCAAAAAGGCACCTGGTATTGATAAAATCAGTAACCAGATGCTTTTAGAGCTACCCCGGATAGCATTAAAAATAATACTTTACATTTTTAACGCTGTATTACGCCTTGAATATTATCCACTAGAATGGAAAGTGTCACTGATTACCATGATACCTAAGCCAGGAAAACATCAGACAAAAGTAGAATCGTATAGACCCATAAGTCTATTATCTAATATGTCTAAGCTATTTGAAAAGCTCCTAATGAACAAGCTATACCCGCTAATAAGCCAATCATCAATTCGGATTTTGAAGAAAACACATTACTATCCATCAAACACACAGACACAGACGTTTGAAGAAAAGAAATATTGGTCCGCTTTCTTCATTGACGTATCGCAAGCCTTTGACAAAGTGTGGCATGACGGCTAGTTATATAAAATAGAACAAAATTTACCCATAAATATACATAAATTATTAAAAAGCTATATAACTGGTCGGAAATTTATTCTTAAAGAAGGTGACTTTTTTAGTATCCATCAGCCTATTGAAGCAGGTGTGCTGCAAGGTAGTGTACTGGGCCCTGTGTTGTACCTGATATATACCTCCGATATGGCAACTAATAGTCAAATCCATATACCAACATTTGTAGATGATACAGCTATTCTAAGTACCCATGTATGCCCACAGGAGGCATCTCGAATTTTGCAGAACCATATATTTGATATTGAGAGATGGCTAAAGAAATGGAAAATAAAAATAAATGAAAAAAAATTCACACATAGAACATTTACCTTGCGTAGGGAATCATACCCACCTATCCTTATAAATAACCAAATAATACCCCGGAAATTGGAGGTTAAATACCTCGGAATACATCTCGACCGACGCCTTACTTGGAAATTCCATATTGTTGCAAAGTTAACCCAAACGATGTTGAAAGCACTCAAAATAAATCGGCTAATTGGCAGAAATTCTGTGCTTAGTCTAGATTGCAAACTACTCCTCTATAACTCAGTTTTAAAGCCAATATGGAGTTATGGGATCCAGTTAGGGGTACGGCCTCAGCATCAAATATTGAGAAAATACAGAGGCGTCAAAACAAAATATTGCGAACTATAACCGCAGCCTCTTGATATGTATGAAATACTAACATACATAAAGATAGATCTAAACGTTCCTTTGATAAAAGATGTTATAAAAGAAAATGAAGGAGCATACTTGAAAAGATTGGAAATACATCCTAACCCACTAGCACGAAATATACTAAGAAGTAATGGATACATCCGATTGAGAAGAAGAAACACCGCAGAACTGAGCCGAAGTTAAATCATATGCATTAAAATCACTTTTAGTCTGACGTTGGTTGGAATAAACAGATATTAAGATTTAGATTTAAGATTTGATTAATTATTGTTAGTTTACTTAACTTTTGTGAAGATTCAATAAATAAAATTATTGAAAAAAAATACTACTACAAAAAAGGAAAAACTATGAAAAGCTCTGTTGAGATTTTGATCGTTAATAAAAAAATTACTTATTTTTTTCCGAAAAATTAAATTTTTCAATAAAACAAACATTTTTTTAAAAACATATATATATATATATATATATATATATATATATATATATATATTATTACGAAATTGTACTTGAGATCAAATGGATGGCTTAAATTTAAATAACGCTTCTCAACCTTTCTGTAATCTCTCTCAATGCTTCTCGACCTTTCTGTTTATGTCGAATGCAGTTAACATATCTGTAGAAATTATTAACATAGTTGTAAACATGCAAGATTGAATAAAAAGCTTTCTCCATTGTCTTATAAGTAAAACGTGGAGAATTAAACCTGATAAATTGGATTTACAAGGGTATAAGGGTTAAGTGCAGCCCCAGTTTTTATGATGCATGTTGTATTTTCTAAACAGAGGTTTTACAGTGTCTGAGACAGATAGACTAATATCCATAAGACCGATATACACAACCGATATCACAATATACATTGATAGTCAAGCTACGATAAAGGCACTCTGTAACAGAAATATTACTGCAAGGATAGTCAGTCGTTGTCGCTGAGAGCTTGAGGTTCTCAACGAACAACACTCATTGTAACTGTGCTGGGTACCGGGTCACAATAATATAAAAGGTAACGAATACGCTGATGAAATTTGGCGAAACACACCACGTTGTAGATAAACGAAGATACTGTGGAAACCAAAAAACAAAAATACTTTCGTTAATATGGAGAAATACGAACTTAGTATATTAGTATTATTACATGTCATAATGAACTAAGGTATTTTATAAGTAAAATTGGTCTGAGTAGAGTGAGTATATGTAGATGGTGTAACGATGGAGATGAGAATACATTTCACTAACTTTGCCAATGTGTTGCATTATCACGTTACCTATTTAAATTTTTTGATTCCTATTTCTTTTAGAATTTATAAGAACTGGGAGGAACTAGTCCTATCAAGATGTTTGTTAAAGATTTATTAAATTAACGATACTATCAACTGGACTAGTAAAGAAAGCTGAAACGGTAGCTGTCGTATAATGCTGACTCTAAACGTGTGGATATAGAACTCTCCAGGATTCACTTTGAATTAGCAATTATGCTCATGTGATTACACACGGTTCCGCGAAGAGCTCTCATGAACCTAATCTAACCTAACCTAAAATATATTTTTTTCCATTTTTCAAATAACGTTCTAACACTATTTACATCCAAACTCCTTTATTTAACTAAAAAAAACATACATTTTATGCTATGCTACTTACACCTATCTTCAGCTATACTATATAAATTATTGCCTACTTTAAGGCTTTAATTTTATAACGTATATCTTCTAATTACTAACATTCCCTATGACCCACAAACGCTATAAAAGTCTTAAGGAAACGAAAACACAAAACGTGAAAAATACTTAACAAAAATACCTATTGTTAGCAATTTATATTTATAAGAACTGGAAGGAACGAATCCAATTAAGATGTTGAAATTTATTAAATTAAATAATTTATTTGAACGAAACATTGAAGTGGCAGCGGATGCCAGACAATGATACTATCAACTGGACTAGTAAGGAAAGGTGAAGTGGTAGCTGTCCTATAATGCTGACTCTTAAACTCTTCAGTTTTCACTTTGAATTAGCAATTATGCTCATATGATTACACACGGTTCCGTGTGGAACTCTCTTGAACCTAATCTAACCTAACCTAATATATAATTTTTTCCATTTTTCAAATAACTTTCTAACACTATTTACATTCAAACTCCTTTATTTAATTTAAAGAACATACATTTTATTCTACCATACTTACACCTATCTTCAGCTATACTTTATAAATCATTGCCTACTTTAAGGCTTTAATTTAATAACATATATCTTCTAATTACTAACATTCCCTATGACCCACAAACGCCATAAAAGTCTTAAGGAAACGAAAACACAAATCGAGAAAAATACTTAACAAAAATACCTATTGTTAGCAATTTATACATTTAATTACCTCCCATAAATCACTTCTTTATCAAAACCACATTACCCAGCCAATGAGTACTAACAATAACAACAATTCGGCTCGACTAGCATATCGAATTTAAGTCATTCAGGTTGTACAAATCATACATAATAGTATTATTGTTGCTACAAGTAAAGTGTTTCTTAATCCGGCTTACTTCATCGTCCCCTGTATCAAGAGTTATTGCCTAGTACACTTTTAGTTTTTCCTTTTTCCTAAAGCATACCAGTAAGGGGTATTGTTTTTTTTTTTTTTTGTTTTCAAAATGTTCTTATATCCTTTTTCTGGCGTTTATAGAAAATTTATAGCCCAGCAAATGGCAAAACTTTTATTTACATGTAATTGAATAAAATTTTATGGATGTTGGTGATGATGATGGCGTTGGAGGATGAAGCTGTGGATAGAAATAAGGCAGGTATAGTATTTGAAACAAGTAACATAAATGTTGTAGCAAAAGCAACAATAAAGTAATATGTATTTTCAAATAAACAAAAAACACAAAAATGTGATATTAAAATTTATGTCCTTTCGACTACAAAACAATTTTAGAGATCTATTGTGACTTGCTAAAGCAGAAATAATACACTTAGTGACATACAAAAATTAAAAACTTTATTGCAACAAAAAGCTCACCCAAACTTTTACTTAGAAAAAGAAAAGTGAAAGTTTTATTTATCAGGGTCAGAACAAAAATTCAGCACTAGAAGCTTGAATTGGAACCCCAGGGTTTATAAGTAGTATATGCTTTATATTTAGTATAACTATGTATTTCTAAGCAGTTCTCATTACCCTAAAATTATCACTTAACCTACAAACATTTTTTTTTTTGTCACCAACTGTGTAACTTCCAACACAAAATTAAATTTCTGTTTAATATGATTTATTGTTGATAACAAATTTCTGTAAAATTATTACAATAAAACTAATAACTTAAAATATAAAGAAATTTCAGTAAAATATTTGTTATGATATAAATCAATATTTGAATAGGATTTTACACATAAATATATGCTATACTGGTTTTTTCAAAGCAAGTCAATAAATTTAATGCAATAAAAATGATTGAGTTAAAGCTATCACAATTTTAGGGAGTTATGATGAGTTTATTTTATTTTTATTTTTATTTTTTTTGTAAAGAAAAATCGAAATTGAAAAATATAGTATATTTTTAGGAATGTGAAGAGAGTATGCTTTTAGGAATATTGTGTATATTGTAAAAATATATAAATTTATTTAAATAAGTCTATGATTTATGACTTAAAAATAATATTAATAAATATATAAAAATACGCAAAAAATGAATCTATGAAATTATAAGCCAAATAATGATAAATCGGAAATAAAACTAGACTATAATCTATTCTATAAACCAGACTATAATCTATCCTACAAACTAGACTATAGTCTATTCTATAAACTAGACTATTGTCTATTTTATGAATTGGATTTTAGTCTATTCTATAAACTAGACAATAGTCTATTCTATAAACTAGACTATACTCTATTCTGTAGACTAGACTATATTATATTCCATAAGCTAGACTATAGTTTTTTCTATAAACTAGACTATATTCTATTCTGTAGACTAGACTATAGTATATTCTATAAACTAGACTATAGTCTATTCTATAAACTAAACTATAGTCAATTCTATAAACTAGATTATAGTCTATTCTATAAGCTAGACTATAGTCTATTCTATAAGCTAGACTATAGTCTATTCTATAAGCTAGACTATAGTCTATTCTATAAACTAGACTATAGTCTATTCTATAAACTAGACTATAGTCTATTCTATAAACTAGACTATAGTCTATTCTATAAACTAGACTATAGTCTATTCTATAAACTAGACTATAGTCTATTCTATAAACTAGACTATAGTCTATTCTATAAACTAGACTATAGTCTATTCTATAAACTAGACTATAGTCTATTCTATAAACTAGACTATAGTCTATTCTATAAACTAGACTATAGTCTATTCTATAAACTAGACTATAGTCTATTCTATAAACTAGACTATAGTCTATTCTATAAACTAGACTATAATCTATTGAACAAATTAGTCTATGCTTTACTTTATAAACTATATTCTATTCTGTAGAAGCCATAAATATTTATTTCTTTATTCATTAATATTCATAATTTGTTTCACATAATCTTTGGTTTTTATTATTATTTTTTTTCATCTTTCATTTTTTTCAAGAGTTTTGAGCAACTCGTTAAAAAAAGTTTTCTTTTATTCCTTTAATTTTTATATCTGTGTGCAATATCACGTTTTTCCTAAAGTTTGCTATATTTTATTTGCTTTATGCTGCTGCTGTTTTTTTTTTATAGTATTATTTTATCTTTTTTGCAAAATGATATAAAAAGAAAAAAAAAAGAATAAATAAAATGTGAAGTTTTTGGTTGTCTTCCAAATGGGGAAAGCGTGAAAACGAGCTATAGGTCATTAAAGTTTGGTGTGACATTTTCCGTTCATTTTCTTTTCCAAACTTGTTCGTTTTTTTTTTGCTGTTTTATTTTCTTTTAAAAATAATGATAATAGAAATTGATAAGGAACAATATAAATTTTGTGCAAGAAATATGTTTAGGAAAATAGAAAGTAAAGAGCATATATTTGTTAGCGAAAAAAACTAACTTGAAAGTATTTTATTAAAGGGGAAATATTTTAATTTTTTTTTATTTGTTTAAAGAAGAACTGAAAAACAGAAGTTTTATGTAACAAATGGAGAAGGTTTCAGTTTAATAAATTTCTTTTTGTTATAGATATTATTTTTGACATAATCATCAGTTTTAAATATTGTATATTTTTCTCTCAAATTCTCCTTTTTATTTTTATTGTTTTATGTGTTCCCAAAGTTATTTCTACTAATTATTAATATTTTAGTTTGAGTTCATTAACACTTTTCAGTATTTTATTATTATTGTTGTGTTGATAGAATTTAAATTTATCTCCATTATTACATTTTTATATTAATTTAAATTAATAAAATATAATTATTTAAAACATTATTATTCTAGCAATTTACATTTACAAGTAGTAGTGTAAATAATTTAATTAATTTTGTATTAAAAACGTATGTATGTCAGGTATTTTTATGTGACAAATTAAATTAATTAAAATTATAACTACATTACAATTTTCTTTTTTTACAGTTTTTAATAAACGTATAAGTAAATCAATTTAAAGTATTAATAATGAAAGCAGCTGGCTAAAAGTTGTATTTATTTTAAATTAATATTTGCACTAAATTTATCGAATATATATATATATATATATATATATATATATGAATTATTAGCTTTATCAAAACTCTGATGTATAGTTTTCTTTCTAATAAAATTTGGTAAAGTATTTCTTTCATTAAAATTTATTTGGTTTAACATGTATTACAGTTTTAAAGTGTTTTAAATTATATATAAAATAATGGACAGCTAAACGTATACGTGATATGTAATTCCTAGATAAGATAAGGACGTATAAGTATTATTGAATTCAAACATTGTTCATAACCCCAGCATTATTTTTAAAACAAAAAATATGTCCACATATTTTAATAAAATACAAACGAACATAGCTCAATTTTCTCTTTGAGTTTACTTCATAAATATCATCATTTTCCATCTTTTTTTTCAATAATACTCGTATCATTCTAATATCTATATTTACTTTTGCATAACATTTTTTATGAAATAAAATAAAATACTTTAAAAAAAGAGAAATATTCATAAAAATAATCAACCATTATAAACCGAAAATCTGCTTAGAAACAGAACACTAATATTTTGTGTCCCTTCAACTTTCCTTCGTTTTACTTTCAGCAAAAAAAAAAAAAAATAAAAAACAAATCAAAATTGAATTTTCTGCTACGTCGCTCTTGTCATGGCATTGTTTTGCGTTATTTTCTTCTTTTACTTTTGACATTTCTTTGTGTTTACTTTGGCCTGAGTTTTTTTTTTTCTTTCTATCTATCATCTTCAAAAAGGTTATGTCTTTCTTATATTCCTTATGGTTTCCTGGTTCTGTTATACGTTTTGTTTTTTAATAAACTAGTACTTTTTTTATTGTTGAAGTTTATATGTACGGAAATTGAATTATTATCAATGTGCCAGCTGATAAGTTTTCTAAAGAGTTTCCCCCTAAATTGTTTTCTGTTTTTAATATAGATTGTGCATTTTAACAAAAAAAAATGCAATCTAGAATTATTAAAAGTAGAAAAAAAATCATGAAAAGAATAGAAACGGAAATTTTTTTTACAATAATAAGGAAATTGATAAGTGGTCAACAGGCAAATGGCAGAAAAAAATTATAATTGTATTAAGGGAAGCATGAAATTAAAGAAAATTACAAAGAAAACAAAGAAATTAATAGAATAAAAACTGGTGAGAATGAAAGAGTTGGTCAAGCTGAATTAGATAATGTCCTACACTATTGCGAATAGAGTGGATATTTACCCTGAAGGAAACCTAGGGGCAAGTGTCTCCAAGTCACCAGTTTTTTCTGTTTTTTAGATGACTTCTTAGCAACATTGTCAACAAAGTGTCTACATTTTTGTATTTGCTTTGATGAGAAAAAAAATGTATACGCAACAAATAAGAGTTCTAATTCGGCGCCAAGGCGTTACTATTATTTCTGTAGTATTTTTTCAATTGTACTTTAATAATTATTTAATTATAAATTAATTATAAATTTAAAAAGTACATACAAAATCCAATTTTTCATATTTTGTATTTCTTCTGTTTATTAAAAATTAAGAGCTAACGAGTTCGGCGGCAGCAATTTCGCCAACGTTTTTAAAGCTTTAATAGGTAAAAAGTTTTATATTTGAGCTCTCAAAATTTCTAATATTTTTGTAAATGATTTTTTGTTTCCAGATGTTACATCAAGTTTTAGTGAAGCAGCCGATAAAACGATATATATATATATATATATATATATATATTAAGCAAATGGGTCGAAGCAAATTTAAAATAAGTGAAAACATTGAATTTGAAGGCCATTCTTCGAGCAAAAAAAATTAATATTTGTTTTAAAATACATCATGTTATGAATTCCTTAATTTTTTAATAAAACATCAAATGTTAACAAAAGTTTTATTAACAATGTCTATTTCAGAAAATTATCAAAAGTGTAGATTAGAATTGCTAAAATAAACATGTAGACAATGTCTACATATGGTCCTAAAAGAACCACCTACTCAATAGTACCAGTGTCAGTAGTAGATTTCCAATGACACGCACTTGTTAAATGTATATAGTAAAAAAGCATTGCTGGGGTTATAATAAGTCACTTGTACTTGTGACTGTGTCAACAGTGGATCAGTACAGATTCACTACTAGCATTTACACCATAAAAGTACCAAAAGTGGAGACTAGAATTACTAAAATGCACTATTTAATCTCTGGTGACAATGTCTACATATGGTCCCAAAAGAACTACCTACTCAATAGCACCAGTGTTAGTAGTAGATTTCCAATGACACGCACATGTTAAATGTCTATAGTAAAAAAGCATTATCGGGGGTATAATAAGTCACTAGTACTGGTGACAATATCAATAGTGAATCAGTACTGATTGACTGGTGACATTTCTTACACGGTAGTTTAAAAATATTATTGTATTTGAAATATATTTATATAGAGCACTGTATATATAAGGCACAGTGGGGCCAATAGCAAAAATTTTTGCTAATAAATTTTTATCTTGCAGAGAGAAAAACCTAAGCTTTCAGAAAAATCATCTTAGAATCACCCTGTTATAATACGGGATCCTCTTTAATAAAACTTAGCGAAAAATTATTATTATTATTTTTTTTTTTTTTTTTATTATACAAAAATTTAACATGGGAGTAATTCCATTTTAAATTCAAAAATTTGTTGACCCTTGGTTACCAATTTGGATAAAATTTGGTACATGTGTAGAGAAGGTTACAGAGGCATGTAAAATGAATTTTTTTCATTTTTATTTTGAGATCTGTGGCAGTTCTATAGCTTTGAAGCTGACTAACATATTTATTTAAATGGCCATAACTTTTGTTATATAAAAGATAACAAAATATTTTTTTTTGCAGTAGATTTGCCAAATCTTGTATTTTAAAACGCCATATAAAAATGTTTAAAATATTTTTATTAACATATTTTTTATAAGAATTTTCTTTAGTGGCGTGTATCTAGAAAAATCCATATTTAATTTTTTTATATTTTATTGGTAGGAAGCTTTTTCGGTATTCTTGCTACAGAGAAAATTTCAGAGAGGCCAAAATTTTTAAATTTAAAATAGAATTACTCATGGCTAAGACCTTTTTCTATATAACTCCATAATTACCTTTTTAGTTAATGCTCTATTGACCCGTGTGCGAGGCATGAAACTTAAGATTTTTTTTGGTATATATATATATATTTTTTTTTTTTTAAATTTAACATCATTATTTTTAAAGTTAAAAAATATCATTGCATGTAATTCTTCTGAACACTTTTATTTTCTATATTAAACTTACGTCTCTTTTAAATATAATGGCATTATTTTAAGTCTCGATTACTTACAGAATTTTAATAATTAGAGTAATCTTATCATACCGTTTTTTAATAAATTTCAAATAACTTATTCGACTTTAAAAAAGAAAACATATATTTTGGCCTCTGTTGGCCTTCTAATGACCATATAAAAATCAAACGAAACTTTAACAAAATTCTTTCCCGTAAATGTCTGGATTTTCTATCATAATAAAAATTGGCCATAGGGCCAATAATTATATTCAAAAGAAGGTGTGATGAATATCCTCTCACGCTTGATATTATCGTATTTGATAAGGATGTTGCAAATCAAATTAAGATCAGTTTACAAATTCAAAATAAAAGCCAGTAAACAACAATTTCAGTTTTTTAAGATGCCAATCAGTTGCTCATTAGATTCCAGAGAAGTTATGCGCTTAAACCAATTTGATGAATATAAACTATTTTTTTTTTTAATGCTGAATGTAGGTCTATTGGAAATCAAGTTACGAAGAGCAATAAAGGCACGAGGAGCAATCAAGACACGAAGAGTAATACTTTTGGTATAAGTAAAATATTGTATATTTTTTATAAAATTTATAAAATAAAAATATTTTAATAACCAGTGTACACTGCCTGCTACTTGAATAAGGAATCACATTTTTTTAAATTTAATTAAACATATCTTCTACACTAAAGATCAGAAAAAAAATAATTTTTTGCACAAACAAATTTCAAAGTGTTGGCTTTAGTTTCCTGAAGAAATAAAAAAATATACATATTTTGTTATACTAAAATTATACATTTATTTAAAGATATGTATTTCTGTGGTACTATTTGAATAAGGAATATTTTAAAACTAAGCAAACTGTAATTTACTTTTAAATTTTAGGTTATAAAAATGAAAGTTATTATCTTCTAGCATTCAATTAGTAATGAGTACTGCGCAAACTGCAATAAGCACAAAACTTTTTTTCTTAATTTTACAGCCAAAAGACTTTCTCTTTTCAATGATATCAAACGCTAATACTAAAACTTGCTAGTTTAATTAATGTTAAGTTTTGTTTAGGGCAACCCCATTGTGCAGCGTGTCAAAGTTGACCATCTCGAGTATGTAAGTTTTAAAAAATCATAAATTCTATAAATCAAGTCCGATTTAAAAATTTTATATATTTCTGTCAAGTGCTTGTCTACTAATGCCTACTCAACTAAATTATCTAATACAGTCAAAAAGATATTTACGCTTGAATTTTGAATTTTTGATTTTTTGCCTTGATTTTATTTTATTTTTGGGGAATAAGTCCTGAGGTATATGCAGAAATTTTTTTTTAAATATTCTGTAATTTCTAATGTATTCCGAAATAATATGCTAAAAAATTTTTTGTTTATGTCAATATGTGAAACATGTTCAAATTCAGCGCTCTGAAATTAGTATGAAAAATTCCTATTCTTTTTTACAAGAACATAATACAATTATTTCACTCTCAATGTTTTGTTAACAAAAAAGTTTTTTTCTTTACATATTTCAAAAGAAAAGGCTTCATAAAAGGTTAATAAAGAAATTCTAAATTGATTTGGATTTGTACGCTACATCCAGCATTGGTCGACAATGGTTAATTTTAGAAAAAAGTTAATGTTTTTCGATTAATAAAAAAAAGAAAAGAAAAATACCACGCAAGTTTTTTTTTTAATTTATTAAAGCTATCAAATTAAAAAATATATTTAGATCGAGTTGGCACTAAATTGTTTCCCGCCCGGCCGAAAAAGAATGCGTTACTGCAGATTTTATGAAAAAGTCAACTTTTAAAAATACTGTTTTTAAATTACACAAAAAAAGACATATTTACATTCATCCCTTATCATGAATACTTTTAACTTCGAAATGTTTTCCCTTTCCCTAAATTTGCAATCGTAAAAAAATTCCTCCCGAATAATTTCATGCTAAAATAAAATTCCCCTTATCGTGAATTGTCTTTTTTCCGCGAATTTTTTTCACTTTTTTTCACAAATTAAAGGATAATTTATTCACTTTATTTTTGCTGAGGAACAGAGCAGAACACGTAAGTAGTTCTTCCTATAATTCGAATATTAAAGTTTAAAAAAATTATTTTAGGGTCACGATCCGTTAATAAGGCACAAACTGATATATTGCTCAACAAAATGCAAACAACAGGTCGAATGTCTGCGGATTTGTGAAGCTTTCGAAAGACGTGTGTAAATCTAATACAGAGAATTAATATAAAAATTTTTTGCTTCATTGAACTAGGTCACTTACAATGTGTTGGATAACTCCGAGGGGTCGGATGCGTTCCACATACCTCGATGAACAATTTGCTGGTGCTTGCTTTCCTCCTCTTGAAATAAAATTATTGTTTCAGTTCTATACATTTTTTACACTTTATTTTGTTCTAATTTTTGTTTTGTTGGGTTTCCAAGAAGTATCAGAATTGTTATACTAGATAAAAGCTAAATAGTGCAATAAGCTAACGTTGCAATCAAACTATTACTCCAATACTAAATATTTTGTTTTGTTTTTTAACATTTCGTTAAAATATTTCATATGTAAATGTATATTTTTGAACAAAAATAACTTTGATTTTTATTTTTTTAATTTCCTTCCTGAGAACTGATAGAGGAAAAAATTTTTCACGGGAGATTCGCGAGAGTAGTTTTCCCTTCGAGGGTAATAAAAATTTCATGGGAAAAAAATTCCACTTGTTATTCACAATAGAGGTCATTGTATTTTTACTATTGTTACTTATGTATGGTACAAGATTAGTATTAGTGCTACATTCCTCTAAAAATCATTTAGAAATTTTTCAAGGATAAAAAAATTCAATCGATAATTATGAATTTTATCTTGTAACACAAAAAACGCGCGCCAGTATATTGTGTTTAGGAGGCTAATGGATGTTTACAGAATAAGACTCTGTTGATTTCCTGATCACTGCGATATTCTCGGCAATGAAATAGCCGATGAGCTAGCTCGTAAGGAGTTGGACAGGTCTTTTGTGGAGGTATCGGTTAGGATTTCGATTGGGTCATATTTAATGGCTATAAGGGAATGGACCATAGCTAGAACGAATGATGCTTGGGGGAGTAGATCGTACTGCAGGACTGCATCTAGAGCGTTATGGCCTTGTCTTAAATCAGCAGATTCGAAGCATCTTCTGGGCATGAGTCGCGTAAATCTAAGGATCATTGTTGGCCTGATTACTGGTCACCTCGCAATAGGGAATATGGCCAGTAAATGGGACACTGGCGCATCACATTTTTGCTGAACTTGCAATGATATGGACGAGCTAGCGACAGTGGAGCATATACTCTGTCACTGTCTAGGGCTTCAGCGAAGTAGACTAAGGTGGTTACTGCACGAACTAGAGGAAGTTACGGGTGAAGAACTCGGCAACCTTATAGGGTTCGTAATGCGAATAAAGTGGCTTAGAGGTAATCAGAGTTGATTTGATAGGTCTTAGGTTCCACACCTTTCTTATTTTTTCTTATACTTAGCTATCTTTCTTTTCAATATTTTGCTATATTCTACAAGGATTTTTCTCTATCTTTATCTGTCATCTCTGTGATCCCTTTATATTATCTACAAAGGGATCATAATGGACCGAATGGTCTCTGGGTGGAGGCGTGAAGACGCCGCCCTTTTTAACCTAACCTAAGCATAATTGTGTTGTCAGTTTTGAGGCCATTATATTATTTTTTTTAAAGCACCTATATGGATATGTTATATATCAGTGAATTACTAAATATATCTATTTTAATATTCTTTTAATATTTTATAAGTTTTTTTTAATGTAGACAGTGTTTTGCTTAAAAAAGTTATTATTTTTTTGGTTTTTAATTATTTTTAAATATTATTTATTTATTTTTGAAAAATTGCCAACAATTTTTGGTTGTTGAGGCAATTTGAACGATTTTTGGAGGAATGGTAGACTGGTATTATTTTATATAATACATAAGAGATAAAAGTAAAAGTATAAATGTTTTATAGAAAAATTTCGGTAAATTATGGGTTGATATCGGAATGTCCATCATTACAAATAGTTACCATATTGTCACTGATTGAAATTGGATCTTAATTCGTAATAGTTTTAAAATAACTTTTAAGTATATCCATCGCTTCAGAATCACCTTCTGGGTTGATATTGCAACGTTCGCAATATGTAATGCGAATTCTTAAAATGTAGTTATATTATAATATGTTTTTTGTGCAATTAAAAAAATTCTCTTAAAAAGTTTACTGTTTTCACAAAATCTGAGCTCCTACATTCGATTTTAGCCGGCTGGGAAGTAGTTTATTACCAAATCGATCCAAATATATTTTATAATTTACTAACATCAATAAATTTAAAAAAAAACTGTCGTGACATTTTTTTTTATTAATCAATAGACATGAATTTTTTTCTAAAATTTGCAATTTTATCCAATACTAGATGTAAGGCGTAAACCTAAATCAATTTAAGATTTCTTTATTAACCATTTGTAAAGTCTTGTTTTTTGAGATATATAAAAAACAATTTTTTATTAACAAAACTTTGAGAAAAAAGTAGAAAATTAGCGATTTGTCATACTAATTTCAGATTGCTGACTTTAAACATTTTCCGCGTCTAGACGAATTGAAATAATCAAAAAATTGTTTGATTATTTCGAAAAATCCGAAAAATTCAAAATTTAAGCGTAAATATCTTTTTAACTGTAAGAGATAAGCTTTCTTTTCTTTATCTTGCCAAGCACTTTACATAAATATAAAAAGCTTTGAAATCGGATTTGATTTGTAGAAGTGACGATTTTTTAATACTTTTATATACTCGAGGTGATCACCTTTAACACCTTGTAGTTTATCTCGTGTTACTACAGGGTGGCTACAAGATGAATTATTTAAAAGCTGATATACTCTTCTACAACTCTTCCATACAATTCAATTTGATTCCTCCAGTAGTTTAGGAAATATAGAATTATTTATTTATTTATTACCAAAAATTTTGCGTTTGGCGCCACTATACCACAGTTCTATTATTTGTGAAATTTATATCTAAAAATAAAATCTACATAGAGTTTTCCTAAAATTGTACAAATCATATTTCACAAAGTTTAAGATGCGAAAATAATACTCTTTAAAGTGTAATAGATTAATAAACTAAATTTGGCGAATATTTTAGGACAGTTATATTGGTTGGAATTTTACAATATTTTCTCACAATAGCTGCTGATATGTTAGCTTTACAATAAATTAGAAATTTTATAAAATTTTAAAAATTTTTCAAAAAATATTTATGATCAGCTCGATCTATGATCAGCTCATATTCTAGCATTTTCCACAGTGAAGTGTGCCATAGTGCATTAAAATAAAGTCTTTTAATTGAGTTCTCGATTATTTTTTTTTTTTTTTTTATTTAAATTTTTATTTTTTTACGAAATATCTCATGAAATTCAAAAGTAATTTTTTTATAATCGACATTAACGATTACCCTCCCATTTATTTAATTTTTGTCATTTTTATTATATCCTAAACCAATATTTTTTAATTATAACAAATGATTCTTCTGGCACCTAAATTTTCTATTTTAGCTCTTTAACCAGAATTAGTACCTATCTGTCCATTTATCCATGTACTAAGTCAATTTTACAATTTTTCATTCCTTCCTTCCTCCTGAAAAACGTTTTCTGTCACCACTTAATATTAATACATCCTAAAATTGTTTTTCAATATTAAAAACACCCACTTGTGTTACTTTCAATTCTAAATCAAATTTATATGTTAAAATAAATACATAAATTACACAAAGTGTGCTGTTGAAAAATATTTGCAAAAAAACACTTCAATTCAAATCGAAAAAAAAGCAAATAGAACGCAAAATTTTCAATAAAAACTTTAAAAGTTTTAACACACCTCCGCAACTGAGACTCCTAGCTAAAACAAGATTTTTTTTACTTCAAAGCGCCAACTGGACGCGCCAATAACACCAAACGATTGTCAAACTAGTAAAGCTGTGTGACATATTTTCTACTAAACACACACATATACATATGAACATAAATAAACACAGTAGTAAATTGACATTAACACACACATAAAGCAACTAACATATACCAAAAAATAAACGCTAGAAGGGAGGCATCAAGAAAAAAAAAATAGGAAACAAAAACTGGAAGTACATATTCAATAGAGAAATATTACAGGAAACTACACTGAGACAATAAAAGATGATTAAATAAATAACTTAAAAAAAATTATATAAAAATTTTAATTAATTCGCTTAAAACTTTTTATTTTTTGTTTCCAGTAAATGTCATATAATGAGCTTAACCTATAATTTTACACCTTTAATTTTAACTAATAACTCCTAATTCTTCTCTGTGTATATTTTTGAGTCAGTTGAAATAAAAAGCATTTTACAAAAGTCAACTCTTACAGTTACAACTACATTCATTCATTTTTTTCTTGCTCTAGGTTTGTTTGTACTGTGTATTCATACATGTATGAATGTTTATGATATTCAGTATAGAACTTCATACATAGACTGTCAATTTTCTATTTCAATAAATCCTTTGTGAAAAGAGCAATGTCATTTCATATACCAAACAATTTATCATCATCTACATATTGCTAGACATTTCAGCATTTAACATCAAATAAATACATGTGCAACGAACCAAACCACCCACCTATACAACACACTCTGCTCAATTAAAAAAATTACTAGGGAGAATAATGTATAAGAATGTAACGAATCGTGGAAACCTATTAGGAGACTAAAAGTAGTCTAATACTCAATTTAGAGAGGCTCTATTTATCTTTCTTCTTTCTCTCTCTAGAAAAGAAAAAATAACAAGAAAATTTAGTGAACATTTTCTATAAGAAGAAAATTTATCGCAAATTTTATATAAAGAGAAAATTTGTCACGAATTTTCTACAAAGAGAAAATTTATCACGAATTTTCTATAAAGAGAAAATATATCACGAATTTTCTATATAGAAAATTTATAATCAATATTTTATAAAGAGAAAACTTATCGAAAATTTTCTTTAAAGTAAAAAATAATTATCGAGACATTTTCTATAAAGAAAAGTTTTCTAAAAAAGGAAAAATAATCGCGAAATTTTCTACAAAGAGAAAAATTATAGCGAATTTTCCATAAAGAGAAAAATTATCGCGAAGTTTTCTATAAAAAGAAAAATTATTTTTATGAATTAGTTTTGTGATAATTTTCTACAAAAAAGAAAATTTAGTGAAATTCTTTTATAAAAAGGAAACTTAGTGAAAAATTGCTATAAAATTTAGTAAAAATTTCCTATAAAAAGTGATAATTTAGTGCAAATTTTCTATAAAAATTTAAAAATTACAGAAAATTTTCTACAAAAATTTAAAAAATTGATTGAAAGTTTTCTATGAAAAGAAAATTTATCGTAAATTATCTTAAAAAAAAAATATTCTATAAAAAAGAAATTTAGTAAAAAGTTTGTGCAAATTTTATATAAAAAAGACAATTTTTCGAAAGTTTTCTAAAAAGAAAAACAAAATTTTGTGAAAATTTTCTATAAAAAAATAAAACTTTGTGCAAATTTCCTATAAAAAGAGAATATTTTTTGAAAACTCTATAAAAAGATAATTTTGTGAAAATTTTTTATAGCAAAAGGAAATTTTATGAAAACTTTCTATAAAAAAATTTTCTATAAAACAAATATAAAACAAATTTTTCTGTTTTTTTTTTCTCCAAAATTTATAAATAATAAAATTCTTTTTTTCCAATTTTTATATAATTTTTTTTCAAAACTTTCTAAAAAGAAAATTTATCGCAAATTTTCTATAAAAGGAAAATTTATCGCAAATTTTCTATAAAAAGAAAATTTATCGCAAATTTTCTACTAAACGGAAATTTAGTGAAAATTTTCTATAAAAAAGATATTTTTGCGAAAATTTTCTATAAAAAAATAAAATTTTGTGAAAATTTCCTATAAAAAGAGAATATTTTTTGAAAAATTTCTATAAAAAGATAATTTTGTGAAAATTTTTTATAGCAAAAGGAAATTTTATGAAACTCTATAAAAAAATAAAATTTAATGAAAATTTTTTATAAAGCAAATATATCGCAACTTTTCTATAATGGTTTTTTTTTTCAAAATTTATAAATAATAAAATTCTTTTTTTTCCAATTTTTATATAATTTCTTTTTCAAAACTTTCTAAAAAGAAAATTTATCGCAAATTTTCTATAAAAAGAAAATTTATCGCAAATTTTCTATAAATAGAAAATTTATCGCAAATTTTCTATAAAAAGAAAATTTATCGCAAATTTTCTATAAAAAGAAAATTTATCGCAAATTTTCTATAAAAGCAAAATTTATCGCAAATTTTCTATAAAAAGAAAATTTATCGCAAATTTTCTATAAAAAGAAAATTTAACCAAATTTTCTCTGAAAGGAATATTCAGTGAAAATATTATAAAAGAAGAAAATTTATCGTAAATTTTCTATAAATAGAAAATTTATCGCAAATTTTCTTCAAAAAGAAAATTTATCGCAAATTATATTTAAAAAGAAATTCTTCTACAAAAAGGAAATTTTGTGAAAATTTTCTATAAAAAAGATATTTTTGCAGAAATTTTCTATAAATTTTGTCTTTTTTTTAAATAAAACTGAAAATTTTCTATAAAAAGAGAACATTTTATGAAAATTTTCTATAAAAAGAGAAAATGTTTTGAAAATTTTCTATAAAAAGGGAAAATATTGTGAAAATTTTCTACAAAAAGACAATATTGGGAAAATTTTTTATAACAAAAGAAAGTTTAATGAAAATTTTCTACAAAAAAAATAAAATTTAATGAAAATTTTCTATAAAGTAAATATATCGCAATTTTTCTATAATGTTTTTTCAAAAATTTATAAATAATATAAATTTTCTTCCAATTTTTCTGTAATTTTATTTTTTCAAAACTTTCTAAAAAGAAAATTTATCGCAAATTTTCTATAAAAAGAAAATTTATCGCAAATTATCTATAAAAAGAAAATTCAACCAAATTTTCTATAAAAAGTAAATTCAGTGAGAATTTTCTATAAGACGAAGATTTATCGCAAAATTTCTATAAAAATAAAATTTAAATAAAATTAAAATAAAATTTATCCCAAATTTATTTATCACTAATTTTCTATAGAGAGATTTATAGAAAATTTTATATACATCGAAATTTTTCAGAAAAAAAAACTATGGCAAATTTTCTATAAAGAGAAAATTTGTTGGCAAAATTTACATTAAAAAAATTATCGTTTTTTTTTTTTTTTTGAAAATTGAAAATTTATAAATCACTGTATTTTAGATTACAAACATTACAACAAAATCAATTCCACCGACTTCCAATTTACTGGCTAATAGCTGCAAAAAAATTTACCATAAGGAATTATTACACACAAAAATGGACCGACCATACACATATTTCTGATGGCATAGCTTACGTTACATATTCCCTTATTTTTTCTAGCTTTTATTCTTGCAGGTTTGTTGAGAAAAAAAGTTTATTGAAAACATATAAAAGTTAAAAATTGATAATTGCTAAAATTGCAATCAATAAAACATGACGGCGGTGGTGGTAAAAATCTTGTTATAAAAGTGTTTTTTGTTGACTTCTGGCCTGTAAATGAAAGTTTATAAATTGAACTAAAAAAAATTCTGAAAAAATCCAATTGTAAAATATTGTAAGCAAAGTGAAACACGTCAAACATTTTACTTGTTCAAAAGCAAAAAAAAAAGTTTATTGAATTTAAAAACTTCTCTTCTGCGAAACCTGAAACTGAAAAGTTTCAATTTATTTTTATATTAATACAATTTTTAAACTTTTAGTAAAGCCTAAAAATATGCTTTAACTTTTAAAATAAAAGTATGCAAAACTTTTTATACTTAAAAAGTTACCTTAACACGTGCAACATTTTAATTTTTTAAATTTAGTTTCTAAGCCAACTAAAAGTATGTTACAAAATTTGTAAATATTTTATAAAACAAAGTTTCATATATAATTTGCATATACAAACTTATACATATAATCTAACAAGTGGATAGAGCACTTCAGACTATAATTAGTAATTAAACATTTTGTGGTGGATTATGGTTATGAGTTTTATACATATAAATGCATTTTTGAAATCAAAATTACATCACTGCTATAAATTCTATTCATATAAAATAATTATTAATATAATTCTCATAATACTGAATATAAAAAAATTTACTGTCTGTCATTTATTATATATTAAAAACACATACTATGCAAATAACTCAATTACATATATAACGGGAAAAAGTTTTTGCCTTTTTTTACTAATGCAAGCAATATAATTTTATGATTTACAACATGTTTCTTTTTTGTAACAAGCAAAAGTTATATATTATTTACTAAAGCATACTATTAGGGGCTTATATTGTCGCTATCAAATATTACACGTTGTATTTATATATCACTTATTCCTTTTTTAATAATTTTACTAATTTAAATAAATGTTTAAATAAAAGTATAAATAACTAAATATGAAATGTCAATTATTAAATATAAATAAAATTAATTTTTTATATAACAAGAAAAAAAAATTTTTTTAACGGAAAATATTGTTTGTTAAGTGGGGATTTTTTTATTAATTCAGTGGAAATAAATACACAATAATTTGTTATTAAAAAAATATATGTAAAATTGTGAAAATTATTATAAATTGTTTAAAATGAAATAAAACTTAATGTTCTTTAATTTTAGAGTAAAATTCGAAACCTTTAAAATCAAGTCAATTTCAATGACGTTACAAACAAAGAATAACTTTTATTAATACGTATTTAAATGGGAAAAAGATATTATTTTTTTTATTTTTATTATTCTTAATTTTTTTTATCAAAAATATATTTTTAATATTAAAATCATTATTCGGTTATAACTTGGCTAACATCGAAAAAGGAAACACAAACAAATCACAAAATCTTTCCTCTATAAACAAAAAAGAAAGATTTTTAATATGAAAATCTTAAAACAGGTGTAACATGTCTTACACGCATTTAAATCGAAAAAAGACATTATTTTATGATCACAAATTTTTCTCTCGAGAATTTATTTTTTCATTCTAAATTCGCTGTAACTTTGCTAAAACTTGTTTAACTTAAATTAAATAAATTAAACTTAAATTGTGATCACTCATTTTTCTCACTCGCAAAACCTAATCTGTAATCGGCTGTAACTTTGCCGAAACGAATTTAAATCGAAAATTAATGTTGATATCTCAAAAAGATATTCAGGCCGATATAATAAGATCATCTCATCGTTCCATATTGTGACGTTATAAATGATATTTTGTTTAGTGTTATATCCTCTAGCTTTCAACCAATTTGCAAAGTGATGACACAATTGTTTTAGTTAAATTTTTTTTTTTTTTTTTTTTTGATATACATATGTACATTAGTGAGCATCGCGAACAAATGTTGCAAATATGCTCCTCTAGAAATGAAGATTATTATGCTCTTATATGAGTCCTAAAATATTACATCTTTAAAACACCTCTAAAAATATAGATTTCTTTCAACAGCATTGTCAAAATTTTCATTATAAGAAATCTAAATTCAAAATATAATATATATATATATATATATATATATATATATATATATATATATATATATGTATATATATATATATGTATATATATATATATATATATATATATATATATATATATTATAGCACATTGATATATATTATAGCACATGAAATTTTATATATTTTGCACATCTTGCAACATATATATGGGTTTTAAGGTACCATTAGAAGATTATAGATAATTAACTCTTTAGCAGCAAAAGCACCAATTTTATACATTTGTCTCCATAAATTTCAAATCAGCAAATTTTGAAAATAAGTTTTATGTAAAGATTTATTATACTAAAAAATCAAAGAATTTATGTAAAATAAAATAAACTATTTTAAAACCGCGGTAATTGCCTAATAGAAGGGAGTCCTTGAAATTTGAATGCTGTTTTGCACGTATTAATAGTTTTTATGATAAACGTTTACATTATTACATTTATTTTTTCAACTAATCATTAATTTGCCACAAAAATTAACTTAACCTGGTGTGGACCGGTGATCAAAAATATTAAATTTGTTACTAAAGAGTTAAATTACTGCATAATTAATATTTAAGAACAAGTTAGGGTGCTATATTCGCCTGTGCCGTGTATTATATACCGTTCACCCGTATTGAGATGTGTTGTTTGAAACACTAAAAACCTTAAATAAATTTGCATTTTCATATATAGCTGAAATAGAATAAAGATTTTATAAATCATTATATCTCTAAATATATTATAAAAATAAGTTTTTGTGTTTATTTGTTTGTTTATCAATCACGTCTAAACGGCTAGACCGATTTTCATAACACGCAGATATTACTAGTACCATAGCTGATTATAGCCTTTGTTATATTTCGATTGGACGTTACATCCACATTTTATGACTACTTTAAAAAAACTATTTTTTCAATTTTCTTGCACTTTAGAATTTTATAGGTTATATTGGATCTTATTTTACAACTACTTTTTTAAAACTCTCAAATAAGATAAATCTGACCATATAAAGCAAATATTCATTATGGAATATCTAAGAAACCTTTATCCTATCATATCGCTTTGATAAAATGAAAATAGGCCGTATAGGTCCATAGGGGGAGAAGTAGCACCCATACAAAGAAGATATAAATTTTCTCATCTAAAGGACTATTACAGTGAGTCTTAAAAAAATTTAAAAGTAATTTTCATATCAAATTTCGAATAGGATGAATAGGCCCAGAGGTAGTAGTAGCTCCCATATAAAGTAAACATTAGTTGTCGCATCAAATAGAGTAGCGAAGCGCATCGGTAAAAGCTAGTAAAGAACAAACTTAATACTTTGGAATTTTACAAAACTTCGCAAATATTTAAGTGATTATATCAATCACTTCTGTGCAGAACACACATTTTATAAGTGTAAGACAATATTTAATTAAACAAGTTAGTGCGCTATATTTAGCTGTGCCGAACTTTTCCTACTCTTCAACAGTTTACGCCTTAAAGTATGCTTTCATATTTTCTCATTTATGCTTACAAAAATAATAAAATTTTTTTCGAAACTAGGAAAATGTAAACACAAAGTTAAACTATCATAGCTTTTTTAAAGAAAATAAATACAACAACACTGATAGCTTCTAATGACTACTAAATTTATATACATATATTGGTATGTATATACATGCTTATACAAAAAACAACAGCAACACTGAATCACTGCAATTCTTCTATTTCCAACTAAGATACGTCCAAACATACATAAAAAATGTTTGCGAGTATGTATATACAATCAAGCATTACTGCTTGCTTATACAAAAAACAACAACTCTGAAATTCATTGCAATGCTTTCTATATATATTTGTGTGTGTATATTTTTAATAATTTTATCACATTTTTGCCTATAACTCGGTTGTTTATGGACCAATATGGTTAATTATAAAAACCGAAATTTTAGAAGGATATTTACAACAGATTTGTACGAAAACAAATTCTGAAGCTTATATAGAACCTTCACAAAGTCCAAAAATGTGTTTTGACCAATATCTTAGTTATTAGTGAACCGATTTTCTTTCGCAAAAACATTCCAAAAAAGATTCCGAACTTTCTGTACAAAAACGAAGTCGCTAGCTTTTTTTTGTGATATCTTGGCCATTAATGCACCGATTTTGTTCATTTATACTAGTGTCATTCTAATGAATATTCCCTATGATTTAATGTATAAAGTATTAATATCCGATAAAAGGGCTTTCTAAAAAGTGATTTCAACAGCCAGATGGGCGAATGAAAAGATGGACAACGTTATATCGACTTCTCTATCAATAAGGATGCAGAAAATGTATACTTTTTGTGGTCTTAGATGAATATAGTAGAAATTACAAATGTAATGACAAACTTATATATACCCTTTACACTTGCGGTAAAAAGTTTAAAAAGGGTATGGTAGAAAATTTATGGACCGATTTGACTGATTTTAAAAAATCGAAATTCGAAAAAAATACTTGCGATGGATCTATGTAAAAATGAAGACCTTAACTTATATAGGAGCTTCAAGAAATCTAATAACGCGTTTTGGCCTATAACTCGGTTAATACTGGATCCAATTTTCCAGCACAAAAATGGTTAAAGAAATTTCCGATTTTTCTGTGAAAGAACGAGGTCTCCAGCTTACATATGGTGCTTCAAAAAGTTGAGAAAACCGAACATGCCTTAGTTTATTGCTGTTGTTTTTCCGTATCCATTAAAATAACAATTATAAGGGAGCCAAATATTAAATAAATAAGAAAAGAGGTTTGCTAATAACTCGGCTGTTTATAAACCGATTTGATTGATTAAAAAAAAACTAATTCGAGAAAAATACTTGTGATCGATCGAACCAAGTCCGTAGCTTATTTAGGACTTGAATAACGGTCAAAAACGTGTTTTGACGATATCTCTGTAACTAATGGTCCAACTAAGTTTATTTCTTCAGCGAAAAAATTAAAAAAATAACAATTATAAGGGAACCAAACATTAAATAACTAAGAAAAGAGGTTTGCTAATAAGTCGGATGTTTATGAACTGATTGATTTAAAAAAACCGAATTCAAGAAAAATATTTGCGATCGATCGAACCAAGTCCGCAGCTTATTTAGGACTTTAATAACGGTCAAAAACGTGTTTTGACAGATATCTCTGTAACTAATGGTCCGACTAAGTTTATTTCTTCAGCGAAAAAATTAAAAAAAAATTTGCGATTTGGCTTTGAAAAAACCGGTTTTAAAAACTGGGTTTTCTTTAAGTATCTCCGCTATTTTTGAAGCTTCTAGGTAATTAGGCGTTATTATTATTTGCCTGCTCTATATTACATAAATAAGTACTCAATAGTATAATAATTCCCCGTAACACAGTAATACTGCAATCACTTGGATCAGTTAGCTAGAACGCTGGATTAACGCTCAGAAGGTTGTTGGATCAACCCCATTCTGATGCTATTAGTTTTTTTTTAACAAAATGTCTAAAAAGATATTTTAAACTAAAAAAGTTTTTATAACTTATAACTGAGTACGGCGTTGGTCATTAAAAACAAATGGTTAATTTGTGTCCAAGTTCAAATCTCACTGACGGTAAAATTTTTTGTTTTATTTTTATTTTCGTTTAGGTACATATTTTTGAGCACCCTTAGAGTCTAAAAATAACTACATGAATTTGTGGACAACTCAAACAAAAAATAACTAGTTATTCAGGCAAAAAAATATGTATTTTATTTTTGTTTTCAATTTTACCTGCTGGCTTACCAGGAAAGCAAAGTTTTTGTTGGGATGTTATAATTTTTTTTATTAAAAGTTAAAAACTGTATACACTGTTGATCGAAAACCATATATCTAATTAGAGGTATTTTAAAAATGATCCAGCTCATTTTTATTAATCTTTAATTTTAGGAGGGTATATTTGCAAAATGTTTTGTCCCCATACAAATTGATGCATTTTAATGTTTTATACTCTATAGCAAGTTGTATTATTAAATTTATTACGATATAAATATAATAATGATCATATGTCATTATGAACCTTCGTGATGATATAATTACATCTGTCCATACGTACGGCACAAGAACAAATTTATGTCAATATTTTCTTATTCTTGTATTATATTCGCAAATATCCATAATATCATACACAATGGATCAAATTTCCATTATAAAACTGCATAGACTTCTTTATTTAAATTTGCTATTTTAATAAAAAGTTAAATATTAAAAAACGCTATTGAAAATGTGTGAACAATTTTATTTGGTCTATATTTTGTTATAGTTATACTGAATTTTGCAATATTTGCGAAAAATAGTCCACGATATAAATAAAATAAAAAATGTAAAAAATTTTTAAACTTTTCCAAATATATTTATATTTAGCTCGTAATCTAGCATTTCTCATAGTGCTATATATTGAATATATCATTTATATTCAAACAACACAATAAACTTACTTCTCATAAAAAAAACCTTGGTCATACATATATGACTCAAACATGTTACAATAGTTTTTGACATTAAAAATTCTATTGAGCAAAAACGAAAAAAAAAGATGGATAAAATAAAACTTATATAAAACTAAAATATCTTGCTTTCTAAGCAGACTCTTAAATAAAGTTAGACAATGTACGCTGCACAGTGGTTCCAAAACACTTTTTTTAAATAAATCTGTAACTTGTGAACCGTTAAAAATATCTCTATAAAATTTCACCTGGCAAGACGCGAGGTGTTTTCGAGTTGATTTGAAGGAGCTGGTCAGGGGAAACCTCTAAAGTTGGCCATTACAGGTAGGCAATTTTCTTTAAAAAATCGTCAAAAATTCATTTATGATTCGACGAAAAAAAAAATTACATATAGATAGCACAAAAAATACATGTGTCTCTTTTAATTTAAGGATATTTAGGTGGAAATAAATTTTTCACCTGTTTTGAGTTTTTTTTGACTTGGCGTGCCAATATTTTTTAAATATGGGTAGACTTTCAAGGTTGATCATCTCGGTTATGCAATTTTTTTAAAAAGTCGCCAAAAATTCATTTGTGATTTGATAGAAAAAAATTTACATATAGATAGTACAAGACAAAAACGCTTACGTGTTGTTTGAGTTATTTCTTTTTTTTTTTTTTTTTTTTTTGATTTGGCAGGCTCAATATTGGGCCTGCCACATCATTGGATTTCTTACAAAATCCTAAATAATATTGCTGCAAGAATCTTATAAATATGTGGACTCGGTAAAAAGTTATATTAATCTGAAGTTGGAACTTTAAAAAAATTTCACCTGAAAAACTTTAAATTTAAAATTTAAGTATATTCTTCGAAACAATATTAAAAAAATTTAAACGAGTAGAGATATTTAAAGGTAATTTTGACACAATATAGATAGAGTTGTTTTAAATCAGGAAATTAAAAACACATACACTCTTTTGTACCAAAACCCCAAATGCAAACCCGGAAAAAATGTAATTTAAAAATTTACCTTTTCCATTCAAATGGACACACTCTTGTTATAAGAGACGTCCATCAAAAAATAATTTTTGTGTGTTTATCCAATGTATGGAGTTATTTAATTAACGTAATTTTTGTTTGATCCCAGCTTTGCGATTTGATAATTTTACAAACAAATTTAAAAAAAATTGTGGAAAATTGACAAAGTTTGGATAGGGCTTATATGAAGACCATTGCACCGAGGGCCCTCGGGTTTACATCACACGCATTTACATTATAATTCCTTTTAAAAATATGAAAAAATTATATGGGCCAGGAAAAAAAGTAAATTTTATGAGTAAAAAAATATTTTCAACTTTTTTTAAAAATCCAAAAAATATTACATTTGTTTAAAGTTCTAACTTCAGATTAACATAACTTTTTATCTAATCTGTATGTTTATACGGTTCAATATTATGTAGAATTTTGTAAGGAATCGGATGAACATTAAAAAAATGTAGCCAATATTGAGCCCTCCAAGTTAAAAAATCTAAAAAAATAAGGCTAAAAATGAGTGAAAAATTTATTTCGTTCTAAATATCTCTTAAAATAACATACACATGTAGGCATATTTTTTTGTAAGGATTTACAAGGATTATCTATATGTAAATTTTTTTTCTGTCAAATCATAAATAAATTTTTGACGATTTTTAAAAAAAATTGCATACCCGAGATGACCAACTTTGGGGGTCTACCTTCTCCCCTCTTGACCCGCTAGGAATATGTGTTCTTTCAAATCAACTCAAAAAAGTCTCATCTATGGCCATAGAAAATTTCATTGAGATATTTCTGTAGTTTTATAAGTTACAGAATTATTAAAAAAAAAAACAAAAATAAAAGTTTTATAACCACTATGCGCTGTCAATTACATTTTGCATACTTATACAAGTATAACAATTTTTTAAAAATAATTTAAAAAAAAAGATTGTAAGTGTAACTGACAGTTTACAATATTATTAAGTTAATATAAGTTGGAAATCTATTGACATAAAGTCACAAATATTTAGTGAATTTTTTAGGAATAAATTTTAGTTTTTAGTTTAAAATTTAGTGTTAAATAAAATTTTAGGAGATAATTTTATTAAGCCTTCAATTGTTGACTAGTTTTCAACAGCATTTAAAATTTTTTAAAACATTAAAAGTCTTAGTGTTGTATTAAGCTGACGATTTTTTTAACCTTCGTATAATTTTTTTTAATATCCTAACTAGAGTGCAAGTTTTCACGGATTTATTATTATTATTATTTTTTTGTTTTTTAATAACTTACTTACTTGTTAAAAAAGAAGTAATAAATGCGTTTTTTTAGAAAGCTGATATTTAAAAATATCGAAACATTCTCGAGAATTTCGCTCATGAAAACCGCAAAAATCAGCTTATAAATGGCGGAAATATCGGCTTTTTGCAGCCCATCCATAAGATTCAAATTTCGTTTCCCAATTTACATAAAAATTGTAGAAATTATTGGACTTTATCTTTAACAACTTAATAAAATTTTCCATATATTATTAATTTTTGCGCCAGAAAATATGCTCTAAATACAACATAAAATACTTTGATTTAAAATATATGAAGAGTAGAGGGCGGATTTTCATGCATTTATTTTTTTAAAATCACATTTATGGGATTTTAAAAATTTACACTTACACATGTGTATATTTTTAAAATTATTAGTGCATATTATAAATTTTATTTAAAAAAATAAATGCGCAAAAATAACAGCGAAAAAAATAAATGCATAAAAAAACACTTTTCCAAGAGAAGAGACATTAGTTATGTGCAGAGGGCAGATTTATTTATTTATTTTTAATAAACCCCTAAAAATGTTTTTAAAATATTTAAACTTAAATACATAACTGCATAATTTCAAATGTTTAGTTCATATTAAAAATTTTTTAAAATATATTTTAATGACTTATTTAAAAAAAAATACTATAATTCCAAACTGCTTATACAGAAGTTTAAGTTTAAAATCAGGGACCATAGATATTATGTCAGTTATCATTAAAGTCAGAGGACAATAGTTATTTTATGATATATATTTTTGTGAGCAGAAAATTAAATTTATTTTGTAATTTAAAAAAAAAAAAAACTTTTTTGTGGCGATATTTTTTTTTTTTTTTTTTTTGTTTCTGCGATTATTTTATTTTGATGTTTCTTTCGCTTTCGGTTTTTTTTTTTTTTTTTTTTTTTTTTTGTTGTGTTTTACAATTATTTTTAGCATACGAATTTGATATTTATTAGAAAAAAGAAATAAAAATCACAAAATAACTTTTATTTTTACTTCAAAAAATAAAAATCACAAAATAAATAAATTGTATTTTTATTAAAAAAAATCTTTTTAATGCTTTTCTGTGCATTACTGAGTTTTTTTTTTATTAAACAAATACTTTTTTATGGCGATTTCTGCGTTTCTTTTTTTATTATTTTTTTTTTTTTTTTTTTTTTTTTTTTTTTTGGGTTACGATTTTGGTGAATTTCATTATATTAAAAAATAGTATATTAAGAATAAAAAGACGCAGTTAATATAAAAATTGTATTAAAACATTTCTCATATTCAAAAATAGTATTTTAGTAGTTTTTTTCAGATTTGATAATTTTCTTTTTCGTTTTGGTGGTTTTTTTCATTTCAGTGTTTTTTTATTTTCGTTTTGGTTTTTTTTTGGGTTTTACAATACTATATGCAATATAAGAATAATCAGCAAATAACTTTGATATTTCTTAGGAAAAAGAAAAATTACAAATTAAGTTTTATTTTTGCTCCAAAAAATAAAAATCATAAAATAAATTGTATATTTATAGGAAAAAATGGTATTAAAAAGAATTAAAACTGAAAAAACGCTAAAATTAACTAATTAAAGTTATTTTATTTTTTTTATTATTCTTTTATTAAAAAATAGTATTTTTGTTGTTTTTCCTTCGTTTTAATGATTTTTTTTGATTTAACACTTTTTTGTTCATTTTATAACTTTTTTCAGCTTTTGGCTTTTTATTTCCGGTTTGGCGGTTTTTTTTGAGATTTACAATACTATTTTTCAAAATATGAGATGTTAAAAAAATAATGTCTTTCATAAAAATCACAAAACACATTTCATTTCTGCTCAAAAAAATTAAATTCATTAAATAAATTTAATTTTCGCTCAAAAGACAAAATAATTTTTTGTGAATCACAATTTTGCTTTTTTTCTTATATTGAAAAAAAGTATAGTGATTTTTTTCAGTTTCAACGATTTTTTATTTCGGCGTTTTTTATCCGGTTTGGTGATTTTTTTTTCCTTTTTTGGAGTTTTATTTTCGTTTTTACTGTTTTTCTTTTTTTTTGTGTCTTTTACTAGTACTATTATATAAGAAAAAAATGGCAAATAATGTTTTTGTTGAAAAATCAAAAATCAAAATATTTCTGCTTGAAAAATTTTAAAATAAATTTTATTTTTGCTCAAAAAACACAAATTTAAAAAGCATCGCATTTTATGTAACACGAATTCATTAGTTTTCCTTCATTTAGTTATACATGCTTCTTATGTTTAAATATACAAAAGTATCAGTTTTTTTAGTGCCTGTTTAAAATACTAAAAGTGACTAATAAATACCTTGAAATACTGAAATAAAAATTCCTCTTCCTTAGAAAAAATTAAAGCATACTTTTAAGCTATATATGTTTTTAAAATGTTTTAATTTTTCTAAATTAATTACAAATTAAAAATAAATAACACTTGTCTTTCATTTATTCTAATTTAAATCGAATTAAAACATTTATTTTTTCATTTTTTTTTTTTTTTTTTTTTGTTTTCCTCTCTGCCTCATGTTACACATTATTTATATTGCACTTTATATGTTATTGTTTTTATTATTTTCCCTTAACATTTTTCACTTTGTAACAGTTTGATTGTCATTTACTGAAAATTACATTAAATGTAACACTTAGTGACATTTTTATAAAATGTAAACGGTGGAATAACATCACATACATAAACACATATCTATTCTATATGGGTCATTATCAAAAATTTTTAAAGTGGTTGAAACTGACTTTAATCTTTAATAAGTTTTGTGTTAATACTATTTTAAGCAAACTTGTTACAGATCTGAACTCACAAGAGTGATTGTTGCTCAAAGTTCAAAAACTTAGAAAAAGGTCTAAAAATTACTTAACTTTTTCCTATTCTTCTACACTTTTTGCTCGCCCAATTATGCCTTTTGATTTTAATTGATCTTATATAAGCTAATTGCACTTTGTGGATAAATTCTGCACTATTCTTGTTATTGTGTAGACTTTTAACATTTAAATAAAGGGTAGTCTAGCTTTGATGACAAATTCTTTTAATTTTAAAAATTTTGTGGGGTTTTTTTTTTTGAACAGGGCTCGTGCGCCTCACCACATAATACAAATTTTGAAATAGGGTTTAATACTTATTGTAATTATGCGTATTTTCTGCTATAACTCGCCAATATGCCCGTAATAGTCAACTTAGTAGATAGTCTCAAAGTTTGGCAAACAAGAGCGAAAATTTTTAAAAAAAGTCAGTTTTTCACGAAGCACACTCACAGTTTTTAATGGAATAGCATAGATTATTGCGTGAACTTAGCTTTTTGTAATTTTACACAATAAAATCAAAGCAGTATTAAAAAAACTTATTAAAAAAATTTTATTGTCTTTTTGAAAATTTCACAAATATTGAAGTTTTTGCTTTTTGTATTTTTATATATTAGTAGCAAAATGCAATTTCTACAATACCTGCATTATAAATATAGGAATGGCGATAAGTATAATTGATTGGAACCATAAATTCAAGTCAAATGTCATTGATAGTTGAAAACGGGACACTTTTGTCAAAATTAATTTTTCTAAGGCATGGACAGCACTAAATTGACTATAACTGGCATAATTAGGTGGCGTTTGTAATGCTTAACGGAAATGTAGAGACGCATCAACAAATTCCGAAAGATACAAATTTCATGGTTCAAAAAAAAAATAGTTGGTTTAAAAAAGGATTACAATATTAAATAGCATTTCTCTTAAAACACTCTAATAAAATATATTTTCGTATAATATATAGACAAATAACTCAAATTCGATCCACATTTTTTCCAAAATTTTTAAAGAACGAGATTTTTATTATAATGAAAATTTTTAAATTTTACTAGAAAACCGTAAAATATGCCACACATTTTTTGGCATATTTTACAAATACCATCAAATATTGAAAATATCATACATTTGTTTGAAATAATAGTAGTTTTTGACATTACGTGTAATTTTCATAAGAATTTTATATATTTATATATATATATATATATATATATATATATCTTAATCTTTACAAGTAGAAGTTTATCTATAATTCTTGTGAAAATTACACGTAATGTCAAAAACTACTGTTATTTCAAAAAATGTATGATATTTTCAATATTTGATGGTATTTGTGTGGCATATTTTACGGTTTTCTAGTAAAATTTATATATATATATATATATATATATATATATATTCTTTTTGAAGGCATAAAATCTTAAATTTTTAATAATGGCCCATATACATACATATTAATGCAAGGATGAGAAATTCTAAGGTAATATGAATTTAAATTTAATAAAATATTTAAACTGTATTAAGTTTAAAATCCATAAAATATAAATTTTAATATTATATTTCAAATTATCAAATTTCCATCCCTGATACATAAATATATGGTATAGTACATAATGTATATAAATATATGTATATAGTAAAGATGACCTTTGTAATTTCATATATGTATGTGAGTTTAATACAAATACTCTAATCTATATTTATGTGTATTAAGAATACAGATTAGACAATAACCATATAAATCAACAACCATAAAAACAATACTTGCTATAATAACGTTTGTTTAATTTGTTTATACAATTGTATATATATATGTATACATTTGGGTGGATCCAAAATGAAATGTATCAAAGTTTCCAAATCTAGCTAGCGAAAGGATAAGGATCTTAAAACATAGCACATTAGGGTAGAGACGGCAAAATTGGCGCTTAATTCAAGGAAGGTGTAAAGCGCATTATGTATAGTTTTGTTGTAATAATTAGATTAATTAGTTAAATAAATACTTTCTGGATTTATGAATATTTTTTTATCCTAAACCACTATCCGTCCGGCAGTCTGTATATCAATAACCAATATTTGAAATAATATGTAGTTCATCATTTTAAATATAACCTAATGAAATTTGCTACATAAGGTTTTCTTGAGCACGTTAAAATTGGTTATAATCGAACCATTATTTCATTGAGCTACCATATAAAATTTTTACCGAAAATGGGTCAAACGCTTATAAATATCCTAAATATGTTTGTGTTTCCACATATTTTTTAACAGCTGGGTTTTGCGTAAACAAAAATCATACCATTAAATTTTGTGAGCATCGCTACAAAAATGACCATAGCTCCCTTATAAGACCCCCTCTCGAAAATCACTTTCGAGCTCATAATTCCTTTATATAAAGATAAAATTAAGATAAAATTAAGTACAAATAAAATATATTTAAGTACCTGTCTTACAGTTAAATTTCACAAAGATCAAATCATAATTGACTATGGCTTCCATATAAGGACCTGTCACGCCTATGCCAATTTAAAATTATTTAAGGTGATTTAATAAGGCAAACCTTGCACGATTGGAACTTTCTTATATGTTTTCAATATTTTTGTAAAATTCTGTTTAGATTTATTTTTAAATAAACTAAATAAATAAATTAAATAGACTTTAATTTTAAATATACAATATTTTAATTATTCCTCAGAAAACAAGCATATTTTCATTGGATTTTTTTTTTTAAATATTATTTTTTCTCCAAAATCGCAAAAAATCCGCAAAATGGGTTTTTTGTTTTTTTTTAATTTTCATACGTTAAAAATACAAAATTATATTTTCACCCAAGTTCTTCTAAAAACTCTTTGAATTTCTGTATAAAAGTAAAAAATGCCTGACTTTAAATCGTGTAAAAAAATTTTAAAAATATGTATATAAAAAATTTTACATATGCTTTACAACTCCATTGTAAAAAACTGCTTTTTATTGAAACAAAACGTAAATGTATTAACTTGAAAAAGTTCGTTGTACAGTTTTTTACAACTATAATTAAAAATAGTAAAAAGCTGTGACTTTGACGGCGCACAACATGGAGAGTGAATGATGCTTTATTATACCCTTCACCACCATAGGTGGTTGGGTTATAATGCGTTTGTGCTGACGTTTGTAACGCACAAAAAAAAATCATCCAACACCCACCTTAAAGTATAAATAATCACTCAAAATCACTTTTTGAGTTGATCTAACGATGTCCTTCCTTCCATCCGTCCATCTGGCTGGCTGTCCATGTGCATAAAGTACAGGTCGCTATTTTGAAGATAATTCAATGAAATTTGGCACGTAGGACATGACGCAAGGACGAAGCCTATTGAAATTGGTTATGATCGTTCCATTATTTCACCTAGCCCCCATACAAATGTCCTCCCGGAATAGGGGTTTAACGATTATAAACGCCTTATATATAACAATATTGTAATGAAATGCAGTGTAAGGAAGTTATGTATAAGTTTTAATCTTAGTGCCAAATTTCATGAAAATCGGTCCATAATTGACTATAGCACCCATATAAAATCCTCTACCGAAAATCACTTCAAAGTGAATAAATCACATACACATGTTCAAGTTCAAGTTTATATTCGATACAAATAAGTTTTATATGAGTAGAAATTATAGTAACAAATTTTATGAAGATCGCTCCATAATTTACCATAGCTACCATATAAGACCACTTTCGGGAATCAACCTAAAATGCATAAATTCATATAAATGTTAGTATTAATGTAATATCCTGTATTCGTATATTTTATTTTACACTTAATAAAAGTATCGTTCCATAATTGTACACATGTCTAATATGAGATTCCTCCACGAATTTTGATTTACATGCACAATTGTGTGGGGTATCATATAGTCGGGCTTGACCGACTATATCTTTCTTACTTGTTTTATCTATTTTTACCTATAATCAATTACTTTTAAAAAATATTAATTTTTTTTCGCCATTTTTCTCAATTTCACCCGTCTATGCGTCGCAAATTTTCATTTGACTTGCAAACATCGATAACATTTATTTTGAGCCACTCTAATATTTATACTCATGTGTGCGTGTGTGTATGTGTGTATCAATAGAAAATTTGATATTTTAGCTGTCACAATTAATGCTTCAAGTCATATTATGTGGTATATTGAATTAATTAAATGCCTTTAGGTTTGTAATTATAATTATTTACATATGTATTCACATAAATATATGTATATAAATACAAATGTATGAATGCTTATATGTAAATTATGCTTCTAGCTATATTTGTCTTTGTAATCAATATTATTACAATTTTATTCAATTATTAGAAAATGTTTATTAAGCATCATATATATTGCACATGCAAACACCCTGACACAGGTGTTATTTAAGTTGAGTGATTGGAAATTTACACAGTTATTTGATGAAAATTTATTTTATTAATTTTAAGTGTGTAAACAATGTGCAAACAAATTCCTAGCTTTTAATAAAGACAAAGGGAGAAAAAAATAAATGCATGCAAATAGTTATAAAAATTAAACCAATGGGTGAATCTTTTTGAAGTATTCCTTTTATTAAAGTTTATTATATTCAAGATTTAAATTTAAAATAAATAAGTGGTAGCATTATATACGGCTGGGTCGAATGTTTTCTATCCTTCACAAAATCTGTGTTGCACGAATATACAAATTCATTAAAACTTTAATTTTATTAAATTATATTTTTCTTGTATTTACAACCCAGCAAAAAAAAAAATAGAACATTCAAAGATGTCAATAAGATTCTGAAATTGTAATCCAGAAGTAGTGTAAATTCGAATCGTTTCCAATGAATTTAGCATAGGCTTGTCATAGGAAGGTGTTCTCTTTTTTGATATCATTCACTCATGTTTATCGTGACATGTAAAATTGATTTTTTTTATGCATGTACTTATTTATCAATTTAATTTTTATATAAACTAAATATTTTTTAATAAAAAAATATGCATAACAATATTTTTCACTTGAATAAAATAGTTAAGTAACAAGTATTTATAAATTCTCAACGTTTTATATCAGAAAAATGTATCTGAATCGCTTTTCAATAACATCATTGTCTGATGTTTATATAAATTCTTAAGCACAAAAAACCGTACACTTAGTGAAATTTGGAAGTAAATGAAAAAGTACTTCCTTAAAAATTACCTATTTATTTTTGCTGGAAAATATCGTGAATTTATCAAACTACACTTATTCATTAAAATAAAAAATTTTTCTGAAAAAAATAAACGCAATTAAATAAATCTTAAAGTATGGTTTCATATGCATATTATCTCTTATTAAAATTTTTGGTTTGGTGCAAGTATGCCATTGGAAACTTGTAATCTAAAGAGTTCCCGAAAATTGTTTTCTTGGGCATATGACTTGGAAGATAACTAAGATTATCTTTGTTGAATAGCCGAATAAAGAAGAAATATAAAAAATTGCAAATTCCTCTTTTAGTTTTCTATCAACAATTTTATTCGAAACAATGAAAATTTTGAGAAAAAGTATTATTAATTAATTTCGTTTAAGTATTAGAAAAGCTTTTCAGTTGTAAAAATTTTAATTATTTGATAGTTTCTGCCAAATATTTTAAAAATGTGTATTTCTCTTTTACTTAAAAGTAAAATAATCTTCTTCAAAACTTCTCTCTAAAATGATCCCAGAAGCGCCTGACTCTACCATTAAATGATGTACCTTATTATCTATATTTTAAAAACCTGAAATACAATTAAAGTTAAATGATAATTTTTTAATAAAAAATATCTCACATTTTCAGACTTCCTTATCAAACGTATGTTTCATAACAAAAAAAAAAAAAAACACACATTCTGCGAGGATAGGAACCGTAACTTAAAATTTGTAGACTAGAATACTTCCATTAGATCTGCAGCTATATTATTATATACATACCGTCACCTAAAATGCAAAAGGCGGTAACCAAACTTTATGGTTTTTTTTTTTAAAGCAGAAACTAAAAACTTTATGAAAATGCAAAAGGGCTTAACCACAATTTTTAGTTTTTAGCTTTAAACCTAAACATTTAAGTAAATCTTGTTAATCGTTCACTTAAAGCAAAAATAACTAAAGCATAAAACACTCTCCAAACCAAATTTTTCTTAAATAAAATAAATTTTACAACTGCTTTATTTATGAAATTGATGTTACGGCTTTTTGACTTTTGTTAATATTAATGTCATTTCTGAAGATATTATAATCAATAAAAAACCAACATTGGATTTTTCTGTGCTTGCATTTTATATTTTTATAATCTTATAATCTTATAATCTTATAAAAATAAGATTACAATACTATATGTTGAATATATCTAAAATTCTACAATGTTGAAAAATAAATTTTTTACACATATTAAAGTAAAACTATTTTTTGAATTTAAAATTTCAAAGTAGCATGTGGCCTCTGGGCTAAGAATTCAAAGCTAGGAGTTTTAAAGTGTTCGTAGGGGTTCGTAGGGGTTTGAATCCTGGCGAACAGAAATATTCCTCAAAGAAAAACAAAAATTTTAAATTTGTTTATTGGAATATGTACCACTGTATTAAAAAAAATTAAATGAATATTTTATTTTCTAAAACAAATTTTTCCAAGTGTACAATGAAAAATATTTAAAGCTTGATGCAAAGAAACAAAGCAACACCCATAGAACCACCCATAAAGTTTATGTAAGAGACATTATGAACTAAATTCTCAAAAAAATTACTCCTTTTTTTTCAAAACACAAGAAACAAATATATGTGACTACATGTTTTACATGTACCTACATGAATTAGGTTTTTGACAATTAAATCAGGTTTTTTTTTCTCTCACATAAATATCCACTTATTAATCTATGGCAACACCGTTCTCACTAAGAGAAAATTTTTTTTGAAGCATAAAATTTTTTTGAAATAAATTTTTTTATTAACAAATGAAGAAATCGTTGCCACATTACAGCAAGGGAAAATTATATTTATGAAATTGTTATAAAAATAGAGTAATTCGTTTTATCAAAAATTTGATGTTATATATATTCCTTTCGCTAACCTATTGAACTACGGTAAATATATCCTAAAATGGTTATTTATTGGCCTTTGTGTTACCTCAAACAAAAGTATTCAATATGTTATAGTAGCAGAATTTAGCAGCATAAAACAATGACCTCTAAGTCACTCAAAGATCGTATAATGGAGGATAAACTAATATATTATAATGGAAGATAGACTAATATATGTTAATGTCCGTAAATAATTTTTATTATGAACATAAACAGTAAATTGAAATGTGTTTTCTTTCTTTTATTTCAATTTATTTTTCGATTGATGGAAGAATATAATTCGTTTCAAATTAAAGTAAAACCAAAAATAAACAAAAAAAACTCGAATTTTTTAAAGAAGATAGGTAGCACAATAAAATAATAAATCTCTGAAACGTCATATAGTATGGCGACAAAAAGAGAGTACGGCTATACCTTTATTTCTTTGTATCATGGTTTAAAGTATTTTTTAACCTTCAAAACATTTTGATATTCATTTAGCCCTCACACATTTAAGCATTGAAACTTTATTCACTGAAGCAACAGGTGTTATCCCAAGCACATACATGATTTATGTACTTTTTTAATTAATATCAATCATACGCCTGAGTACACCTATAAGAAATAAATTGCATCTAATTAAACACGTTTTTGAATTTACGAAAAACCACACACATTAACAAACAATTATTAGTCTATTTATATATAAATACAGGGTATTCTAACAGGATGTTATTTTTGTAATTGTATCGTGACAGTAACAGTATATTTTAGTACCTCTATACGGCTTGCAAAAAAAGTAAAAACTTTTGCACAACTCTTTTCGTTTTGGGCTTTATTTATATGTCGGTATATATATATATATATATATATATATATATATATATATATATATATATATATCTATATATATATATATCTATATATATATATATATATGATATATGCATTTTGATATATATTTTTTGGCATTGTTTTAGTCATTAGCGTTCAAACCACTAAAACAAAAACCACCAATTTGTTGTACATAAATACTTACATACATATGTACATATGTATATATGTGCATAAACTGTACAACACATTTTTAAGTGTTGACCACAGATATTTTCCATTATAATGCAAATTTTTCAAACTATCAAACATTTTTTTCCTAATGTTTTGTTGCTATTAAACCAGCCGACAACATTTAACATGGCAACAAATCGTAAACTACAAAAAATAACACACAAAACCAATTACATTAAGACCGCGTGGTCAGCAACAAATAAGAGAAATAGAGCATAGAGAGAAAGAGAAATAGATAGTGAGAGATGATTTGTAACCAAATGTAATTAACTAATTTTGTGGTTTTGAATAGACTTACATACATAATATCCATATGCTTATATATATTCAGATAGTTTAAAAAGTATGTAATTAATAGCACATACTTTTAGGGGTAATATAAATTTAAACATTTTTAAATAATTTAAAGTTTAAATTTAAAAACTTTTAACTCACATCTTTAACAGCTAATAAATTTCTGGTAATTTTTTTCTTTTGTTTTTAAAGTAAAAATTGTTTCTTTCTATTTAAGTTCTCACTTTATACTTATTTTAACTCTAGGTTATGCAAAAAGCTTTTTGATGTAGTGTTTTAGTTTTCTCACTAAAAATTTATTTTACAGCTAATGTTTCTTTTTTTTTTCTTTACACTTCCAAATACACTTCTGTCTAAAGAAAAATTATTAAAAAAACTTCTTGCAGCTTACAAAATATTTTCCAATAAATTTGTGCAATCAGAGGTTGAGGTGTTGAAACACTTTCCTATCACTATAGATGCTTGAGTTTAAGCTTTAAAAGATTCTTGATATCGATGTACAAGTATGTTGTATATAAATGGGATTTTTGTTTTAAATTTTCCATAATACAAAAGCAATCAAGTGCATACGATTTAACTGTAAGGGTTTGATGTACCATTAGCACTTAAATGAAATGAAAGTATCTGGAGAAAATAAAAAAATGAGATGAAATTTTCTCAGCTACTTGAATTTGAATGTTGTTAGAAAAAATAAAGACAGAAAATTTAATCATATGAGATATAGTAGAAAAATATATAAGAGAGAGAAAATATTATAGAATATATTTCCAAAAGAAATATAATGTCTTTTCTTACTGAAAATCCTGAACACATCCGTTTAGAAAATTTTAAGCACTTTCTAAAGAAAAAATATTTTCTATAAAAAAAATTATATATCTTCTTATACACAATTTTTTATAATTTCTTATAGAAAATTTGTTCATATTTTCTATAGAAAATTTATTTAATATTTTCTGCAAATTCTTTTTTTTTATATTTTTTTATTGAAATTTTTTTCTTTCTACAGGAATTTTTTTTAATATTTTCTGTAAAAAAAAAATAATATTTTCTCTAGATTTAAAAAAAATTCTATAGGAAATTTTATAATATTTTCTTTGTGTAGAAATATTTCTAATACATTCTTATTATAGAAAATTTTTTAATATTTTCTGTAATTTTTAATTATTTAATTTTGATATAAGTAATATTTACTTATAGGAAATTTTTTAATTTTCTTTCTATAAAAATTTTTGAAAGTATTGTCTTTTGAAAAATTTTTTAATAATTTTTATAAAAAAATATTTAATATTTTTATTATTTAATATTTGTTTCTATAGAAAATTGTATAATATTTTCTTTGAATAGAAATATTTCTTTTTATAAAAAATGTTTTAATATATTTTTTTTCTATAGAAAATGTTTTAATATTTTCCTTCTATTATAAATTTTTTAATATTTTCTTTCTATAGACATTTTTCCAATATATTCTTTCTGCAGATTTTTTTAATAATTATTTCTATGGAAATATTTATAATACTTTCTTTTTATTGAAAATGTTTTAAAATTTTCTTTCTACATAATTTTTTTTTATATTTTCGTCCTATTGACATTTTTCTAATATTTATTTTCTATAGATTTTTTTTAAATTTTCTTTTTGTAAAAAATTTTATAGTATTTTATTTCTATGGAAATATTTGTAATACTTTCTTTCTACAGAAAATGTTTGTATCTTCTTTCTATAGTAAATTTTTTAATATTTTCATTTTATAGAAACTTTTATAATATTTTATTTCTATAGAAAATTTTATAATTTTCTTTCTATAGAATATTTTTAATATTTTCTATAGAAAATTTCTCATATTTTCTTATAGAAAATTTCTCATACTTTCTTGTAGAAAATTTCTCATATTTTCTTGTAGAAAATTTCTCATATTTTCTTGTAGAAAATTTCTCATATTTTCTTGTAGAAAATTTCTCATATTTTCTTGTAGAAAATTTCTCATATTTTCTTGTAGAAAATTTCTCATATTTTCTTGTAGAAAATTTCTCATATTTTCTTGTAGAAAATTTCTCATATTTTCTTGTAGAAAATTTCTCATATTTTCTTGTAGAAAATTTCTCATATTTTCTTGTAGAAAATTTCTCATATTTTCTTGTAGAAAATTTCTCATATTTTCTTGTAGAAAATTTCTCATATTTTCTTGTAGAAAATTTCTCATATTTTCTTGTAGAAAATTTCTCATATTTTCTTGTAGAAAATTTCTCATATTTTCTTGTAGAAAATTTCTCATATTTTCTTGTAGAAAATTTCTCATATTTTCTTGTAGAAAATTTCTCATATTTTCTTGTAGAAAATTTCTCATATTTTCTTGTAAAAAATTTCTCATATTTTCTTGTAAAAAATTTCTCATATTTTCTTGTAGAAAATTTCTCATATTTTCTTGAAGAAAATTTCTCATATTTTCTTGTAGAAAATTTCTCATATTTTCTTGTAGAAAATTTCTCATATTTTCTTGTAGAAAATTTCTCATATTTTCTTGTAGAAAATTTCTTATATTTTCTCGTAGAAAATTTCTCATATTTTCTCGTAGAAAATTTCTCATATTTTGTCGTAGAAAATTTCTCATATTTTATATAGAAAATTTCTCATAATTTCTATACAAAATTTCTAATATTTTCTTGTAGAAGATATTAGAAATCTTTAATATTTTCTTACAAGAAATCGTAGAAATCTTCAATATTTTCTTTATAGGAAATGTTTGAAGTCTTTATATATATATATATATATTCTTATAGACAATTTTTAGCATTTTCTTATAAAGAAAATCTTAAGCTTTTTTTTTTTTTTTTTTTTTTTTTGAGACTCGATTTTGCATTCAATTTGGATACCTTTAGATAATTGTGCGTAAGATCGACATTTATGCATCTATTGAGGGAATATGAGTCATTTTATTGGTAACATATTCGGTTTTGTGATAAAGAGAAAAAAGGGCATTTCGGTAACTTTTCAATTTTTGCATTTTTTTATTAACTTTTAACTGAGATATTTTGAATTATTTTTTTTTTATTTTTTTTTTTTTTTTTTGTAGTGTTTTCTAAATCAAATCAGACAAATCGTTCCCGAGATATATTTTAATTTGTGATGCTAACTCATTAATTTTCTATATAACGCACTATCTCGAGATCTGAAGTCAATTCAAAAAAATAGATTTATATTTAAAACTGCTTTAAAATGAAGATCTAATTTGAATAAAAAATATCGTGCCTTGTGAATGTGTTCCACTATTATTTTATGCAATGCCTACTTACATTTATATAATTTTTCCCTAATATAATTTCCCCATATTAAAAAATGATTTATTGAACTCAATTTTAAATAATGATAAATGACATTTCAATAAAGTTTCGTTGTAAATGGCATAAAAATAATAATAAAATAAATAGTCATATTATTTGCTATATGAACATTATTCGAGGACATGCATCCTGTATAGAAAAAGGAAACAACAGCCACTAGCAACTATTATTAAATAAATTCAAGCAAACAAATGTGTTTAAAAATATATATATATATATGAAATAAATATTAAACACACATTTGATGGCTATATGTATGAGAAATGCTCAATATTTATGTATGTGTATTTTTATTTAAAAGGATACCATTAATATACAAATAAATATACACATAAACATAAATACCAATATTACCAATATATAGATACAGCAGCACATGCTACTGTTTTTTTTTTATAGACTGCAGCAGAAATTTAAACAAATATGTAGGACCCCTTAACGTTTATTTCTTTTTTTTCAATGATTGATGGCGCACAACTATAACTGAAATATATATATTTATAATACAATTTTATGTATTTTTATTTTGATTTTTATTATTTTTAGGTACCAATAATATTATTTATAGCAGTGCGATTTTTTTATTGAGTATAAACTGTTTTCACCCAAGAAAAACTAACAGACAATTGGCAGGCAAACATAAACCCAGCGAATTTATTCCCAGCAAAAAATTAAATATTTTAGAATATTTTTCAAAGAAGTAAAATGAAGCTTTTTCTATAAAATTTGAAATTTTCTTGAATTAGAATTTATTTATATTTAAGAGAAAAATATATAAAAATTTCGCTGGGTTATTTTTTATTTTTTTAAAGCAAACACCAACATTATTGTTCTGAATTGTTTGTTCACTATAAATGAACATTAAATAACGCTTAAATGACAGTTAAATAAACAAACACACATACGGCAATAGCAACTGAAATATTTTTATTTTTTTAATACAAACAGACATCATGCAATTTAGAGAATTTTGCGCGGCACTTTAGAGAATTCGTTAGTCACTACAAACAATTTTTTTAAATAAATGCATATATTGATTAATGTCACCTATTGCTATACCAATTTTTGGTATAAAACTACAAAGTTATCCTCCTAATAACTTAGTAATAGTACACAAAAAAAAAGTCAACAATTTTTTTCATTCAATTTTTTAATTCATTCAATTAAAAATTTGTTAAAAGTTGCACCCCTCACCCAAATAATAATATCAATTACTAATAACTGTAAAAAATTAAAAACAGAAAATTTTTTAAAATAAAAAATATTTACTAAATCAATCAAGTGAATGATTGAATGAATTAAAAGTTTAAATAAAAAAAAGCTAACTTGAATTTTGTTTTTACTATTACTTTTATTTTTGCTTTAATATATTAATTAAATTTTGATGCAAAATGAAACACAATTGTGTTAATAAAAAAATATAAGATTATCATTTATTCTATGTATTTAAAGTAACAAAATATCTTACTATAATGAAATTTGTAGCCCTTCAATTAAACAGATTTTAATAAAGAGCAGCAGTAGGGTAGTTTCAAACTTGCATATTTTCTACAAAAAATCGCACTTATAGTATATTTTTGTTATATAAAAAAGAATCAAAGCCATTTTAGTAAATTGTGTAACACTATTAATCATTTATAAAAAATGGTGGTAAAAGGCAATTGGCACAAAAGTGAGAAAAAAGAAATTCATTGAACAGCAGAATTTATATAAAATGTTTTATAAATGTGTGTATGTTTAAAGAAAAATGAACTAAAATTTAGGCATATTTTAAATATAGTATAACATTTATTCCACGAGAGATTTATAAAAAATATCTATTTTTTTAAAAAATAATCTTCATATTTGGTACGCATATTTTTTCTTACAAAAAATAAATTATTTCATAATTTCTTATTTTTTTTTTTTTTTTTTTTTTTTTTTTTTTGTTATCCTCAATTACTAACATGGAATTTTAAGTATTCATAACTCTTTAACAATACGTCGTATTTTATTGATTCAAAAACCAATATAAAATCTATTACTATAATGTTATAAGCTAAAGATGCACTCACAAGAAACCTACAATTTTCAGAAGCATTTTTAAAAAATTTTTACCCTTTTTATTTAAAAAATTTTTGATTAATATTGAAAATACGTTTATGACGTAGTGCACTAGCAATTATTTTGGGGCGAAAAGATATTATATAAAAATTATTTTTATATGGTAAACTCTAAAGGAATTTATTTATTTTTTTTTTTAAGTGGACTAATTTGTCCTAGAACAATTTATATTGCAATTTTTATTAATATCAAAGTTAAACAAAAATTGAAAGGGTAGAAAATTTTCAAAAATGCATCCTAAAATTGCATTTGCAATTGAGGGCATTTTTAAGTGATAATATTATTTTTAAATAACAGAGTTTAAAGAGCACATATTCATCTTCTATATAATCTAAATCAGTAATATTCGTTTAGAACTTATAGAGATATTAATGTTTAAATTTACACACTTTTTCGATTTTTTTTTTTTTTTTTTTTTTGGCTTTTCAAAAAATTAATATCGTTTACAAATACGCGAGTTTTTCAAAATTAAAAAAAATAACAAATAAATAAATAAAAAAGGATATATTAAAATGGCTTTATAGGGTAGGCGTATGTCGAATATTAACAAAATCCGAAGACCTGAGGAAAATTTTTGAGCGTTCCTTCATAGAATGAGCGATATACTTTATATTTTACTTTGGACTCCTATAGTATTTACTTATTAATAATAAGAAACAAAGTAAAATAATAATAATGATAATAATAATAATAGTAATAATAATAATGAAAAAAAGTACCATTTTTCACAAAAATTTTATTTTATTTTTATGAACCGATTTAAAAACAATTAACAATATTCAATTCGCAAAAAATTTCAGAAATAATTCTCACTTAAAAGCAAAAAAAAATATAGATATATATATATATATATATATATATATTTATATATATATATATATATATATATATATATATAATATATATATATATATATATATATATGAAAGCTATAAAAAGTAAAATATATATTTTTTAATAATCGCATAATTTTATTGGAATAACAACAATATTTTTAATTCGTTTTTTTTTTATAATCGCATAATTTTTATTCGAATAACAACTATATTTTTAATTCGAAAAATATTAATCAAAGAAATTATTATAAATTTAGAAATTGAACACATTCAAATATTTTTGCATTACTCGAGTGCTTCATTATTTCATAAATGTTGATAGAATAATAATTTTAAATTAAAAAAAACAATTAACATTCGTATAAATAATTATATTTTTCGTCAATTAATTTGAAAATTTTTATTCGAATGTTATTTTATTCAAGTATTCGACAAATATTGACCGAATAATTTTTTATACTCAATTAAAAAATTTAACTCTTTGAATTAACGCTTACTTGTTCAATAACTAATCGAAACATTTGTAATATTAGAATAATTTTTATTCGATTAATTTGCTATTTTTATTTATTATTTGAAATTTATAATTCGAATAATATATTATTCTTATATTAGAAATTTTATTAATTTAAATGAATTTTTTTTTTATTTATCGATTAGTCGAATAATTTACATGTAAGTGCTTAATTATTCGAAAAACACTTACGGAAAATTTTGTTTATTTTTAGTAAAAAAAACAATTAATTAAAATAATTAAAAAAATCGTTGATTAAAAATATTTTTCAAAAAAATTTTTTTTTTTTTTTTTGAAGTACAACAAATTTTCAAATAATAACATTTTCCAAAAATTAAAACTTTTTTTAAAAAATTTCTTTAAAAAAATATTCTTAAACAAACTCTAAAAGCTGATTTTTTTCTTGTTTTAATTTATAATTTCTAACTCTATCGGGGGTATGTATATACGTTTAACATTTTAAAAAATTCTACTCACTCGCATTCTTAAGGTCTAGTTTTATTACAAAAGACTTTTAATATTTTAGACAAAAATTTTAGAAAAAATTTAAGTAAATAAGATTACATTTTAACAAAAAACAAAATACATATTTTTTTATTCAAAATTTTCTCCTCCAGTATTATTTAGAAAATCTTAAAAAAGTTTATTTGGTATTTATTTTTTATATTTAAATTTTTATTTAAAAAAAGTTATAGGCCAAATTCAGATTTGTAAAAATATTAAAAATTTGTTTATATTAAAAAAAAAAACAAACTCTGAAATATTTGTTAACCAGTGGTGACTGTAGAAAAAAAATTTTTAAACTTTGTTTTTGTTTTAATGAAGAATTCCACCTCTTCGACGCGTTTTCAAGAATAGACACCATTATTTTGAAAACCTAAGTACTTCTGTATTAGCATTGCAATGAGATCGATCCGGTAAGTTAGAAGATATTTAAATGTTTTCACCTGTGAACTTTCGATATAACACCTGAATTCGAGATAAAGCAATTTGCTAATTTTATAACCATAAAAATTAAATTTTAAAATGACATTGTTTACACAAATCCGAGTCATAGGGTAGAAGGGGGTGCTTTCCCCACTTTTTTTGTCTAAAGTGCTGTCATCTCATAACCGTAAACGATATCAATAAACTTTCTTTTTTACTTAAGACTTAAATATGTTGGCTTTAATTTAAGTGCTTTTGATGCTGACTATCTCTCCCTTATGTTAAAATTTTTTATGAATTTCTGAAATAACCAAAAACGGCGAAGTTACCACAACCCATGGAGTAACTTCGTCAACCTTTATTAAATCCCACAGAAAGTACCCACAGTAAATATTTGCGAAAGTATTGAAAAAACAATTAAACGCGTTTACCTCCTTGATAGTTTTGATGGCTGAAAGATCTGCGATAAAGGAAAAAAATCTATTAGTACCACCAAAATTACTACTTAGTGTTCAAGATAATTGGCAATGACAGATGTGCTCTTATAGCCAATGCTCTCCCTTCTAGCCTACCTCACGACAAATTTTATTTTTTTTTTTTTAGTATTTATTGATTTTTTTTTAAACAGTTTGTAGTCCTACTGAAAATATGAAATTTACAATTAAAATATTTTGTAAAAAGTTCATTTCAAATATTTAATATTCAAAAATTTCTTTAATTATATTTATATTTTTCTTTTTTGAGGAAGTATATATTTAAGTACTTTTTTGTAGTACTCTTTTTCAAGTATATTTATTTTTTATTTTTTTTACAACTTATTTTAGTTGCTAACTTAAGTACTCTCTATAAATATTTTGGTTGTAGTTTTTATTTTATGTTTCTGCTTTTTATTTTAAAATATATATATATATGTATAATACATTTTTGTAATAGCCATCCCGTCATCCAACCAACCCAGCCATTACTTACGATCATCATGAAAACGCATGGTACTTAAAAACAATGGTTAAAGTACTTAAAGCTAATGTTTGTGTTTGGCTTTATAAATGTGGAAAAATTTATAGAATAGAGTTTTATGCTAGTTTTTTTTAGCTTTATTACAACTTTGTCTGCATGAAATACGAAGCGGGAAATATAATGGCTAAAATGTAAAAAGAAAAAAATATATTCTAACAACTGAATTTGCCACTTTTAATGGCCCTTTTAACCCATTAAAGTCGATTGGTTATTTTTTGTTTTAGAGATTTTTGAGAAAGATTTTTGAGATATAATAAGAGGGAGTAAATTTAAAATAGTGTTATTATTTGCTTAATTTAACTTAATGAAGGGGGTTTTAAAATAAAATAAATTGTTTAAGATTTACTTACTCATATCTCATAATTATATGAAATGTTCTTTGTTGATATAATTTTAGAATCAATGAAAATTATTACTAAGAAAATGGGTTAATTTTATCATGGTGTTAATTTCATGTTGAAATTTTTATTAAAAAAAACTGTGGAAATCAAATACCCTATATTTTGTATCAGCTATTTAATTTTCACTAAATATCTAAGTATAACCTTAAGTTAGGTTAGGTTAGGATATGTTAGGTTAGGTCGAGAAGGGGGATGTTAATGACCCACACCCTTTCGGTTATACGCTTATGCCTTTTTGGCATATTGTGCATTCTAAAGGATGTTAATATGCTTTAAAAATTATATCCAGACCTTCAGGAATTTCCAGTTCATGTTCCTAAACTATTTCAGATTGGGTATGTTATCCCTTTGAATATGATCGCTTCTGATGCGATCAAACGTTGGACAATGACACAAGAAATGTTCTAGGGTTTGATCCTCTTCCTCGCATGTTCTACATTTTATATCTTCCGATAAACCCATGCGAGCTAAATGAGCTTTCAATTTTGTATGGCTCGTTGTTACACCTGATAGTCTTCTAAATGTTGGCGTATTTGTTTTCGGAATCTCTTTGATTTGGGCCTCTCCATAAAATATCAGTTACTCTTCCAATAGTGAAATTCTGCCAAGTTATAACATACTCTTCCATTACTTATTTTTTAGTTAATTTTTAACTTTTCAAAAGGTTTAGCATTTTCCAGGTGTTTAAGGATGATCCCATTTTGAATAGCTTATCTGCTTCTTCATTACTGAGTATAACTGCATCACCAGAATACCTGATAGAGAGGAATGGAATGAAGTACTGGATTTCCTTTAACCACTTAATGCCTTCCGGAAGAGCCTGAAAAACTGTATTGTAATCCGTGCGAAAGAATTTCGGTTCTTTTCGTTGCAGCCCATTCCAATTTGGTCAAAAATTTTTGAGCCATCTGTATATACTCGTACATCGGTTTCTGGATTGTTTTCCATTTCCATTACTTCATTCCATTCTTCTCTATCAGGTATTATGGTGATGCAGTTAATAGGTAGATATCTACGTACGTTTCTGTGGTAATGTTAACGATTATGTTTTGAAGCTTGTTTCTATTGTTAGCCATTCACCTATCAACACCAATGTAATGGCAGCTAAAGCTGCTTTATATTTCACCTGTATTTCGATCGGTTGTATTGATAAAATATTTTCAATCGCCCTTGTCGATGTAGTTCTCATTGCTCACCACAAACGCTAATGCACAATTGTCTTTGAGTCTTTTGAAGAGTCTTTATGTTCACCTTCACACGCCCACCACACTATCGAATCATACGTAATAATTGATCGCAATACACTCGTATATAGCCAGTGAGTCCTTTTCAGTTTTATGCTACATTTTGTACTTATTGATCTCCTATGAAAGGCTTTGAGCTTTTTCCACACCACTATCAATATGGTCCTTCCAGGACAAGTATAACCGTAATGCATATATTTAATAGTTGAGGCTCGTTTACAATTTTATATATCATTAAGAAAATCTGCATTATTTATTAAAAGAAAATGCCACATAATATCTGTTACAAAAAAAATAGTTTTATGAGTTTAAAATAACGATATAAAAATTTATCGGTTTGTATCGTATTTGAGGTTTTTAAGTTTATGGCGCCTGTTTATTTAAAGTTTAAATTAAAATTAAAATAAAATAATTCAAAAAGCTTTTTATTAACTTACCCATGTATTAGTGAGAAACTTCCATTATATAAGATGTTGTAAACTATTGTGTATTGTATATGTGATAGGTAGTAGCAAGGTTTCTTATGGGAAACCTAGATATTTTTATCATGAATAGTAGATAATTTAAAATTTAGCCAAATATCTATATATATATATTACCTAACCCGCCAAACGTTGTTTTGCCAGATAACTTATTTCTAGTGAATATTTTTGTTTTTAATTAAAAAATAACGAATGTATTGTAAGTGTATGGGGATGCTTTTATTTCTGCTTTATTTTACTGTCGAAATGTTAAAATTTATACCCTTAATTTCTTCAAGACTTTAAACTATCAACGGATAATTAATTAAAAAGACATGGGTAAGGAGAGCTTTTACCCGTTTTGCTCTATTTTAAGCCCTAAATGTTAGAGTTTCTAAAAAAAGGATATCTTTAAGTTAATTTCACATGTTACAGTGTCTGCATGCCAAATTTTAAGAAAACCGGTTAATTAGTTAACAAGATATAGGGAGAGTGAACTTTTACCCCTGTTGCCCTATTTCCCTTCCTAAATAATAAAAATTATAGGTTATAGTTCTTTCCAGATGTTACATTATTTGTCTGTCAAGTGGGAGGGGAAGCTTTCGCCCTATTTTGCGCCCTAAATAATAAAAGTTATAGGCTATAGTTCCTTCTAGATGCAACACTATTTGCGTTCCAAATTTCAAGAAAATCAGTTTATTAATTAAGAAGATATAGGGAGGGGGAGCTTTTATCCTTTGTGGCCTATTTTACGCCCTCTAGCGATATGAAATATACTTTACGACCCATTCTCATACCTCAAAAATACACGTAAAAAATTTCATAAAAATCGGTCAAGTCTTTTCGGAGGAGTTCAATTACAAACACTGTGACAAGAAAATTTTATAGATATAGAAAGAAGAAATTACAAAATTTCTATTAATTTTATAAGATGAAAATTATAGGGAATGGGATTTGAAAAACTTATATTAATGGCAAATTATATAAATAATTCTACTGGGTGAAAAATATCCAAAAGTTTTCTCCTAAGTATAAAACATGCCAAAAAAAATGACTTTTTATAAAATAAAAATACAACATATGCAGCTAAGCCCAAAATATGCAAAATTTTCTACAACAAATCAATGCCAAAAATCTTAATATTGCCTATAAAGGCAAAAAATATGATTTCGGATATTTTTGGTTGCCCTGGTTACAAGTAAGCTCGTGTATGGTTTTTGATTTTACTAGAATATTATACAGAACTTCATCACTAGTACATAAGCAGGCATTTTTTGTAAATTTAGCCAGTCGTTGAATAGTAAAATTATAGTTAAGTCGCAAAGTAAGTTTAACAATTCAATTATGTAATATAACGTGTGTGTTTCAAAGCATAAATAAAAAGCTGTATTCGAATGTAAAACAAAATTGTACTCAAGTCTTATTATTGCAAGTGAAAGAAATACCGGTATATTTAAAGGAAACAAAATGGTAAAACCGTAACAATACAATTTTTTAGCTTTTCCCATTAAAATGTCCTTAGCGTTCATTTATCCCCCTTTTTCTTTTGCATATTCGTATTTAAACAGTATGTGGGCTTTTCTTTTTAACTTCATTTATGTTGGTGGTTAATTAAAATTTTAAGAAACAATGATGTTTTTGAAGTGAAAAATGTGATTGTTTGAATATTAAATAAAGAAATTCGAAAAAAAGCGAATTTATTCATGTGTACATTAAAACATACATTTTTTAAATGTTTTTATGTATTGTTCCATATATTCATATATAAGCGGTAAAAGTTGCTACTAAACAAATATACACAAAACTCACATACGTATAAACCTCCAACAAAAGAGCGCCACAAATTATTAAACTCTTCGCTATATTATTTCTCATGCCTCTCTGACAACTCTCTCAATTCAAAGTAATATTATTGTTGCTATTTGTTTACAAAAACTAACTAGACAAGTTGCAATGACATAACAACATTGAGTTGATTTTTTTCCAATTTTAGTTGAGAGATTTGAAAGGGAGGAGTGATAAACTAGTAGGAAAGAGTTCAATACTTTGAACTGCTTCGCTTTTTTTTGAGTCTTATGCATTATGAGAAACAAAGTAGAAAATGTAAACAATAAGTGTTGCTTTTTGAAACGTGTTTTGTTTTTATATCGTTCCTTTTTATTTTTAACAAATGCACATTTTTATATAAAATTAATTATATTACTTGTATTATAAAGATGAGCTCATTTTACTGGTCTTTTATTTTGTATAATTAAAATCAAGGACCGTCTGAGGAATATATTTTTATTTTTGTATTTCTTGAGCCAAAAAAATAGTTATTTGGTAATTTTTTTCTATTTTTCGAAGTAATATAAAGTAATATAAAAGTTATTTTCTGATTGTTATTGATAGTATTGTAAAGCAGAAATAAATCGCCAAAATGAAAAGAAATCGCCAATACGCTAAGATAAAGACAAAATGAAACGCAAAAAAATCTAAAACGAAAAAGTCACCAAAACGAGAAAAAACGCTAAAATGAAAAGAATCCAAAATGAAAAAATCATTAACAAAATGAAAAAATTCGTTAAAACGACAAAATAAAAATAAACAAAACGACAAAATGAAAAAACAATCAATAACACGAAATAAAAAAATGCTTAAGAGGAAAAAAATGGCCGAAAGGAAAAAATCGTCAAAAAATCGTTCAATGGGGAAAATCTGTGGAGCGAGAAAAAATCGTCAAACTGGAAAAAACAATCAGTATAAAAAAATTTCCAAAACGGAAGAGTATTATTACAATTACTTTGAGTTTTATACGCCCTCACAAAAGTTTATTTCTCAATACTTGCTCCCAAATAAATTGAGTCAAAATCAAAATTTAATGAAAACTGCGAATTTCATAAAGTATTTGCGGATTTATAATCTGAGCGACAAATTCTTTCGCAGGACCGTTCTAGCATCTTTGGAGTATATAGTATTACTAATCCCAGTAATTATAGCAAATTATTCGACAACTGAAGAGTGAACAAAATAAAATATATTAGCGAGCAAAGAGTTAAGCCAAAAATTTAACTTTATAAATACCTAAGAACGAAGGCCAAACTTTCAAGATCTGGAGCCAAATGATCTACGCATAAACCTAAGATTGAAATTTAGATTTGATCATATAAAGATCTATGATGAAAGCTGTGTTTTGATTTAATTAAAGTCTTTGATTGAAACTAAATTTGATATATATAGTAATATACAATTAAAACTGAAAATTAATTACACATTGATCCACAAATGAAGCCATATTTTTATTGCAAAAATCTCCTTTTAAAGAAAGAAAAAATTATGTCGACTGGAACCTAACTTTGTCTTCAAAGAGGTGAAGCTATAATGGAAAGATCTATAATTGAAGCTAAAACTAGACCACACAGACCACTACAAATGAAGAAAAAATAAGTGACTGAACCGAGTATTTATACTCAAAGCAAAATTTATTATATAGAGACTAGCCTGTCAACGCCAAGAAAATTTCAATATAATAAAAAAAATCACAAAAAGAAAATATAAAAATCTTTTAAAAAATGTATGAACAACTTTTAAATGCTTCTCCTCTTCCCAATCAAAGTTGAAAGACTTGAATCTGTTAGAATTTGATGAAAATAAAATAAATAAAGTAAAGAATTAAAAATAAAATCAGTCAAGAAATAAAGTATTAAAAGGTAAAATTAAAAAAGAAGATATTAAATATCTATCTTTAATTTATCTTTTTTTAATTTAATAAATACATAGATAGATAGATAGATAGATAGATAGGTAGATATATAGATAGATGGATAGATATATAGATAGATAGATACATAGATAGATAAATGGACAGATGGATAGATAGATAGATAAATAGATAGATAGATAGATAGATAGATAGATAGATAGATAGATAGATACACAGATAGATAAGTAGGTAGATAGATAGAGAAGTATATAAGTAGATAGATAGATAAGTAGATAGATAGATAAGTAGATAGATAGATAGATAGATAGATAGATCGATAGATATACTGAGCAAAGAAAATATTTGACTTCTACAAGATTCACGAATGAAGATAAAATTATACCACAAATACCTCTGATGAAAGCTTTAATAAAGAAACATAATAATGTAGAATTTTAGCTAAGCTTTATTCATATATATGTCTAAAATTAAAGCTAATTTTAGGCTAAAATTAAATCCATGATTGATGCTAAATTTCGACTATTTCAATGCTTAAAACTGAAGATAAAATCTTGTACATAAAATAATTTTACTACATAAAGCTCTAAGACTAAAACTTAACTTAAATTATGTAAATATGATAGGACTGGAGTCAACATTAAATAAATACTTCTTAATTGCTTTAATCTGTTTATAATTTTACAACTTAAATATCCACTTAAAATGAAATCAATCTTCTCGTTTATATTTCACTACTTTTTTAATTTTTTTTTTTACTTTTGTATTTATTTGGTTTTAGATTTTCTTTTCGCTTTTAGCAATTATAATTGTCTATTATTGTTAAAAAAAGGTATTAAAATACAACACCCGACCATTTTATTCATTTAATTTTCTTATATATTTTTTTTTTTTTTTTTTTTATACATTTACTGGTTGTTTTTTTTTTTTTTGCAGCCTTAAGCTTTTGGTGAGGTTTTTATATTAAATTACCAACACAAACCATTATTTTGTAGCTTTACTTTCTATGATGTTTCTTTTCTTTTTTCCCAAGAATCGATTACATTACCTGGAACATAAAAAGCATGGTAAAAAGGGAAAAGAAAATGCAAAGAAAAAAGGTATTTGTGGTTTTAAATGTTTTTTTGCAAAGGAAATATTCTACCTGACTGACAATCTGTATAAAATATTGCTGTAACGTTGTTCTTCTTCTTATTGTTACTACTTGTTGTTAGGAGATATTATTTTTGCTGCTGTTCTTTAAGTATTGTTGAAAATGTTTAAAAAATTTGTTTGCTACAATTGGCGTCTATGTTTAAATGTGTCTCTTTCCTATTGTTCAGAACTTGTGTTTTATCTTTAGTTGTTGTTGTTGTGTTGCTGTAAAATTGTTATTATTTTGCTGCTGGCGACAGTTTTCTTTAATGAGCTTTTATTTAAATGTTATTTAGACGTTAATAATCATTTATTTTTAAAACTTTACTATTTCATTACATATTTTTTTCTTAATATTTTAGTTTTATTATCATTATTATTTCTAATAATTATTTTTGATGTTTGACATTTTCTTCTTTTCCTTCATTAGGTTAAGGAGTAGGAGTTTGTTTTAATATTTTAACAAATTATTGAGATAATTATTGTAAGTAGGAATACTATAATTAAATTTTATGATTTTTTCCTTGTCTCTCTGAAAACCATCACACAGTAATCTAAAACAATTTTTTTGGAAATAATTTTGTAGCTTGTTAACCATTGGAAACATCCGAACAAAATTCGGCATGACGGGATCTGATTTGTTTTCGAGTTGATTTGGAGGAGCACTGGACCCTGGCCGGTCACGACAGTAACCTCTGGTATGTAATTTGGCCAAAAATTTATTTATGACTTGAATGTAAAAAAATTACTTATATCCTTATATATCTCTACAATAAACATGCTTTTATGTGTAGGATATTTTTTTTTTTAGTTTAAGAAATATTTATATCAAAGCAAATTCTACCCCCTGGGTTAGTTTTTTAAACGTTTTTTTAACTTGGGTTCTTAGGTTAGGGTAGATGAACAGCTATACATGTAAACTGTACAGCTCACTTGGGTCCTATTGGTCCCGTTGTATTACCCTAATTGATCATGGAAATCTATTTTCACATGTCCGAGAATACGTTCGAATCAAAACAACCTGACGCACGAATAAAAGACCTGATCCGTCTGACATCAATTGCAGAGATATCATTAGTCCTTATATGCACAACAGCAGGACAGTGACAAAGAAAATGTTCTACTGTCTCTTCCTCCTCCTCGTTATAGCAACTTCTACAATAGTAGTTAAAAGGGAGTCCTAGTCTCCTAGCGTTTGCACCAGCCATTCAGTGCCTTTTAATAATGGCTACAAGTGTTCGTAGCTGACTCCTTAGCAATCTGAGAATGAAACGCGACCGTTTTATGGTCGTACTGGGGCCATATCTGTCTCGAGATAGAACATGCCTACTCGTTTATCCATCTTTGATGAGCTATTTTCGACAAGTACTGCAGTACCATTGATCTGCAAGATGATAGCGGTATGCCAACTAGTTGGTTCGTTTCGTCACTTTGAAGAAGGTAACCCGCTCTGCCTACTTGAGTGACCCCTTACCCATATCAACTCTAGGTGTAAATGTCTCGCCATCTCAATTAAAGATGCCCGACATTTATGTACCAACCTGGATATCGAATAGACACCCTAAAGATATCTATTCGCGGATTGAATATCGCTGCAAATTTGAATATCCACTCCGAATACTCTAGAGTACATTAGCCAATTTACCGCTCTCCTAATGGCTGAGATCTCCGCTTGAAGAGCAGTGCAGTGATCCACCAATTTAAAGAAGATGTTCCTCCTATACGCGGTAATAAAGACACCTCCCCCAACTCCTTCAGAAGATTTGGATGCATCAGTATAAACCTCAATCGATCCGTCTTTTATAGTGGGATCGGCTGAGATTCAAACCCGAAATGGTTTTGGGAAGATAATAATCAATATTGTCAAGGATGTCACCCGGAATTTCTAAAGTGGTCACATTTTCATGGCTACCGACATGATGGCAAATTTTTTATACATTAGTTCTACTGGCATCAAGTTCATCAGAACAAATGATTCCTTGGATGGTGTTGTACGCAGCGCACCTGTAATTAATAGCTCTGAGCTGCGCAGAACCTTTTCGAAGATTCCACAAAAGGTGGATTTTTCTATCGCTCCATACATAAGTATAGGCTTGATCACCATGTCGAACAGCCATTTTGTATTCTTAGGATTTATTCCCCTTCTAACACATATGAAGGGCAATGTTTGCTTTTGATGCTCTAGCCTGGGTGTTCTGGAGCTAGGATAGTTTGGAGTCCAGTATTATACCCAGATACTTCTTGGGGATTTAATTTAAGCCTTTTTCTTTTTGTTTTTTTTTTAATATCAGCCAGATAATATTGATTAAATTTATCTTATTATGAAGTCGAAAATATAAAATAATTTTAAATTTTTTGGGTTACCTTCTAAAAAGGTAATAATATTCATCAACTTTTAAAATATTTTATTTGTTCCCGACTATATTTTTGTAGAGGTTTTCAAATAATTCTAAGGCACTTTAGGCAACGGTTTCCCCAAGCCCTATCCGAACTTTGTCAATTTTGAAAAAGTTTTTTTTTATTTTTTTTTTTTTTTTTGTAAAACTCTCAAATTTCAAAGCCGAGTTTAACAAAAAAAATATATATTGGGTATATACCCCCATACATTGGTTGAACATAAAAAAAATATTTGCTGAACCAGGCCTTTTATAACGACGGGTTGATCATTTTAATGAAACAAGACAATTTTTGAAACAAGTTTTTCCCGGACTGAGATTTTGGGTAATTTGTTACAAAAAGGTAGGAATTTATTCAATTCGCTGATTTTAGAACAACTTTGTCTATATTCTGCCATAATTTCATTGGAATACCTCTACTCGCTTAAATTTAATTTAAGTCCCAATATTCACATTATTTCTCAAAAATATACTTAAAATCTAAATTTAAAATTTTTTAAGTCATAGTCTGAATAAATTTGAACAAATTCAACATATTTTTGCTGATTATGATTCTCCATGCTCTAATGCTTTTTATGATATCAAATACTTTCCTAAAATATTTATACTTTTGTTTAAAACTAATGTTAACTTCTTCTGTTAACTTTACATTGCGCTTGTCTTGTAACTCAACTGAATTTTTCATAAAAAAATATGAAAAATTGCCAATACTTGCAAGGTTTATTGTTATTTATTTGTTCACATGTATATATAAATATGTGGTACCTCTGAACTCGTAATATTGTGGTGAATTACAATTAATAGAAATAAATGAAATACAGTGAAATTTCTCCACACTATGAACCGAAAAAGTTAAAATTTGGATTATAAGTATATTTTGGGGAAATACTTGTACTTAAATAAAATTTAAAATCAAATTTTGGAACAATATATATATAAACTGATTGTAAAATAAGGGAATTAAAAAAACTCTCACTTTTTTTTACCAAAATACAAACTTGGAAGCTAGTTTGAAAGCTTGACATTTTTCATTAAAATGATCATCCAGCCATTGCAAAAGGCCTGGCTCAGGAAACATTTTTTGTTTAACCAACATAAGAGAATATATAGAGAATAGATTTTTTTTAACTCGGCTTTGACATTTGAGAGTTTTATAAAAAAAGCTTAACATTTTTTTTCAAAATTGACAAAGTTTGGATAGGGCTTGCGGGAAAAATGTTATCCAAAGCGCCTCAGGTTTTACTTTATAAATCTATTCGAAAATTTCAAAAAATTTAAGACCCAAATTAAGGCACCAAGTTAAAAAAGAATAAAACCAGGCCACTGCCCATATGAAAAAGTTGTTTACATTCAAGACATAAATTATTTTTTGGCGAATTTAAAAAAAGCAGATCCGAGGTGACCAACTTTGGAAATATACCCCCGTGACCAGCTACGGATCTGTGTTGCTCCAAATTAATTCGAAAACACTTAACCTGTGATTATATGAAAGGTTGTTTAGATATCTCCAGCGGTTCACAAGTTACAGAATTATTTCCAAAAAAAAAGAAGTGTTTTGGGACCACTGTGCATCATAAATTATATTGAGGTGTTGGAAAATGCTTGTTAATGTTCTTTGATAAAATACTAATGATTTATGAACAAATTATGCAAATGATTGCTATAAATGTTGCAAATAATATTTAATGATTATTATTATTGTTTGTTTTGTTATCTAAAAAGAAAAATCTTGTAATGTATTAACAGGAACTTGTAATTTTACGTATGATTAACATGGAATTAATTGTAAGATAATCATACGCCTCAATGTTTCTTGATTGATTTGTTTATTGCCTAGTACTCATACATAATGGTTAATTTAAAAATTTTAAAATAAATATTTAAAGTTTTATTTAAGAACTTCAATAATTTTGTCCTATGTAAAAAATGGTCAATAATCAACAAATAAAAATAATTAGCCATTCATGAATATTGAAAATAAAATATGAACAATTTTATGGATTTTCTTCAGAATTAGTGAATTATAAAAATGTCTAAAATGTTTTAAATTATTTTTATTTTCTTTTTCAAATGGGTTTATTTTAGCAGATTTCTAAATTATTTGTATTATTTTTATTTAAAAACAAATTAGAATATAATTTTCGTCACGTTTTTAAGGAGAAAAATGGATTTTGGTATAAAAGCCTCCTTTATTGAAGTAATATATATATATATATATATCTTATTTTATTTTATTTTTGTTAAACATTGATCTTAAATCCACTTAAACTTATTTACTTTTTGTCATAAAACAACTTTTTTTATTTGATTTAGCGATGTCTATCCGTCCGTCCGTCTGTCTTTCACCCATGAAAAAAAAATAATCGGTTCATAAGTGGCCATAGACCCCGTACAAAACAAATTATTTAAACGTGCCTAAATCCCACAAAAATGCCAGTACGTACAATTATGTTTCATTTTGATCTAAATAGAATTTCTAATATTTCGGTTCATAATATGCTATGGATATTATTACCTGCACAAATCCAAAAAATGCCGATAATCACTTAGTCGAGCACATATAATGCGTTACATAATCAAAATATACTAACCATAACTTCTGTATTTGTTTTTAAATGTTTTTTTTTTTTCTTTGTGTGAAATTGATACAAACGACCTTTTTCGATGTGAACTGATATAAAGAAATTTTGGTGTTTTTTTTTTTTTTTTTTTTTTTTGTTTTTGGCCCATAACTTTTTTTTACTTTTGAATGAATTTTAATATTTTTCAATACCAAACAAACTTTATTTATATTTTTGAGTCTAACTTCATTCCTTTATATGATCCGCCCCGAGCCCTATTGTGCCTTCAACAGACAAACAGGCAGACAGATGGACGGCCACAGTTAGATCGCAGAATTTTTACAAGCAGCTCACAATGGAGCAAACGCAACATTTTTAGTAATAAATCTGTATCTCCCAAACTACTCGTTGGATCGAATGGAACAGCTGTAGAGGCAGATCTAGGCTTTCAAAAAAATCATTTTGTGGTCAACCTGTGATAACATAAGATGAGCTACAGGGTATCAAAGTTAACTGCCTCGAGTATGTAAAAATTTCAAAAAGCTGTAACTTCTACAAATTAAGTTCGATTTCAAAGATTTATTATTATTATTATTATTATTATTATTATTTTGAAAAACTTCCAAAAATGGATTTGTAAAGCTTTCTAAATAACTTTTACAGGAATGAAATATTAATATCTAGTATATACAATACATAAGAAATAATAGTGAAAATATTGTGTTAATACGCTTCTTTGTGCAATTAAAAAAATCACTCAAAAAATTATTTTTTCCATAAAATCGGCACTCCTGCATTCGTTTTTGGCCGGGCGGGTAGCAATTAATGTCATCATATCTATTTCAAAATTAAATATCGTCAATAAATTAAAAAAAAACACCCGTGGCACTTTCTATTAATCGATAAAAATGAAACTTTTTTCTAAAATTCACCACTTTCGACCAATGCTGAATGTAGGGTGCAAACATAAATCAATTTAAAATTTCTTTATTAAACATTTATGAAGCCATGTCTTTTGAAATGTGCAAAGAAAACTTTGAGAAAAAAGTGAATGAATAGTACTATATTTTTGTACAAAAAATAGCCATTTTTCATACTAATTTCAGAGTGCTGATTTTGAACATTTTTCACCTCTAGACGAATTGAGATAATGAAAAAAATTTTTCAACATATTATTTCAAAATATATTGAAAATTATAGAATATTCATTATTCTATAATTTCAACATTCATTAACATGAATATTATAGAATATTCAAAAAAATTTTCCCTCATATACCTCAGAATTTATTCCCGAAAAACGAAATGAAGTCGAGACAAAAAACAAGAATTTAAAATTCAATCGTAAATATTTTTTTAATTTGGATAATTAAGCCTATTTTTTCTTTACCTTACCAAGCACTTTACAGAGCCTTTGAAAGCGGTCTTTATTTGTAGAAGTCACGATTTTTTGAAACTTTTACATACTCGAGGTAGTCAATTTTTACATCCTATAGATTATCCTGTGTTATCACAAGATGTCTACAAAATGATTTTTCGAAAAGCTTTGGTCCTTCTCTACAAGTCTTCCATACATTTCAATTCGATACAACCAGCTGTTTAAGAGATACAGATTTATTACCAAAAATTTTTCGTTTGTCCCCATTGTGCGCTGGTAGGGGAATAAAGATGAATTTTAAACATTTTTATGAAGTTTTTCCGTATTCAGCTTATCAATATTCATCGCGTGAGGTGTCTTCCTATATCGAAATCTCGGAAAAGCGTTTCCTTGAACACTATAAACATAAAATTCTATAAAAAATTATTAAACAATCTGAAAAAGAATCTGTGTCAATCTGTGTCAACTACACATTATATCATTGAACAATAATCCTCTAGTGCCCTGTATTAAGCCTTTAGAAATTAGATAAATTATGTGAATCATAGGACATTAATTCCTTTAATCAATGTTACAAGTGATTTGAGTTATTTCTGCACGCAAAGGAAAAACAAGGTTAAGGCTTTATCACTACAACAATATTATGTTCTCATTGTTAAATTACGTTAATTTTATTTATACTATGTTCACGGTAACAATGCTTTTACATTCAATCAAAATTTAAATATAGTTGACTACAAAAATGTTATGTTTTTGAATATTTTTACCAGAAACAAAATTTTATTGAAATAATAAATATAATTATTTCTACAACCATTAAATATTATCAATCTTTTTCCTTGTTCTTAAACCATATTTTGTTTTCAAACAATAACAATAAAATGTTACAAATAAATATGCTTTTTACAAATCTGATTTAAAATTCATAACTTGTTTGTTTTTGAATATATTATGTTTTTAACGTTTTTTTCCACTTTTATACATGAATTACTATAAGTAGACAAGGTTTCGTTATATTTGGTGTGATTCAAGTTATATAAATACTATTAAAGGGTTTAGTTAATAAACAAATATATTGTATTAACTTGCACAACATATGATGCTACAAATAAATAAAATTAATTAATGAACAAATAATATGTAAGTAATTTTTTATGTTTTGTAAACACTTTTATCTATTTTTTTTTTTTTTTTTTTTTTTTTTTGAAATAAATGTACTGGATTCAATAAGCAATTCATAAAAATAATAATGTTGAATTTATATGTTTTATTTTAATATATGATGAGATGGAATAATAATATGATAAAATGGAGTCACTATAAAATAAGATTGGATAATAACATAATAATATGGGATAATATGATGAAATGGATAATAATATAATAGAATGGGTTAATAATACGATAAAATTTAATCATAATATAATAAGGTGGGATAATAATATGATAAGATGGAATTATAATATTATAAAATGAAATCATAATCTAAGGATAATATTGTAGTAAGATGTTATAATAATATGAAAAACTCGACGATGATATGAAAATATGAACCATAAAATCGGACACGATGTATTGAAATGGAATCATAAGAATTATTATTTATAATTATATCTATTTTTAGCTATTACCGTATGTTTCAATCATAATATGATACTATTAAATTATGGTCACTACAACTATATTTTATTTTCTGCGTGTAACTACTACCTTTATTTAAGCAATATTTCATTTAAGCAATTTCTTTATAACACGAATCAATAGTACTGACCATTTTTTGAAATGCGCGATTTTATTTTAAGCGAACTTAATATAACGCCTTTAAAGAATAATGACAAAACCCTGAATTGCGCGAAATACTGTACTATGTTGAGGGAAATATATTAAACAAATTAATTATTTTAGGAAAGTGTTTTAAAAATGGCTCCAAAACAAAAGAATGAAATTCATAAGCAAAATGCTTTATATTTGCAGAAAAAAACAATGTTTTTTATGTAACAAAATCATAAAATTTAAATAAATCTACATATAAGAAGAATCCAAAAATATGTGCTACAAATTCGCCAAAACGTGAATTTGATAATACTAGACTAGACTTTTTAATAGAAAAATATGGAAAATACGCTTATAAATTGAATGGAACCGGTTAAGTAAAATATACTAAGGAAATAAAAACAGGATTAAATAATATAATGAAAACTAACCCTGCAAAATAAATTATTAGCTAGCAATGACATTTTTTCGAAATTTATTAATTCAAGCAGCATCTATCCATTTTATTTTAATTTAATTCAATTAACAAAGGATAGTTGATATCATCACCAAAAAGTATTTAAGGTCGACGAAATTGGTTTGGTATTGAAATTGACACCAAAAGTTCTTATGTAAAAAAATTATTAATATACAAAATATTTGGCAAGAAATATTAAATAAAAAATAATAATTTTATGTGTTTTAATTTAACGCGATTTTAAGTCCCAAACTAACATTTTTCATTTAATTAGTGCTTCAATTTACACGATATATAAAAATGCTGAAGCCAAAATAAAACTTTCTACTTATTCTGAACCTTGTTTAACGCGTTTTCAATTTCACCGATCCCAATGAACCGCGTAATTCAAGGGTTGCCTGTATGTATAAAATCCCAGCATAAACTTTTTGGTTTTCGGTAATGGCAACTACTTATGAAAGTAGTTTCTTGGTAATGAGACGTCATTATTTTTTGTCTACTCTTTATTGCATAAATAAGTACTTAGTAGTATAATAGCACAGTAATATTGCAGTCACGTGGATGAGTTGGCTAGAGCGCTGGATTAACAGCCAAAAGGTTGTTGGTTCAACCTCATTCTGATGCTGTTAGTTTTCTATAACAAAATGTCTAAAAACATATATTTATACTAAAAAAGTTAGAAACTTAGAAAATTTAGTGCGAGATGGCTTACTGAGTAAAACGTTAGTCATTAAAAACGAATAATTAATTTATGTCCAAGTTCAAATCTCTGTGATGGCAAAATTTTTTTTTTTTTTATTTTATTTTCATTTAGGTACATATTTTTGAGCACCCTTAGAGTCTAAAAATAACTACATGAATTTGTGGACAACTCAAACAAAAATAATTAATTATTCAGGCAAAAAATAAGTAGTTTATTTTTGTTTCCAATTATACCTGCTAGTTTACCAGGAAAGCAAAGTTTTTGCTGGGCTATTATTATTTTTTCAATATTAAAGGCTATTACCTAATAAAAATCTATTAGCTAAGCCTTTTCTCTATGGTCAAAAATTTGCCAGATTTTTTCTTTTAATAACTATAAATTTAAAAAAAAAAATATAAAGTAATTTTCCAAATTGTTACAGCCAATATGAAAAAAATCCATTTATATAGTTGTGTTTTAAGCAATTTCAGTTATATTTTGGATAAAGAGTCAAAATACATTAACATTTACTCGTTATAATGTGCAAATGCATGTGTTAAGTGTTATATGGTCTTTATTATTGTTGTTGTTATAGCTGCTGCTATTATTGTTGTTATTGTATTGTTACATTAATGCACTTGATGTTATTATTGTTGTTGTAGTTTAAGTCAATGTTGTTTTAGTATTTTTTTTTTTTTTTTTTTTGTATATCATAGTATATTTTCAAATTGTGCTGCAAATATTGTAAATGAACACAACACTTAGTTACACATACACATATATACACATACAGCTATATCAACAAATTATATAGTAGTAGAAAAAGCACTTAGATTTTGTTTTTGTTGTTGCTCTTCTATAGTGAGCACATAAAACAGATTTGCCAAAAAATACTCCAAAAATGAAAGCACAAACATATTAACATATACATAAATTTAATACAAGTGAGCATAAACCAGTGTTGCCATTTGGTTTCATTTGTTACACTTTTCGTAACTTTTAAATGTTCCACGTAAAATGTATAAAATGTAACTTTTGATCCCTTCAATAAAATTAAGTATAAAAATTATATCATTGGGGTACATAGATCATGCAAATATTTACCAACATTTTGAAGCTTTTTGCGACTTTCTAAGAAAATTTACCTCATAGCACATCGCTTCTGTTGAAGAAAACAAATTTGAAATATGTTCTACTCTTGTACGTGGCAATCTTATTAATTATATATTTGTTTTTTTTTTTTTCCTCTACATACATTTTTGGTCTACAAAATTACATAAAAAGTAACTTTAGTATTATAATCTAAAATGTAAAAGAGTGTTTTTCTCTGTTTCGCTTTTTTTTTTTTTTTTTTTTTTTGAGAAAGACTCCGTGTAGAAGCTTTAAGTATTATGCTTTTTAATTGGTTAAAAAACAAATTTGTGCAAATGCCAAATTTTGTAAATTTTTCGTCATATAAAAAAATATACAGATGAATTATTTCACTTAAGAAAATAGTGTCTTTTTTATATAAATTAAAGTATTACATTTAATTTTAACAATAATATTTTTAAACTATAATTAACCTTTACAAAGCGCGTTTTTTTGGTCTGTAGGGGCACAACTGATTTTTTAAATGAATTTCCTAATTTAAAAAGTTTTATTCACGGAAGAATTTTGGCAGCATATTCTTCTTGATAACAAGACATTAGGACTATATCTAAGTGCCGACGACTATTGTCATTGTTTAACAATATCAAAATTTGCTTCTAAAGCAAATTTTTCGAACAAATCAAGATTTTAGCACTGTTGAAAGTAAAATATTATTTTAAACATTAATAAGTATTTCTCTGTGTTGGCGGACTTCGGCAATCGTCAAGGACTTTCTGCTGTATGTATATCGAACACTTTGCTAAATAAACTTTTTTCAGAAATCAAAAAATTTTAAAAGTTCGTGTAATATCCTCCTAAATATTTAATGAATATAGTCATATGATATATCATTAGAAAGGTATTTTACGTACTTTTATACTCTTAATATAATTGAAACCTCATGTGTATTAATAATGATATTCAGAAAAATTTACCAAAACTTTAGAGGTTCAAAACTCGTAAACTATGAACGAGCGCGCAACAATTTTTACATTACTTTAATCACAAATAAGAGTACTACTGAATCTTTACCAACATCCAGTGTATTTAGCAGTGATCTTGATTTATACCCAAATTTTTGTATTATTTTCTTCCAAATTTTGTATAGAAAATAAATATCTATTGCACATTTATTTTTTCAAATTCTGAAAATGTAACTTTTTAGGAAAAATTTTAAATTTTTTTTGAAAAAAAAACTTGTAACTTTTCCAAGCTACCTCTGGCAACACTGGCATAAACATTAGTACATGTAAGGATGTATATGTGAATGTGTGTATGTTTTTCAAATGGTGCTCACAACATAAATCCTTGTATTGTTGTTATGCCGACATTGTACATATACCACGAAATAACAATAACAAAATCAAATACAACAGAAACAAAACAAAATAGGGAAAAAAACAAAAGTGGAAATGCTATAGTCGGTTAGGTCGGATCTTAAGTATGCTGCACTAATCATAAATTAATTGTAAGAATTAAAAGTGCTTCTGTAACTTTTAAAATGTAATTATAGACAACAGAAGCGTCGTTTGTGTTTAATTCTGCTGATTAGGTAGGATGAAGGTGATTTAAGTGCCCTATAATCTAGTGCATCGCACTGTGGGAAATGCTAGAATACAAACTGATCAAAAATATTTTTTAAAATTCAATAAAATTTAATATTTGTTTCAAATTTTAGATATTGTGGAATATTATGTATAAATATTGAGAAATTCCAACCAGTATACAGCTAAATGTTTGGTAATAAATCTGTATCTCCTAAACTGCTAGTCGGATCGAATTGGAATGCCTGAGAAAGTTGTAGAGGAGAATCTAAGCTATCAGAAAAATTATCTTGTAGTCACCCTGTGTCAAAATTTACCACCTTGAGTATGTAAAAGTTTCAAAGAGTGAAGAAAAATGCTCACCCCCTCCTAAGTTATCTGTTACAGTTAAAAAGATATTTACGCATAAATTTTGAATTTTTGATTGTTTGCTTCGAATTTATTTCGCTTTTCGGGAATAATTCTTGAGGTATAAGAGTGAACAATTTTTTAAAAATATTCTATAATTTCCAATACATTCAGAAATAATATGCACTCTGAAAATGGTATAAAAAATGGCAGTTTTTTTTACAAAAACATAGTACAATACTTTCACTATTTTTTCTCAAAGTTTTGTTAATAAAATGCTATTTTTCTTTACATATTTCAAAAGAATAGATTTCAAAAATGGAAGAAATTTTAAATTAATTTAGATTTGTACCATTGGTCGAAATTTTATGTTTAATGAATTTCATTAAAAAAATTTCATACTTAACGATTAATAAAAAAAAAAATGTCACGAAAGTTTATTTTTTCATTTATTGATAATATTAAATTACAAAATATATTTATATCAACTTGGCACTAAACTGCTTCCTGCCCGACCAAAAATGAATGCAGGAGTGCAGAATTTATAAAAAGAAGTAAACTTTTCAAAAGACTTTTTTTAATTGGGATGTACATCACGTTAAAGCTATTGATGAAATCTTTGAAAAACATGCTTGCAATTACTAGTTATCTCATACATTTTTCGAGTTATATGCATTTGAAATTTCAACTATCTCAATTTTTCAAGATCTTGGTTTTGATCAATTGGTCTTGATCAATTTTATTATATTTTTACTATAGTTAGTTAAAGAAAAATATTTTTTATCAAATAAAGAAAATTTGAAGTCGGTATCTTTATTGGGTCCAAAAATTTGAAAATTTGCAAAAATTAACAAAAAGATGAATTCTCTCAAAAAAAATCTTAAAATTCGAAAGATGCATTTTTTACTCATAAAAATAAAATTTAGAGATTAAAATATTGATATCACCTTTCCCTGAATAAAGCGCCATTTTCGACCCCATTTATCTCAATGTGCATCGCCGGCACATCTGCTCTTAAGTTTATTTTTGTCACTTTTTTATTTGGTCGATTTTCTCTACGTACGGTAAACCTGAAATCTGGTTTAAAAATCGGGCAATTGTATCGTTTCGTACATTATTAAAAGACCCTTCTGTACACGCAGTGAAAAAATATAATTGTAGTGACCATAACCTAAAAGTAACATATTATGATTGGAACATAAAGTCACAGCTAAAAATAAATGATTATAAATATTAATTGTTGTGGTTCCATCATATTGTGTCAGATTTTATGGTTCGTTTTTTCATGTTCTTACTACATTACTATCATATTCCATCAGATTATGATTTTATTTCATTATTATTCCATATTATCATAGTAGTATATCATCTTATCATAAAATTATTTAATTTAATCTTATTATACTATTATTCCGTTCTATATATTATTCCATTTAATCATATTATTATCCCATCTTATGATGGTCACGGTATTGTCACTACAACAATATTATGTTCTCATTGTTAATTTTCATTAATGTTTACATTCAATCAAAATTTTAATATAGTTGACTGCAAAAATAATATGAAATAATATGACAAAATATCATTATTTCTTTAACTATTATATATTATAAATCTTTTTCCCTATTCTTAAACCATATTTTGTTTTCAAACCATTTTAATATTATTATTCCCATAACAATAAAATGTTACAAATAAATTTGTTTTTTTCTTTTCAAATATGGTTAAAATATTCAAAACTTCTTTGTTTTTGAGTATATTTTGTTTTTATAGTTCGTTTTCCACCTTCATTATAATTTTATAATTCGCATTTAGTTTATACATGAATAAATATAATTAGAAAAGATTTTGTTATATTAGGTGTGATTCAAGCAATATAAGATATTGGATAACTACTATTAAAGAATTTATTTAATAAAAAATATAAATTTAGTTAGTGAACAAATAATTAGCAAATAATTTTTTATGGCTAATAAACACTTTTCTCTATTATTTTGAAGCAAATATAATATAACAATTTATAAATATAAAATATAATTTATAAAAGTAATAATTTTAAATTAATGTAATAAGATGATGAATGGAATCACAATATGATAAGTTTGGATAATAATATGATAAGATGGGATAATAATGTAAAAAGATGTTATACTAATATGAAAAATTCAAACCATAATATGAAAAAACGAACCATATAATAGGACACAATATGATAAAATGGAATCATAACAGTTATTATTTATTATCATATTTATTTTTTGCTATAACCATGTATTCCAATCATAATATGTTGTTATTGGATTATGGTCACTACAACTATATTTTTTCTCTGCGTGTAGTTAGTGACTTTATGTAGAGCTGCACTAACTGGTATATGATGGGCATTTAAAGCTTCGCTACCTTAAATGGAAAGTCTGCGCAGTAGTTTAGAAAAATTTATATTTTTTGAAGATTGCTGCTGATTTTTTCTATAATTTTTTTTTCAAATTTAACTAATTTTAAATACAAATTTGCTTTAAAAAAGACGACAAACTATCTTTACGAATTTCATTTGATCTGGAACAGTAGTTTGTTAATAAGAATATTTTCCACAGGCAGTTAGTTAGAAGGACATAACTAAATCAACTAAAAATTTCATTTAAATCAAAAATGGAAATACTTTAAGCAGTCTTGAGTTAACTTTATTCAACACCTCTGAGTAGTTTTAAATTTTAGAAAAAAAATAAATAAATAAATGTATAAATAAACAAAATAAATAAATAAAATTTTTTTGAGGTCAGTTCAGATTTTGTTCTGTAATTTAGCTGATTTTAAATAAAAATTTGCTTAAGAAAACATTAAACAATCAAGATGAATTTGATTTAATTTAGGTGAGTAATTTGAACACCAAAATGTTTCTTACAGACTATTGAACAGACTCAACTCGGAATTTTATACATTTTAAAATTACTTATTTATAACTGTTACAAACGGCATAATAAACTTATTATGGCCTCCTTCACCATTACTGATTGTGGAGGATATAAAAATGCTGTAAAAATAACAACTTTTGTTTTTTAAGTATTTTTGGCCTGAACCATCAACTATTTAGTGTTTTAGCAACAATCTCTTTTTTTCCTTTTTTCGAACTGGTTTGGACAATTTAAAAACATAAGCCAGTGCGAAAAATATTTTTTAAGAAAAGAAAAATAATATTAAATATTGAAAATTAATTTCTTTTTTCGATATATTTACTATTTATTTACCAATATTAACAATTTTCAATAGCAAAATTCTCAGAAGCTTTGCTGAAATTTTGATGTATATAATGTAAGTTTTCGAGGGCCTTCATACATGCCATACCAACCGACACACGGACGGACAAACAGACGGATATTACTTTGACTCTTCTACTTATAAGGACCTAGAATATAAGTTCATACCTTATAAGCTCTTAGGTGTAACATTTCTAAGACATTTCTAAAATATTGTTTTCCCATCCCTGACTCCAGAATATACTTGTTCTGTTTTATATTTATTTATAATTTTTTTTTCTGCAATTTATTTAAATAAACTATAGAAAAGATTTTTTTATGAATCACTTTTTTTAGCTGCACTTCATATTAATGTATTCTCAAGTAGACATTTAAGTTTGGAAATTTCAAGCATAAATATTTGGTTGGCAACATTTTCTATAATTTTGTATTTCGATAAGTACAAAACTGTTGTTGTATTTCTATTTCAGCTTTTTTTGCATTTTCAAGTATGTTCTGGGCTTGATGATGACTATTGGAATCAGTGAAAATAACTGCAACAACTCGAATGTTATTTACCAATGGTTTGGAAAATAATGCACACTTTACACAAATAGTCAACAACGTAACATAATGCAGATTTTGAAAATGTGCTTAAATTCAGTTAAACCGTATGCAAATTCTTTTTTTTTCCTCTGATTTTATGATATCCACTCTTTTTAGAATTCAAGCATATCAAGAGCTGTTTAAACTTGAATTTTAAAGAGAATAATAAAAGAAACAAAATAAATGCTTGATACAAGAAAAACTTTAAAAAATACCCAAACTATTTTTCTTTATTTTCTATTTTATTTTTCATTTATTTTTTATTCCTAAACTTAAAATCAATTGTTACAATTTAATCATATCATTTAAAAACTTTTTTATATTTTATGACAGACTTATAAAGAAATCAAACTACTTAACGTCTAATAAAACTTGAATAGCATTTTTGGTTTTTTGTTAAAAAAAAGTAGTATTTTAAACTACCATCAATATCAACTTTTTGTTCACTCGTAAATCATCGCCATTCAAATCTTTAAATCTTCAAAAAAAAAAAAAAAAAAAGCTTTTAAAAGAAGAAAAAAAGAACTGTCAAATGATTTATTTAACACTCTCACATAACATTTGAAAAGATATCAAATCAAACTCAATTATATTTCAAATTACCAGCATCAGACAAATATTCCACACAAAAAAAAAAATAATCCAAAAAAATTCCACTACGTTTCCAAGAGAAGAAATCATATATATATAGATATAATGTGATTTATAGAAAATACATTCAAGCAAATGCTTTAGAGTCTGCCTAACCCCAACTCCTTCTCCTAAATTGTCTTTTATATTCCATCATCCAGCATCATGTTTTATTTAAGTTATTGCCAAACATTTATCGAGATTACCATTGATGTCAGTATTTCTTTTTTGAGCAGATTAAGTGCAAAGTGATAGGGAAAATAAAGATGAAATAAAATGGAAAATTTGTAGCATAAGTTTAGAGGGGAGAGGGAAATTGAAAATTGCAACTTTAGCTGTGGTCTGTCTAGCTTTAGAATTGACATGTTAAAACTATTCTATATGTTTAAGTCATTATTAGTGAGGAGTGAGAAGAGCAATTAAGAAATTTAACATATTAACACATTAGTATTTATAGAGTGAAAAAAAATATAAAAAAAGTATTAAATGAATTACAAGAAAAATTGATTATCTTTCTAGAAAAAAGATAAATAAATTAGGTAATGAAATCATTACAAGAGATAAGATTGCAACAGAATATAAGGGGGAATTAATCAAATTGGTTAAATACTATAGACTAGAATATAGTCTAAATTATAGACTAGACTATAAATTAGACTATAGACCAGACTATAGACTAGACTACAGACCAGACTAGACCACAAATTAGACTATGTATTATAGTCTAGTATGTATAAAAGTTTATCTAAGAGACTTTTTTGCAAAAAAAAAAAAAAAAAAAAAATCTAAAAATTATAGATAAAAAGAAAAATGTTTCTATAAAAAAATTTATAAGGGAGAAAATTATCTACATTTAAGAAACATTTCTGTATAATAATTTACTAAAGAGGAAATTTTCTAGAGAAAACATAACTAAAGAGAAAGCTTTCTATATAAAATTATATAAAATTTAATAAGAGAATATTTTCTATATAGAAAATCGTCTAAAAAAATCGTCTATAGAAAACTAAACTAAAGAAAAAGCTTTCTATAGAAAAATTTACTGCAGAAAACATTTACTAGAAAGAAAATTTTCTACATTAAAACAAAATCGTCTATAGAAAACTTAACTGAAAACAACATTTTCTATGAAAAACTTAACTAACGAAAATATTTTCTATAGAAAACTTAAGTTTAGATTTAGTAAAGAGAAAATTTTCTAGAGAAAGCGTAACTAAAGAGAAAATTTCTATAGAAAAATTAATTAAAATTGAAAAATTTACTAAAGAGAAAATATTCTATATGTAAATTTACTAGAGAGAAAATCTTATATAGAAAAATTTACTAAAGATAGAAAAATTTATTAAAGAAAAAATTATCTATACTAAATTTAAATAAAGAGAGAATTTTCTACAGAAAACTTAACTAAAGAGAAAACTTTCTAAAGAAAACTTAACTAAAGAGAAAATATTCTATAGAAAACCTAGTAAAGAAAAAATGTTCTATAGAAAAATTCACTAAAGAGAAAACATCCGATAGAAAACTTTACTAAAGAGAACGTTTTCTATTAAAAAATTTAAATATAGAGAAAATTGTCTCAGAAAATTTGACTTGAGCGAAAATTTTCTACAGAAAAATTTACTAAAGAGAAAATTTTCTTTATGAAAATTTACTGGAGAGATATTTTTATATAGAAAAATTTATTAAATAAAAAATATCATTTAGAAGATTTAACTAAAAAGAAAAATTTTTTTTCGAAAACCTAATTAAAGAGAAAAGTTTCTATAAGAAATTTAACTAAAGAAAAAGTTTTTATAAAAACTTAACTAAAGATAAAATTTACTATCGAAAACTCATGTATAGAAAAATTTGTCTGTACAAAGGTTAACCAAAGAGAAAATTTTATATTTAGATAATTTACTAAAAAGAAAATCTATAGAAAAAAAAGAGAAAAATTTTGGAAAAATTTACTAAAAAAGAAGAAAATTTTCTATAGAAAAATTTATTAAAGAGGAAATTTTCTATAAAAAACTTAACTAATGAAAAAGTTTCTATAGATAGCTTAACTAAATAGAACATTTTCTATAGAAAACATAACTAAAGAGAAAATTTTCTGTAGAAAACTAACCAAGGAGACAACTTTTATTGAAAACTTAAATAAAGAGAAATTTTTTATTGAAAACATAAATAATAAGAAAATTTTCTATAGTACACTTAACTAAAGTCAATATTTTTTATAGAAAAATTTACTGAAGCGAAAATTTTCCATAGAAAATTTACGCAAGAGAAAAATTTCTCTAGATAAACTTATTAAGGAGAATATTTTCTATAGAAAACTTAACTAAAGAGAACATTTTCTAATAATAATATAACCGAAGAGAACATTATCTACAGAAAACTTTACTAAACAGAAAAACATAATTAAAAAATTAAAAACTTTACTAGAAAAATAATTTAATATAGAAGAATTTACCAAAGGAAAAATTTTTAATTTATTGAAGAGAAAACTTTCAATAGAAAAGTCTATTAAATATAAAATTTTCAATAGAAAAATTTATGAGAAATAAAATTTTATATAAAAAAGCTTATTAAAGAGATAATTTTTTATAGAAAACGTATTCTCCATAGAAAAATTTACTATAGAGACAATTTTCTATATGAAAACTGACTAAAGGAAAAATTACCTATATGAAAATTTTCTACAGAAAATTTTTTTAAAGAAACAATTTTCTATATAAAAATTGACTAAAGGGAAATTTTCTATATGAAATTTTTTTTTTTATGAAAATTGATTGAAGAGAAAATTATCTGTATGAAGAGTGATTAAAGAGAAAACTTTCCTTATGAAAATCAAATAAAGAAAAAAATTTTCTATAGAAAATTTCATTAAAGGGATAACTTTCTATAGGAATATTTATTAAAAAATAAATTTTTCGTAAATGATTAAAGTTTTTAATATAAAATTAGTTTCGACTTTAAATTTTTTCTAATAACCTTTGTTATGTATAATTTTTACATGATTTTATCTTATTGTTTCTTTTTTTTTTTTTGCTTTTATTTGAAAAATTTGTTTTTTTTTTTAGTATTTTTCTAATAAAGGTTAGCATTTTTTTTAGTTTAACTATGAAAACACAACCAAAGAGATCTTTAAGCAACAGTTATTGGACTACTTTGTCACTTAACAAAAATAACATTTAAAGTTTTCGTTTAACCCATCAACGACATGAGTGGACTACTTGAACAATAAAAAAACATCCCCTAAATTTCCTTTTATTTAAGCAATAATTTACCAAGAAATATTTATTTTATTTAAGTATTATGAAAGAGAATTAAAATTTATTAATACTTTTATGTAAAAATTTATATTTTCTCTGATTTTTTTGAACGGAATATATTTTTAAAACAATCCTTTATAGGTTTAACCAACTAGTTTCAAGTATACGTTCATAAGATATTGTATTAAACTTTAAGAAGCTTTTTTCAATTAAGTGGAATTTGAAAAAAAAAACGACATATATATTGAGGAGAAAACATGATTTATGCTGCCATACAACAAAAGACCAGCTAGTCAAACAGTTCTCTAGCCAATATAGTTACGAGTGCTGCTTATTTAAGTCAAATAGAAAATATGTAGTACAAGATGAATGAAGAAAAAGAATTCAAGAACTATTGAAAAATATATATTATTTTTCTGTTCATTTTTATTTATTATTTATTTTTCAATTTCTTTTCTTTTTATTTTTTTTTTTTCTTTTTCCAATAAGAAAGTTGTTAAACATTTTGTAGTTTACTTGGTAACCATGAATGTTAAAGTCTTAAATAAACAACTGAATAACTATAATGATACATTTATATATATGTATGTGTGTATTTACTTATACATACCACTCAAGATATTATTGTAAATATTTTTTTAGAAATAAAATACTTCAAGAGGTTTCCTGGTAACTACTTGAGTAAATTGGTGAGTTTGTGTTCATACTTTTGTAATAGTTTAACTTGTTTAAACTTTGGTGTTATATTACGCATTCAGTAATAATGATAATGACGATGATGCTAGTTACCAAGTTGATAGGGAAATGGTGTAGAATTATACAAGTAAGCTTCAAGAACTATTTACCAGTGTTGGAATGAAATTAAAAATAACTTAAAAGTCATTATTTATATTTAATTTAATACATAAAAGTATGTGATGAGAAAAGAAAATTATTTCTCTATCATTTCTCCCATGTTTTCCGACAAAAGTTAACTTTTTTAGAAAAACACATATTCCCAAAGCTCCTACAAAATATATTACCTGAAAGGTAACATTTATTTTTTTTTAAGTCTTAGTTTAAGAGTAAGAGAAAATATTCCTCAAAAAGTTTTCAACAGAAAATTGTATAAAAAATTAAACATTTTCTGCGTAATATTTCTACAGAAATAAAATTATTGAAAATAAGATTTTCTGTAAAAAAAATATGTAAGAGAAAATTTTCTACAAAAGAAAATAAGAAAATATTCTAAAAAAATTAGTAGAGAAAATGTTTAAAAGAAAAATTTGTAAAGAAAAAAATTTCTAAAGTATAATTTATGTAATTATAATTACAATTTTATGTAGAATTTGAAAAGCGTTTTGTTGAACACTTTAGATACTTCTGCTTTTCTCTCCAATTTAAAACACAGTTCACTCTAAATTCATTATAATATTTATTCATACACTAATTATCTATTTTACAATATTTACACATTTTTAATACTTAAAAATAACATTAGCAAGATAAGAAAATAATTTTATTAGTTGTTAAACGTTCGCCACAATAACTCAAAACACTCTATCTCTTTGTCCGTAACGTCGGTCTTTTATATCACTGTCCCTATTCCGTCATGTTCCTTTCGTCCTAAACCCAACCTACTAAAAGTCAATCCCTAACTTGTCAATCTAGGTGATCTCCTCCTACCTTTCCCCTCATTTCCTACATTCGGCCCTCCTGACCTTACATTCGACCCGAATGTAGAACCCCACGGCTTCATGTACTCAGCGACAGATGTGCACCTACTGGAACCTTCAAATTCACCAACTTTCTCGACCTCGTAACGTCCGTGATTCAGTTTCTTGATGACCTTATATGGACCTAAGAATTTAGGTTTGAGCTTTAAGCCGGTACCGAACTGTGTGCGCTTAATGGCGACCAGATCATTGACATTATACTGCCTCTCTAAGACACGATTCTTGTCGTAATTTCGCTTATTCTCCTGCTGTATTCTTTGGATGTTCTCCCTAGCTTCTTCTCGTAAAATATCACGTTCTTGTTCCAATTCATAGACCGCTATTTCTTCTAGAGCTGCTCGAATATCAGGATTTTCTTTAATTCTCATATTTAAGCCAGTTAATATTCTAAATGGAGTGTTTCCTGTACTTCTCGACGTTGTGTTATTTATAACTTGCTGTACACGATCAACATACCTGTACCAATTTTGAGGACGCTCGATACATAATTTAGTCAACATTGGCACAATAATTTTGTGGATCCTCTCAACCTGACCATTTCCTCTAGGTACTCCCGTTGCTATTAGTAAGTGTTGTATACCTTCTTCTTCGCAATATTCCTTAAACATATTTGATGTGAATGTTGTGCCCCGATCTGTAATCATCCTGAATGGATTTCCAAATATCACAGACTGCTTCCGAAGACGATCAACAACCTCTTGAGTTCCCGTACTTTTTGTTGGATACAGCCAAACAAATTTGGAAAAAGCATCTACCACCACTAAAATATGATTATACTGCTTATGAGTTGTCTCCATTGGCCCAACATGATCCAAGTGATACGTCATCAACGGTTTATCTGTTTTATCTATAGGGTTGAGAAATCCTTCTTGACGTCCCGCTTTAGTATTAGCCATAATACATTCTATACAGCTTTTAACTATATTCTCACACTTTTTACTCAAATTAGGAATATAAAAAGTTCTCTCTACCAGATCTTGAGTCTTCCGTGCTGCAAAATGCCCTTGTCGATGCGCCATTTCTATAATCTCTTTCTCCATATTTGCTGGTATCACTACTAACTCTTTACCAGAGTCCTTGTGCAAAATATCGTATTTTAGGTAGTAGTCTTCATAACAACTATTTTGTAGAATTTCACGAACTGCTTTGTTCCACTCGTCTTGTAGTTGTGCCTCTTTTATTCGATGTCGCAATGAGTCTTCCATCAGCAAGCATGAAACGCGACTTAATGCATCTACATGACGCATTTTTGATCCAGATCTATGCTCAATTACGTAATCAAATTGCTGTAGAAAAAGCGCCCACCTAGATACTCTTAATGGAACATCTTGTTTTCGCATTGTCATTGTAAAAGCGTTACAATCAGTTACAATTTTTATTCTTATACCCATCACGTATATTCGCCATTTCTTCAAAGCCTCAATTATGGCCAAAACCTCTAATTCATACGAATGGTACTTCTCTTCAGCAGGGGTAGTTTTGCGACTCATAAATTCTATGGGATGCCATTGTTGGTCCTCGGAGTTCTTTTGTAGAAGAACACCCCCATAACCATACATACTAGCATCGGTGTGTATCTCAGTTGCTGCCTTAGGATTATACAATTTCAATACAGGAGCACTAACGAGGGAAGATTTTAATTGTTGAAACGCCACTATTTGTTCATCACCCATCTTGAATTGAACATTCTTCCGTAATAAATCAGAAAGCGGTTTAGCCACTATGGCATAATTAGGTATAAACCTTCGAAAATATGATGTAAGACCAAGGAACCGTTGAATAGATTTTCTATCTCTCAGTAATGGAAAATTTTCCACAGCTGCTGTCTTCTCCTCCGATGGTAGTATTGTTGAATTCTCTATTATATAACCAAGGAATGTTATCTTCTCCATTAGAAACTGACATTTGCTCCATTTTATATCAAGCCCGTTTGATGCTGCAACTTGTAAAACTTTTCGTAACTTCAAAAGACCTTCCGCTCTGTCCTTTGACGGTATTATCATATCGTCCATATATACAACAAGTGTTCCATCCCTTATCAAATCATGGAAAATTGCAGAAATGTAACGACAAAAAACAGCTGGGGAATTGGATATACCGAAAGGAACATACAAAAATTCGTACTGGCCATTATGAGTAACAAAAGCTGTGTACTTCCTGGAATCCTCTTCTACAGGCACATGGAAGAATCCATTTCGCAAATCCAGTGTTGTAAAAACCTTGCACTCTTGTAAACGTTGCAGAATGTCATCTATCATTACCATTGGGAAATTGTCTCTTATTATCTTCTCATTAAGTCGGCGATAATCACAGCAAAGTCTTTTAGAACCATCTTTCTTCGACACTAGAACCACAGGAGAAGAATATTGGGAATAACTTGGTCTTATAATACCCTCCTTCAGCCATTCCTTTACTTGTTGGTCTACGGTCTGCTGATCTACAAACGACATCCTTCTTGGGCTGTGCCAAACTGGAACTTCATCGCTGAGTAAAATCTTCATCTTGACTGGAAATATGTCTGGCTTCTCAGGTTTGTAGTTCTCTAACATTTTCAGTATCTGCACTCTTTCTTCGTTGTGTAAATGACCCAACTCTATTTGATCATATACTTTTAAGTCACCTATTTGGCCTATGGTATTAATATTTGCTAATTCTCTAAAGACATCTTGTAAGGTTAAATTATTGTATCCACCTTCAACTTTAGACTCTGTATTGGAGATTGTTGAGCAGAATTTCACATTATCACTTGTAATGGCCATGTTCACGTATTCTAGAACGTCATTACCAATAACAGCAGGATATAAAATGTCCTGATCCTCAACAACATGAAATGTTATAGTAACGAAAATTCCGTCAAGATTAACATTAGTAGAAAAACAGCCAAGAGTCGTTATATCCTTTTGGCCTATTCCCGTCAACGTTTTGGTTCCAGAACTCAACTTAACATCGCCCATCATCTTCCATAGCTCCTTGCGTAAACAACTTATGTCGCTGCCAGTATCAATAATTGCCATGATTTCACGATCATGAACAATGATGCTTTTAAATATCCTATGCGAAGATAATGATGACAGTGTCTGGACATTATTTTCTTCCTTCTTCATAACCTTTACATTTCCATCCTTTACGTTCTTCTTGCATTCGAAACTTTTATGCCCCAACTCTTTGCACTTGTAGCATATTACACCATCAGTTTTACATTTATTCGCCAAATGTCCTTTGTCACCACATTTGAAACACCGCTTCTCACCTTGAGGTTGATTTAATATATTGGTCTGCTCCTGCTTTGGACGGAAACCTTTCGAAGCTGATTGATGCACTGACCCATTTATCTTTTCGTATACCTTTATTTTGGCCTTTAAATCGTTTATATCTATAGCTTGATATAAAATCGATTTATTGACCTTTGAGTCCGGGATACCCTCGATGAAATATTCTATAGTGCTCTCCTGATCCAAGCTAATTGGTGCACCAATCTCCATCAGAGCATAGAGGTATTCGCGGAAGCTCTCTGTTGATTTCTTTCTACGGCCTTTCAACAATCTATGTACTTCTATCGAGGACAACTGCACCCCAAACTCGTTGCACAATGAAGTTTTCAGAGATGGCCAATCACGAACAGAAATTTGGCTTCGAACAAACATCTTCGCAGCACCTGTTAGTAACTGCCTGGCGTAAATATATTTCTGCAGTTCGTTCCACCTCACTGTATGGGCACAATCTTCAAAGTCACGGAGCCACTGGTTAACCTCCGGCTGGCCTTCTCCTGAGAATTTCGACAAAGTTTCCTCAATATCCCTCAAGGTAAAGGTTGACGGCCCATGATGATACACCTCTGCGCGCTGACCACCTGAAGCCGCTTCTCCGTACTCAGAATTATCATCATCCGCAGTACTAGGGGTTTGGAAGTGTCTAATCAATCGTTCCTGCAAACCAGATTTACTACCGTCCGTCGAAAGTCCTAATTCACCCAGCTTTTCCCTCAGCCCCTCTATCGTCAATGTCAAAATGTCACTAAGTTCCATCTCAAAAGAAAAAAAATAAAAAAAAAGGTTTATAAAAAAAATAAAAGTAAACAAAAGAAATTAAAGCCTTAAAAAAATAAATTCAAAAATAAAAATAAAAATATATAAAAATGTACACGTAACAATATGTATCCATACAATATTGCACGTCGCAAAATCCCAAAACTAAAAATAAAACCCAAATAAAAAAAAATGCACACAGCAATAACACAAACAAGTGATCCTGATACGCAATTAAATATGCAAGTAAACCCTTTTGTATCAAAACAAAAAAAAACTAACGGACAGATGTCGCACGTGCGCACAAGCCACAAAATATAAAAACAAAAAACGGACAAAATTAAAATATCAAAACAATATGCACACAAAATCCCAAAAACAGACAACAACAATTACACACAATTAATAAAACAAACTACGCAATTCTCGACCCTTTTACCAAAAAAAAACAAAACTGACCTAACGGACCACAGACAACACAATCAAATACTTGCAGCTGCAAATTCCACCAAAAAAAAAAAATCTTCAACAACAAACACAAACAACTATATGCTGAGCACAATGCACAAAAATTGACCTAACGGTCTTCCAAAAAAAAACACACACAAAAAAAAATTAACAAGTGCGTACACAATCTGCACGTGCACTTCAATTCTACACAAACAATTTCCCTGCGAACGATATGAAATTAAAACACGATAATATATCACAACACAAAATTTCTCCTCTGGGCGGTACTTCAGATACACTCACGCTTCGTTGTAGCAAAACGTACTCTCTGCTTTCTCACCCCTTCACTCAACACACCATAAGCGTATATTCTGCAACTCTTTCTCCTATGCTCAGCGTTCATAGGTCGCATACACAAAATACACCTTCTTCACACGTTCAGCTCAGCAGCGCCCTCTATTAATAAGCATATAGCACCCAAACAGCTCATTAAACTCTATGCGCCATCTATGCAGGAAAATTTTTTGGTCACAACACTCACATCTATTGCAAATCACTTCTTAAGTTGTTGTTGTACAGCATATCGTTCACCGTGATGTTGTTGTTGGCTTCCCCTCTTCTGTGTTGTCATCGACAGTTATTTTTCACTTTATCAGCTGCAACTCTCTCTTCATCTCACTTTGACTCACTGTGTTAGTATACAATATTTTGCCGAATATTGTAGTAATCAAAGTATTTTAATGAATACTTTTTATTTCACTGGCTCAGTGAGATCATCCCGGACGAGCCCCCAATTGTAGAATTTGAAAAGCGTTTTGTTGAACACTTTAGATACTTCTGCTTTTCTCTCCAATTTAAAACACAGTTCACTCTAAATTCATTATAATATTTATTCATACACTAATTATCTATTTTACAATATTTACACATTTTTAATACTTAAAAATAACATTAGCAAGATAAGAAAATAATTTTATTAGTTGTTAAACGTTCGCCACAATAACTCAAAACACTCTATCTCTTTGTCCGTAACGTCGGTCTTTTATATCACTGTCCCTATTCCGTCATGTTCCTTTCGTCCTAAACCCAACCTACTAAAAGTCAATCCCTAACTTGTCAATCTAGGTGATCTCCTCCTACCTTTCCCCTCATTTCCTACATTTATAATTATATAATAATAAAAAAAAGTATACGGAAAAATTTTCTATATATTTCTATATATTTTTCTATATTTAATAAAGACAATATTTTCTATAGAAAAATGTACTAAAAAGAAAATCGTATAAAATTATATAAGAAAAATTATATAAGAATTATATAACAAAAACTTTTACAGAAATGTTTAAAAAAAATTCTATAGAAAATTTTATAAGAGAAAAAAAAACATTTTTTTAAAAATTTAATAGAGAATTAAATTAAAAATTTCTATAAAAAATTTAATGAAGAGAAAATTGTTTTGTAAAGATTTGTTGAAGAGAAAATTTTCTATAGAAAAATTTGTAAACCAAAGTTGTTTATACGAAATTTTCTCTTTATTAAATTTTTTACAAAAAATATTTTACTTTATTCTATGGAAACTTTTCTCTCATAAAATTTTCTAAAAGAAAAACTTTCCAAAGAAAAATTTATAAAAATATTTTAGAAAATTTTTTTCTATAGAAAAATTTATTATAGAAAATTTTCTATAAAAAAATATTCAGAGACAATTTTCTACAGAAAAAAATATGGAGGATACATTTCTATGGAAAAAATTATGAGAAATAATTTTTTATAGAAAATTTTATGAAATTATAAACAAACAAATTATAAACAAATTTTTCTATCGAAAAACATATAAAAAAATTTTCTATCTTAAAAAGAAAACTCTTTGAAAAGTTAAAAAAAAAATCTGTATAAAAATAAAAAAAAGGTCTATGATTAAAGAAAATAATTTACTAAAGAGAAAATTTTTCTATACAATAATTTAATAAAGAGAAAATTGTTTGTAAAGATTTGTTCAAGAGAGAATTTTCTATAGAAAAATTTTTAAATCAAAGTTGTTTATACGAAATTTTCTCTCATAAAAAGAAAAACTTTCCAAAAAAAAAATTTATAAAAACATTTTAGAAAATTTTTTTCTATAGAAAAATTTATTACAGAAAATTTTCTATAAAAAAATATTCAGAGACAATTTTCTACAGAAAAAAATATGGAGGATAATTTTCTATAGAAAAAATTATGAGAAATAATTTTTTATAGAAAATTTTATGAAAGAAAAAATTTTCTATGTAAAACAATGTAATTAATGGAAAATTATAAACAAAATTTTCTATCGAAAAACATATAAAAAAAAATTTCTATCTTAAAAAAAAAAATTCTATGATTAAAGAAAATAATTTACTAAAGAGAAAATTTTTCTATGCAACAATTTAATAAAGAGAAAATATTCTGTAGGATAATTTACTAAAGAGAAAATTTTCTATAGAAAATTTACTAAAGAAAAAAATTACCAAAGAGAAAGTTTTTTACAGAAAAATCTACTAAAGAGAAAACTTGCTAAAGAAAAATTTTTAAAAGTAAATTTATTGAAAGTAAATTTTCAACAAAAAAACATGGAAAAGAAAATTTTTTATAGAAAAATTTATTAAGAGAAAATTTTCTAAAGCAAAATGTATTAAAGAAAAATTTGACTTTAGAAAAATTTATTAAAGGGACAATTTTCTATAGAAAAATTTTCTAAAGAGAAAATTTTCAATAGAAAAACGTTACATTGGAGAAAAAAATTTATAAGGAAATTAAAAAAAATATTAATCAGAAAAAAATGTATTATTAATAGAAACAAATTATAAAGTAAAGTGTTCATAGTTAAGAAATTGTATATAATTTTTTCATTCAGGTTTTCCTACAAAATTTGATTAAATTTCCTCTAACGAAAAACAATGTAAAAAAACATTAAATAAAATGATAAGAGATTGTTGCTATTTATTGAAAACATTTTTAGCAAATGGCCATCACAATAAAAACCCAACAGATAGTTATACTAAAAATATATATATATATATATATAATATCGTAATAAAAATTTAAGCAAAAATAAATATACACAATAACTTCATCTTAAGTGGTTTAATGTCGTAAAGAAAACGAAGGTAATACCCACAAGGAATACACCTGAGTATAATAGTTATTGCTGCAGTTATTTCTTAAACTTCTTTTCACAACGTTACCTTGGTCTTAAGGCAATAAAATGAGAATAGACAAAAAGGAAAAGGTAAACATTTTTACAGCTAGTAAAGAAAAAAAATAAGAAATAGTTAATTGGATAATAACAATAAATTAGAATTTTTACACTAAAAAAGAGGTAAAATCTTTAAGTTAAGGTAAACAATTGATTGAAAATAAATAAGATGTTTAAGTAAAAAAAAATATTTTAGAAAATTTTTAACAAAATTTACACAAAAAAAATCTAGGAAAATTTATACCCAATTTTATAAAAGTAAATCTTCTATAAAAAAAAATTATTAAAAAATTTACATTATAAAAAGTATAAGAGAAATTTTTCCACAAAAAAATATAAGAGAAAATTGTCTATAAAAAAATTAATAGCGAAATTTACAACAGAAAATTTTAAGCCTCGAAATTTTCAGGAAATAATGTCAAAAGCGAAATATATAAGAGTAAATTTTCAATAGATAAATAAGAAAAAATTTTAAGTTTTAAGGAAATAATGTCCAAAGCGAAATGTATAAGAGTAAATTTTTAATAGATAAATAAAACAAAATTTTATATTGCGAAAATAATAAGAAATAATTTTCGACAGTGAAATTTGTAGAAGATAATAGAGAAATTTTTCTATAGAAATGTTTATGAGAGAATTTGCTATAGAAAAGTTTGACAGAGAAAATATTTATAGGAAAATCTTTAAGAGGCAAATAAATTTACTAAAGAAAGAAGGATAAAATTTTCTATATCAAAATTTACTAAAGAGTAAACTTTCTACGGAAAAAATTTACTAAAGAGAAAATTTTCTATAGAAACATTAACTAAAGAGAACAGTTTCTATAGAAATATTCTTTTATAAAAATAACATTTTCTATGGAAAATTTTATTAAAGAAAATTTTATTAAGAAGAATTTACTAAAGGGAAAATTTTCTATAGAAAAATTTACTATTTACTTGTCTTTAGGAAAATTTTTAAGAGACAGATAAATTTATTAAAGAAAGAAGGAGAAAATTTTCTACAGAAAAATTTACTAAAAAAAAATTTCTATAGAAACTAAAGAGAACAGTTTCTATAGAAATGTTCTAATATAAAAATACTATGGAAAACTTTATTAAAGAGAACATTCTCTGTAGAAAAATTTACTAAAGGGAGAATTTTCTATAGAAAAAATTACTAATGAGAACATTTTCTTTAGAAAAATTTACTAAAGAAAATTTTACGAGAAAAAATTTTATATTGAAAAATTTACTAAAAAATTTTATAGAAAAATTTTTTATAGAAAACTTAACTAAAGAGAAAGTTTTCTATAGAAAACTTAACTACATAGAAAATTTTATGTAGAAGACTTAACTAAAGAGATAATTTTCTATAGAAAACTTAACTATAGAAAAATTTTCTATAGAGAACTTAACTAAAGAAGAAGCTTTCTCTAGAGAACTTAGAGAAAATTTTCTATAGAAAAATTAACTAAAGAAAACATTTTCAATAGAAAACTTAACAAAAGAGAAAATTGTCTATAGAAAACTTAACTAAACAGAAAATTTTCTATATAAAACTTAACTAGAGATAAAATTTTCTATAGCAAAAATTTACTAGAGAGGAATTTTCTATAGAAAAAAATTACAAAATGGAGAAATTTCAGTAGAAAAAATTACTAAAAGGAAGAATTTTCTGTAGAAAAAAATACTAAATAATATTGAAGAGAGGTTTTTTCTATAGAAAAAATTTACTAAATAATATTGAAGAGGAGTTTTTTCTATAGAAAAAATTTTCTAAAGAGAGGAATTTTTTATAGAGACAATTTATTAAAGAGAGGAATTTTCTATAAAAAAATATCAATAAAAGAAAATTTCCTATAGAGAACATTTTTTATAAAAAAATTTACTAAAGGGAAAATTTTCTTTAGAAAAATTTACGAAAGTGATTTCTATATAAAATTTATTAAAGAGAAAATAGTCTATACAAAAAATTATTAAAGAGAAAATTTTCTAAAAAAAAATTATTGAAAAAATTTAGTATAGCAAAAATGATTAAAAATAAAATTTTCTGTAGAGCAAATTATTAAAGGGAAAATTTTCTATAGAAAAATTTATAAGACGATTTTTTATAAACAATTTTGTTAGCCAAATTTATAAAAAAATTTGATAAAAAGATAATTTAAGAGATTTTCTATAGAAAAAACTTCTTTGGAAAAATTTACTAAAAATAAAATTTTATATAGAAAAATTTTTTAATGAGTTAGTATTCTAAATTTTCAAAAATCAATTTTCTGTAGCAAAATTAATTGATTTTTTTCCGTTTATGCTGTTTAAGCCAACAAATTATTTTACCATTATTTCTAAAGAATTTAATGTGGCTTTAATCTTTTCTTAGTTAGTGGTTATAAAAATATCTTACTATTTGAACTGTTAAGTATCATAATGAAATCAACACCCATACATACATGTGTATATATTCATATTTATATTCTCTCACTTACATTCTCTTGTAAAGCAATTTAAAACATCGTTTTAATGTCACCACTTGTCTTAAGTACTTATGTTTGTTAGTATATAAGTTTTGTAATATAAATGTTATTTTCTTTAAATCTGTGCTTGTGTACTGTGTATGTGGTGCACTTTTGTGCGTTTAATTGTAAACAAGTGTGTGTGTAATTATAATTATTATGATGTCTTCTACAATTTCAAAATTCTTTTTTTCACTATTTTTATTCCGTTTTCTTTATTTTATTACAAACATGTTGTTCATTGTTGTAGCCTAAGTTCATTGCATTAGTGTGCGTGGTATTAATGTGGGCAACACGTTGTAGTTTTAGTGTAGAGTAGTTAATAATTTTATAGTTCTCGCTGCTATAGTAGTTAAATGTACAATATTTATTATTGCCAACAATATTATTTGCCTTTTTCAGTGCCCAGTAGATTTGGGGCGGTCTAGTAACTCATCCTACTTTATACTTAAAATTATTTTGGATTATTTTGAGACATTACAGAAGACAATTTACATTCAGCGGTATTACAAAATGTATAATTTAAAACCAGTCATAAAATAACTAAAGAATAATGAGTAATATTCCCAAAAAGGTTACTTTGCTCTCACCAGAACTTCAGGGTGTTCAAATGTGAGTAGTTATGTTTGCGTATATACAGTAATGTATATATTTTTTTTATATTTTCATTTTGGCTACATTACTTTAGTGTCAACAATAAGTTATTTTACACATAAGTTAACTTGGCAATATATAACCCAGTAAACCTTTTCATAACACTAAGCGGGCCAACAGGAAGCCTGCGCAAAATAAATTCTTTAATCTTTTAAAACCCATAATAATTTTTTATATTATCTATCTTCATTGTTTCCTGGGTTACCATTATAAATACAAGCTAAACTTAAATATATATATGTGTGTGTATAAGTATATACATATTTACTTGTACTTGTAGTTCGTATAATGATAGTAAAACATGCTGTTGTATTTAAGGAAATAACAAACACATCATTATGTTGAGTTTGTTTAAATCATTTTATAACAATTTTTCTTTCTCTACTTCTCATTATACTTATTATTTTTACTTACTTATGTCCCTTAGCGAAAAGTAGAAAAAAACCTTAAAAACTACCACTCGTACATCAAAAAATCATATAACACATCATTAAGAACTTGAAATTAAGCGTTAACAACAGAAATACAGGAATTAAAAGAGAAAAATTAAAGATAATTTCTTTCATAAATGTTTTAAGTATCTTTTTTATAGAAGCTTAAAATAAAGTTATGTACAATTTTTTCTTACTACCTAAAAGCAAAATATAAAAATATATTTACTAAAGCTTTAAGAACACAAAGATATTATTTTGTAACTTTACAAAATATACGTATATTCCAATTTTTCTTAAAATAGTATATTTCCTCTTTTTTATAATTCCGTAAATTTGTACACTTCTTAATTACTTTTTGTTCCTGATCGTCATAATCTCTGCGTTATCCATTTGTGTACATTTTTATTTTATGCATAATATAATTAAGAAACTGTAAGAGGTTGTAGTTTTTGTTTTCCTTTTTTTTTCTATTTTATAACTTAATAAGATTAACTACTTAATAGAAGGAGTATTAGCATTTTCTTATATAAATAAAAAATTATTATCAAAAAAAAAAAAAAAAAAAAAAGAGAAGAGAAAGAAAGAAAAAATGCCCAACAAAAATATTTACTAAACAGACAATTTTCCATAGAAAATGGTACATCAAATCTACATAAAATAGAAAATTTTATAAGAAAAAATTTTATACAGTAAAATTTATAAGAGAAAATTTTCTACAGAAAAATTTATAAGAAAAAATTTATCTAGAAAATTTTCTTTAAAAAAATTTATAAGAAAAAAATTTAGAAGAGAAAATTTTTTATAGAAAAAAGTAGGAGAAAAATTTCTATAGAGAATTTTATCAGAGAAAGCTTTCAATAGAAAAGTTGATAAGAAAGCTTTTCTATAGAAAATTTATAAGAGAAAACTTTCTTAGAAAAAGTTATAAGAAAAACTTTGCTATAGAAAAATATAAAATAAAAATATATATAAGAGAAAATATTCTATGCCAAAATTTATAAGAGAAAATATTCTATAGAATAATTTATAAGAGACAATTTTCTATAGACTAATTTATAAGAGAAAATTTTCTATCGAAAAATTTATAAGAGAAAATTTTCTATCGAAAAATTTATAAGTGATAATTTTCTATAGAAAAATTTATAAGAGACAATTTTCTATAGAAAAATTTAAAAGAGACAATTTTCTATAGAAAAATTTATAAGAGACAATTTTCTATAGAAAAATTTATAAGAGAAAATTTTCTATAGAAAAATTTATAAGAGAAAATTTTCTATAGAAAAATTTATAAGAGAAAATTTTCTATAGAAAAATTTATAAGAGAAAATTTTCTATAGAAAAATTTATTAGAGAAAATTTTCTATAGAAAAATTTATAAGAGAAAATTTTCTATAGAAAAATTTATAAGAGAAAATTTTCTATAGAAAAATTTATAAGAGAAAATTTTCTATAGAAAAATTTATAAGAGAAAATTTTCTATAGAAAAATTTATAAGAGAAAATTTTCTATAGAAAAATTTATAAGAGAAAATTTTCTATAGAAAAATTTATAAGAGAAAATTTTCTATAGAAAAATTTATAAGAGAAAATTTTCTATAGAAAAATTTATAAGAGAAAATTTTCTATAGAAAAATTTATAAGAGAAAATTTTCTATAGAAAAATTTATAAGAGAAAATTTTCTATAGAAAAATTTATAAGAGAAAATTTTCTATAGAAAAATTTATAAGAGAAAATTTTCTATAGAAAAATTTATAAGAGAAAATTTTCTATAGAAAAATTTATAAGAGAAAATTTTCTATAGAAAAATTTATAAGAGAAAATTTTCTATAGAAAAATTTATAAGAGAAAATTTTCTATAGAAAAATTTATAAGAGAAAATTTTCTATAGAAAAATTTATAAGAGAAAATTTTCTATAGAAAAATTTATAAGAGACAATTTTCTATAGAAAAATTTATAAGAGACAATTTTCTATAGAAAAAAAAATAAGAGACAATTTTCTATAGAAAAATTTATAAGAGAAAATTTTCTATAGAAAAATTTATAAGAGAAAATTTTCTATAGAAAAATTTATAAGAGAAAATTTTCTATAGAAAAATTTATAAGAGAAAATTTTCTATAGAAAAATTTATAAGAGAAAATTTTCTATAGAAAAATTTATAAGAGAAAATTTTCTATAGAAAAATTTATAAGAGAAAATTTTCTATAGAAAAATTTATAAGAGAAAATTTTCTATAGAAAAATTTATAAGAGAAAATTTTCTATAGAAAAATTTATAAGAGAAAATTTTCTATAGAAAAATTTATAAGAGAAAATTTTCTATAGAAAAATTTATAAGAGAAAATTTTCTATAGAAAAATTTATAAGAGAAAATTTTCTATAAAAAAATTTATAAGAGAAAATTTTCTATAAAAAAATTTATAAGAGAAAATTTTCTATAAAAAAATTTATAAGAGAAAATTTTCTATAAAAAAATTTATAAGAGAAAATTTTCTATAAAAAAAATTATAAGAGAAAATTTTCTATAAAAAAAATTATAAGAGAAAATTTTCTATAAAAAAAATTATAAGAGAAAATTTTCTATAAAAAAAATATAAGAGAAATTTTTCTATAAAAAAATTTATAAGAGAAAATTTTCTATAAAAAAATTTATAAGAGAAAATTTTATAAAACAATTTATAAGAGAAAATTTTCTATAAAAAAATGTATAAGAGAAAATTTTCTATAGAAAAATGTATAAGAGAAAATTTTCTATAGAAAAATGTATAAGAGAAAATTTTCTATAGAAAAATTTATAAGAGAAAATTTTCTATAGAAAAATGTATAAGAGAAAATTTTCTATAGAAAAATGTATAAGAGAAAATTTTCTATAGAAAAATGTATAAGAGAAAATTTTCTATAGAAAAATGTATAAGAGAAAATTTTCTATAGAAAAATGTATAAGAGAAAATTTTCTATAGAAAAATTTATAAGAGACAATTTTCTATAGAAAAATTTATAAGAGAAAATTTTCTATAGAAAAATTTATAAGAGAAAATAGAAAATTTAATGAGAGAAAATTTTCTATAGAAAATTTAATGATAGGAAATTTTCTATAGAAAATTTAATGAGAGGAAATTTTCTATAGAAAATTTAATGAGAGAAAATTTTCTATAGAAAATTTAATGAGAGAAAATTTTCTATAGAAAATTTAATGAGAGAAAATTTTCTATAGAAAATTTAATGAGAGAAAATTTTCTACAGAAAATTTAATGAGAGAAAATTTTCTATAGAAAATTTAATGAGAGAAAATTTTCTATAGAAAATTTAATGAGAGAAAATTTTCTATAGAAAATTTAATGAGAGAAAATTTTCTACAGAAAATTTAATGAGAGAAAATTTTCTACAGAAAATTTAATGAGAGAAAATTTTCTACAGAAAATTTAATGAGAGAAAATTTTCTACAGAAAATTTAATGAGAGAAAATTTTCTACAGAAAATTTAATGAGAGAAAATTTTCTACAGAAAATTTAATGAGAGAAAATTTTCTACAGAAAATTTAATGAGAGAAAATTTTCTACAGAAAATTTAATGAGAGAAAATTTTCTACAGAAAATTTAATGAGAGAAAATTTTCTACAGAAAATTTAATGAGAGAAAATTTTCTATAGAAAATTTAATGAGAGAAAATTTTCTATAGAAAATTTAATGAGAGAAAATTTTCTATAGAAAATTTAATGAGAGAAAATTTTCTATAGAAAATTTAATGAGAGAAAATTTTCTATAGAAAATTTAATGAGAGAAAATTTTCTATAGAAAATTTAATGAGAGAAAATTTTCTATAGAAAATTTAATGAGAGAAAATTTTCTATAGAAAATTTAATGAGAGAAAATTTTCTATAGAAAATTTAATGAGAGAAAATTTTCTATAGAAAATTTAATGAGAGAAAATTTTCTATAGAAAATTTAATGAGAGAAAATTTTCTATAGAAAATTTAATGAGAGAAAATTTTCTATGGAAAATTTAATGAGAGAAAATTTTCTATAGGAAATGTAATAAGAGAAAATTTTCTATAGGAAATGTAATAAGAGAAAATTTTCTATAGGAAATGTAATAAGAGAAAATTTCCTATAGGAAATGTAATAAGAGAAAATTTTCTATAGAAAATGTAATAAGAGAAAATTTTCTATAGAAAATGTAATAAGAGAAAATTTTCTATAGAAAATTTAATAAGAGAAATTTAATAATAAGAGAAAATTTAATAGTAGTAAATTTTCTATATAAAAATTTATAAGAGAAAATTTTCTAAAGGAAAATTTATAAGATAAAATTTTATATAGAAAAATTTATAAAAAAAAAAACAAGAAAAATTTATAAGAAAAACCTTTCTATAAAAAAATTTGTAAGAGAAAATTTTCTATGCCAAAATTTATAAGACAAATTTTCTAATAGAAAAATTTTTTTTCTATAGGAAAATTTATGGGAACAAATGATCTACAGAAAACTCAACTAAAGATACAATTTTCTATGAAAAATTAAATAAATAGAAAATAAATATACTAAGGAAAATACTTTCCATAGAAAACTTACGAAAAAGACCATTTTCTATAGAAAACTTAACTAAAGAGAAAAATCTATAGAAAACTAAAATCAAGAGAAAATTTTCGATAGAAAAATAACTTGAAAAATTTCTATAGAATACTTAACAAAGGTGAACATTTTTTATAGAAAACTTAACTAAAGAAAAAATTCTCTAGGAATTATTTATTCTTAACATTTAGCTTTTGTATTCTTAAATGTTCCCTTATATTTTTGGTTGGTTTGTAATTATTTCAAAATTTAAAAAAGAAAAATATATTCTTTTGAACTTTTAAGAGCATTTGGAATTTCCCTTTAGTTTTCTTTAATCCCTTTAAATACAAAAAATTTTATCATCTCCACTTGTTGAGTTAAATATACATAATCAAAGGAATATCATCCATCTCCTTATGCTGGTATTTATTTAAACTTTTCTAAAATTTTTGTTTTCTTTTTATTTTATTTAGTTAGAAAAATCCTTGTTAAATACCTTTAGCCATTTATTATATAAAAGTATAAAAGTAAAATGCTGATAAGCCTTGTTTCGTTTTCCTTACCAATCTGTATTTTTCACTTTAGTTTAACATTTTCTATTGTATTGTATTGTGTTGCTTTAGCAAAATTATTTCATTTTCAATTGGATTTTAAAGTTGTAGTCCTTTTAATACCATTTACTCTTTCCAATAATCACATTAAAGGCAGTCATATGGTTAAGTTAAATAATATGTAACATATTTATAGCAATTACAATAAGAAAAGAAAACTTAGTTTTCATTTTATAAACCATTTAAAGTGAAATAGTAAATCATAAAAATTAATTTCTACTTCTAACCTTTGCCTATATTTATGTTAGACATTTTGTTTTGTAGGGCTTTTTTAATTCCCTAATACCTATCATATATTTTTTCTTTTTGTTTTTATACCAAACAAGTATTTTTTGTTAAATATATTGTAAACAAAAAGAGAGAGCATCTGAGTTTAGCTATGATAAATTCAAAATAGAAAACTTTATACTTTTCCAATGAACTTTTTGATTCCATTTGCTTTGTTCAGTTAGAATAATGTAATAAATTTAAAGTAACAGACACTTTGAAAAGGCAACAAAATTTTGAAACAAAGATACATTTAGAATTAAATAAGAAAATAATCAGATTTGTGGAAAAATTTAAATATTTAAACAATTTGAACACATAGCAATTTACAAAAGTTTAACGAAAATAAAACAATAATATACAGAGAAAAAGAAAACATGAATTTAATATGAACTTTTTAAGTTGTTTTTCTTTACCTTTTCAAGATAATTTGTTGTAAATTACGATCAACATTTTTTGGAAAGAATTTTCTGTAAAAAATGTTTATAACAAAAAATTGTTTATAAAAAAAAATTTATAGAAGAGAAAATTGTCTATGAAAAGTGTATACCAGAAAAATTTATCAAAAGAAAATAAAACATTTATTAAATTTTTCTATAGAAAACTTAACTAAAAAGGTAATTCTATGGAAAAATTTGTTAGGGAAATTTTTCTTGTAGAAAAATTTACTAAAGAAAAATTTTTTTTTTAAATTTTATTAAAGAAAAAACTTTCTATAGGAAACTTAACTAGAGACAATTTTCTATTGAAAACTTAACAAAAGAGAATATAAATAGAAAATTTTATATATTAAAATTAACCAGAGAAAATTTTCTGCAGAAAACTTAACTAAAGAGATTGTTTTTTAATCTTAACTAGTAAATTTTCTTAGAAAACTTGACTCAAGAGAGAATTTCAATAGAAAATTTTAAATTCATTTACCAGAAAATGTTCTTTAAAAAAATTTATTAGCAAAAATTTTACTTAGAAAAATTTATTAGCAAAAATTTTACTTAGAAAAATTTATTAAATAAAAAATTTTTAATTTTTTCTGTAGAAAATTTATTATAGAGAAAATTTTCATAGAAGAATTTTCTAAAAAGAAAATTTTCTATAGAAAAAATTACTAAAGAGAACATTTTCTATAGAGAACTTAACTAAAGAGAAAATTGTCAATAAAAAACTTAGCTAAAAATAAAATATTTTATAGAAAACCTAATTAAAAATTCAATTTTCTATGGAAAACTTAACTAAACATTAAATTTTCTGTAGAAAAATTAACTAAAGAGAAAATTTTCTATAGAAAAATTTTACAAAAAGAAAATATTCTATAGAAAAATTTACTAAAGAGAAAGTCTTATGTATAAAAATTTACTAAAGGGAAAATTTTCTATAGAAAAATTTGCCAAAGAGAAACTTTTATGTATAAAAATTTGCCAAAGAGAAAATTTTCTATATAAAAATTTGCTAAAGAGAAAATCTTCTAAAGAAAAATTTGTTAAAGAGAAAATTTTCCATAGGAAAATTTACTAAAGAGAAAATTTTATGTAGAAAAATTTACTAAAGGGAAAATTTTCTATAGAAAAATTTACTAAAGAGAAACTTTTCTGTATAAAAATTTGCCGAAGAGAAAATTTTTCCATATAAATATTTGCTAAAGAGAAAATTTTCTGAAGAAAAATTTGCTAAAGAGAAAATTTCCTGAAGAAAAATTTGCTAAAGAGAAAACTTTATGTAGAAAAATTTACTAAAGGGAAAATTTTCTATAGAAAAATTTGCCAAAGAGAAAATTTTCTGTATAAAAATTTGCCAGAGAAAAATTTTCTACATAAAAATTTGCTAAAGAGAAAATCTTCTAAAGAAAAATTTGTTACAGAGAAAATTTACTAAAGAGAAAATCTATAGAAAAATTTACTAAAGAGAAAATTTTCTATAAATAAATTTACTTAAGAGAAAATTTTCTGTAGAAAACAAAATTTACTGTAGAATTTATTAAAGAGAAAATTTTCTATACAGCTAAAGAGAAAATTTAGAACAAAAAAAAAACCTAACTAAAGAAAAAAATTTCTAGAGAAAACTTAGCTAAAGAGAAAATTTATTATCTTAAACCTAACTAAAAAAAATATGTAGAAAAATTGAGTAGAGAATAGATTCAATAATCAATATTCAATATATTCTATTAAATATTGGAAATAGCAAGTAAGAGAAAATTTCCTATATAAAATTTAAAAGAGAATTTTTTACTAAAAATATTTAAAAAACAATAATTATACTTATATCAAAATTAGCTTTTCTTTCTAACAAAAAAAAAAGCTGTATAATTAACAACAAAAGCCTCAATTAATTTTTATCTTTAATTTTTTTTTTTTTTTATAGAAAATTCCGTTGATGATTAATTCCAAGCAAAAAACGTAAACTGTAATTACAATGTTTAGTTTTTTGCTCATTTTCTTGAAATCGTTTTTATCTGACAAAATCATTAAACATTTACAAAATTGTTATTAAAAAAAACTAGAGCTGAAACTTAAACAAAACATGGCAAAAACATTGTATGGTTTTTATGGTTTTTATTTTGACAGTTTTTGTTAATGAAACTGAAAAGTCACTGACAGTGTACAAAACGTTGATGGAAGACAATGTTTTGGAATAAATAAAAACTATTTGAAGTTTTTTATATTTTTTACTTTAATGTAAATAGAACTTTTTATATAATTGGGGGATTTTTAGGGAAATAAGGAAAGAAAAATATAATCAGTCAAGACCGATCATATGATACCCTGCACCATTATGTATGAGCATAAAAATTCTGAAAGGGGACTTATATTACACCTGTGATCAATTTTAGTAAATGTAAACTAAAATATACAAATACAGAATAATTCGATGATACTCACATCTATATCATTTTATGCACTTTAAGACGATTCATAGAAGTGGGTTTATATGGACCGATTCTCATTAAATTTGATAGTGTTGTTTCTACTTATATAAAACTTATTTGTGTCGAATATTAACTTGATACAAACATTCGTATGGGATTTGAGCACGTTAAAGTGATTTAAGGAAGAGGGATTTATATGAAAGCTATGGTCAATTGTGAACCGATCTTCATAAAATTTGGTACAAAAATTGATACTTGTACAGAGCTTCTTTGCACCGAATTTCATTAATATTCTTATTTTTAAGGTATTTTTGAGTTTTTAAACTTTATTTCGGGGTCTAGGTGAAATAATGGACCGATCACAACAAATTTCAATAGGCTTCGCTCTGTATCATAAAAGTCCCACGTGCCAAATTTCATTGAATTATCATTAGTTTGTAGTACTTTGTGCACAAGGTTTACATGGCCAGCCATCAAGGCGGACGCACAGACATGGTTAGATCGATTTAAAAAGCGATACTGAGTCGATTGATATACTTTAAGGTGGGTGTTGGATAACTTTTTCTATGCGTTAAAAACATCAGCACAAACGCATAATACCCCAACTACCTATGGTGGTGTGGGGTATAATTAGATAGCAGGGGTTTTCTTAAATCTGTTCATATATATATATATATATATATATATATATATATATATATATATATCTATATATATATATATATATATATATATATATATATATATACATATATATATATATATATATATATATATATACATATATATATATATATATATATATTTATATAACAAACAGCAATACAGTGAATCGTTCAGAGTAAAAAATATTGTCATTTTTACCTTAAAATATTTTTCTCAAATATATATCAATGGAAAGACAAGAGGGTGTGCATAATGAATATGTATATCTTTACTATTGCAGTAATTATAATCTAACGAAATTAATATTTGTAAAATCAAATTTTTGTTGTTTTATATAGGACTCAAGAAAAAATGTACCAAAATTACATCATTTCCCGTAGATCCAGTTTACTGTTGAAATATTATCTAGCATAATGTGGTGTATGTCCTAAAGTAAAACATTTTGAAATATTGACATAAATGGGTTAGGTTAGCTTAAAATTTAGGTATAAAAATATATTTTTCTCAAAAATTCTGTGGAATTTTGCAGTCTTGCAAAAAAGTTTGTTTAATTGGATTTTAATTCTTTTTGAATGTGTTATCATTGGATCTCATCACTATGTGGCAAAATTGTAGTCTAGGTTCACACAAGGCAATTTTTCTTGCTGAAATTCCAATTTCGTGTTAGAGAGAGCTAGAGGGAATATGAAAAGGAACAAACTTGCCTGTACTTCAAAATTATTTTTATTTTTCATTTTCGTATTTCAAAACAAAAATAAATCAACGCAATTAAAGCAAGAATTGCTGAATCAAAATGATGTGTGTGAACGTAAATGCAAGTTAAAATAAAATAGAAAAATTTCAGAAAGAAAAATTGCTGTGTGTGAACTTCGACGTACTTAAATTCTTAAAATTGTTTTATAATTGAAAACTTAAGTATTCTTTTTCCATCCCTTAAATTTTTCCTAATTATGAAAATTGTTTGACGTCTTGAAAAATATTTATGTTAAATAAATAAAAATAAAAAAACAAAATCTAATAAAATTACTTTAAATTTTAAAAAGACTTTAAAATGCGCTCTAAATTTATAATTTATTTGTGGTTATACATTTTGCACCAACATCTTTTCAGTTTTACGCACATATGTTTAAGATTTCTTTACATCTTTAAAGTTATTTAAAATTTTTTTATATTGTTGTTTTATTATTTATTTTTGGTGCCACAGTAACGTTGCATCAAAAAAATTTGTTGCCCAAAAAGGTGAGCCTGATATTTATAATAATTTTTGGTATTACCATAAGCAAATACTAATCCAAATTAAAAGATATTCATTAAAAAATTACCGTAACTAGGATATACATTTTATTATAAATGAAATATATTTATGATATTTAGTTAAAGAAAAACATTTGAAAAGTATGAGCTGTTTGTTTATTTTCCTGTCAACTTAAGTTTTGAACTGTAAAACAAAATATTACTTAAGTGTGAGCTTTAACTTAAATGTTTCTTCACTAAGTTTACACTTAAATATATACTAAGGGAACAGTATAAAACCGGACCTTAATTTTTCATAACAAATTTTATATTTTTAGAAGTATCCATGTTAGTATTTTTTTTTTTTTTTTTTATTTTTATGAAAAAATTACTATTTTTTTAAATTTTACTCAAATTTAGTAGTCTTTAGATAATACGCTTTCCGTAATTTTTTGTACGATATATATTGAAGTTTTAATTTTTATACCCATAACAAAATAATCGAAAAATGTAACTTTTACTATATAAAAATTTATAATTAACGAAACATATATCTATATATATAAAAGAAAGTGATGTTAGTTACTATTGTTATAACTCAAGAACGACTAGACCGATTTTGATGATTCTCACCAATTCGGACCGGTCACCGGCCAGAAAAGGATAATACGAAAAAAAATTCGCGAAAAATCCGCGATAAAAAAAATTGCAAAAAAAAATATACGACTGGACCGATTTTGATGACGGACCGGTCACCGGCCAGAAAAAGAAGGAAGTCCTCATTCCGAGAATTCCAATGATCCCAACCGATATGCCATTCGAGTTTAAGCGAGTCCAATTTCCAATTCGGCTTGCATTTACCATGACAATTAATAAGTCACAAGGCCAATCATTGAGTGTTTGTGGCCTGAATCTTGAAAATGAATGTTTTTATCATGGTCAACTGTATGTCGCATGTTCCCGTGTCGGAAAACCATCCGCTTTGATAGTTTTTGCACCTAACAATAAAACAAAAAATATTGTTTATCAGAAAGTGCTTCAATGATGGAAAATGCACACAAAAATCGACCGGATCTAAACCCATTCACTATCTTCCACTACTACTACTACTTCATACTTCATTTTTTATTCACGTCTTTTAATGCACTGATCTCCTTTAAATAAAGTAGATGTATCTAAAATGCACGCGTCATCAATAAAGCAGACTGTTTCTGGCTTAATTTTCGAAATTTTATGTTTTTCAATCGGTCAGTTCTAAGTGACTTGCTCCTGAACTGGCACGTCAAAAAATGTATAAGTTTTTAGTAAATAAAAAAAAAGACATTGTCTATCCGCTAACCTTAAGATGAAGTAATAAATAAATATAAATTCCAATTTGCCTTAAATACATGCGTATATTTTTTGATTGAACCCACATCTACATCATATTTAAATTCTTCTGTAAAAAACACTTAGATTTTTATTTAAAGGTCGTAAATTTCGTTAAAATATCAATTTAAATCGTTCAGTAATACAACACTAATGTTTGCTTAGGGCCAGCAACGCGTCTCGGGTCAGCTAGTTTAGGATATAAAAAAACAATTAAATTTTATTCGGAAAGATTGCAAAGCAGTAAAAATTGGTTTAAATAAGTTTTTTTTTATCATGATTTTTACTCTGATATAATTTTTTATATATCTAAATAAATTTACTCATTTTTGATGACACAGAAAAAAAATTTAATAATATCTATGAACAAAATTTTATTTTTTATGAAAAAAGTTTGAGAAAAAATAATTTTAAAAAATTATGAATCGAATATGATTCATAATATTTATGAAAAAAATTTTCAAAGATATGCATTTTTTTCTCTGTGTAAAGAATACCAAAAACTAATATTTTTTTCTTCAATTAATAATATTCTTTCTCGAAATTTTAATTTACTTACAAACTTTGTACAATCTGTTGTTGCCAATCTCTAGAAATGCAAAAATCTTTTCAAATCTTTGGTTCAGAATTTATAAAAAACTGAATATAAAAAGAAAGATTTTAAGATTGCAGCATAATTAAAGATATTAATGCGAAAATTATTATGCCTTAAGCTGAAACTTATTTCAATAAAATAATGAATACTGCACAAAATTTTTAAATTATTTTCAATAAAATAGTAAAAATTGTAATAATAAAAAAAACCTATTTCACTTATATAGCAACACTAATATATGTGATTGTTGTTAGTTATTTTAAATGGTTTTAGTAATTATTAAATATACAAAACTTTTGGAAAATAATAATTACTTAACTTGTGTGGAGATTTTGGAAATTTATTTTAATCATTTTGGAAAATCTAATTTGAGATTTGAAATTAGCAGAAAAATTTATATATATACATATATATATATATATATATATATATATATATATATATATATATATATATATATATATATATATATATGTATATGTATTAAATTTCATTACTCTAGGATATCTCCCTGTACTTTTTTTCCATTTTCCTATGGGCTGGATTGACTGTAAGCCAAGTTGAATTTTTATGTTAAAAATATAAAACTTTGCTCTATTAATAGTTTTATTTATTTTTTATTTTTTTATATTTTTAAGTTTAGTCTATTAGTTTAGAAGTTTTATATTTATTATTATACAATCAGCCATGCTGTGTTTTATATTAATAAATCTAAACATTTTTTATAGCCAATAATATCGATTTTTTTTTCTTTTTTTTTTTTTTTTTTTTTTTTTTTGTCATAACAATAAATTGTCTCTCCAGATAATAAAATTTTATTTTTAGTTACTTTTGAAAAATATATGACATAAATACAAATTGAGTTTTTGTAATTTCATGTTAGAAGCCAAATAAATGCCAATAAGGACAAGCTAATAAATATTAAATTTGAAAACTAAAAATACAGGTTTCATTTATTATAAAAATTCGCAAAAAATTTCTACAAAAATAAATAAATTTTTCTCTACACAAACAGATTTTATCTAGGATTTCTATCTTTAAGAGCAACTATCTACTTGTTTTTATTTGAAAATATTAAACAAATTTTATCCTTTTTTACAATTCTTAAGAAAAATTCTTTTCTTCTTAGTTACTTGTTGTTTTTTCTTTACCTCCCTTAAGAAAATTCTTTTAGTTTTTTTTTTTTTTTCTTTTTCAACTGCAAATAGTTATTTAGCTATTTTTACTTCTTTAATTTACTTTTTTAACATTTTACTTTATATATTTTTTTTCTTGTTTTCTGAAGATAATGAATAATTAAATGTATTTAAGTTATTTCTTAGTGGGATTTTTTATTTATTTATTTTTTTCCGTTTCTGCTTGTTTTATTATGTTTATAAGCTTAATAAATTACATTAAATGAAGTTAAGGTAAAAGGAATGAAAATAACAGTGAAAAATAGTTTTAAAAATTTTTATAAATAAGATTTTTAGTTATTTTGTATTTCAGGATGAATGCAGAAAAATAATAAAGAAAAGAGTGCGTAAAAGTAATCAAGGCGTATACTTAATATTAATAAAGTTTTATTTAAAAAATTAATATTAATCCTATACGTTCACATTTAATACTAAAATCTAAATGTTAATAAAGATCTTATTTTTAACAACAATTTTTAATTTATAAAAGTTTAAAAAAATGCTTGGAACATTAACTTTAAAGCTTTAAAAATGTAATAATGTTGATATAAATAATAATTAATATTATTAATAACTTGTTCTGTTCGTCCATCCCCTACCGCCTTCCCCCTTCATTAGTAGTTTAAATAAATCATTACACTTTTTGTAAACTTATTTAATATCTCCCATATTATACATAGAAATTAAAATTATTTTTCCTCAAAAAATGTAAATGAAAACTAAACAAAACCCCAGAAGACTTTATTAAAACAGTCACGTTTAATACTTTGGTTTAATTCTAACAACCATTACTCTGCTCCTTCCCTTAAGCATTTTGGACAGTCATCACAAAAACAAATAGTTTATCCTTTTTAGTTGCTTTTTTCGAATTTTTTGCTACGACTCAGAATGTTATCTCTGGTAATTATATCTTAATATTTTTTATATATATTTACATTTAATATTTTTTTCTGTTTGCCTTTGGAGAATATTTTGTAGAAAAAAAAAAGAAAACTATAAACCACAACATAGTTATCATTAAAAACAATTATTTTTGTTAGTTTTTCTTTGGCTATAAAATGGAAAATATCTCAAGCAAATAAAAAGGTCACATAGAAAATTAATAGACAAACAATATTTGGCTATATAGAATATTTAATACCCTGCACTAAACATACAAAATCTACGTTATTTTTTAAATAGTTTTCTATGGAAAATTTAACTAAACAGAAAATTTTCTATAGAAGAATTTACCAAAGACAAATTTTCTATAGAAAACTTAACAAAAAATAATTTTTTTGTAGAAAACAGACAATAGACAATTTTCTATAGAAAACAGTATTAAACAGTAAATTTTCTATAGAAAACCTCATTTAAGAAAAAATACCATTTCCTATAGAAAAATTAACTAAAGAGAATATTTTCTATAAAAAACTGAAATGAAGAGACATTTTTCAGTAGACAAATTTTTTAAACGGAAATTTTCTATAGAAATATTTATCGGAGGAAAATTTCCATAGAAAAATTAATGAAAGGATTAAATTTTCTAAAGAAAAATTTACCAAAGACAAAATTTCATAAAGAAAATTTACCTAAAGATAAACCTTCCTATAGAAAACTTAAGTAAATAGAAAATATTCTATGGAAAACTGAACTAAAGTTATAAACTTAAATAAAGAGAACATTTTCTATAGAGAACTTAGCTAAAGAGAAAATGCTCTATAGGAAACTTAACTAAATGTAAAATTTTCTTAGAAAAGTTAACTAAAAAGAATTTTTTTTATAGAAAATTTAATGTTAAGTAGAAAATTTAACTAAAGAAAATATTTTCTATGGAAAACTAAAATAAATAGAAAATTTTGAGTAGAAAACTAATGTATAGAAAAATAATTAAAAAGAATATTTTCTATAGAAAATTTATTAAAGAGAAAATCTTCTATAGAAAACTTAATTAAACAGAAAATCTTTAAAAAAAATTAATTAAAAAGAAAATTTTCTAAAAAAAAACTCAACTAAAAAGAAAATTTTCTATATAAAACTTAACTAAAGGGAAAAAGTTCTATAAAAACTTAACTAAAGTAAACGCTTAACTAAAGAGAATACTTTCTATAAAAAACTTAAATAAATAGAAAATTTTGCATAGAAAACTTAGCTAAATAAAACATTTTCTATACAAAAAATATTAAAGAGAATATTTTGTATAGAAAATTTATTAGAGAAAATTTTCTATAGACAACTTATTTAAACGGAAAATCTTTAAAAACAAATTAATTAAAAAATCTTCTAAAAAAAAAACTCAACTAAAGAGAACATTTTCTATAGAAAACTTAACTAAAAAGAGAATTTTCTATAAAAACTTAACTAAAGTGGTAATTTAACTTAAAAGAATATTTTCTATAGAAAACTTAACCAATTATACCATTTTCTATAAAAAAATTTTAAAGAGAATGTTTTGTATGGAAAATTTGTTAAAAAAAAATTTGTATAAAATTTAATTATACAGAAAATCTTTTATCTTTAGAAAACTGAATTAAAGAGAAAGTCTTTAAGAGAAAACTTAAATAAAGAGAAAATTTTCTATAGAAAACTTAACTAAAGAGAAGAGTTTCTATAGAAAAACTTATAAAAGTGGAAATTTGATATGAAGAAATTAAATAAAGAGAAAATTATCTATGAGAAACTAAACTAAAGGGAAAAAATTATATATATAAAACTAAATTAAAAAGAAAATTTTCCATAGAAAATGTTCTGTAGAAAACTTTATTAAAGAGAAATTTTTCTATACACAACTTAAAAAAATTGTTTATAGCCAAATTTATTAAGAGAAAAATTCTACAGAAAACTTAACGTAAGAAAAAATTTTCTATAAACAAATTTACTACACAGAAAATTTTCTATAAACTAATGTAGAAACGAGAAAATTTTCTTTAGAAATCTTTATTAAAAGAAAACATTCTCTATAGAAAACTTAACTATATACTTTTTATGGAGAAGAACATTTTTATAGAAAAATTTACTGAAGACAAAATTTTGTATAGAACAATTTACAAGAGAGAAAATTGTTTATAAATAAACTAAAGAAATCTAAAACGAATATTTTGAGAAAATTTTCTATAGAAAATATAACATTTCCTATAGAAATATTAACTAAAAAGAGGATTTTTTTATAGAAAACTTTATTTTAAAAAAAATATAGAAAAATTCAATGAGAAAAAAATTTCTATAGAACATTTTACAAGAGAGAAAATTTTCTATAAATAAACTAAAAAAATATTAAAAAGAAAAAATACTAAAGAGAAAGTTTTCTATATAAAACTTATCTAAAGATAAAATTTTCTATAGACAAATTTATGAAAGAAAAAATATTCAGAAATTATGAAATATAAAAAATTAATTAAAGAAAAAAATGAATTAAACAGAATACTTTCTGTAGAAAAATTTATAAAAACAAAAATTCTATTGGCAAACTTTAGAAAAAAATTTATAAAAGAAAATATTGTTTATCGAAAAATATTCGAAAGATATAATTTTCCATAGACAAATTTACAAGAGAGATAATTTTCTCTAGAAGAATTTATTAAATAAAAAATTTCTATAGGAAAATTTTACTAAGTATAAAATTTATTTTAGAAAAATTTATGAAAAAGAAAATTTCTATGGAAAAATTTGCCAAAGAGAAAATATTCTATAGAAAAATTTATTAAATAAAAAATTTTCTATAAAAAAATTTTACCAAAAAGAACATTTTGTATAGAAAAATTTTGCGGTAGAACTCAGATTAGTAATTTGGGGGTGCGAATGTTTCTCACAAACTACAGAAAAATAAATTATAATTTTTTATTTCAACTCCACCAATAATAGGGTACCTTTGGTTTTCAAACAAAACCCACATAAATTTATCACATTTTATATGCTCGCTCTTAAACACTGCATGTAATTAAGAAGTTATCTGATATAAAAAACAATATCTTTAAGCAATTTATAGTTCCAAAAACCTTTTTTGTTTAAATTTCAGATTTATAACTAAAACCATAAACTTTTAAATACCCACACCTTCATGAGAAAGTTAAATTTATTTAATTTTTTTCTTTTTTTTTTTTCTTTCTTCTTCTAACAAATATTTAATATAAGGCTTTTTATCCCCACTTTTAATAGTTGTTAGAAGTCTTATGCTCTATTGACTGCCTTTTTATTTAAAGTGTTTACACATATTCTTCCATATAATAGTATTTAACACATTTTGTACATAAGTACAAGTATGTAAGTGTGTGTTTTGTATACATATGTATGTATGTATGTATATACATACAACATATATGTGTTCAATTATGTGTAACAACTCAATTGAATGTTTTGTCGCTAATATTGTAGCTAGTAGCATAAAAAGAAACTCATGTTGTTAACTCCTCCATTTGTTACCTGTGTGTGGTAGTGTGTGGTTTACGCCTTAAACTATACTTTACTTTTTATACACAACATATAATACTGTTCTTTACGTTTTTGTTCTCTTTGCAGCAAAGTGGCAAAATGAAAGAGTTTAGCAAATAAAATTTAACCTAGCGTAAACTTAAAATAGCATGTCTCTGTCAATACGTTTAGTTAAACAATATTGAACCACAAAAAAATTTATAGAAAAAAATAAAATAAAGAATTTTTGTGTATAAAGCAGCTTGTTTGTTGGAAAACAGCTACAGCCAAGTTTTTGAAAATGTTTTTTTTTTTTTTTTTTTTTTTTGGGGGGGGGGGGGTGGTAAGGAATTAAAGACTAGAAGAAGTAAAAAAAAATAAATACGATATTATTTCAATGAAGTGGAACATATTTAACTAGAAATCACACCAAAATATTATTATGAACTATATGTATTATATTTGCTTTCACTTTATAATTGAATTTATTCAAGCCTTAATTTGTTTAACGAAATGATAAATACTAAACAAAAAAATATATAGAAAGAATTTTTTTGAAATTTTCGATTATTTTTCATATCTTATAAAATGAAGCCCAAAAATTCTGGAAGCAGAAATATTACTACAGAGATTTTTAACTAAAGGCCTTATTTTTTACAAAAGAATCATTCACAAATTTTAAACATTTCTATGAAAAATATTAGAGCCCAATATTATTCGTATACTGCTCACTTAATTGCAAAATCGTACTTAAGTTTTCAAAATTATTTTATGGATGAAAACTTAAATATACTTTTTCTAACCCTTAACTTTTTCTAAGTATAAATATTGTTTTACGTCTATCTATTGAAAATAAACAAAAATAAATAAAAATACAAAATCTTATACAATTATTTAAAATCTTAAAAAAGATTTCAAAATTCGCTCTAAATTTATAATATCCTTGTGGTTATATATTTTACACCAATACCTTTTTAATTTTATAACCCATATGCTTCAAACTTCTTTACATCATTGAAGTTGTTTAAAATTGTTGGTATTTTATTTATTTTTGGTGCCACATTAGGGTGACATCAAAAAATATTTTGCCTAAAAAAGTAAATTCGATGTTTATAAACATTTTTGGCATTACCATAAGCAAATAGCAATCTAAACTAAAAGGTTTTCAATAAAAAAAAATAACATAACTAGGTTAAAACATTTTAGATATATGTCCACCATATTGTAAATAAAAGCTTAAAGTTTGTTTGTTTATTTTCTTATCAACTTAATAATATTTAAATGTGAGTAGAGTATCCAAAACCGAAACCGAAAACTATTAAACCGGTTTTTGTTTTTTTACAAAAGCTTTCGGTTTTTTTAATTTTCGTTTTTATCAAAACCGGTTACTCAGTTTTTTAACATCATTTTATTTTAAAAAGAATATTTTGTAATTGTAATTTTATGTAATTAAAAATGAAATATATTTATCATTATTAATCACGCTCAGCAAAAAAAAAAATTGAAAAAGAGCTGAAGAAGTCATGATTTTAATATTGTGTTGTCATTCAAAAGAAGCAATAAGTGCTGAAAAATAGCAGCAGGAATTATTTTTTTAACCCATGGCTGTCATTTGAAGGATGTTTTTCTTTTATGCTTCTTGTTCGTTGCTTTCGAAAGACTTCTTCTAAAACTATGTTTATACAACTTTTAATAAAATTTCTGTTTTAGACTTATAAGAAAATAATAAAAATGGCTTAAAATTTGTGAAATTTTAAATTTTCTTAGAAATTAATAACCTTTTTTCCAGCTAAAAATACACTTACTTTCACTTATTAATAATAATAATTAATAATAATTCATAATAACTTCCAAAAAAGTTCAAAATATGCAGTTAGTTTTTATTTTTAAAGTGGTGAAAATGTTATTTTTGGAAGTACTCGACATTTTTTTCGGTGGGTTGTATTGTATATGTATCAAATGAGTGCCATCAACTAAATTGCCTCAAACTCCGATCAATTAAAATATTAAAAGGATACTAAAAGCTTAAAGGTACACACATTACAGCAAAATACTTACCGAATACCCAGTAAAAGTGTAAGAAATTATTTAAAATTTATAACTTTCATTGATAAGAAAAGAACATACCAATAGATAGTTCTATTTGTATAATTTTTATAACCCGAATTTTATGCACTAGTTTTTTCATGCTCACTTATAGGTATTTCAATTACAAAATATATTTCATTTGAGAAATCAAATAATTAAAATTTCGAATTAAAAAATAATAATTGCTCTAAAATTATAACGTGAATGAAAAACTTTAATTTAAAAATTATGCAATTCAAAATTTATTATTTTTGTAGAGTAAACATAAATGCACGTATAAATTTAAGCTTTTTAAAAAAAATAATAATATTTTAGTGTAAAAAAATTTAAATGAATAAAAACCGGTTAACCGGCGTTTTCAGGAGTCCAAAATTGGGCAACCGGTTTTTTCTAAAATGCGATTTTTCGGTTAAACCGGTATTCTCAAAAAGTCGGTTTTTTGTATACTCCAAATGTGAGCTTCAACTTAAATGTTATAAAGGCGGTAATAGGATTTTTCTTTTTATTTTTATTATTATTAAAAATTTACTTCTACAAATTTTTCAAACCCTTGTTATTTGTTTCCTTTTACAAAATGAGTCCATTATTATTTCTTAATAATTTCTTAATAGAATATAATAACTTTAGGAAGGCTCAAAAAAATATAGAAAGATTTTCTGAAAAATATTTTTTTTGAATATAAACATTAATATTCTTAATTTAAGAAATGTTAATGAGGAGCTTAATTTTAAAGGCACTTCAAAAACAATGAATAAATTTTATTTCTTCCTTAAGTAAAATTTATGCAAAAATCGAATAATTTAATTGGTATTTAAGGACTGCGCACGAAAAAATGTATGCACGTTTTAAAACTTATAACTTTCATTGTACAAGAAAAAAATTAGTACCAATAACTTTTTTTATATTCTTTATTATTCTTAGTAATTATCGGCTAAATGCTGCATATACATATTTTTTTAATGAAAATTGAACAAAATTCATGCAAAAGCATAATTAAAATTTATAATCAAAACACATGTCTATCATTTAAAATGATTGCCAGGTGTGCGGATGAAACTATATTTTACAGTTGAGTCACAGGAGTTCACGATCACCCTGATAACCGAAGAAAAGTTGATTTTTAGATTGAAGGATCGCAGAAATAATATGAATAATTAGAGAAAAATCTTCATATCTCCGGATAGAAAGGGATTCGTTCATTACATTGCTCTGTATCTTTTATCAGAAAATTAAAAAAAAGCTGGCCTGAAGACCCATGAAATAAAAAAGTTCCTAATAGGAACGCTTTTTCTAGCGTGGAGACAAAGGAGAGAACGAAAATTATTGAGATTTTTTTTCAAAGATACGAAAAGAATACGAATGCTGTCTGAAAGACGATAAAAGAAAGTATCATATACCAAAAAAGGTAATCCACTAAACTGTCTACAATTCAGTCCGTTTGAAGCTTATTTGGTCATAGAAAAGAAATATTTAAAGAACACTTAAAGCTGAGTAAAAAGTGAAAAAGCAAACGAAAATACAATAAAGCTCTTATTTCTTATTTTAATGAAAATTGATAAAAAAAAATTGAATTTTCATTTAAATTTAAAACTTGAATATACATAATAGTCTTTAATAAAAAAAAAATTTGTAAAAGAGTGATCCATCAGTTTAGTTTTTATAAGATAGATTGTAGATATCAAATACTAGAGAATTCTGTAAAACTTCTCTTATAAAGTTTTTTTTCGGTAAAATATGTAATAAGAAAGAAATTTTCTTTAAAGAAAATAAATGTTTAAGGTTTTTTGATAGTCAATATTTTATATTTAAAAGTTTTTCTTTAAAAATTTTCTTAAAAAAGAATTCTTAAAAAAAGCTTTTCTGTTTGACCTTTTCCTCACACAAAGAATTTTTGTTGAAAATGGAAATAACGCAGATTATTTATAGTAAGCTTTTGTAACAAAAAACAATTATGTGTCAAATATTATCTTGATACTAATATTTATATGGTATTTATACAAGTTAAAGTTAAAGTAGTTTTCGGAAGTTTAATTGTATGGGAGCTACAGTCAATAATGGATTAATCTTACTAAAATTTAGCATAGTCATTTGTTTTAAAAGGCTTTCCTAAAATCTCAAAAGCTTTTGACTTTTTTTAATGGTAAAAAAAACTAGTTTTAACCAAGAAGATTTTTTTTTTTAGCTAAATGAATTTTTAATAAGAAGTTGATGTTTTTTTATCGATTTTTTGAAAAACTTTTTATATTTTTAAAAAAATATATTTTCAAGCTCTTTATTAAAAAATAGAAATATCAAAGACTTATTAATGGATTTTTGCTAAAAAATGGGAAAAAAGCTCTTATAAAATAAAAAAGCTTTCAAAAAATCTTACACAACTTTTTATTTTATTATAATTTAAAGAAATATATATTTTTTGCTAAAACAAAAAAAATCTTTAGGGTAAAACATTAGTTGTGTTCGACTAACTTTTCGAAGTTACCCAATCTTATCCAAACGCGTTTCATAATACAAAATATCTATGAGTTCGGATATTTTTGGGTAAGTGTCAGTAACTTCGGTAAGTTAGTCGTATACACATATTATTTGTTAAAAGTTGTAAACATTTTTTTTAATAAAAAATATAATGGTAAAAAATATGTTTTGTAAAAAAATGTATGGTGTGAAAGCTTTTCATAAAAATAATTTTTGAAATAGTGAGTTTTTTGTATGAAAAATGTTCTTGCTGGTTTTTCATAAAAACCATGTTGGTGTAAAAGCTTTTTCTAAAAAGGATTTTAAATTAGTAAAAAAAGCTTTACAGTAAAGAATTTTTCGTTAGAAATTGTTTTTTTAATCTTGATTAAACGTTTTTTGCAAAAGATTTTTCTAAAAAGGATTTCTAAATTAGTAAAAACAAAAATCTTTACATGTACACGTTTTTTGTAAAGAAAAGAGATGAAAAAATGTTATTGATAAAAAGTATTGTTGTTGTAAAAGCTTTTCGTAAAAAAAAGAAAAAAAGTTTTGTGGTAAGCTTTAAGCTTCGTTAAAAGTTGTTATACCATACATTTTGGTGCAAAAACTTTTTATAAAAAATATACATATAATATTATTATATATTTGTACTGATGTTTGCAACACCCAAAAATATTGGTCTAAGACCCACTTTAATGTACACCAATCGGATTAAAATCACTTTCTAAGTCGATTTAACGATGTCCGTCCATCTGTCCATTCATCCATGTAAACCTGATAATCAATCTACAGGTCGCAATTTTTGAAATAATTTAATAAACTTCTATAGTTCAAGGACAAAGCCTATTGAAATTGATTATGATCGGTCCATTATTTCACCTTGGCCCCACACAAAAATTTCCTAGAATATGTATTTAACGATTATAAATGTCTTAAATATAGCAATATTTAATTGAAATTTAGCATATATAAGTTGTAATCAATGTACCAAATTTCATGAATATCGTTATATAATTGACTATAGCTCTCATATAAACCCTCTACCGAAAATCACTTTAACGTGATTAAATTCTATACAAATTTTATATAAGTATAAATCACAGTATCAAATTTTATCGGTCCATAATAAGTCATGGGTCCCATATAAGGACCACTTCAGGGAATATCCTTAAAAGGCATAAAAACATAATATAATGCATACATATGTTTCATAGAACTATACAAAACTCTTAATATAAGTATCGGTGAATTGGATCCAGGTCTCATATAAGACCCCTCCCAGAACTTTGATATAAATAAATCATATAAGATCCCTCCCCGAAGCAGAGTGAAAACACTTTCCTACAAAATGAAACATTAAGAGTTTCCATTTGAATTACTTTTAATTTTATTTTCTACATTTTTTTTATTTTTTTCGCATATTACAAACTTCAATCTTCAATTCAAAATCTTTTTCATTTTAATCCAATTTTTTTAAGATTTTCTTTTAATAAATTATTTTGTTTGCTAATTTTTATTCTTATATTATCTTAACTTTGTATTTAAAAAAACTAACTATAAAATATACAAAGTGTTAACAAAATATAAATACAAAGTTGTATTAAAGAGAAAGTGGATGGAAGAGAAAGAAAGAAAAAATAAAACAAAATATAATTACTATTTGTTAACTACTAAACAGAGTGGTAAATGTTTAAATAAGTACAAACTAAAGAATGAAAGAATAAAAAGAGCAAATAAATTACGAAACAAAAAGAAACTCTTCAAAATATAAACTCATAAAAAAGTGAATCTTCTTAAAGAAAAATAAGTTAGAGCATTTTTTTAATTTGTTTTTTTTTTTAACAATCAACTGTGCCGACTACTTTATACCTTTCACTATTTTACCGCAAAATAAAAAAAACGCCTTTAAGTATGCTTTAATTTTTTACAAATTACAAAAATATTAACACAAAAAGCTATCAAAAAAAAAGAGAAACAACAACAACAGTGATATATCAACAAAAAAAAGTAAACATCACTGATAGATTCTATTGTTTATATACCGACTGGGTTAATTCAAAAAATTGAAAGCTCAAAAAAATATTTGTGATGCTTGTATAACGAACGAAGTTTCTATTTTATATAGTAGCTTTATAGGGGCTTTATGGATATATCTCCGTCATTTAATACCGATTTTATTGAATTTAACAGAAAAATTGTCGAAAGGAATACCGATCGTATATATACATACGATCGGTATTCCTTATATATATATATATAGATATATATATATATATATATAAGGAAAGAAGGAAATTGTGGAAATTTCAATCGGAATGACAAACTTATATATATCCTTTACACTTGTGGTGAAGGGTATAATAAAAACTATAAGAATAAAATGTAAAGAAAAGAAAATGTAGAACAAGTTTCATTCATGCTTCAGGTTTTTTTTTATTTTTATTTTGGTGGCCAAAGTATTTGCTCAGTCATTTTAATTGGTTAATTACAGCATACAAAGAAGAAAAAAATTAACTGAAATAAAATAAGACTAAAGAAAAAAACTTAAAAACTAACGAGAGTTGAAGAAAAATAAAACATGAAAAAAGAGAAAAATAAAAATTAAACCGAGCAAAGTTTGTTTGCTTCTCAAGGACACACAGTGGGGCAATCGCAGCATTGTTGGTATCAAATATATATCTCTTAAACTACTGCTCGGATCGAATTGAATTATGAGAAAGTTGTAGAGAAGGACCTAAGCTTTTAGGAAGATTATATTGTAGTCACTCTGTAATAATACGAGATAAGCTACAGGGTGTCAAAGTTGACCACCTCGAGTATGTAAAAGTTAAAAAAAATCGCAACTTCTTCAAATCAAGTCCGATTTCGAAGATTTTTATATTTCTGTAAAGTGCTTGGCAAGATAAACATGCTAACTCACCTAGGTTATATATTATTGTTAAAAAGATATTTAGGCTTTTTGTTTTTATTTTTTACCTCGAGTTTATTTAATTTTTCAAAATAAATTCCTGGAGTGTATGAAGGAATCTTTTTTTTGTACTTTTCAATACATTTCGAAATAATATACTGAAAAAAATTTTTGATTATCACAATTCGTCTAGACATGAAAAATATTCAAAGTCAGCACTCTGAAATTAGTATGCAAAATGGCTATTTAAAAATCTTTTACTTTTTCTCAAAGTTTTGTTAATAAAAATGTTTTTCCGTACATATTTAAAGACAAGGCTTCACAATGATTAATAAAGTAATTTTAAATTGATTTAGATTCACCCCTACATCCAACATCCAAAATTCTAATTTATAGCTTAAAAATCTCACGCTAATTTTTTAAATTTATTGATGCTTTTAAATTACAAAATACGAAAACGCACATATGGAAATACACAATAAAATATTATGAAATAATTAATTTAGTGAATTTTGACACGAGTTGTCAGTTTTGAGGACATTATATTTTGTTTATTAAACCTATTTAGACACGTTATATATTAATGAATTGGTAAATAAGTCTATTTTGATATTATTTGAATATTTTATAAGTTTTTGAAAAGTAGACGAAATTTTGCTAAAAAAAATATTATTTTTTTGGTTTTTAAGTGTTTTTAAATATTATTTATTTTTGCAAAATTGCTAAGAATTGATTTTTGAAACTATTTAAATGATTTTCGGAGTAATAAAAGACTGACATTTATTTTATACTCTACATAAAAAATAATAGTAAAAATATTATGGTGATGTATTTTGTGTGCAATTTTATAAAAGCCTTTTGAAAAGTTGACTTTATGATGAAAAAAAAACTGTATTCCTGCATTCTTTTTTTTTTTTGCCGGTCTGTTTAGCGCCAAATCGATCTAAATATATTTTGTAATTTAACAGCATCAATAAATTTAAAAGACACTCTCATGACATTTTTTTTATTAATCAATAATTATGAAATTTTTAACTAAAATTCACCATTTCGACCAATACTGGATGTAGGGTGCATATCTAAATCAAATTAAAATTTCTTTATTAAACATTGTTGAAGCCTTGTCTTTTGAAATGTGTAAAGAAAAAAATTTTTAAAGGCAAAACTTTGTGAAAAAAGTAAAATGATTGTAATATATTTTTGTAAAAAATAGTCACTTCTCATACTAATTTCAGAGTGTTGATTGAGCATTTTTCACTACCAGATGAATTGAGATAATCAAAAATTTTTTACAGCATATTATTTTGGAATGTATTGTAAATTATAGCATATTTTTAAAAAATTGTTCACTCAGGCAGAAAATCTAAAATTCAAAATTCAAGCGTAAATATCTTTTTAACTATAAGATATAACTTAGGTGAGTTATCATGACATTTCTTTATCTTGCCAAGCACTTTACAGAAATATAATAATCTTTCAAATCGGACTTGATTTGTAGAAGTTACGATTTTTTAAACTTTTACGTACTCGAGGTGGTCAGCATTGACATCCTAAACTTAGCTCGTATTATTACAGCGTGATTCCGAGATAATTTTTCTTAAAGCTTAGGTCCTCCTCTACAACTATGCCATACATTTCAATTCGATCCGACCCACTGTGGGACATCACGAATGATAATGGCAATTGTTAGTTAGTAGAGGGTAGAATTCAAAGCAAAAAATAAAAAAAAAAGAAAACTAAACTAAACTTAAATAGAAAACAACTACAACTACTCATTCTCTACTCTACTAAAATAAGAACGAAAAACTATACGAAATGAAAAGAAAGGACTTGAATGAAAACAGCTGCTTGAAATGAAACTAATTGTTGAAAAATATCACAGAAAAAAATTAAAGAACAAACATATGAATGAATTGGGTTAGAATAAAATACTTAAATCAACTAAGAATAAAAGAAAGAAAAGGGGACCTTTTTTTATTCCTTTTCCTAAGTATTTGCTTGCTCGTTTTTGCTGGTTGGCGCAAGAGCAAGTATTTTTTAGTGTTGCTACTTTTAATGTTTAGTTTCATTGTTGTGTACCATAATAAACTTAAGTAATATTATACATATGGTGTACTCCACTTGATAATGTCTTGTTATTTATAATAAAAAACAGCTGTTGTTATCATACACACACACACACACATATATATATATATATATATATATATATATATATATATACACTTATGTGTATGCATGTGCAAGTACAAGTACAAGTTTAGAAGGGGTGCCGCTTACTCAAGTAGTTTTTAAGAAATTATAACATAATAAAATTAAGAAGGAATATTAAAGTCTGAAGGTTAAATGTTGGTAATTGTGGTCTCAAGACGTGTGGGTAATAAAATAAGAAATGTAATTTCCATACGTATTTAGTAAAGCAAAAAGAAAAAAATACATTTTTAAATTGTGTAAATTTTGTTGAAAATCATTCAAGTGTAAATTTTTATAAAATTTTTTTTAAATTTGAATTTTTTTTAATTTTAATTTTTTATACAGAATCATAGAATTTCAAATGATTTTCCCCAGAATTTTAAAAATAATATTAAAATCAGTTCAGAAAAAAATATACCATGATTTCAATTTCCGTTCATATATCCTAAACTAAATGAGAGTCCATTTTGAAATTTTGTTCAAGTATAGGAAAGGACTTTTTTATCAATATATTCTGTTGGAGATTTTAAAGAAATATTTATAAATTTTATTCATTCCTAAATATGTTAAGTAATAATTACTATGGAAAAAGTACGTTTTGACCTAACAAGATTTTTTTATTAGATTTCAACCCAAATAATAAAAAAGAGATTTCTAAAATTTTGTAGAAATTTAATTTTGTGGATTTAAAAAAAATGATTTTTTTTTTTCGGAAGAAGACCAAAAATTAAAAGAAAATGTTCTAATTTCTAAGAAAATTTTGTACAAATCCACACATTTATTAAACATTATTACTAAAAAAAATAATAATAAAAAATAAAAAAATAGAGCATTTAAAATTCTTAATTTGGATAACCCTAAAATTAACAAAAATCACTAGGAACAATACGATTTTAGTAAAAAGTCAATCTTAAATTAAACAAATTTATTAAATTAAACTAAATAGAAAAAGTGAGAAATTTTATTGAGGTCTTTTTTGTTTTCCTTTTTTTTTTTGAACTTAACATTTTTGAGAACCTTAAAATTATACAAATATTTTACTTTCGTTGAAAAATCCACAAATGTTTAAGAAATTGAAAAGGATATTTTGAAAAGTTTTTAGAAATTTTGATTTTTTTTTTTATAAAATAGAATAAATATTTAAACTTTCTTTGAAAAATTCACAACAACTGCAAAAAAAATAACCAAAAGATTTTTGTGGGGATTTTTGAAAAATTTTGTTGGGATTTAACATTTACTGGTCGTAAACCATAAAAAAATTCAAAACTTAAGAAAATTTGTTTCTAATCATTTTATTATATTTAAATTCAAAGAAAATTTTGTGAAATAATTGAGAAATTGTAAGAAATTGTAAGGGAGATTTTTGAACATTTTTTGGGAATTAAAAAGTTTTTAGAAATTTGGATTTTTTTTTAAATAAAATAAAATAATAATTTTCATTTTCTTTGAAAAACTCACAACTGCAAAAAAAAATAAAGAAATTTATTGAGGATTTTTGGAAAATTTTGTTGGGAATATAAATTTTTGCGACGCAAGCCATAATTTTGTTCTTAAACTTAAGGGAATTTGTTTTTAATCTTTTTGTTTAACTTCAAAGAATATTTTAAAAGAACTTTATTGAAGATTTTTAAAATTATTTGGAAATTTAAAAATTTGTTTAGGAATTTAAAATTTGTTGATGGGGAAACCTTCAAATACAATGAATAGTTTTATTTGCTTCGAAAAATCCACAACAACTGCAAAATAGGCAAACAAATTTATTGGGGATTTTTGAAAAATATTGGGAATTAAAACTTTTTGGTCGCAAACTATAAGAATAACTTTAAACCTTAGGCAATATGTCTTTTATCATTTATATATATATATATATATATATATATATATATATATATATAGAAAAATTTTTTTTATGGGAGATTTTTGAAAATGAATTAAGATTGTAATGGGAAAATCAATCTTAAAATCAACCTTTTTTTAATCCTCTTGATTCTTTTAACTTCATTTTTTTTTTTTTTAAAAAAGCTAGAAATTTCATAGGGTGTTTTTTAATTTTTTTTTAGGATTTAGATTTTTTTATCGGAAAGCATAAGACCAACATTTAATTTAAAGAATTTTTTTTAATTTAAAAATTTAACATTTTTCATGGGAAAACCTTAAAATACAATAAATAGTTAGATTTTCGTTGAAAATTTCATAACAACTTAAAAAAAAAAGAGGCAAACAAATTTATTGGGAATTTTGGAGGTGTTAAAATTTTTAAATTTTAAGAAAAATTTCTGAGGGATTTTGGAAATTTGGATTTGGAAATTTGTATTTCTTATCGAAAAACACAAAAAAAATATTATATTTGAGATTTTTTTTTAATTGTTTCAAAGAAAATGTTCTAAAAAGGCAAGAAATTTTTTTGGGAGTTTTGAAAATATTTTTGGAATTCAAAATTTTTATCGCAAAACATAAGAACAAATTTAGTTTATATAATTTGAATTTTTAGCTAAGAAATAAAATTATTTATAGGGTAAATTTGCATAGAAAATTTTGGAACTTTAATGCTTAATCGGAAAACATGAGAACATTAATCCTTAAAAAATAATTTGTTTACAGTTTCTATATAATTTCATAGCTGCAAAAAAATTGTCAAATAAAAGAAAAAGGCACTCAATAAAATTAAAAAAAAATTAAATAAAACTCGACAAAATCTTAAAAACAGCAAATAAAAAATACCAAAACAAAATAAAAATTGCCAAAATGTAAAAGAAACTCGAACAAATTTCCAAAACTAAATAAAATTGCAAAAACATAAAACAACTTTGAAGACAAAAACGTCAAAAATAAAAAAATCTCGTAAACCCGATTCTTCCAATCCCATTGATATCTGTCCATCTGTCTATCTATTTGTCTGACTGTTCATGCAGATCTTGTGCTCAAAGTACAGATCTTAGTCTTTTCCTATATTTACGAATTTTTCTTGATTAATATTTAATATATGCCAGGAAACACTTTAAAGAACGAACTTGATTAGCTGAGAAAAACTTTTAAGTAATTAAACTTTAAAAATTTTGTACTTAAAAAATCCAAAATTTTCAACACAATAATGCAGGATTTTTTTTTAGAAAGGTTAACTACTTGAGGGTGCGTTCAATAATATCTATTAAGCTATTAAGCAGACACTGGTAAATCTTAACATACATGACTTCTTGATCGAATGGATAATTCTTATGCTGAGCAGTAGGATCATCAACTCCAGCTTGGTGACTTGGGGAACACCGCAAGGCGGAGTGCTCTCACCCCTGTTGTGTCTATTGGCCACAAGGGGACGAAAGAAAGAAAGGGCATATGCTGATGATGTGGTCATACTAGTGACGGAGTAATTTCTTCCCACAATCAGTAAGATCATGCAGGCTTCGTTGGGTGAGCTGTCCTCCTGGGCCAATGATAAGAGGTTGGTAGTGAATCCTGGTCCTGTTTACTAGAAAGTACAAGGTTGAGAATTTTAGATTATCGGTACTGGGTAGAATGAAACTGAGACTATCCAACTCGGTGAAATATCTTGGATTATTTCTTGATGGTAAGATTACTTGGAAGAGGAATTTTCAAGAGAGATTCAAACGTAGCCTTAATGCCTACTAGGAACTCTATAGGTAAGAACTGGGGATTCAAACCGAAGGTTGTGAATTGGATCTACGCCTCGGTAATGAGACCAATTCTTATATATGGTTGTTCTGTTTGGTGGCAGACATTGGAGCGGAAGAGTAATAGGAACCTTTTCTCGAAGGCCCAGAGGTGTGCTTCAATCGGCATTACAATTGCAGTGAGAAGTACACCACAGGCGGCTCTGGACGTCATAATTCATCTCTTACCCATTGAGGAGTTTGTGAGGGGTATGACAGCAAGAAGTCTTTTGAGTCTTAAAGAATTGAGATTATTAGGTTCATCATGAACAAGTCACTCCCAGGTCATGTACAAAGGCAGTTACGGTGAGGTTAATCTATGCTCCTCGGGCCATCAGATTACATGGCCACTGAATTGGACTTTAGGGTAAATCCTGTTGTGCTGATACCTGATATCGAGGTATGGTTCGACACTGAGAGACTGTACGGAGGTTGTACAGTATTTACAGACGGATCAAAGATAGGCATTGGCACTGGTACGGGAGTCTACATTATGGGCATGGATATAAGGGGCTCATTTAGACTTCCTGATAAATGTAGCGTTTTTCAGGCTGATGTTTTCGGCATCTTAAAAGCCGCGGAATTGATCAGATTGAACGTTACGAGGGGTTCTGATGTTACTCAGGCGGCTCTGAAGACCTATACACAACTTGTAAATTCCAGACTAGTTGCCAACTGCATAAAGTCACTGAGAGAACTGTTGGCACATTACGTGGTGAGACTCTGCTGGGTACCTTGCTATTGCAATATATCTGGCAATGAATTAGCCGATGAATTGGCAAGGCAAGGCGCAGCGAAAGATGTTTCGTGAAATCCCCGCTGGGTTTCTTCTTTAGGAAGATCAACGAATGGATTTCGGCTTGGGAGAGTAGAGTAGAGTAAGATATCGAAGACGATATGGCCGACAGTCAACAGGACAGACACAAGTACTCTTCTGAGTTTGAGTAGGAAAAGTTTGAGTATCATGATAGGAGTCATAACGGGACACTGCTTGATAAGGAAGATGAGGTCTAAATGGGACGCTGGCAATTCTGATTTTTGTAGAATGTATGAGGACGTCGGCGAGGGTGGAGATGTGATACAATTAAATGTATCATATCAACCTTCTCTATCTATTTATCTATCTATCTATCCATCTAATTAATTAAATTAAATACTTTTATATAAAAAATTAAATTTAAAAACAAGCTATTGTATTAATTTGGTTATTATTTTAAATGTATTTTAATGCAAAAAATCAACTGGTGAAACGTACGTATGATTGATATTTATTTAAATCAAAATTAAATATAAAGTATACGTCACCTTTACAAGACAAAGGAAATTTAATATATTTATCTGTTTTTAAACAAATTTCAGTTACTAATTACTTTTAACTGAAAAATATTTGATTTTCATAATTAGCAAAAATATATTAATTTTTAATAAATATACTTAATAAAAATTTTAATATTAAAAATGATGGACAATCATATCATTATTATTTCCTTGTTTTCTCATATTAAATAAGACTTTTTATGAAAACAGAAAAATCACATTAATCTCAATTAATATTTATTGCAGTTTTGTGTTTTTAATAAAGAACGCTAACAGTAGTAGCAACAACAAAATAACATTTAATCCTGAATATAATCTTTATTAAAAAATATATATATATATATATATATATATATATATATATATATTTATGCTTCATATGTATGCGACTATATCGCAAATATATATATATATATATATATATATATATATATATGTATATATTTTTGCGATATAATCGCATACATATGAAGCATAAATACAAATATGAGAATTTTGTTTATAAGCATGTATATGTGTTAATATTTATATGTGTATGAATATGTATATGTAGGTGAACATGTGTAAATACGTTTAAGTAAGTATCACAATAATGTTGTCTACATTATTATAATTAAATAATTATGTTTTATTTATCAGACGAAACACCATTAATTTCGTTTCGTTTAATAAATGTCACTTAAAAGCATAAAAAATATCACGTAATTAAAAAATTGAAAAATAAATTTATTAAAAAATTTTATTTTATATAAGTACACTGCGACATCTACATAAATGAGAGCCATCATAATAAATGTTTAAATTTATTAATATTCAACTCTTGATTTATATCAACTTACAAGGATTTAATAAAACATTATGTTGAATAATGATAATCAACAATATTTTGTTGAATAAAAATAAAAAAACACATATTTTCCATTGACAAAATTAATTAAGCAGAAAAAAATGCCTCCTCTCCAGTTGACATTGTGATGATAATTTTAAGATTATGAATTAAATTTCAATTATCTCTAATTTTCAAGTAAAAAGAAAACTATTTTATATTTTATTTCATTTAAAGTAATTTATTTATGTAAATAATCTTAAGTTATCTGGTATTAATAAATATTATTAAAGCACTTGATATAATATCAAGTGCTTTATAAAAAAATACTTTTAAAATATTTTTAAAAGCTGCAATAATATTTATCGTTTTACTTCAAGTAGTGTGTGTTTTTAAATTTGAAATTAATGAACTTAAATAATATAAGATGTTTAAAGTGAAAAACACTTTAAGTTAAGTTACTTAAGAGATTTTTTATGTATAAAATGAAACGCTTAAAATAAAAGTTTTACCTGTCGTATGACTAATATTAATTATACAAAAAATCATATAAGAGGGAATTTTATTTTATTTCTCAAGTTATTTAAAGAAATAAATATTAAATTATTTTTAATTAAATTATTTTAATTAATTAAATTATTTTATTTTAATTATTAAATTATTTTAAATTTTTTATAAATTTGTAAACATTAACACAATTTTTTTATTCTGGTATAAAATACCCAGTTCTTCAGCTCAAAAAAGAACAATTTATATAATAAATATTTTTATTTTTAAGTATAGATATTTGAAATGTTTTCCATTAAAATTTTATAATTAAATGTAGAGGTTTAATTGAATGAAATATGAAACGCTTACATAATGCCTTGAAAAATCATAATTTAAAAAAATAAAACGTTGCTACCACTTCCTATTAGTCTTTTTCATTTGAAATTTTTATTTAAATTAATTTTGAAAGAGGAGTCTTTTAAGAGAATTAATACTTAAACAAAAACTTTATTTGCACTTTATTGCTTTTCTGTCTCAAATTTTAAATTCCCAAAATTTATAAAAAAAAATTAACGTATTTAGTTTCGAGGTTTTTTCTGCTAGATTTCCCTCAAAATTATATAAAATATTAAAGAAAAATATATATTTATCCTCCTTACTATGCTTTCTCGAAGAAACAATAAATTCCCAAAAATATTAAAAAATCCCCAATATATAAATATCAATATGTATATATAATCATTATTGCGGTTATTTAATTATGTTTAAAGTTTAATTTAGTTTTTAAGTCTTAATTAGTTTAAATATGGAACAGAAATATATTTCCCTGCCAAAAACATTGTATTTCTAAATGAAAAAATTTCTAAATCAAAAAATTCAAATTTCCTTTAAAAGAATTTTATTTGTATAATAATTTTTTCTTAAAAATTTTAGTATTATTTTGCGTTTTTTTTTTTTTTTTTTTTTTTTGAAATAAAAAATTTTTTCCCAAAAAAAATCTTAAAAATTCCCAAAGTTAATTTAAACGTTTAAAATAATTTTATCATGAAATTATAAAATTATAAACAATATTTTTTAACGTAGCATTTTTAAAACAAAATTACTATTTACTTGCCTTAATTTATTTAGATTTTTAGTAATTAGCATTTTTAAAACAAAATTCCCATTCACTTAGCTTTTTGTTTTTCTTCCAATAAAAAATTTTATTCTTCATAAACAAAAATTGAAAATCCCCCCTAAATTTTACTGGAAATTTTATAAAATATGAAAAGCATTCTTTAATTTTAATAAATCTTTTTTATTATTATTTTTTATGAAACAATTTCATTAAAAAAAAATTCAAAATCCCTAATAATTTATTTGGTCACTTTAATTAAGTTTTCCTTGAAATTTTATATAATATGCCTTAAATATATAAATTTTATTATTTTTCATAATTTTTAATTCCCAAGAACATTTTTTAAATCCCACCATGATTCTTTTTTAAAGAGTTATTAAACCTCTTCTATTAATTTCATATTGTTTCTATTTTTCCGTCATAAATTTTAAATTCCTAAAAAATATTCAAAAATTTCCAACATTTTATTTAGATTTTTTAGTTAATTTTCCTTGAAGAAATCTGAGCAAAAATAAATAACAAATAAACCGTTTCCATGGATTCCATATTATTCTTATGCTTTTACCATAAATTCAAAATTCTTAAAAAATATTAAATATTTTTCAAAATTTCATTTTGATTTTTTAGTTATTTTTTTGTATTTAATAACTAATGTAACCAAAAGTATACACTTTATTTTAAGCTTAATTGTATTACTATTATGTTTCCCTGCTAAAAATTTAATTCCCAACAAAAATTTCAAAATCCTCACTGGAAAAATTTTACTTTATTGCAACGTTTTTTAATTAAAGTTAAATTTATTATTTTGTTTTTATTTTATTTTTAATTGCATTTTTCTTCGAAATCATAATAAATTTGAGAAAAATCTTTTATTTATCTTAAATTTAATTTTGTTGTTATGTTTCCCCGTTAAAAATTTAATTTCCAACAAAAATTTCAAAATCTCCACTGAAAGAAGTTTACTTTTTTGCAGTGCTTTTTAATTAAAATTTTCTTTTATTTCATTGTATTTTTACATTTTCCAAACAAAAAATTTAAATTCCTAAAATATATTGAAAAATCCCCGAAATTTGTTCAGCTTTATTTTATTTATTTATTTATTTATTTTTTTTTAACAAATATGTTGAAAATTATCTATATAAAATTTGCTTAAATTTAATTCTGTTATTATGTTGTAGCCCCGTTAAAATGTTTAATTCCCAACAAAATGTTTAATATCCCTACAGAAAAAATTTCTTGGAACATTTTGTTTCTTTTTATTTCATTCTATATTTATATTTTCTGGTATTAAAAATGTTTATTTTTAACAAATATGAGTTTATTTTTAACAAATATGAGTTTATTTTTAACAAATATGAGTAAAAATATTTTATTTTTCTTAAATTTAATTATGTTATTATGTTTTGCCGTAAAAAAAAATTTAATTCCCAAAAAATATTTCAAAATACCCACTGAAAGTATTTGACTTTCTTGCAAAGTTTTTTTAATTAAAGTTAATTTTTTTCCTTTATTTCATTTTATTTTTATATTTTTCAGTAAAATAATTAAATTCCTGAAAAATATTAAAAAAATTCGCAAAGAATTTTTTGACTTTTTTAGATTTATTTTATTTTGGAAGTCATTACAAATATGAGCAAAATATATATAACTTTTCTTAAATTTCATTTGATTATTTTGTATGTTTTCCCATGGAAATTTAATTCTCAACAAAATTTTTAAAATCCCCACTAAAAAAATGTTAGTTTTTTTGCAGTGCTTTAATTAAACAAAAAAATTGTTCTTTTATTTCATTTCATTTTTGTATTTCCAAGTAAAAAATTTAAATTCCTAAGAAATATTAAGAAATCCTCAAAATTCATTCAGCTAGTAAAAGGATTCTTTTAAAATTTAATTCCTAATAAAAATTTCAAAATCCGCATTGAAATAATTAGACTTTTGCATCGTATTTTTAATTCGTTTCATTTATTTAACTTTATTTAATTTTATTTTTGTATTTTCCAGTCAAAAAATTTAATTTCGCAAAAGGTATTAAAAATCCCCAAACTTTGTTCAGCTGGTAAAATTATGTTTTTTTGCGCTTCTTGGGAATCATAAGAAGTATGAGCAAAAATAATAATTTTTCTTAAATTTAATTTTATTAGTATCCTTCCCGTTGAAGCAATGATTTCGCAAAATGTTTTTTTTGAAATCCCCACTATGTGAATTGGCCATTTTTTATAACTTAATTTTTTTCATAGTTTTCTTATGTTTTCCGCATAATTTAATTTAATTTCTAAAAATCTTTCCAAATTCCAAATTCTTTGAATTAATAATATAAATATAAGTTTTCTTCAGATTAATTTTTATATTTCCCCATTCAAAATTTTATTTCCAAACTAACTTAAGATTTCCAAATTGGTTTAAATCCACCGTTTTTATAGAGAATATATTTTTTCCGTCCACACTATTTGCTTCTTTGTATTTTATAAATTTATTATTTAAAATGTTTTTAAAAATAATTTTTACATTTATTCTTTGAAAAATATTTAAATATTACTATTTTAACAAAAATCTTAATAATATTTACATATTTGATCTTAAAATATTTTACTATGTTTGCATACGATTTAAATTTTATATTATTAAGATTTAATAGATACATGCATACATAGTTATATATTTTTGTAATTGTATGCAAACATAAAACATTATGTTCAAATTTTCAAAATGTTTTCCCTATATTAAAGTAAGAAAATCATAAAAAAATAATAAAAACGGAAACGGAAATAGTTGATATACCATAGTACGTTAGTAAGTAAATATGGGATTTGTTGTTATTTCAATAAAGAACCGTGTAGTTGTTCTTATATTTATTTAAAATCAAGTGATGAATTTCAATTTTCTTCTGAAGTTTTCTCTAAGAAAATATGTGTAAAAAATTATATTTGGAGTAAAGAAAAAACGAAATTGTATTTTAACAAAAATTGTATAAATATATGTTTTGTTAAAAAAAATACAAATTTCATATTGTATGTTCTTATTTCAGTCTCTAAGATACTGTTAAGATAATATGTGAGTGAGGGAAAGCAAGGAAAAAAATCTAAATTTATCATGTCTTAATGCAGTTTATATTGCATTTACATTTTTTAGTTGTATTGGTATGTGAGAGCATACGTTTGAGTAAGTGTTTGAATTTTATTATTGTTGTTTTCTTCATGATATTTGAATAAATTTTCAGCTCATTTAACAAACGTACTTTAAAAAAAATTACAGTGATGATAGCAACAAATTTTGTAGGAAAAACCAGGGGGCAAAGAAAAGGGGTTTAGTGAAAAGAATAAAAGAATTAACTTTATTTAATATTTTTATTTTTCTGGTAGTAATTCTCATTCATTGCTAGTATATGTGAATGTTCATTAGACTGCATCAAAATTTGCCGACTTTTAAAATTTGACCATAACTCCCGCTAGCATCGCAAAAAAATATTGTATGAAATATTTGTGAAATCGGATATCATTAACCCGTGCCTCATCGGACATGAAGTTTGTATGGTTCGTTTTATATGGGGAAAATATGACCTTTTTACAGTTTGTAGAAAAATTTAGTTATTAAATACTTTGCTTTGTAACAATATGTTAAAAACTCGCATTTTCTACATAATTATCTATCTAGCAGGATATAAAAAGTAAAAATTGTTTAAAAAATGTTAAAGTTATTACGAATTCCTCAGACCGTTAATGTGTTTTAGACCACTTGTGTAACAAATTTTTAATTTTTTGAGAAATGTTTAAATGAAATAACATTTTTAATTAAATTTTAATCATAATTACTGAAAAATATGTTTTTGTTTCCGCAGAATAATACAAATCCCTTCCTATGCTTGGTTGAAAAATTTTTATTTATTTTATTTTTTTTTTTTTTTTTTAAGACTGTTTCAAAACTTTTAAAAATTTGGTTAAACACATTTTAAAAAAGTTAAAAAAATACAAGTTTATAGACAATACTACAGACAATAAAATTAAAAAAGAATTGGCTCAGTACCTTGTATGACTAAGCCGTACATACGATTTGAATTTTGCGGATTTCGGCAAAAAGACATTGTTTGCAGTTTTTTAGTTATAAAGTAAATTTTTTGAGAACTGTACTTACCCAGCAAAAACTTTGCTTTCCTGGTAAGCTAGCAGGTATAATTGGAAACAAAAATAAAATACTTATGTTTTGCCTGAATAACTAGTTATTTTTGTTCGAGTTGTCCAAAAATTTATGTAGTTATTACAAAATTAACCATTCGTTTTTAAATGCTAACGTCTTACTCTGTACACCATCTCGCACTTAATTTTCTAAGTGACAAGAACTTTTTTAGTATAAATATATGTTTTTAGATATTTTGTTATAAAAAATGAACAGCATCAGAATGGGATTGAAACAAAAACCTTCTGGTTGTTAAACCAGCGCTCTAACCAACTCATCCACTTGATTGAAATATTACTGTGCTATTATACTATTGAGTACTTATTTATGTAATACAGAGTTAGAAAATAATTATCATTACCAAGAAACTACTTTAGTAAGTAGTTGTCATTACCGAAAACCAAAAATTTTTTGCTGGGTAATAACTACATTTTTCTAAAAAAGTAACATTTTCTTCATATAAACGCACCATACAAAATTGAGAACCGTTGCGACACGGGTTAACGATATCCGATTTCAATAATATTTCACAGAATATCTTTTTACAAGCCAACGAACAATTCTTGGCGAGTTACGTTAAAAATTCAAAAGTCGGTAAATTTTGGTGCAGTTCAATGTAACATGTGTATTCGTGTTGTTGAAATAAAGTGAACATAAAGTGTATAAATATTTTTTAATGTTTTAAGATATGTGTATAATATATATCAACATATATTTGAATATATGTTAATATGTGTGAATGTATTAGAGAGAGTATACGCTAAAGTTCTGTTGGGAGAACATTTTATTGCAAGTTTTCTATGAAAAGCTATTTTAAAGAAAATTTTATAGCAAATTTTATACTAAAAGAAATTTTTTCGCAAATTTTTCATAAAAAGAAAATTGATCTCAAAATTTCTAAAAAAAAAATGTATCGCAAATTTTCTGTAAGAAGAAATATTATGGCAAATTTTCTATAAAAAATGTATTGCAAGTTTTCAATAAAAATAATTTTTATAGTAAATTTTCTATAAAAGAAAACTTATCTTAATTTTTCCCTTAATAGAAAATTTATCGCAAATTTCCCCCAGAAAGAAAATTTATCGCAGATTTTCTATAACAAGAAAATTTATCACAAATTTTCTATAAAAAGAAAATTTATCGCAAATTTTTTATAAAAGGAAAAATTATTCCAAATTTAATATAAAAGAAAACATCTCAAATTTTCTCTTAATAGAAAACTTATCCCAAATTTTCTCTTAATAGAAAATTTATCGCAAATTTTCTCCAAATAGAAAATTTGTCGCACATTTTCAGTAAAGAGTAAATTTATCGCAAATTTTCTATAAAGAGAAAATTTATCCTAAATTTTTTATAGAAAGAAAATTTATCTCAAATTTTCTCTTAATAGGAAACTTATCTAAAATTCTCTATAAAAAGAAAATTTATCTCAATTTTTCTCTTAATAGGAAACTTATCTCAAATTTTCTCTTAATAGAAAACATATCGCAATTTTTCTCTTAATAGAAAATTTATTGCAAATTTTCTCTAAATGGAAAATTTATTTCAAATTTTCTATATAAAGAACTTTTATCGTAAATTTTCTATAAAAAGTAAATTTATCGAAAATTTTCTTTGAAAATAATTTTAACGCAAATTTTCTATAAAAAGAATCTTTAACGAAATTTTTTTAAAAAGGAAAATTTATCGCAAATTTTCTATAAAAAGAAAATTTATCGCAAATTTTCTATAAAAAGAAATTTTATCGCAAACTTTTCTAAAAAAAACTATCTAAAATTTTCCATAAAATGAAAATCTATAGCAAACTATAAAAGGAAGATTTATCGCAAATTTTCTGTATAGAGAATTTTTATCGTAAAAGAAATTTATTAATGGCAAATCTTCTATAAAAGTAAAATTTATCGCAAATTTTCTATAAAAGTAAAATTTATCGCAAATTTTCTATAGAAATAAAATTTATCGCAAATTTCCTATAGAAATAAAATTTATCACAAATTTTCCACGGAAATAAAATTTATCGCAAGTTTTTTATAGAAATAAAATTTTCTATAGAAATAAAATTTATCGCAAATCTTTTATAGAAAGAAAATTTATCGCAAATTTTCTATAAAAAGAAATTTTATCGAAAAATTTTCTAAAAAAATTATCTAATAGTTTCTATAAAAAGAATAAAATAAAAAATAAAATTTATCGCAAATTTTATATAGTAACAAAATTTATCGCAAATCTTCTATGGAAACAAAATTTATCGCAAATTTTCTATAGAAATAAGATTTATCGCAAATTTTATACAGAAATAAAATTTATCGCAAATTTTCTATGGAAACAAAATTTATCGCAAATTTTCTATAGAAATAAGATTTATCGCAAATTTTATACAGAAATAAAATTTATCGCAAATTTTCTATGGAAACAAAATTTATCGCAAATTTTCTATAGAAATAAAATTTTTGGCAAATTTTCTATAGAAATAGAATTTTATCGCGTTTTTTATAAAAAGAAAAGTTATCTCAAACTTTTTGATAAAAAGAAAATTTATCGCAAATTTTCTATGAAAAGAAAATTGGTATCAAATTTTGTCTAAATAAAAAATTATCGCAAATTTTCTATTAAAAAATATTTTTTACAATTTTTTTTTTTTTAATTTTTATCTCACATTTTCTATAAAAGAAAATTTGTTGGAGATTTTCTATAAAACGAAAATGTATATATCACAAATTAAAAAAAAAATATGGAACATTTTCTATGAATATAAAATTTATGGAAAATTCTGTATAAATAGAAAATTTCTTCGAAAATTTCTTTAAATATAAATAGTTATGAAAAATATACTTTTCAGAACTGCAGAATAATTTTTCCCAGTTTGTATATGCCCATGTTGTTCATATGATCTTTAAACTACTCTCACACGCTTAGTTTTTCAAATATTTAATGCTGCTCAGAATGATATAGTTTTTTCTTCTTAAATATAAAATCATGTTGTTGGCTGTTCTTAAAAAAAAAGGAAAAAAATAGAAAAAAACGGAAAGGAAAAGATTTTCCCAATGCCATCAGCATGCAACTGTAGTTAGAAATGTATTTTCCAAACAACTACAACTACACACATACATACTACTCACTCAAGCTTTCCGTTTAAATGTTATAAATGTTAATGATGTTGTCAGTTTAATGAGCTCATCTTCTGTTTGTTGTTCTGCTTTTGCTGCTGCTGTATTATCAATTGCAATTGCTGTTGTTGCAGCAACTTAATGTTTGTTGATGTTGCTAGCATGTTCTATCTATTATAATATCTTATATCTGCTACTTTTTTTAGATTTTTTGCTTTTCATTTTTCTTGTGTTGTATTTTTTGTTAAATGTTGATGCTGTGATTTCTGACATAAGTGAACTTTTAAATGCAGATAAATTGAGCAGTTTTATGTAGCTGAAATCTAGATTGTTTTGTTGCTAAAAAAAAAGAAAAAAAAGTATATATCTTTTTCTTTGTTGTCTGTTTTTAGAATTTAAAAGTAATAAGATTATTTTTTAATGATAGAGAATATGGATTTTAAAAATCAAATAGTAATAGTTTTTAAATTAAAGATTTTAAATTTGAAGAAATTGTCGAAATGCTACAATTGTTTGCTATTTACACAAATAATTTTAGCAATTTTTGCATAAAAAAATAAACCAATTACCACCAACATTCCATTAAGTATTACAAATAATTTATAATTATTTATAATTTTCAACCTCCTTTTTTTAAATACTCTCCAAATATCACACTTTAAAATGTGTTCTTATGATTTATATATTTTGTTTACATAAAAATCCCCTAAAACTCATTTCACCATGACTTTGCAAAATTTTCAAAATATCTAAGATAATAAAATATTTTAATAACTAAATTTTTTAAACAAAACACTTTTACACAATAAATTTTTATTTCATTTTTATTTAGGTATAAATATTATTTTATTTTTATTATTTTTTTTTTTTTTTTTTTTTTTTTGTAAATAAAGAATAATTAAAAATATATACGTCTATTTTCTTTCATTTATAGTTGTCACAACTAAAAATATCCCATAATATTTGTTTATATTTATATCAGACTTAAAATTTGATTTGTTTACATTTTGATTTTATTTATTTTTTTAGCAATTTTTTTTATCATGATTTATGGGGTCAACAAATAAATAAAAAATGAATGACGCTACTGAAGTTGATCACTCACTCACTGGTTGTTTATATATAAATTTTAGGACCCACTAAAACTTCAATCACGCAGAAATAAAAAATAAAAGAAAAACAAATTGAATAAATACTAGAATTTATATAACAATTATTTTTGGTTTATTTAGATTTTTATGAGCGTCATTGGTTATGTGGGCCTTTGATATTGTATATTGCAAAAAAAAAAAAGTATTAAAAATAGAAAGTATTGAATGTTACAGTTTAGAATTGATTTACTAACTTTTGGAAATAAAAGAAAATAAAGTGTAGAGTTCAAAATGGATGATAAATGTAAAAATACAAAATATAAGAAAATGTAGAACTATCATGAATGGCTTCACTTCTATACTGAAAAATATTTAACTCGATAATATAAATTAAAATTACCTAAAAAATGTTGTATCCAAATCCGGTTCCAGTTTTCAGACAATTGTAAAGACTAGACTTTAGCCAAGACTATAGACCACATTATAGTCCAGACTATAAACTAGACTGTTTGGTATTGAAAATGGGGGAAATCAATATACATATAAAGTTAAATTGTAAATTAAAGTGACACAAAAAGTTAAAGATGGTGGATATAACAGATTCAGCCAAACCGAGTATAACATTCTGACTTGTTAATTTTATTTTCCCTCTTTTATAAATTTCGATTTTGATGATCTTTAAAATAAAAAAGATAACATTATCTTTCTTTAAAATCGCCTAAAACTCAAAAAGTTATTTAATTTTAATTATTCATGTATCTTGAAACAAAGTATTTTATTCTACTTTGTATTTAGCGCAAACTTTTTAGGGCAGATATAAAAATATATAGAAAGTTTGAGTAAATTGCTGCATATAAAATCGAATAAATTCTACAGTTTTTGTCCAACTCGCTAAAAGCTAAATCGTGTTTTGTTAACAACAAAATTGTCGCCGTATAGGCTTTTATAGAACAAATTATAATAAATTGCAATAAAACTCAAAAAATATTGTTTCTTTAAATATTGTTTAAAAATTCTCTTTATATGTATTGAACATATTCTAAAAGGACATGATGATATCCAGAAGGCTTATTACACCGAGCTTTACGTCTAAACGGTAATAGATCTTAACACACTATAAAATATCTTATACAAATTAGAAAATTATGGACACAACTTAAATTTTCATACATTGCAATATATTGGCCATTGGTTTTCAATTTTTATTTCTTGTTAGAAATTATTTACTCTAAATTAATTCTCATGAAAACGCGCAAAACCCTCGCAAACTGTACAATGTGTGCATTGTATTAGACTATAGTCAAGACTATAGACTCGACTATAGTCAAGGCTATAGACTAGACTATAGTCGAAAGACTATAGACTCGACTATAGTCAAGACTGTAGAGTAGACTATAGTCAAGACTATCCATTGCTTGGTTTATGATATTGGCTATAGTTTTAAGTCTAGAATTTTTTTAAAGCGAAATGTATTTTCTTTAAAGAGTTATATTTTTGTGGAACAACTTAAATTTTCATACATTGCTATATATTGGCCATTGGTTTTCAATTTTTATTTCTTGTTAGAAATTATTTACTCTAAATTAATTCTCATGAAAACGCGCAAAACCCTCGCAAACTGTACAATGTGTGCATTGTATTAGACTATAGTCAAGACTATAGACTCGACTATAGTCAAGGCTATAGACTAGACTATAGTCGAAAGACTATAGACTCGACTATAGTCAAGACTATAGACTAGACTATAGTCAAGACTATAAACTAGACTATAGTCAAGACTATCCATTGCTTGGTTTATGATATTGGCTATAGTTTTAAGTCTAGAATTTTTTTAAAGCGAAATGTATTTTCTTTAAAGAGTTATATTTTTATGGAACAAACTCTTGTGTAACATAAAACTTTTAATGATGTAAAATTAATGTCAATTCTGTCATTATACCTGTAAATATTTTTATAACAAAAAAAGCTCTTGTGTCATGTTTTTTTTAATGTCATCGGTTTTTTTCATTTTTTTCCTTATAAACATTTTCTTATTTTGTTATCGTGGCACAAAATTTCTCTTAACTACTGTTGGTTATTGAAGTTTCGGTTTTAAGTACAAACACTGCTATTACCACTACAACTACTTTAACAACTACAGCAAATTCTTTAACTTTTTCTACGACAACAAGAACTACATACATACTTACTTACTACTTTTGCCACTTCAATAGGGGACAGTTGGGAAAACTCAACAACCATTAAATATCACACCATATAACAAGACAAGACTCAATGACTGTTTGACTGACATTGCATTGCACATCAATGAAATCAGCAGCAGTGTTGGCTAGATGGTTGATGTCAGTGGCAGTAGTAGTGGTAGTGGCGGCTTAAGTAGCATCAACATTGATAGCAAGAACATCGAAATCAACTACACCAACATCAGCACCATCATCACATTAAAGTGAAGTGAAGAGGAACGTGAGTTGGTTACGTGATCGGAAATTAAATATTTTTTTTTTCCTTTTTATGTTTGCTTGTTTTTGTATTTAGCACAGTTTTTTATTCCTCTTCGTTTTCTTTTTCCCTGATTTTTTTATGTGCCCTATTCATAAGGATAAGGATTCAAAGCAAAAATGTAAACAATTTTTGCAAAACGAATAGGAGGAGAGTGTTTATTTTTATGTATAAAATTTATAAGAGAATTCGAATAAAGTCTGAAAAAATAACGACAACATTGAATTTGTTAAAAGAACAAATTAAAGTTGTTAAAGCAAAAAAAAAAGTTGAAAAAGGAAATTTACAAGTGTCCTACGACTAGCATGCAAATGAAGCTGATTTTATAAATCGAACAGGCCATAAAAAGTTATTGATGTTTTTTATTGATAAGTTGGGTTATGTGTATATTTTGTTTAAAAAGTAAAGAAATAAAATATTTATTGTATAGAAATTTGAATAAAAATAAAACTAAACAAGTAAGAAATTATTTTTGTTTAAGGGGAATTTTTCATAACCTTTAAATTGGAAATTTTTCATTAAACAATTTTTTTACACAAAAACATACAACAAATAAATATTTTTTTTTAATCTCAACAGTGTATACAACATATCAATAATTTATTAATATTATAAAACATTCAAACACTTCAGGAATATATTTAATAGCCTAAATTTAAAACCTACAGAATCTATAACAAAAAAATTATTTACAAAAATTTAAATCTCATTATAATATTATCTTATCTTATCTTATCTTATCTTATCTTATCTTATCTTATCTTATCTTATCTTATCATATCTTATCATATTGATCATTGAAAAAGTTTCAGTTCAAACTGGAAACTCAAGTATCAAGACTTGATTGAATACTGAATCGAGTTTAAAAAAAATCATAATACATTGCAATATATGAAAATTTAAGTAGTTTTCCATAATTTTCTAATTTGTATAAGATAATTTTTAGTGTGTTAAGACCTATTATTCAGATATGAAACACCTTCTGGAGAACATCATAAATCAGTTTTAAAAATGTTTGGTACATACAAAGCAAACTTTTAAACAATATTAAAACTAAAAAAAAATAAATTTTTTGAGTTTTACTGCAATTTATTATAATTTTTTCTATAAAAGTCTATACAGCGGTACAAATATTTTTAGAGACATTTTTGTTGTTAACAAAACTCGGTTTAGCTTTTTCGAATTGAACAAAAACTGTAGAACTTATACGATTTTATCTGCAATAACTTACTTAAGCTTTCCATATATTTTATATTTGCCCCAAAATGTATACATCAAATAAAACATAGGAGCAATTCCATTTTAAATTAAAAAAATTTTGAAGACTCTGAAATTTTCTCTGTAATAATCGACATGGTTTCGCACCAAAAAAGATTTTTTTAAATATGCGTCTTCAAAGAAAATTTTTAGAAAAAAAATATATGTTCAAAAAGATATATATATATATATATATATATATATACATATATCACTTTTATATGACATAATACAAGCTTTGACAAAACTACTGCAAAAAAAGTTATTTTAATTTATTTTATACAACAAAAGTTATGGCCATTTAAAAAAAAATATATATTAATCACATTCAAAGCTAACTCTATAGCTACAGCTTTCAAAATAAAAATGAGTAAAAATCATTTTACATGCTTTTATATCCTCCTCTACACACGTACCAAATTTTATCTAAATCGATGTGGGTTAACATTTTTTAAATTTAAAATGGAATTACTCAACATTACAGAACAAAATATATTCTTTTAAAATGCATGAACAACTTGTTGATAGATAAACTTTAGAAAATCCTAAATCACTTATGGAAAATAAATTTCATAAGTAGGAATGTTATACTTGTCTTGGTTGAATCTGTTATACCCACCAGTGATGTTTGATGGTGGGAATTTTCCCTTTTTGAAGGAATTTTGAACGAAAATTTAAAGGAAATGGGAAAAGAGAGGTAATTCCAATTTTTAGCAAAATAAAGGGTATTTTCAAAATGTAAATTTTTCTCAAAAAATTAAAATAGAAAAGGAAAAATTCAATATTATGGTTCACATTTATATTTGATGGAAACCCTATATATTGTTTGATTTTTTTTTTTTTTTTTAAATTTTGAAAATCTTACTCTGTGTACTTATTAGTCGTGTTTAAAATATCTTTTTTGTAGTTTTGAATTGAATTAGAAACAAAATCTACCTTTTTGTTAATTTTTTTAATAATAATTGCGATTTTAAGTGGGAGAATAAATTGGAGGGAAATGTTTTTTAGAATGTAGGGTAAAAAAGGGAACTTACAAAACAGAGGGATTTTTTTTATAAATTATACATGGCATCCCTGATACCCATCATCTTCAACTTTTTTGTGCCACCTTAATTTTATATGTATACTGATTTTCTCCATTTTCAATACCAAACAAACCTTATATAAGAACAAAATATTTGAGCTAAATTTCATTCCCCTAGTTGGTCCACCTTGGTCCCTATCTTTCTTTCAACAGATTCACAGACGGACATAGATAGATCGTCTTAATCTTCACGGGAACCCAGAATGTAAACACATACTTTATTGGGTCTTAGACTATTATTTCGGCACGTTATACACGGAATGACAAACTCAATATACCTATCTTTTTTGATACAAAAAAATCATTGCTGTTTAAAAAGTTATGTGCATTTTTTGTTTCGAAAAATTATATTTCAGCATAAATGGCAGCTTTTTTTTTCTTTTGATAATTTTTCTTTGGTGGTAGTAGAAAAGATTCGCCACCTTATAATGGTTTTTTTCTTGTACACCTTCATACATGTGTCTTACAACTTTTAAAAAAGGGTTCTTTTTGGAAATTTTTTTACTTTTTTTATCTATATACCCTACACCACCATAAGTGGTTGGGGTACTATGCGTTTGTGCTGATGTTTGTAACGCACAGAAAAAATCATCCAACACCCACCTTAGAGTATACCAATCACTTTTTAAGTCAATCTAACAATGTCCATCCGTCCGTCTGGCTGGCTGGATGGCTGGCAATCCATATAAACCTTGTGTACAAAGTACAGGTCGCAATTTTAAAGATAATTCATTGACATTAGGCATGTGGGATTTTTATAATACAGGGACGAAGCATATGGAAATTTGTTGTGATCGATCCATTATTTCACCTAGCCTCCATACAAATGTCCCCCCGGAAGAGAGTTTAAATACTCATAAATGCCTTAAAAATAATAATATTTTAATGAAATTCGGTGCAAAGAAATTCTGTATAAGAACCAATTTTTGTACTAAATTTTATGAAGATCGGTCCACAATTGACCATAGCATAAATCCCATACGAATATTAGTATCAAGTTAATTTTCAACACAAATAAGTTTTATATAAGTAGAAACAATATTGTTAAACTTTTATGAGAATCGGTCCATAATTTACCATAGCTTCCACATAAACCCACTTCCAGTAATCGCCCTAAAGTGCATAAAATCATCTAGATGTTAGTATCAATGCATTATTCTGTATTTGTATATTTTATGTTACATTTAATAAAATTGGCCACAGGTGTAAAATAAGTCACCTTCCCGATTTTTTATGCCCGTACCCAATGGTGTAAGGTATCATATAGTCGGTCTTGACCGATTATATCTTTCTCGTTTTTTAATTATATTAAACACATGAAGCATGGACGCGTATAAGGGCGTATAAACCTAATTTTTCAAAATGCGTTTTTTTTTTGCATTATATTGCTTAAGTTTTTCGTGAAATTTGCCACACTAATTTTTGCTTATATACAGTTAATTTATTTATTCGCTTTTAAGATATTTTTCAGTCGCAAAATTTGATATGTTCTAACTCAAATTTTTTAGCGATACTTTGCATACAGATAGATGCTTAATAAATCTTACCAAATATCAAAAAAAAAAACTTAAGAAAATGATTACGTTTTAGGATTTTATGAAGTTTTTAATGTCTCCTGTAAAATTGTTCTTATGGTTTATACGCCCTTATAAGCGTCCATTCTTCCTATTTATAATTAAATAATAAATAAGATAAATTTGTTATAATATATTTAAAAAAGTTTTGAGTTTGTTTCGAAAAAGGTCTGCAATATTTCACAATTTTCAATTTATTATGAAGTAATGCTTATATGTCATAACTTTCTTTTGCAGATACATAACTGTTATGTTTATATATATTAAAAAAAAAAAAAGAAAAACTTCAACTATTAAATTGTTTTCAAATTTTTTCGACATACATTTCGAAAATTTTTCTAGATATATAACGGGCAGACATCGACTCATTCAGTGATTTAAAGCCGTTTGGTATAATTTAAGATGGGATCTAGTTTAATATTTTTGGGCATTATAAACACTACCCCAAACGTATAATACCCTGCTGTTTTAGACTTATGATATTTATAAATATTTGAAGTTTGCTAAAAATAAACAAAAAACATAGAAATTCTTTTAAAGGATCAGTTTTATTTGCTACAATTTTTAATTTTTTAAATAATTGGATTTATGATTTAAACACATTATATCTTTTAATAATTTATTTAACAATTCGTAATTTAAATGTCTTGAAATTGCCCAACAATTTATGACTACATTTCGAAACATAATTACTGTGATCATAATAAAAATCTGTTTCGTTGATAAAAATAATATTTTAATACTTATCAAAACAAAAACCTATCAATTTCTTGCACTACTATATATAAACCAAATCGAAATATAAAAATTCAGTTATTTCTGAAACCACTTTAACCAAAAAATAATACTTCCCAAAATGTTGTCTAAGGTTTTATTTGGTCTTTTGGCTTTCCTTGTGTGTGTTAATATCATCACCAAGGCCCAATAGGGTGGTGCTCTTGCTACCAGAAAAGCATCTTTAGCTAATAGTTTGCTTACGCTGTCATCCATCATACCGAAGAAGCTTATTGCTCTACCAAGGCTTCTTGTATTCAACAAATAAAAAATATTCTATATTCTCATCAAAAGACAGGTTGATTGGCATTTCCTTCATGCGTCATTTCCACAAGGATAAACCTACTGCTGCCATGGTTGCTGCTGTTAAAGTTTTATTAACTGATGATATTGTTCGTGATCAAATTAAGTCGGGTTATATTTTGTATGGTCATCGTCAGGTAGGTAATACTGATTATCCTTTTAACAATTTGTATGCTTGAATCAAGAAATGATTTAACTGGAAAGCTTAAGCTGTTGTTGGTGCGAATTATTTGATTGACTAAAATAACAAAATGTAAAATTAAATGTGAAGTTGTGTTTTCTTTTAAAAATAAGGACTGTAGAGCATTTACCCCTTATTTTGTAAAACACTTCACCTCATTTTGAAAATTTTTTCAAATAAACGTTTTTCGTTTTTTAAATAAAATCGAATGGAAAAATTTTCAAAGTGAGGGGCATTGTTTTACAAAGTAAGGGAAAAGATAAGATTCAATTATATTATTGATTAGTTGCAAGGACTTAAAAATAAGCGAGAATAATAGTCTATAGTCTAGTCTATAGTCTAATCTATAGTCCAGTCTGGTCTATAGTCTAATTTGTAGACTAATTTATAGTCCAGTCTATAGTGCAGTCAAGTCTGGTCTATAGTCTAGTCTATAGACTGGTCTATAGTCTAGTCTATAGACTGGTCTATAGTCTAGTCTATAGACTGGTCTATAGTCTAGTCTATACACTGGTCTATAGTCTAGTCTATACACTGGTCTATAGTCTAGTCTATAGACTGGTCTATAGTCTAGTCTATAGTCTAGTCTATAGTCTAGTCTATAGTCTAGTCTATAGTCTAGTCTATAGTCTAGTCTATAGTCTAGTCTATAGTCTAGTCTATAGTCTAGTCTATAGTCTAGTCTATAGTCTAGTCTATAGTCTAGTCTATAGTCTAGTCTATAGTCTAGTCTATAGTCTAGTCTATAGTCTAGTCTATAGTCTAGTCTATAGTCTAGTCTATAGTCTAGTCTATAGTCTAGTCTATAGTCTAGTCTATAGTCTAGTCTATAGTCTAGTCTATAGTCTAGTCTATAGTCTAGTCTATAGTCTAGTCTATAGTCTAGTCTATAGTCTAGTCTATAGTCTAGTCTATAGTCTAGTCTATAGTCTAGTCTATAGTCTAGTCTATAGTCTAGTCTATAGTCTAGTCTATAGTCTAGTCTATAGTCTAGTCTATAGTCTAGTCTATAGTCTAGTCTATAGTCTAGTCTATAGTCTAGTCTATAGTCTAGTCTATAGTCTAGTCTATAGTCTAGTCTATAGTCTAGTCTATAGTCTAGTCTATAGTCTAGTCTATAGTCTAGTCTATAGTCTAGTCTATAGTCTAGTCTATAGTCTAGTCTATAGTCTAGTCTATAGTCTAGTCTATAGTCTAGTCTATAGTCTAGTCTATAGTCTAGTCTATAGTCTAGTCTATAGTCTAGTCTATAGTCTAGTCTATAGTCTAGTCTATAGTCTAGTCTATAGTCTAGTCTATAGTCTAGTCTATAGTCTAGTCTATAGTCTAGTCTATAGTCTAGTCTATAGTCTAGTCTATAGTCTAGTCTATAGTCTAGTCTATAGTCTAGTCTATAGTCTAGTCTATAGTCTAGTCTATAGTCTAGTCTATAGTCTAGTCTATAGTCTAGTCTATAGTCTAGTCTATAGTCTAGTCTATAGTCTAGTCTATAGTCTAGTCTATAGTCTAGTCTATAGTCTAGTCTATAGTCTAGTCTATAGTCTAGTCTATAGTCTAGTCTATAGTCTAGTCTATAGTCTAGTCTATAGTCTAGTCTATAGTCTAGTCTATAGTCTAGTCTATAGTCTAGTCTATAGTCTAGTCTATAGTCTAGTCTATAGTCTAGTCTATAGTCTAGTCTATAGTCTAGTCTATAGTCTAGTCTATAGTCTAGTCTATAGTCTAGTCTATAGTCTAGTCTATAGTCTAGTCTATAGTCTAGTCTATAGTCTAGTCTATAGTCTAGTCTATAGTCTAGTCTATAGTCTAGTCTATAGTCTAGTCTATAGTCTAGTCTATAGTCTAGTCTATAGTCTAGTCTATAGTCTAGTCTATAGCAATAGAACGTGTGCCAAAGCTGACTTTGAATCTATGTTTTTTGAAAATTGTTGGTTAAAATATGAAAAGTATACACGATGGTTGGGAAGAAAACGTTAAAACTTTTACTAAAGTTGGTATCTACATATTTTTCGAAACTAATTTTTTTTGCCTACAGTTCATAAAATCCAAATATAGATCACGTTTGGATGTGGAAAATGAAGTAAGAAAATTAGTAAAAAAAATTATTATATTTAGTGCCTTATTCATAATCAAGTTTTTAAATTTATCAGCTTAATAGAAAGAATTTCCAAAAATTTGATTGGTATAAAGTTTATTTATATTTTAAATTTTAATATTTTTCGTTGTTTATGAACTTTAAAAGATTCATTGTTTTTATATTTAATTAATAAATGAATTTAGGTAGCGCAATTTTATTTAAAATAAAAACCTTTTAAATTTTTACTATATTTCATTTCTACGATACTAAAAATCAAAATGTACCAAAAAAAAAATTTCTAATTCTAATTTCCGTGAAGCATGAAGAGCTGGGAATCCCTGGTCTATTCTATAGTCTAATCTATAGTTCTTATCTATGGTGTAGCCTATAATTTAGTCTATAGTCCAACATATAGAATAGTCTATAGTCTGGTCTATAGTTTAAGATTAAATAAAAGAAATTTATATTACTGATATGTAGCAAGGTCTTAAAAATAAGTAAAAAATTCTGGAAAACAGTAGTTTAATTAAATTCTGAAGAGTTCAATTAAATTTTTTTTTTTTTTTTTTATTTTATTAGAAAACAACATTTTACACATATTGTATAAATTTATTTTAAATACATAGATTATTTCAATTAAACTAGTTTTATATTTAATAACTTTTATTACTATTATTTACATTAAATCGATTTTATTTCTATTTTTAAATTTATGTTACATTAAATAAAACTTTATTTTCAAATTACCATCATTATTGCTTTATAAAATCAACAACTTTTTAGAAAAAAAGAATATTCTATTTTTATTTAACTTTAAAAAAATACCCTTAATATTTGTATGCTCGTTTTCACCACACGTTTGTATTGGTAGATAAAGTTTTGTTATGAGGAAATCATAAAAACCATTAAATGAAAAAAGTTATCTCATATCACCCATATTTATATATTTGTTTTTCGAAGCTACTATAGTTACCCTATTGCAGCACTTATTTAATAGTTCATTCACTCACATATTCTTCTGTTCAATATATTTTATTTTTGCTATTTGTATGTAGTTATTACATTTTTATAAAAATAAAAAAATATAAATATTGTTTTATTGGTTTCGAAAAATATATATTTTAATGATCATTTTATTCAGTGTTGCCAAAACGGCGGTTTTCCCGGCGGTATTTTGTGGTCTCCATAAAAAACCACTAAATAGATAATCTGGCTGGATGTTTCTATAGGCTTTTCCTTTATTGTAAAAACATGGATTTGAAACAGAAATAAGAAAATTCTAAGAAATTTACCCAATATATTCTTTTTATTATTTGGACGAAAATCGTCAAAGCAATATTTTACTAATATTAATAATATTATTATTAATATTATTATTTTTATCATTTTAAAGAAAATTACAAAAATATTTAAATTTTAAAATTTTTTTATTATTTTTATCTTTAAGACATCAAACTTTTCTTCAGTAAGGTGATTATCACCTTCGTAATAAATTAATGATATCCCATTGAGATTATCTGTAAGAAATTAATGTAATACTTTCATTTTCCAATCACTATTTTTCAAAAATTAAAAAATATTGAATAAATTTATTTATCTTTTAGCAAAAAATAAATATTTTATGTGAGCGTTTCAGTTTTTATACTTTATGATGTTAAGATTTATGTGCAAGCATGCTTTACCCCAGGTCTACAACTGAGATTAACGCTGATATAATATGTGAGATAACGCCGGCAGAGCAGAGTAACAATTTTGTTTATATTATCTTAAATCTTAAATAAGGGGTACACGTATTCTAATAAATTCTATAAGATATCATTATTTTCAATCAGTCACAGAGTGAACATGTTCTTTTTTATTTAAGTAATTCGCACTTTTTAACACAATTTTTATAAAAATGTTTTTTAACATATAAAACAAACACTAAAAGGAAACAATTTTACAAAATAACATGGTTTTTCAGTAATTTCAAAAAATACACATGCACACACACAAACAAACTTTCATATATGTGTATTTTTTTGACAGTTCATCTTATAAGATGGTTGTGTAGAGAAATGTCATCACAAAATTCTCATAATACATCTTACAATAATATTTGAATCTACACGTGAAATAATTCTCTCATAGAGCGTATTTGACACTCTCTGACACAAAAATCTTACATATTATGTAACGTCTAGACGGGCTGTTACAAAATGTGAAAGATTTCTTTATTATACACGTTACCCTACAAGCAAAATAATACGAAAATGATTTGAATTCGTATTGCTTGTAAGAAAAATTTTATTGCCGCAATAATAATAAGCAATATTGCTAGATAATCATCTAGGTGAAAAAAAGAAGATATCGCCAGATAATCTTCTGGAATATGTAAAGTATAGAGAAAAATTATCACTAAATAAATATTGAAATAATAAAATAAAAAAATCTTTGACATCTTGTAAAATATGCATGCACATAAATCTTATCATCACAAAGCACGAAAACTATAACGCTCACATAAAATATCCATTTTCTTGCTAAATGATAAACAAATTTCTTTAATATATTTTTTTTTTTTCATTTTTGAACAATTTTTCGACAACTGAAAGAATTGTGACAGAAAAATAAAAGTATTGCATTAATTTCTTCCAAATGGTCGCAATGGGATATCATCAATTTATTGAAGAGGTGATAATCACCTTATTGGAAAAAGGGCGATATTTTGAGGACAAAAATAATAAAAAAATTAATTTTATATATTTTTTGTTGTTTATTGCCTAATTTTCTTTAAACTGATAGAAATGCAATATTAGAAAATTATTGCTTTGACGATTTTTGTCCAAATAATAAAAAGAAGATATTGCGTAAATTTATTCCAGGAAGATATCTTCCAAATGTTTATAGGGTAAATAATGATTTATTTAAAAAGAAAAATTCTAGTCATAATTTTTTCTGTGTGAAACTCTGAGATTAAAATTAAGACCTCATTTTGTAAACGTTTGTTAAAATTTATATGGAAGGAATTTAAATTTTCCAGCAATCTTCATGCAAATTTTGAACGAAAATAAAAATATTTCAAATTTCAAAAAAAAAAAATATATATTCATACAAATTTCTTTCGCTTAAAAATGTTTCATTAAAAAAAAATAAGGATATTTCCCTCCTTGAAATAGGAACGCAAAAGTTTTGCCTCTCAATTGCGCTTTGAAAAAGTTTTAACGACCTCAAAACAAAAAATTATTTTGTAAACGAAATGTTTTCAAATAGCAGAGATTTTTATGAAATAAATTTAAGGCCTAATTTTGTAAAATAAAACTTTTTCAAATGGCAAAAAATTGTATGGAAGAAATTCAAATTTAAAAAAATTTCCCACTATTCTTCATACAAATTTCAAACGTTTCGTTTTACGAAATGAGGCCCTTACTTTGAAGGCACAAATTTATATGGAAAAAATTCATTGCCTCATTTCGTAAAATGAAGCGTTTTCAAAAGTTTGAAATTTTTATGAAGAGTATTGGAAAATTGTTTGAAATTTGAATTTTTTCAATGCAAATTTTTGCCTTTTGAAAACGATTCGTTTTACAAAATAAGGCATTCAAATTTAAAAAATTTTCCAGTATTCTTCATACAAATTTCGAACGTTTGAAAATGTTTCATTTTACGAAATGAGGCCTTAAAAAAAGCAGTATTCTTCATACTGAAAACGTTGCGTTTTACAAAATTTAGTCCTCACTTTGTAAAACTTGTATAGAAAAAAATAAAAGGTAACATTTTGCAAAAATTTTACGGTTTCAAAGGAAAGAAATTTGTATGAAAAATTTCCCCAGTAATTTTCAAACAAATATAAGGCGATTTCAAATAAACACTACCCTAATTTTATATTTTAATACCTCTTTGCTCATAATTTTAAATTTTCAAAACAAACTTGAGTCATCTCATTTGAGAAAATACCCCTTGGAAAAGGGTGACAATGTCAAGAGATTATATGAATGAAAACTATGTGATTCACTTTATGGTGACATGCTAAATCTACATTTTTATTTATGTCATTGTTTACAATTTATTTTAAAAGTTAGAATTGGTATATTAAATTTTTTAAAAGGAATGGAAAAAAATGGAAAAAAGTGTTCTTCATACAAATTCAAAACGATTTCCAAACGTTTTCTTTTTACAAAATGTGGCCTTAAGTCCTTATTTTGTAAAAATTTAAATTCCTCATTTTGTAAAACGAAACGTTTTCAAACGTTTGAAATTTGTTTAAAGAATACTGGGAATTTTTTTAAAGACCTCATTTTGTAAAACAAAATGTTTTCAAACGGCAAACATTTGTACGGAAAAAAATTCGAGGCCTCATTTTGTAAAGCGAAACTTTTTCGTTTTACGTTTGAAATTTGTATGAAGAATAATGGGAAATTGTTTAAAATTGTACGATCTCATTGCGTGAAACGAAAAGTTTTTGAACGTTAGAAATTTAAGGCCTCGTTTTGTAAAATAAAACGTTTTCTCAAACGACAGAAATTTGTTGAAGAATACCAGGATATTTTTTAAATTTTGAAATTTTTCCATACAAAATTTCAATCGTTTTAAAACGCTTCGTTTTATAAAATGAGGTCTTTAGGCACATTTTTAAAACGAAACATATTCAAACATAAGAATTTTGTATGGAAAATATTCACATTTCAAACAAAATACTGGGAACTTATGAAACGAAAGTTTTTCAAACAATAGAAATTTGTACGTAAAAAATTCCAATTTCAACAAATTTCCCAGTATTTTTGATATAAGTTTCTAACAATTGAAAACTTTTCGTTTTATACAAATTTGTGGGTCCCAGTTTCTTCATTTAAGTTCTAATTTTGTAAAACGAAACGTTTTCAAACGTTTAAAATTTGTAAGAAAAATACTGGAAAATTTTTTGACATTTTTTAATTTTCCATTATTTCTTAAAAATTTCTGTCATTTGAAAATGTTTCCTTTTATTAAATGAAAAAAAATCAAATTAAAAAAATTTCCCAGTATTCTTCATACAAATTTCAAACGTTTGAAAAAGTTTCGTTTTACAAAATTAGGCTTTTGATATACCCATTGAAGCTTTTCAAAGGTTTGAAACTTTTATGAAAAATACAGGGAAAATTTTAAAATTTGATTTTTTCATTCAATTATGTGAAGAATACTGGGAGATTTTTCTAAATTTGAATTTTTTCCATACAAATTTTTGCCGTTTAAAAACATTTCCTTTTACAAAATGAAACCTTTACATTTTTAACGTTCTAGAACTTTTCGTTTCACGCAAAAAGGTCGTAAAATTTTAAATAATTTCCCATTATTCTTCATGCAAATTTCAAAGTTTCGTTTTAGAAACGTCTTGTTTTATTGAACTATGCGAATGTCCAAATCTTTAATAGGGTATAAAAAGTTCTTTCTTAATAGCTCTTTTCCCTAATAAATAATTTTTTTCTAATTCATTAACTTTCATTCACTTGTTATTGTTTTGATTTGCACTTAAATTTTGTTGCTTTTAATGGTACTTCACACATGACTTTAAAAATTTATTGGCCCTCTTTAGGCTTAAGTATACGTAAGTATGTCGCACAAAAAAATTAAATTTATTTAGGAATTATAAATAGTCCATTGTTGTTTTTATTTTTCCAGTGATTTTTTTATTATTGTTACTATTGACCAATAATAATATGGCGTTGTGTGTGCACACCGCCAACAAAATCACACTCTACTTATTGATAAGAATTCAATAATCTAAATATTTTTGAATTTAAAAATAGCAAACAAATCACTATAAAAGTTGCAAGACATAAACCAAAAGTTATTAGTTTTCTTTAAACTTTGCAACATAATGTCTAAGAATTTATTTGGTCTTTTGGCCGTCCTTGTTTGTGCCCAAGTCGTTTGTGGTATTACCATAATCACTAAGGCCCAATGGGGTGGTGCTCTTGCTACCAGCAAAACTTCTTTGGCTAATGGTTTATCTTATGCAGTCATTCACCATACTGCTGGTGCATACTGTTCTACCAAGGCAACTTGCATTCAACAAATGAAAAATATTCAAAATTATCATCAAAAAACTTTGGGTTGGGATGATATTGGTTATAACTTTTTGATCGGTGGTGATGGTAATATTTATGAAGGTCGTGGCTGGAATATTATGGGTGCTCATGCCACCGACTGGAACTCCAAGTCTATTGGCATTTCCTTCATGGGTAACTATAACAATGATAAACCTAATGCTGCTCAAATTGCTGCTGCTAAGGGCTTGTTAGCTGATGCTGTTGCTCGTGGTCAAATTAAATCGGATTATATTTTATACGGTCATCGTCAAGTTGGTTCTACTGAATGCCCTGGCAACAATTTGTATGCTGAAATCAAGAAATGGTCCAACTGGAAGGCTTAAGTTTTTATGTTACTAAAGTAGTATGATTATCATAGACTAGTTTAAGTAAATAAAAGTATTATAGATTTAAAAGAAAAGGAAATTTTTTGAAACTTGAGGCCTCATTTTGTAAAACGAAACGTTTTTAAACGTTAGAATTTTGTATGAAGAATACTGGGAAATTTTTTAAATTTGAATTTTTTCTATATAAAATTCTTCCATTTGAAAACGTTTTATTTTACAAAATGTGAAATTTGAACTTTTGCCATACAAATTTATTTCGTTTGAAAACGTTTGATTTTACCAAAAGAGGTCCAAAGTTTAAAAACCTTTTTATTTTTACAAACTTTCTCAGTATTCTTCATAAAATTTTTTTAACGTTTCATTTTTAAAATTTGATTAGAAATTTGTATAAACAATATTGGGATTTATTCTAAATGCCTTCTCAAATCGTTTTTCGTTTCATTTTCTAAATTGAGGCTTTAAGTTCTCTCAAATGCTAGTCGTTTAATTTTACAAAATATTAACTCCTTTCTATACTCTACACCACCATAAGATATTGGGATATTATGCGTTTGTGCCGATGTTTGTAACACAAAGAACAAATCTTCAGACCCCCACCTTAAGGTATACCATTCGACTCAGAATCATTTTCTGAGTCGATTGTCCGTCCGGCTGACCTTACATGTAAGCCTTGTGAACAAAGAACAGGTCGCAATCCTAAAAAGCTGGATAAAATTTAGCACGCATAATTATTTGACGCAAAGTTACTAAGATCTCATACTAGTATCCTCACGGAATCGGCACAAAAAATACAAAGCAAATTTCATGAAGATCGGTCCATAATTGACTGTAGATCCCCACACGAAGAGATAAAGTATAGTTGTAGTGACCATAATCTAAGAGTAACATGTTATGATTAGAACATATGGTCACAGCTAAAAATATATATGATTATATATAATAATTTTTATGACTCCATTTTATAATATTATGTCCGATTTTATGGTTCGTTTTTTTTTCGAGTTTTTCATATTATTATACCATCTTACTACAATAGTGTCCTATTCTATCAGATTATGATTTCATTTATTATATTATTATTCCATCTTATCATATTATGATTCCATTTTATCATATTCAAAATTATTATTATATTTATAAATTTTTAATTGAGCCATTACATTTGTTTCTAAATAATAGATAAAGTTGTTTATCAATCATAAAAAAATTGTTTACATATTGCTTGTTCATTAAATAATTTATTTACTTGTACCATCATATGTTGTAAAAGATAATACAAGATATTTTGTATTAACTAAACCCTTTATTAGTAGTTAATCAATATCTTATATTGCTTGAATCACACCAAATACAACAAAACCTTGTCTAAACTAAAAACTTGTCTACTTATATTAATTCATGTATAAACTAAATGAAACTTATAATGAAGGTGGAAAACAAATATTAAAAACATAATATATTCAAAAACAAACAAGATATGAATTTTTCAACAATATTTATAAAAAGGATATTAATTTTGTAATATTTTATTTTTATGAGAATAATAATATTAATATGGTTTGAAAACACAATATGGTTTAAGAACAAATGAAAAAGGATTGGTAATATTTAATGGCTGTAGAAATAATGATACTTTTAATTTTAATAAAATTTTGTTTCCGGTAAAAGTATTTAAAAACATATAATTTTTGCAGTCAACCATATTAAAATTTTTATTGAGTGTAAATATTAAATGACAAAATTTAAACAAAAACATTGTTATCATGAGCACAGAGTTATTAAAATTCAAGAAAATTAAAAATGAGAATATTGTTGTAGTAATAATGCTGTTCTCTGCGTGTATGCTTCTCGTTGGAAGATGTTCTCTTATTTGATACATATTCACGGAATATGAAAGTCATGTTCACGATTTCATGTAAAATTGTTTTTTAATGCTCTTTTTTATCAGTTAAAATAAATCAGTGTGATAAATTTTTAATAAAAAAAAAAAATATGTATAGCACAATATTTCATTTGTATAAAATATTGTTTTTAATAACATACAGGTGGAAAAACAAGAACCAATTTTCAACGTTTTGTAGCAGAAAAATTAATTTGAATCGCTTTTTAATAACATCTTTAAATGCTGTTTGCATTACTTTTTAAGTACACTTCTTGATACTTTAGAGGTAATTAAAAAGTACCTCCTTAAAAATAATTTCTTTTTTTTTACTGGTCTTATCCAGTATCCATCATATGATCGGGCTAGTCCGACTATAACGTAAAAAAAATATGACTGGAAATTTTTTTTTAATTTTGATTTTTTCCATACAAATTTTTTCTGTTTGAGAACATTACACATTGACCTAATAATAAAATTCCTTTCATTTGAATGAAAACAATTCTTTTTACAAAACGAGTCCATTAACAAAATTCCCAGTATTCCTCAAACAAATTTTTTATACTGTAATAGGTTATTATTTTATATTAAAAATTTCTTAAAAGCGAAGATAACATTTTTAGTTTAGTTTAAAACCATAATGTACTAAAATGCTATAATTAGTTCAGCACAAATAAAAACATAGAATAAGGCATAATAAATAAACTAATTATAGTGTAACTATAATAAAAAACATTACCTTGGTTCACAACCATTTTTCCTATATAGATGTTTTATAGCAATTTATGTTTTTTTATAACATTTGTAGTTCTAAAATTTTAAAAAATTCAGCAAAAATCCTTTATGGTCTAATTCTATAAAACAATGTGTAAAATAATATCTTTAGTACAAAATATATAAATGGGAATTAAATGGAAATTTAAAAGAAATTAGTAAATCCAATTTTATCTTACAATTTTAATGTTATATATTCATTAGGGTGGAAAACTCGAATATTTTTGTTTTGTTTTCAGTATATTTAACACAAATAGATTTATGTACAGTTACGGACAAAAAATAGGGTCTAATACATAAATTATACATTTTTTTAGTTTTCGACAAAATCTTGTGCAAAACAACATAATTTTTAGTGCCAAATCATTATGAATACATTGAGTTATAAACCTATATAAAAATAATATTCTTTAACATTATTTCAATAAGGGTACATTCAACATTTTATTTAAATTTTTTAAAATTTTTTTCGAAACCTTACTTCTTATCTTGATAACGATATTAACAATTAAAAAGATTTTTAATTCCGAAAATTATTCGTATAAAAAAAGGTCTATAGATTAAGAGCTTTAAAAATATGGAGAAAGTCTAAGGTACGAACAAATGCTAAGTACCGAAATCGATAGTTAATCGATGGTTAAATAATTTTAATTTTCAATTAAAAGACAGCAATTAAAATCAATTCAAAAAGGTTTGTCTAAAAAAAGTTCTTCGGGAACAGAAAGTCACCAAAAAATTTTATAATATCAGAAACTCTTAGTTCCGTTGAATCAGTTCAAAATCTGCTAGAAACATGTATTTCTTCTGGGAATATAAGAAGACATTTTTTTTTTTTGGAAAATCATTCTAGAGTTCCCTGATGCTGAGATATTAACTTGAAATCCATTCCAATAATTAGAACAATTTGATACAAATAATTGTTCGAAAAATTTAAAAGCGTGACTTTTCGAATAACGAATAATTCTAATATTTTGATGACGAATATTGAAACAAAATGAATAATTTTCTTTTTTAATATTATACTTCTTATAATCATATTTTTAACTATTTGTATAAATAGATAACTATATGTATATTTTATTTTTTTAATTGAAATAATTAAATATGGAATTATATTGACAATTTTTATTCTGAAAAGAAAAATGATTGTCAGTAGGGTTTGGCGTCCAGGAATTCTCGGGTGGGAAATTCAATAGCAAAAATATTACTGTTTTAACGATATTTTAAATTTTCAAAAACATTTTTTCTACATTATCAAAAATAAGATTAAACAAAAATTTTCTAAAAAAAAATATTCAAAGAAAAATAAAAACTAAATTAAATATAAAATCATTGTATTACCTCTGAACATTCCCTATCGAATGTTTTGATATACTGATAAAATACGAAATATTTTATTTTTCAAAAGTATTAATAATGTCTTAAGAATTTAATGAAATTTCAAAACAATTTTACTTTTGGCAAGTTAAATTTTTAATTTTTTAATAGTATTATTGGTTTGTGGAAATGAATATTAAATAAGTTGCGCTTCGAAAATATTCACTATATAAAAAGTTATTAAGTTGAGTTTTTTTTTACTGAAAACACAACTTGTTTCAGTTCTTTTGAGACATGTCTTATACAATGAAACTGAAAAGAAATATTTATAAATGTTAAAGAATCCAAACTTAACTGAGGATTCTAAACGATTAATAGAACCAATTTTAAGTTCAATAATTATGATTGATAATGTTGTTTAATATTCTTTATAAGAAATCAGTGTTTTTTTTTTCTTATAATTTATGCTTTTAAATATGAAAAATTCAATTTAATTCCCGTTTCCCGGGAAAAGAAATATCACGGGAAACTTCAAACCGTAGTCAGATAACTCTCTTTATAAATACATAGACGTTACAAGAAGAATTTGTAATTCTAAAAACAAAATAATTAAACATTTTAATTTTGGACTCGTACAATTAAAAATAAAACATTTGTTATTTAGTAAAAAGCAAGACTTAGGCCCGATTTTATAATGTTCCCTTAATGTATATTTAAGTTCAAACTAAGTTAAGAAATATTTTAATTAAATCTCAAGCTTAAGTAATGTTTCGTTTTACAGTTTAAAACTTAAGTTGACAGGAAAATAAACAAAAAGCTTTCAGTTTTTATGTATTTACCATAGGATGGTCCTAACTTTCCAAACATTTTTCTTTAACTAAAAATCATAGATATATTTTGTTTATCCTATTTTTTTTTTTTTTTTACTAGATATCTTTTGATTTAGATTACTATTTGCTTATGGTAATGCCACAGTCATTATAAATATCACTTACATTTCACCACAATTTCGGACTCGAACGATTAAAAATAAAAGGAACTGTTTCCTACATTTGTTATTTAGTAAAATACAAGACTTAAGCCCGATTTTATACTGTTCCCTGAATGTAAATTTAAGTTCAAACTTAGTTAAGAAATATTTAAGTTAAATCTCATGGTTAAGTAATGTTTCGTTTTACAGTTTAAAACTTAAGTTGACAGGAAAATAAACTAAAAGCTTTTCTCTTTAACTAAAAATCATAGATATATTTTATTTATCCTATTTTTTTTTTACTGGATATCTTTTGATTTAGATTACTATTTGCTTATGGTAATGCCAAAAGTCATTATAAATATCCCTTACATTTTTGGGCAAACCATTTTTTGATGTCACCCTAATGTGGCACCAAAAATAAATAAAATATCAACAATTTTAACAAATTTTAAATAACTTGAAAGATGTAAAGAAATCTAAAGCATATGGGCTATAAAATTAAAAAAAGTGTCGTTGCAAAATATATAACCACAAAAAATATACATTTAGATCGTATTTTGATATCTTTTTTAAAATTTTAAATAATTTTATTAGATTTTTTATTTATTTTTGTTTGTTTTCAATATTTTTTTAAGACATTAAATAATGTTCATATTGGGAAAATTTAAAGGATGGTAAAAGAATACTTAAGTTTTCAGTCATAAAACAATTTTAAGAACTTAAATACGTTTTTCCACTAAGTGGGCACTATAAGACCGACTCTAAGGATCAGTATTATACGAAATCATACTTAAGTTGTAAAAGGTTGCTATAAATTATTTTAAGTAACTTTCTTAAATATATATATTTTTTGTATTAACACAAGTCAATATCTATTTATATCATTAAAAGAGTTGTTTTTAAATTTTTATTTAACATTTTGAATTATTCCAACAATTTGAATATTATTTAATGCGTTATGAAATAATTCGTATAAATCAAAATACCTTATTTGAATTACTCGTTTTATTCTAACAATGAAAAAACCGAACAATTTGGATATCCTAGTAGTAATCGCCACCGTTATATTACCATCACCGTTATGCTTAATTGAACAGGAGATATAAAATTTTCCCAATACTGTGTTATAATTATAGATTTATAGTTTGTCTATAAAATAAATAGTTTTTTTTTTTACTTGAGGATACTATTTGAGGCTTTTGTGCTCTGTATTATAAGACCGGGAATTTCCGGAATGGTATTTTGAATAAATTATGTTTCGACCAAGAAATTTATGTTCCTAACGAATTATGATACGACTAATGGCATTAAAGGTCCTAGGGTTGATACAATTTTTATTTGACTTTTTCCCTCGAAGTACTTTTTTTACCCTGAAACTTCCCCTGAAAAAAAATATACTTGACCCTATTTTTTTATTAGTAACTATGTATAAAGAGATAAATATTTCGGTTAGGATCAATACATAATTGCAAAATATCTTTTAGGTCATATTTTGTAAAACGGAATGTTTTCAAAGGGCAAAAATTTGGAAAAAAATCCAAATGTTCTGAGGATAGAAGAGAACACACTACATTAAAACGATGGGCGCTACTGTGTCATAATTAATGAGTTTGTTTACCAAAGGAATTTTCACATAATTCCAAAAGAAAGACTTACGCCCGAACAACGTTTACAAATCGTTCAACTTTATCACGAAAATTCACGTTCTGTGAGGAATGTGTTTCGTGCACTTCGTTCAACTTATGGTCAACATAATCGGCCTACTGAGCGTACTATTCGCAATACCATCACCCATTTTAAGACCCAGCATTCATTTTTGGATAATATTCGACCGAATAGACCACGTCCAGCATGCTATGAAGAAAATATAGCTGCCGTAGCTGAGAGTGTACACGAAGACCGTGGGGAGTCGATTCGGCGCAGTTCGCAGCAACTCGGACTGACGTATGGAACGACTTGGCGCATTTTACGTCGAGATCTTAAATTGAAAGAGTACAAAATACAGCTTGGTCAACAACTGAAGCCGCTCGACCTTCCTAAACGACATCGCTTCGCTCTATGGGCTCTTGAAAAGTTCCAAGAAGATCCGACGTTTTCGAGGCAAATTTTGTTCAGCGATGAGGCCCATTTCTGGCTCAATGGATATGTAAAAAAACAAAATTGCCGCATTTGGGACGAAGAGCAACCTGAAGAGAATATAAGAAAGAGATAATTTAAACACATTCATAATACAAATGTAATAATATTTATGTGTATATAATTAAAATCCACAAATTAGTATTTGAGAGAATTAATAAAAATGGCAATTAAAATAAATAAATAATCACAACTTGCATTTTAAATCAAGAGGCGCCAGTTGATCGTGGTGTATTTGTGTAGAAAACTTAATAAGAAGGAATTTGAATTTTGCTTATTAAGTGGACTATGCTACGTACTTATGATTTTCAATTGTAATATAATCCTCATAATCAGTAAATGTAATTGTTATTAGTATTTATGTGAGCATTTTAAGTGTTATTGTATTATTATTATAAGAATTTGTGTAGATGGAATATATATATGAGCGAGTGATTAAGTGTAATGAATGTTTTTGAATATTTTGAAGTTTGAGTGAATTACATTTTTTAATGAAATAATTTAAGTAAAAAGAAATATCCCAGCAAAAACTTTTTGGTTATCGGTAATGGCAACTACTTATTAAAGTATTTTCTTGGTAATGAGGCGTCATTAATATTTACCTACTCTATATTACATAAATAAGTACTCAATAGTATAATAGCAAAGTAATATTGCAATCACGTGGATCAGTTGGCTAGAGCGCTGGATTAACAAACAGAAAGTTGTTGATTCAACCTCATTCTGATGCTGTTAGTTTTTTTTTTTTTTTTAATAAAATGTGTCTAAAATGATATATAAACTTAAAAAAAGTTTTTGTCACTTAGAAAGTTAAGTGCGAGATGGTGTACTGAGTAAGACTTTGATCATTAAAAACAAATGGTTAATTTCTGCCCAAGTTCAAATCTTACTGACGGCAATTTTTTTTTTTTTTTTTTAATTTTTATTTTCGTATCCCGAGAGTCTAAAAACAACTACATGAATTTGTGGACAACAAATATAGCTAGTTATTTAGGCAAAAAATAAGTAGAAGAAATAAGAAAGTAAAGCTTTTTCTCGGATAATATAGGTGACCAAATAAAATTTACACGGTGTTCAAAATAAATTAAGAATTAAATTAACACACAAACAATAAGAATTTTAGTCGATGTGACAAAAATTATTTAAATTCACGTTACAATGCAATTATCTAACAAAATGTCGTAATTTGATTGTTAGATTTGTTCAAAAAGCGAATAAAACTCTAATATTAGGTCAATTGGGAAACAAAATTGTAAGTAATACAAACGTTTTACGAATATGGTCATTCCAATGCCAAATTATAAGGAAAGTTTTATTTTCCAACATTATCAAAATACGGAGAATGGGTAAAATTGTCACACTAATATTTTGTGGATGTAAGATAAAAGTTAATGGTATTTCACTGCTAGAAGGTTCACTAAATTTCAAGTATTTGTTGGTTTTTGGTATTCAACTGATGAAAGTCACTTAATAAAAATGATGTCTTAGGTGACTTATTTCTTTTTTTTTCTGACTTCTCTGTTATATCCGTTGTCCTGATATTATTGAAACCCATCTGCAAACATCTGTTTCTCTAAGTAAAACAATTAATCTGGCAATTGCAATATTCCTAAAATATGTGTACACCAATTAGACATATACCTATGATATTAACAAGAAAAAGCAAATTTCTTACCAATACAAAATATCAAATCCAGGCTATTGTAGAAAATCTTGAACTTTTGCGATAATCAACAAAGAAAATTTAATCGTAAGTTTTTTAAGGTTGAAATTATTTTACAGAAAACCAAATTAATTTGAATATACTAGTATTTAATTCTGCTGTGACCGTAGTGCCTAATAAAATTTCAAAATTTAAATATATTTTCTTCCCTTGACAAAACTCTATATATATTTTAATTTTTTATTTTTTTATTTTTTTTATTGAAATAAAAAATATAAATATTATTTGTAATATTTATAACAAAAGCTGAAAATTATTCTCAATGAAAAAAATTCTAAACAATTTCATTTAATAAAAAAATATTTAAAGTGATTTACACCGCATACAAAATTCAAATAAATAAAATAGTAGAAAATATTTTTCGAAAAAAAGTATGAATAAAAACAATCAGTTAAAAATTGTCCATACTGATATTTATTTTTAAACATATTTCATCATGAAGGATATTTATATTAAAAAGTAAAAATCCCTCGCATATTTCTTTTTTTTTTTCAACAAATTAAGAAGCATTAAAGATAGTAAAGATATTTACATTGATTGAAAAATAAAAATAAAAAGTTTGCGCGTGCTTGCTTTTAACAGTATAGTTTGGAATACAACAATTTAATTTGTTCTTGCGATTTTTTGTTCATTCATAATGGAATGAATATAAATATATTTTTCTCGTTAAAATGCAATAAATATCTAGTAATTTTAACAAAATATAGGTATAGGAAATATAGGTAAATCCTTGAGAAATTGTTGATTTTTTCATTTCAAACTTACGAATTTGAGTGCAATTATAAATTTTACAAAAATAAGTAATATTTTGTAAATTTAAAACACATTTTAATTTATTTTTTTTTTTTTTTTTATTGCCACAAATTTTTAAAAGCCTTTTATAAAACTTTCTTTTAAAAAAGCCTTAAAATACAACAATTAAATTTTTGTGGTTTTATATATTTTTTATTTATTTTTCATTTTAATTAAAAACTATAATATTCGAATATTTTTTTGTTTATTTGTTTTGTATGTGTATGTATTTATGTTGGTGTAATAGTAAATTTTACATACAATAATATATTTATATAATAATTATGTATATTAATTTTCTTTTCATATATTTTTTTCACAAGAAGTCTTATTAGTTAATGATATATGTAAGTATATAAATATTTATATAAAAAAATGTATAATAGGTAATAAAATAAAGATAATAATAAATTTATATAAGTATAGCAATAAAAAATAATAAACAATAATAAAAACTCAATTCACAATAGTTTAAACAATAAAAATTAGATTAAACTTATAGAATTGCAAAGGGCAAGTAAAACTTGTAAATATTTTGCTTTCTTTTAATTTTTAATATAAAACTTTTTTCTACAAAAATTTTAAAAATTGAAAAAAGGTTTTTATTTTGCTTTATATAATTTTTAAGAAACAACTACATTTTTCTGGATATTTAATTTATTTATGCATTTATAACTTTTGTTTTATATAAAACGTTAATTTCAAGGGGTTTTTCTTGATTGGGTATTTTCAATAATAAATTAAATTTTAGTTAATAATGTTTATATTTTTTGTTTGTTTAACATAATTTATAAAGATTCGTTATAGGTTTGCTATTCTTCATTTTGGAGCTAATAGATAATATAACTAAAAAAGAATAAAAAAAATAATAATAGTTATATATTTTTAGTACTTTTGGGCTTTAATTGAATTGAATATAATTTATGAATGTTAATTTTATTTTGTTGGGGTTTTTTAATAAATTTATTTTTATATTTCTGAAGCAGTTTTTTTATTGTTTTTTTTTTTTTTATTTATTAAAGAGATAAGAATCTAATGTGTATTGTGCTTTTATTAATAGAAAGTGTAGCACTTTTTTGTTTTGTTTAGATAATTGTTTTTTTGTTTTTTATTTTTTATTTAATCTTGAATCATTGTGTTGTTAAATTTTTTGTAACAATTCTTTTTGTGTTGTGTTTTTGTATTTAGGAATATTTTAAGTTTAATTTTGTTAGATTAAAGAGTTTTCTTATAAAAGGACCTGCATACAATAATTTTTACTGATTAATTACTTATCTTTTTCTATTTATTTTCTAAATACATTCTATAAATTTTGTTTACAAACCAATCAAATTTATGTTAATGTTTCAAAATCAAAGAGAACTAGCTGCCTTTGGTATGTAAGATATAAGGGAGTATTAAATAGAATAGATATTTTCCAAAAAGAATTTCATAGAATCTTTACAATAATACACCAAAGAAAAAATCCTCTTAAATCTCACAAATTTACTATGTTTTCTCTCATTCATTTTTTTTAACCACAACCCCCCCAAAAAAATTACCTTGAAATAGATTGAAATCTGTTGTTATAAACCTTTTTTTAAGCTTGACTTTCATTATTACTAATATTAACTTGAGCATTATTTGGATTTGGTGAAGTTGGGGTAGTAGAATTGTTATTAGTAGCTGCCACAACCTCATCAGCCCTAGTAGTTTCTGTCTCTGCACTAGATAAAACCGGCTCAATAATAACTTCATTATAAGAAGGAGGGGGTACCAAAGCTTCTTCAGTGTCATTAGTGGCATTACCACCTACAGCACCCATTTCTTCTCCAGCTGATGGAACAGCAGTATTTTCATTACGTCTCATGGGTGGTGTATTGTTATTTATATGCACAGTATTGTTATTATTTGAAGAATCATTATTATTATCTTCTTCTTCGACCACAGCAGAACCGGGTAGATTATTTTGTTCCTCTTGAGTTTGATAATTAGACATAGCCACTTGATAAGAGGGTGGTGGTGCTTGTTTCATATATTGAGCAACAGCTTCATCATAATTGGGTAAAAGAGTAGAATAGGCTCTCTCTTCGTTACCCAAATTATTTGAAGTTAAATCGGGTATGCCTAAAGGTAACAAAGTACGCATACTTTGTTGACGCAAAGTCAAGTACTTGTAACAACGCCAGACAATGCCTATGGCATAAGCCTTAAGGAATACAATACAAACGAAAACGATTAAAACCACTATAACCAATTCTTCAGGAGACAATTCCAATAGCTTTTCACGCCAGGGTAAACGGTGAGATTCATCAATTAAACGGTGTATAGCTTGAAGATAACATAAATAGCCAGCTGCAGTTAATCTAGAAATAAAAAAAATTAAAATTAAATATATAAAAACCTTCAGTTTTAGTTCTTAAAAAATAAACTTACGTAGTAATGGCAAAATCAAATAATTGCAAGCAGAAAAAGGGTAATAAATGTGAAGGTTTACCCTTAATGGCACCATAAATCATCATCATAGTTATGGCTATCATACAAGTACAAACCAAACCACCCATGTCATAGTTTTCTTGAAATAAAAACCAAAATTAATTAAAAAATCTTTATCAATATCTTTTTAAAACTTACGATATTGTTTACGATAACTTAATGAATGATCACGATACGCATAAGGAGGATCAACTTTACTTAAAGGTGTTGGCAAGGCCGGTGCATTAAGATCCACATTATAGTCATAGCTATTTTCCAATTCTTCCATCATGTGAGGATTACGCATAATAACCGCCAATAAACTTAAAGCCAAAATATTTAGAAACTATAAAAAAATAGATCAAATAAAAACATAATAAAAAATGTGTTAAAGATTAGTTTGTTTAAGTGATAAAAGTTTTTTTCATATTATTTTTCAAATTAATTAATATATTTGTCATCATCATTATCTTGATCATCATATTTTATTTATTTAAGACATTAGCACAAGATATATTTTCAAAGTAAATAATCGTCAGTTAAAATAATAAATAAAGTTTTATAACATTTTGCAAATATGTGTTTAAATATATAACACATAATACGTGAGTAAAGGACCACTGAAAAAAAAAAAAAAACGTAAATATAAATGTTGAAATTTCTAAAGAAAAATCAATTGTTTAAGCATGAAGGCGTTAAAAATTAAATTTATATTAATTATGAAAATTTTCAAGCATCTAATAAACAGCTCACATTTTAGAAGGTGTGTAAATTTCCATTAAGGGAAAGTTTACAATTTAGTAAACTTTCCCAACAACAATTTTTTATTTTTATTATTTTTTATTTTTTTGGAATTGCTAATACAGCAGCTAATTTGCATTCATTTAAAGTTTATTTGATGAACATTAAATGCAATATGGCCATATTTTTCTTAGTCTAAGGAAAATTATTAGGTCAAGAAACGAATTTTGAATGAAAATCTATTTTTTTATAAAAAATATTTTTTTATAAAAAATTAAAATTTTTGATAAAAAAAATCAATTTTTGAAGAATTAGATTTTTTGGTGAAAAATCAATTTTTTATGATAAACTATATTTTTTATGAAAAATCAAATTTTTCAAGAAATTCAAATTTTTTAATAATTTAGAATTTATCAAGAAATTCGAATTTTCGATGAGAAAATTCAGATATTTGGTGAAACATTGATACTAAAAATACATTTTTCTCAGAGAATTATCACCAGGGCAACCAAAAATATGCTCTAAAAATTATTTTATGCGAATAGAAATGATCTTAAAATCGGAAAATAATATTAAAAAATATGTTTTAAGTTATCTACAATTCATGCTGAAAAATAACTTGATTTTTATTAGCAATTGCTAAAGAATATTTTCTTTTTGCATTTAAAAATTTTTAAATTCTATTAGTTGCAAAATATAAAAATTTTTCTCTTAAGTTTAAAATATTCAAAATTATGCTCTTTAGTGTAATATATGCCAAATTAGATGTACAAGTCTGAAATTTTATCACGATATAAAGTTTGAAAAAATAAAACATATTTTTTTTTTTTTTTTTTTTTTGTGAATTTTAAGATGTTAATGTTATATTATTTTGTATATTCCCAGACGATGTATAATTATTTATGAATACAATTGAATTGTATTTCAAATCAATTGATAATGGCGTGCGACGAGAATAATGACTGTCAAAAGTCTGACGAATCTGAAAAGTATTGTATAGACTCTTTTATAAACAATCCAAATCGTCAGATTTCCGACTACGAAAACCTTCTTAGCTGAAACAGGGGCGCAAAAAAATTCACAAGTTAATAAAGTGCTAAATGTTAAGGCCCAACCATATACAATACTTTTGCTTCAATTGCGAAAGACAGTAACGCATCGCTAAAAACATATCGTCGGCGCGATGAAGAAAAGTCCTATGTATAAGCAAAATAGCACGAAATGGATGATGATTTTCTTCCCTTTTTTCTTTCTCACCTCTCGTATAAGTCAGTGTTGTGCACTTAGTGTTTTTTATAATTTTTTATGGCTTCTAAATAATTTAAAAAATATAATAATGCTATCAAATAACATTTTTATAGGTTTAATTATAAACAGAAATAATTAAAAATTGTTTCGTGTGTGTGTGTGTGTGTTTTTTTTTTTTTTTTGTGAAAATAAAATTTTTTTAAATGTTTGTGTTTTTAAAATTAAAAAAGTTGGCAGCACAGTAAATGTCTCCTGGCAGTTGAAATAAAAAAAAACATAATATAAACACGACAGAGTGTACAGTAACACCAAAACGGAGTAAAAACACTGTCAGTGCTGCGTGTCGCCTAGTGCGAACCAGGGCTGTCAGATGTGACAATTTTTCGCCAAACGTGGCGATTGTTAATTGATTTTGACGACTAAATTTTCCGTTTGGCGACATGGCGAATTTTTTGGCGATTTAAAAAGTGGTGGCGATTTATTTGGCTAATTTTAAAAATTTTGTAAAATAGGTATTAGTGGAGAAATGCGATTACGTAGTCTTACTAGCAATAGACTATTTTCAGTATTTGCCTATGTAACAAAAAGAAGGATTTTAATTTATAAATTCAACTTCAACTCAGATTGATTGAAATGTCAGGATTTCGCTCGAAAATTCGACAATGCAAAAAAGTCAAGACAGTGGAACGCTTTTAGGTATTTTGCTCGAAACCGGTTGCTTTCAACTCAGTGGAAACATAGTATAAGAGAACAAATGTTAGAATTATTTTTTGTTATTATTATTTTTTTTTTTAATAAATGTCAATAAATTTTTATTAAAGTTGTTACCCTAAAATGGAGATATATGTGTGTTTGTCAGAAAAATTAATTTTAAATTATAATTTAATTTTCTATTCACACAGGAAAAAAATTCATATATTTGAAAATTTTGTTCATAAATATTATGAATCGATCATGACTTTTTTTCGCAAACTTTTTTCATAAAAAATAAAGTTTTGCTCATAGATATTATTAAATTGTATTTAATAAAAATTTTACGCATTTTGCAAAAATTTTAATTTAACTTTATTAGATTTGATTCAAATGCTAAATAAAAATAGTTGTACATGAAAATATTAACAATAAATCCCTTTAAATGGGAACTTTACAAAGTAATGTTTAGAAATTTTTATAAATTTGCTGTCGTTCTATAGCACATGCATCATTTTAATAAAAAACGCTTCTATTACTCTTCTGTTCCCAATATGTATCTAAAAATCATTAAAAACTAAAGATTCTCAAAAGAAAATTTTAAACATGCATTTACAAATTGAAAATATAAATGGACATTTAAACAATTTGTTTAGCCTTTTTGACTTCTGATTCATTTCAAAAAATGTACTATTAGCTGCTGCAATTATCATTGTCTTTGTTGAAGCTGAATTTACTTGTATAAATTATACGAAATTTGAATCAATAAAAATTATAGTACACTAGAACTTTTTTGTTAATTTTTTTATTTTTTCTTTAAAAAATCTAATAAAACTTAAATTTGGCGATTTTTGGCGATTTCTGAATAGCAATTTGGCGACAAAGTCTCAAGCAAATCTGAGAACCCTGGTGCGAACTTGGGCCAAGATCAGCCGACAGCCATTGTTTTGTTGTTGTAACAACAACAACAAAAATGAGTGTCGTTGCGACATATGGCTTAGTGTGAACCTGGGGTTAGTCTTCGGAAAGTGTGTAATTTCTGAGCGAAATTTCGCACAAATATCAGTTTATAGCGTTGCCGTTCTTTAAAAATTTTATAATAAAAAATTGTATAAAAAAATTTAATAATAAAAAATGTTATATATATATATAAAATGTTATATATATATATATATATATATATATATATATATATATATATATATATATATATACCCTTATATATATATATATATATATACCCATATATATATATATATATATATATATATATATATATATACCCTTATATATATATATATATATATATACCCATATATATATATATATATATATATATCCATATATATATACTCATATATATAACCCAGCAAAAATTTTTTGAAGTAGTTCAAAGGGATGTAATATTATCATGATTTCTTTAGAACTTATCTATTCAAATGTATTCTTAATTTTTTTAAACTTTATACATTTATGAACTCATGAAAACAACGTTAAATGTATATATTCAATTCTAGTTTTGGAATTGCAGTATTTGACTTTAAACTTTATTGCACTTGTAAATTGTTTTTTTTTTTTTCTTAAATTAAAAATAAACTTTAAAACTGGTACTATTTACTTGCTTGTAAATTTTTTATGAAATCTGCAGTTTAATTTATGTCCGAAATAATCTTTTGGCATATAAATTTGCATATATTCCCAGCAATAAAAGATATGAAAAAGAAGTAGTAAATGCATAAGTACACGTAATAATGCAATGATTCATTTTTAGGTGAAACATGCATGTTTTAACATTGGCGTGTCATTTCAGTGCATGGGTTCACTTTACAGAAACAACTCATTAAATGAGGCATTTTTCATTATTATTATTTTTTCTGTATTCAGCTCATCATTACACATCGTTTGAGTGTTAATGTTGATTGGACACTCTACTGCCCAATCACCTCTTCTGAATAAATACATTACGTAGAACAATTTCCCAAATTTAATCAGGATCCCATTGTAGTATTGAATGTTACTTTCTTTTTTTTTTTTTCTTTGGATTTATGCTGATAGCTCAATTTACTTAATCTCAAAATGTTACTATTTTGAAAAGAAAAAACAAATAAGCTTTTAAAGCACAAAAATTAATTCCAAGCCTAAAAAGTAGAAAAACTCCTAAGTCCTAATGACACGTTGTGTTCATTTCTTCAAAATCAAATATGAGCCAAGTTAAAGCTAGCCTAAGCTTTATTCATTCAAAACTGAACAAATTTTAAATAACAAAGCTGAGAAGAACTCTGAGGCAAAGATTGATCAAAGTTTCTCAATAATAAAAAAAAATATTTTCAATATTTTGGAACATGTTGTTATGGAAAACATGTTCCAAGGCACAAGTTTTGTATTCCGAATAATCGAGAAATCTATCTATCTAGTCCTGAATAGTATCGATCTAAAAGCAATCAAAATTTACAAAACAATTTGTCGTATATCAAGTTTACTCAAAATGCGACAAGATATGTGATTGTTTTGCTTCTTTAGTCTGAATAAACTCGTATAATCATAACAAAGAGTGTCATAAAAAGACATTGATGACACTCGTGACATGCAACAGAGGTTTTCACATTTTCAGACCGGATTTAGAATTTGTCGTTACCGTAGAAGCACGCGGAATTGGAAATGTTATTTTAGTCCCACAGAATATTAGTTATTTTAAACTGCCCAGAATTTTCACAACTGTAAAGGAATTGGTTCTAAGTTAAAAACAAATTTAAGAAGGTCCCAGCAGTGCTCAATTGTGATTATTAATTTTAAATTCTTATAGATATACCGCGAAAAATTCCGTAAAAGTAGTTTAACATTTTTTTCAGAAGTGATATCAAAAAAAATCCAGATTATTTTAATTTTTTTAGATATTAGCAGTTAATTTTTTTATAAAATGATATAACAGAAAAATATGGAGAAGAATTGCTACAAGTAATTGATTTAGTTTTAATCCTAACTAATTCCGGTCATCTTTTATTAAAAAAAATAAACATGTTATGTTTTATTTGAACGCAAACCTTAATAAAAAAGGGGAATAAAAAATAAGGCGTTTCAACACAGTTGATAGATAAATTTTAGTTTTACCTTATTGTATAAAAATTATAAAACTTATTATTATAAAAATTCAATATTAATAATAAACTTTTGTTTTAAAGGAAAAATTATTTTTTGTTTAAAAATGAAAAATATGTTTTGTGCTTTTTAGAGCATATTTTCCCATTCTTTGAGCATATTTTTCGTATCTTACTGCATACTTAACGCGCATAAAACAATTTTATTAGATCACTAATAAGTCGATTATGCATGGCAACCGAAATTTTGTTGCCTACTCGCAACGCAACCCAGAAGTAAATTTATATTATGAATAGCAGCTCCATTTCAATTGCCAAAAGGTTTCGAAAACATTATTTTGAAAGTTCAGCAACTGAAATAAATGTGTGTTTTTCGTTCGTTCAATTGTGTTCGTTACAGATCTTCCGTAATAATTTTACCAGGTTGAAACAGCTCATAATAGATGGCATTCTTCAATACTCACCAATTATTCCGTTTTAGTATATATTTTCCTGTATGGAAGTTATCATATTGGATCCTTTCACAGAAACAACATTGCTTGTGATACTGAATACGCATTTCAGACACAAAATTGCTTTTATATACCTCTTGGATTAATGTTCGTGTTGCATCCAACTTCCTAGCTTTTGAATAAATCTAAGTTCTTTTAAATATATGGAATTGGTATTTGATCTACTACTTCCCAAATTAATAACACTTTTACCACTTTATATACTTAACTGCAAACAAAAAAATAATATATATATATAGTTTTAAATTTTTTATTTGCAGTTGAGAGCTTTCAGTTGCCAGTTGCCATCTGTAACATAATTTCAGAAACTGGCAATACAACTTCAGTTCGGTTGCCATACACGATCGACTTATAACTTTATCTTTCTTTTGGCACAAGCACAATATTATTTTGAGGCCACACTTTTTTGATCTCTTCGGACTGTAGATTGTCAACCACTCAGAATAGTTAAATTTGAAAATATTTTTTTATAAAGTTTAATTATTATTTTTTTATCGTCATACTACTTTCCTTAATCAAATCATAGGGGAAGAACACTAACGTTATCTAAAAAATTAAGTAAAACTTTGCAATTTAAAGCTGACTATAAAATCGTGCCCTTAGTGTCTAATTATAAAAATGATCACTTAAGTTAAATTTATGAGTTCTGTCTCCCATAGCTTATTTTAATTATAAAAATTAAACATAAATAAGAAGATAAGTCTTTTTAATATTATATTTCTTTAATACATTTTAAAAACTAAATGCTTTTATTTTAGCTAATTAAACCATTATAAATAAATTTTCAAGTAAATTTTTTTGCAATCACCACAATCCAAATATAAATTAGACATTACAATATGCAGCTAAATAAAATAAACACAATTTGATTAAGTAGCCAAATATGTTTAATACTTCAAAATTAACAAAAAAAAACATTAGAGCTTCTTTAAATAATTCTAAATATATTAAATGTATATATACCAATGTATATATACCAATATATATATAAAAAATATTGAATACGTAATAAAATTGATTGATTACTGACAAGGGGTAATATATCAAAGAAGAAATTAAAAACCAGTAGCTCTGTTTCAGTATTAAACAGATTTACAGATTTTAGCCAGAATTTACAGATAAGTGTTACAACAATTAAAAAATTTATAAAAAATGAAAAGCAGTTAAATACAAAAATAAACTAAACTGATAATGAAATCAGTTTTTTAAAGGTGCTATTTATAAAAATGTATTAATTCGTGTATGATTTTACATTTATATTTTATGCAAAGTATAAGACAAATATTGATTTCACGTTATGTACACATAAAGTAAAATATGACACTGTAAAAAAATTTACAAAAATGAAAACAGCTGCATGTAATGAAATCATTTCGATATCATTGAAGCAAAAAAAATATAAATAAATAAAAAATAATATTATAAAAATAAACGAGATAAAATCATATGCGTAAAAGTAGGAGAATGTAAGAATTCTACACCTACCGTATTGAAATAAAAAAATAGTTTAAATAAAACTTATTTTTATGGTATACAATATCTACCACCAGAAAGAAAATCCAACTCGCTTATTAACATTCTACTAATTTTTCGTTTTGGCGATTTGTTTCTTTATGGTGTTTTTTCCCCCGTTATGGGGATTAATTCCTGTTTATACGATTCTTTTGTTTTGTGTTTTTTCTTTATTTTGGCGATTTTTTTTTTCGTTTTAGAACTTTTCTCATTTTGGCATTTTTATCTTTATGGTGATTTTTTTCATTTTCTTTTTTTATTTGGAAGATTTTATTTTTCGTTTTGGCGATTTTTCCCGGTTTTGGTGATTATTTTCCGTCTTGGTGTTTTTTTCTTTTAGCAGCGCCTTTTTTTTATTTCGTGGGGTTTTTCAATCTAACATAAATAATATATATATATATATATATATATATATATATATATATATATATATATATATATATATATATATATATTTATATTTTAATCAAATAATTTAATTTTATTAAATAAAAGAAAACAACAAATGCTTTATTTCTATATTTACGTCTCGCAGTCACTATTTTTTAACTCAAAAAATAATCCGGATTCATTAGAATTTTAATTTTGATTGGGAGATAATTCAAAGTTTTTTAACATATCTGCAGATCAATAAAACTACGTTAATCAAAAATTGATACAATATTACAAGAATCAATAGAAAGTTTCACTTATCGATGCTTTTTTTTTTGAAAAAAAGTTGCACTTAGGTAGGTAGGTAGAGAAGGGTTGCACAGTACTCAGAAGAGTGCTTGTGCATCCACTCGGAGATCTAGAGGTCCATTGTGAGTTCCTTCATAGATAATATAGAGGAAATTGTAGAAATTATAGAGAAGAACAGGAAAGAAAATAATAGAGAAAAGCTGAGACCAAGAAAAGTATAGAAAATAATAGAAAAAAAAACCCGGAAAAGAAAAGTACTACCGCCCTATATCGTTCGCTCTAAGCCAACGACCCCCTCTTAGCCAGCCTATTCTCATGACGAATCCTATTAATCTATCGAGATCTATCCTCCAATTCGTCAACGAATCGACTGCATAACCATTTCTGCCTACTTAGTTGTAGACATGGACAGTGACATATGATATGTTCCACCGTCTTTAGCTCCTCATTATCTTCGCACATTTTGCAAAGACTGGACGAACCTCTATCATCATAGTCTTCAGGTTTCTCTTTTCATGCTTAAAAGTAGATTTGTATCTGCTTTATCAAGTTTGGGCCATAGGACCCTTGATAATCAGCAGTCCGTTCTACGTTTCCATGCATGATTGGTTCTATCCCAAATACACTCCCTAATTAACCTGAAGTAAAAGCCTAGAGGTGGTCCTACACCACTTTCACTTGCAGTCCTATCTTAAGTTGCACTTATAAACCATGTAATGTAAAAAAGTACCGGTTGCGCAAAACGAGCTTCTACTATAATATTTATTAATATAAGAAAAATCAGAAAATAACTACATTACTTAGACAAAATAAAAATCGTAAAACAATTCTTACATTTGCTTGAAAAATATAAAAATCATAAAATCATTTTGCTCAAAAAATATTTAAAATAGAACAAGTCATAAGAATTATGGTCCCTGATTTTATATGTCCAAAATAAAATAACAATAAAATGAGCTTATCTTGATAACACAAGTAAAATAATTAGTTTAACGTAACAATGCACATAGCTAAAAATAAAAAAGAACAGTATAAAAACAAAATACCTTTTAAAAAGCAACTCAAATTGTTACCTAACTACTTTCTTACCCATTACGTATAAGTCACAAACAAAAAATAAATAAGTATTAAACCAAAGAATACATCTAAAACTCTTTTCTATTTTGTTTAACACTCCTCTCTTATAACTTCCTCAATTACATGTGGATAAACTCTAATTTACTGCTCTTACATAATTACAACTTGACTAGATTGTTTTGTAAAGAAATAACTACAATGATACTGATTTGAATTGAAAGAGTAGTCTGATAGACATAAAAAATAAAATAGAAGAGAGTTTAATAATTTAAGTAGCTCTTTTTTAAGCTTATACATAAAATATATGTGTGTAGCAATTTTTATCCGTTATAACTACTAGATATTGGACGTATTTATCCGCATATTTATGAAAAAATACCTCTCTAATGGTATATTTTTTTATTAAATTCGAATGTATATTATGAGCGTAAAAGGAATTAAATAATTGTAATTTTAATTAATAATTATAATAATAATAATGATAATATATTTTTGCATTTATGTATATATTTATACGTAAAAAATATTCTGCTTAACAAAATGTTTTATACTTATTTTCTCTAGCCTCCAGACACTTAATAAAGTGTCCGCTGTAGAAAACAGATAATGAATAAATGTTAACATAAGATCTTTTGAATATATTCATGACAACGTTTCTTTAATTTATCAGCTTCTTTAGTTTTTTTTTTTTTCTTTTTTTATTTAGAAATTTATTCAAAAAAACTCAAGTATAATATATAAAAAAAGTGTTTACTTTAGCATTTACACAAGTATTTAAAATGCATTTGAAAGTAAATAAAAATTGTGGCGTCTATTTGGTACAAAATTAAAAACTTATGTATATTTGTGTATGGTGGTACTTTAACACATTAAAATATCAATTCGGCTACAAACGGAAATGAAATTTGAGAAATTTGCATAAACATTAGTAAACAGATCAGTTGATGGTAATGGGAAATTAACGTAAAATTGAAACTGGTAAAAAAAGTTTTATAAAATCACTAATATTTATTTGAGTTTAATAATAAATTTGATAAATCAGCAAAATTACAAACAAATTAAAGGCAAAAAAGAATAAAACTGTTTTTGGGGGAAATTGAATGAAGGAATTAACTAAGGAATCATATTTCGCAAATTTAGTACCAGATATAAAAATAATATAATAAAATAAAAATCGTTATTACTTAATAAAATCATTTTAGCAACCATGAGATAGAAATGTATTATAATTTTAAAAGAGATGTTTTAAAAAAATATTCTTGGATAACAAATATATTACATCTACATCATTTCTATAAATCAAAAAAACTTCATAAAACAGTTTTAAAATTAATTTTTTATATTTTAAAACAAGGAAAACAAAAAATTAAAAAAACATCAAAGATTAAAAAAACTGGTTTTAAGACATTAAAAATAAAAATTTATTTTTTTAATTGTTTCAATCAATTAAAGAACTAGTTATGGAATTAATTTTTAATTTTTTTGTTGATTTACAGAAGAACACAAATAGCCTTCAAGGATTGAAGTGAGGTGAGCCGTAATCAATTTTTGGGGCCTTCCTCTACAACATAATACTATAACTAATATATTTCCAGAAAGATCAGTAAAATAAAAATTGAAGGAAAAATCCGAAAAATAATCATTACATAAATCAAAAAAGAAACAAGAAAATAAAATCTAGCCATGTGGCTAATGAACAAAAGAACATTTTTTATAGAGTATCAACAGCTTCTTAGGCAGGAGTTTTGTTCATATGAACATTAGGGCTACAACTTTTTAAAATTTTTGCAAATATGCAAAATACCATAACAAGGCCTTGTAGAGCATTGAAGGAATGTGATAATAATTTTTCGATATTGCTAAAAAAAAGTGCACGCACAAAATGTGGTGAAATTTTAATATTGATGTTTTGGGTTCAAAAATATTATAATTTCTATCAAATTACATAAGTTTTGGCATAAGTTTAGACATAAAATATATAAACAAAGTAATTAATTAAATTTGTGCAATTTTTAACGGTATTTTCCACTAAATATTTAACGTCTTGACAGTTTTTGATACAGATTTTAATGAAAAATCATTTCGAAGCAATTTATCACAAAATATATGCAAAAATGCGACTAATTAGTTAATAGTAAAATGTTCATATCTAGTTCGGTAATGGATGTTTTAAGTATTTTTTTTTTTTTTCAAATGATTAACCATATCGTAAATTTTTCTTATTTAAAACATAAGATAAGGTATTTGTAATTAATACGATGTTCTTGACTTATACCATTTAAATAAATATACAAGATATAAAAATCGCGACCGGTGAGTGGTTTTTTATCCGAATCGTTTAAAAACTGATTTTTATTATCACTTATCCCACTTCTGAGTTAAAAAAAAATAAGTCTTCTTTCTCTGTCCTAAAATTCTTTAAAGCTGAAAGGTCGATTAAAAGTCTGAGTAACTGTAATAACTATCTTCCGTTTTGGCGATTTTTTCATATTGGCTATAGTTTTTTTTTTGACGATTTTCTCAATTTTGGTGGTCATTTTGGCAACTATTCTGTTTTGCGTTTATTCACTATGGCGATTTTTTTCGTTTTTGGGATATTTTTTCCATTTTGGTTTTTTTTATTTTGGCGATTTTAGATTTTTTTTCTATTTTGGCGATTTTTTGCCTTTTTAGTTTTTTTTTAGTTTCGTTTTTTGTGGTTTTTGCCGTTCTGGAAATTTTTCTAGTTTTTATTCAAATCCGGAAATAAGATCTATATTACTCAGAAAGAAATAAAAATTGGAAAATTACTTTCATTTCAGCTCGAAAAAATAAAAATCATAAAATAACTGTTATTTTTACTACATTAACATTAAAAAAAAGCTCTGAATCATTTCAATTGGATAAGTAAAGTTTTTTAAATTAAAAAGTAATAATGCCAGATTTAAGTCGAGGAGGATGTTGATTCCCCTTGATTTTCCGTTTTCAAAATTATTTTTAAACATTGTTATTTCAAGAAGTGGTTGAGGAGTGTCTTGTTATTTTCGGAACCCAACTTTGTTAAGAGGATTAATTTCAACAAAGTCTAGGATTAATTCTTTAAAAGACTATTGGAAGATTTTAAGGTTTGCTTTTGGAATTGCTATTGTTTTTGGGGTTTGGAATTTCCCGTTAAAATACTTTCAGGAATATGGGCACGGATCTGAAAGGCTCTTTTAGACTCCCTAGTGAGTGCAACGTTTTTTAGGCTGAGATTCTAGGCATCTTGAAAGTAGCAGAATTAATCCAGCAGAACGTTGTGATTGGTACTGAAATTACTCTCTATGTGGACAGTTAGGCGGCTCTTAAGGCCTTGGGGACACATCTGGTGAAATCCAGGCTAGTTACTGCCTGTAAGAACTCACTGAGAGAGCTGATGGAAAACTATATGGTAAGACTCTGCTGGGTGCCTGGCCACTGCAATATATCAGACAATGAACTGTCGAGGGCGATATGGCCGGTGCTCGACAAGGCAGACACAAACACTCTTCTGGGCTTGAGTAGGAGGAGCTTAAGAATCATGATAGGGGCCATAACGGGTCACTGTTTGGCAGGGAAGATGAGGTCTAGATGGGACGCTAGCAATTCCGATTTTTGTAGAATGTGTGGAGACGTCGACGAAACCGAGTCTATTGAGCACATTATGTGCCATTGTGCAGCATTGTAGGACGAAATGGCTGTGCAGCCAATTCCTCGGCGGGCTAAGTGACGTTCGGGACGTGGAGCTTGTAGACGTCATAGGCTTCGTCATGGGAATTAACTGTTTAAGGGAGAATCTGGGGGTACACCTCTAGGGGGATTGGCAACATTGCTAATCCTCTTATATGATTCCTTTTTTATTCCTCTCCTTTTCTTTTCTATTCCTATTTTCTATATTTTGCATTTTATATTCTATAACTTTTCAATAAGGGGACTCACAATGGATCGAGATCGGTCTCTGGGTGGAGATGTGGTATATTTGGTATCACGTCAACCTTCTCTATCTACTATCTACTCTCAGAAATTCCCGCGATTTTTTTTACAAGTTGTTTCACATGAAATTTTAAATCAACTTAATTTTTGTCATGTTAAAATTTTAGATACTTTAGTTCTATTATAGATTTATAGAAATATATAAGTTGAACTTCGAAAATACTCACTATTATAAAAAATTACTTAGTTAGGAAATTTTTCATTTTAAAGCTAAGTTCACATTTGCCAAATATTTGATCAAAATTGTGTGACCACTAGTTTTACAAAAATTTTGTTTGTCGTTGTTTGATCTTTCAAATTTTTTGTAAGAGAAAAAAGCGTCAATTCGATAAAATGTCAGCTATGACTAGTGATAGTAAAAAATGTTTTCCCATTAAAAAAAATAAAAATAGGAAATATTTTATATGATTGCGCCATTTTGGTCAAAAACACAACAGCATCTCTTATTAAAGCAGTGGATCAGTGAATTTTATATGTAAATGTTTGAACTTCAAAATACTTATAAAAAAACTAATCTCTTGTTGTATTCATACGCATAAGTGATTATTTCTGAACACTATGATTGACACAAAAGACGTTGCGAACCTATTTTTAGTATTAGTCAAGTAAAAAAATGTAAATTAGAGAAATAAAGTGGAAATAAACGGCGTGCTATTTATAATCAAATTTATCTAATAGATTAAGGTATATTTTTAAAAAGTTTTAGCATCAAAAACACAATAACGTAAAAATCTAAGACATAGTTTTTAGCATAAATTGTGAAATGTACTAATTTTATTTGTATATAATATTTAATTTTTTTTATCTTGAAAAAAGCGTTGTGCTTTTTGTCATTTTTAGTTAATACGTCATGATTTTATAACTAAATATTTAAAAAATTCCCGAGAATTACGCAATTCCCGATAAATTAATTTTTTGCTCCCGTTTCCTGGGAAAAGAAATATAGCAGGAAACCCCAAACCCCAGTTGAAAAGCAATAAATTATTTGTGAAAAAAATTTACAATTTTTTAAATCTGCGCGACAAATGATATAGTAAATTGTTTTATTTTAATTCCTGTTCATTCCGAAAATTCGAATTTAAATACCTATTTATAATTTTTATTTTATATACATTTTTGTAGTAAATCTCTTGGCTTTAACATCTACCTTACTTTCTAAAGAAGTTTTTTTTTCCTGAAAATTGTAGCTTTTAAAACAAGCAAATCTTTCTCATTAATATTCTATAAAGAAATTAAACTAGATTTTTGTGAAATACAATAATAATAATAAACTGAGTCATGATTAGAGAAGACCTCGATTAAACAAATGCAAACGTTAAAATTGAAAAATTAAAATAACAAAAATGATAAAAACAACAAATTACATACATACGTAAATATTTAGAAATAAATGCATAAAACATCATCAAACCACCCAGTAACGACGGCAACAACAACAATAAAAACAAACTCTATAATGACCCTGAGCAAGGCCACGTATTATAGATATAGACCAAATTTAAATAGATACAACAACCTCGACTGCAAAGTTTTATATATAATATAAATAAAGGTCTTTTTTCTATTATCCTTTTAATAAAACAGAAACAAAAATATATTTGTACGTCTGTTTTATAATAGTTTTTAATGGGAAAATTAACCTTTCTTCACAAGCACTTTATACGCAATATAGTTTCTTTTACTATTGTTCAAAAAATTGCTTACCAAATGCCAAAGGCCAATCATAATGGTGGCAGTATGAACATGTAGGCCAAAACAACATGTCCACTCCTTGCTGCGCTGTAACTGCTGATGGGGACCCATTTTTAGACGGATCCTTAGCATTGCCAAGACCGGCTTGTTAAATTTTATAAATATTAACTCCTGCTTTCTTTTTCACACACTAAATGCTGCAAATTTTTGCTGTAAAGGAATTTTTAAAGAAATTTTTTATATTTTTTCTATACTTTTTCACTCCACTTTTTGTTTCTTCTTTATCGCACAAAACTTGAATACACAAGAAAAATTTGCCACAAAAGAGTTGTGAAATTTTTTCTATTATTATTTCATATTTGAAAAATATAACATTCTTTTTAAACTGTAGGTATTTTTTAATTATTAAGTAAATCTAACTTTTTTAATATTTACCAAATTCTTTTAATTATTATTAATTTTTAATGATTTTTTTCAAGCCAAAAAGCTTTTGATGCTTGATTCTTAAGTGAAATAATAAAACGCAATAACAGAGACCTGAGCCAAGCATTTTTAAAGGCGGCAGGCAGTTGCTTCTGTAAAAATTGTCAGCGGCTAAAAATCTACAGTCAGGCGAAGGAAATCGTCCACCAGAAATGCCCGATTTTTTCGTTTTAATTTCCGAATAATTGTTTATTACTTTTTTTAATGCAATTTACTAAAAGCAAAAAAGGCACAGAATAAGCATTATAAATTATCTAATTTATTATATGTTTAAAATTTTGTCATTTTATGACTTGGCCGCGGCGGCTTTTAAAATTCATCGATAGCTCAACTCAGCCGCCTGAAAATATGGTCGGCGCAGGTCTTTGCGCAATACAGACAATAATTTCATCCTTATTTTGTTTTGTTTTTCGTATTTTATTTTGAGATTTTATTTTAGTTATTCATTCAGATATGATAGCAAAGGAGAGAAGGTAAAAATGTGATGCCAAGTTTGCAAATTTAGTAATTTAAAAATGGAATTTTTAAATAAGCGTTAAATTTAAATATTTGATGTATTTTTTGATATTTTCCAGGGAAATTCAAATAATTTTTAATAGTTTAAGGTCTAAATTAGCATTTGATATTATTAATTCATTATAAGTTACACTGGTCGGCAAAAAGAATTATTTTCCTTTCTTAAACAAAAATAGGTGAACTAGAAAAAAAATTTGACGTGTTAAACAAGAATATGTTTTCGACTTTTTTATCACGTACTAATTTTTAATTGGCATGTAAAATATTTCCCCATTAATTTAATTATTACACTATTATATTTCACCATAATTCGATAACGGTTTGTCCGATTTAAATAAATAATGGTGTACAAATGAAGCTTTAAAAAACTGAATTGAAAGAAAATATATTAAAAAAAAGCACATGTACCACAATTATTTTTGTTTCAATGAAATTTTCTACTAACACATTCTTAGACTTTTGTTTTTGACAACGGAGCTTCGTACCTATGTTAATCTATGGTGCAACGATTTAAATGATAACATCATGAGATAAATAAAAAACTAGAGTTTGCGTATTAAGTCATCATCTAACATTATCTTTTTTATATTCTCAGTAGTTTTAGAGCTATTCAGAAATTATTGTCGGATTTTTTTATGCAAAATTGAATCTTTTTTCTTTTTTTTTTTTATTTATTAAAAGTTTTTCTAAAAAATGTAAACGGTAGAAATTGTAAGTTTTTTTCAAATATTGATATTTTAAGGACAGGCTTATATGGATTGGTCAATTTTTAAAATAAAAAAAAGTACAAACATTTACACAATTTGATGAATTTTTTTTTAATAAAAGCTTTTTAAATAAAGAACTTTTTAATTATATTTCATTAAATTTAAAGAAACTTATTTTAATATAAATATATAAATAAATTTTTTAAAAATTAAAAATAAAATTTAAAAAACAGTAAAATAAATTCAATTTTTTTTAGAAAAAATTAATTTTTACATGAAAATTTAAATTTAATAAAGTTATTTTGATGCCAGCACTTATGATAATGTTCTATAGTAGCAGTACTTTTTCGACTTTTTAAATTTTTTGTTAATTGATTTTTCGAATTTTAAAACTTTTTTGGAATAGTGGACTCTCGACTTTTCTCAGAATGGTCGAAATTCAACTTTCCACTGTTCTTCTTTTGACTATATTTTATTATTTGTCTTATAAAAACTTAAAAAATATAAAATATATTTAACGAAGTCAAATATTTTGATAAATTAAATTAAGAATAATTTTTACTTCTCTTAAACTATATTGTTCACATTTTGAATGAATTGCTAAATATTTAACATACTTTTAAATAGATTTCTTTCTTAAGCAAAACAAAAATCAAAATTACGACTTGTTTGATCACATTTACATATTAAATACATATTAAATAATATCAACAAATATTTTTAAAATTCTTACATTATGTTTTCATTCTTTTATGATTTTTTTTTTTTTTTTTTCTTTATTTTCTTGTGCATTTTCCATATATGATCTATAAGTATTTTAATCTTACTTTTTTAAATCTTAAACGGTTAACGACACTCTTTTTATAAACATTCACAATTAAATAATATCCCCTTGAAGTTAACCTTCAATATGGCATCACTTCCTTTTTTTAAACAGCTGTTCTACAAGCCGTTTTTACACCAATTTTCTTTTTTTCTTGTTATTTTTTCTTGTTGGTTTTTATACCAGTGTAATTTTTTTTCTTTCCATTTAAACGTTATTGTTATCGCGTAGTCCAGGATTTTTCATTGCCCAGTAATTCTTGCCCTCCAAATTTTGCGCATTTCGTAATTTATTACTCTCTGTAATACAGCAAATTATAATGGTTTTAACAAAAGAATATCGCATTTGTATGCCTTTGACTTGTGAAGAGGTTTGTTTATTTATATTTATCACAACGTGCATCCAAGTAGCTCGCAATGTTATTTAGTGTTTTATTGAAAAAGTGTTAAAGTCCATTTGCATTTTTTTTTTAATTATTGTGAAAGTGTACTTTAATCAACATGTTTAATAAAGTTGTAAATGAAATTTGTTTTGTATTTAGTATCAAATTGGACAATTGTATATGATTGCCCGCCATAGTTTGGAACAGTCCGGCGATGGTGAAGGTGTTGAAATTGTTTCAAATGAACCCTGTGAAGATCCTGAACATGGTAAAGGGCAATTTACCGAAAAACGTATACATTTGTCGAGGTAAGTTGAAATATACGTTAATAAATAAATTAGAACTCCAAAAAAATTGAGCTCAAAATTTGGGGTGAGAATTTGTCTAGTAGTATTCAATTTTAATAGAAAATGTCTTATGGTTCAAACTTAAAGAAAGCTTACAATTTCCTATAGAAAATATCACTTAAAAATTTCCTTAGTATTAACTGAGATTACAATTTCATTTATCTTTTTTAAGGAATTTTTCTCTTGTATTAAACATCTCTAGTATAAAAGTTCTTTAAATTTTCTTTCTATGGAAAATGTTTCTATTTTGCATTTTTCTATATGAAACTCTTTAACAGTATTGAGCTTAAAGTTTTCTTTTGTAAAAGTCTTTCACAACTTGAAGTTATTTTCAAAATTCAAAGAAATCTTTAAAAAAAAATTTATTTTTTTTAGAAAATTTCTTTAAATTACCAATTGAATATTCACACATTTTATTATGACTTGTATGTTAAACATATTGTCAATCAATCAATAACATAAATTTGATTTGTTTATTGCTTGATTTTCTTTTAATTTAAATCTCTAAACAACTCATCTTTTATAAAAGATGAAAAGAGTTAATCAATTTATCAATTTTTTTTTTTAGCCGTCTACCATATTGGATACAAGCCATATGTCCACGTGTTTTTTACGTCACTGAAAAATCTTGGAATTTTTTCCCTTTTACAAAAACAGGTAATTAAATCCTTTTCAAATAAAACACAATCGAAACAAATTTATCACAATAAACTCATTAAGTGATGAAACACAACCAATGACGACAACGGCTGTTCCATACAAATTTGACTTTTCATTGCTGTTGAACGGCAAGCCGATCAAATAAAATTTATTTTATTTTCTTGACGATATTCTAAGTTTTTTCCAAGAAGATTGCCATCATTTATAAAAAAAAAAAAAAAATAATTAAAAAAGAAAACTAAACAAAGAGATTAAAATAATTATAAGAGATATATATAATTATAATAAATAATAAAAAAAAATAATAATGATCATTTTATTTTGCCTAAAACTTTGGGTAAAATAAAATTAATCTTGCCGTCTCGCTGCCGTTTTTATTATGTTTATTTTTTCTCAGTAAGAGGCAAACCGTCCCGTTGCCGACGTTGTTGTGTTTTTACACTAACATTAATACAGTAGCGTATTAAAAAGAACTAAAACTATAAATAGATTTTTCCTTCAAACAGGACTAAAATAATTAGATTTATCCTTTACATTTTTTTAATTTACTTACTATTTATTCACTTGTATTTTGTATTTATAGCTCTACATACAATACATTTACTTTATTTATTTATTTATTGACCTTGTGTTTTATATAAAATACACTTGAGTTTAAAGTTTTTTTTTTTTATTTTCATGCTTCCTTTTTATCTTGCTATTTTTATTTCAGTTTATAGACATACTTACTTGTTGTTTGTACATATTTGCTAAAGTTTATTGCGTATAAAAAGTCCTTGTGTTTCTATCAACTTAAATTGTGTTTGGGGAATTAATGTTTTTGCTAATAACCTTACGTAAAACAAAATCAATTAAATGTAAAAAATCCTTGCATAATTTTAAATACTTTTTCTCCTTACAGTTCATTTCATATTTTTCCTTAAATATAAACATTTTATCTATATTTAAAACTTAAATATCTACTTATATTGATTTATAAAAACCATGTAATACTCGTATAATTTCTGTTATATTTTTATAAATATTTATTTTTCTTTTGCACATTATGGTGTATATGTTTATTTTTAATTTATATTCCTTGCCTTTATTGTCATTTATAATTCACTGCCGTTCTGCTCTTAAAACTTTTATTGCCTTTATGTGTTTGTTTACTCTACGTCTACACGAAAACATTTTTATTTCCTAATATATCAGCCCATGTACGAGTAACAGAATATGTAAGATTTTTCTGACAGTGAGTGCCAAATTCGCTCCCTGAGAGAATTATCTCACTTGTAGATTCAAATATTAGTATTATAAGAAGTATTATGAGACTATTGTGATGAGATTTCTCTACACAAATATCTTATAAGATAAAAAAAAATACACATATAGGAAAACTTGTTTGCGTCTGTGCATGTGTATTTTGGAAATTACTAAAAAAAAACAATGTTTCTTATAAATTGTTTCCTTTTTAATGATTGTGTTATACTTTAAAAAGCATTTTATAAAAATTGTGCTAAAAAAGTGTGAATTTCTTAAATAAAAAGGACATGTTTACCGTGCGACTGATTGAAAATAATGATATCTTATTAGAATACATGTACCCCTTATTTAAGATTTAATATAATATAAATGAAATGGTTACTCTCTTCTGCCGACGTTATCTCAGCGTTAATCTCAGTTGACCTATGGTAAGAAATAACGTGTTAAGGGTTGGAGAACACGCACATAGGAAATTTTAATTTTAAATTGCTTTTTTTTACCGAAAATTTATTTTATCCCGTTTAAAACAATATTAATTTATTTTGCACCTTGTTTTTGTTAAAAATAGCAAAATATCGATAAGAATAGTAATAAGAATTACATTAAATATGTTAAACATTATTTCTCATCTTTGTGTTTAAGCATTGATTGCAAAATAAATTTGAGAGATAAAATTTGACAATTGCCAACATGAAAATGTCGTGTAGACTAGGGGTTATAAATATTTTCCTTTATTTTTGAGCATAACAAACAACATTTAAAACGTGAGAATACCCACATCTGTTTTATATTATACCCAACTGTAAGAACTAACGACAGACAACTTCGTTTATAAAACTTAATTGTTTATTTATTTGTTTGTTGGCGGTAATGTCTAAAGGAATAAATAATATATATATATATAATATATATATCAAGAAAAAAAAGCCAAGTTACAGCCGAAAGAAAAACAAAATAAAGCTATTTTTCGATTTACAGCCGATTTAAGATTTTCATATAAAAATCGAGGGATCACAAAATATCGTCATTTTTCAAATTATAACCGATTTAAAATTTTCATATAAAAATTGGCTTTTTAGTAAAACAGATTAGTGATCACTAAATAACATCCCCTTTTTAATTAAAAATAGGTTTTTGATAAGAAAAAATAGTCATCACAAAATAATTTTATTTTTCAATTTAAACGCGTTTCAGTCATGTTACAGCCGATTTACGATTTTCATATAAAAAATCGATTTTTGGTAAAAAAAAAAATTTGTGATCTCAATATAACGTTATTTTTTCAAATTAAATGCGTTTAGCCAAGTTGCAACCGATTTAAGATTTTCATATAAAAAATAGATTTTTAGTAAAAGAAATTAGTGATCACTAAATAACGTCCCTTTTCAACTAAAAATCGGTTTTTAGTGAGAAAAAATAGTGATCACAAAATAATGTTATTTTTCAAATTAAACGCGTTTTAGCCAAGTTACGGCCAATTTAAGATTTTCATATAAAAAAAAATCGATTTTTAATAAGAAAAATGAATAATCACAAAATAACAATATTTTTCAATTTAAATGCGTTTTAATCAAGTTACAGCCGACTTTAGATATTCATATAAAAACTCAATTTTTGGTGAGAAAAGTTATCACAAAATAATGTAATTTTTCAACTGAAATGATTTAAACTAAACCACTACTAATAACATCTTTATCATTTCTCATAAGATTTTTTTAGTCAGAATTATTATAATTTTAAAATGCTTAATTTTAATCATGTTTTTTTTTCTCTCTACAATATTTGCTTGCTCTACTTTTATTGGAAAGAATATACAGTAAGTTGTTTTAAAATATTTATTATAAATCACGAAACATTTTTTATATAAATGTGTTTTTCTAGTGTTCCTTTGTACCTAAATTAAATGTTTCTATAAAAACAAAATATGAAGATAATAATGGCAATTCAGAAAATGTAAGTAATTTCTTATTTAACAAATTGAATTAAGCTAAATTATATTTTTCCTCCCTAAAGTCCTTAAATTTAACTGAGGAACAATTAAAGCAACGTATTGTCGACCATATCGATATAGCCTTTGATGAATTGCCCAATAATAAACATTATAAAAAAGAAGAGGATCCTAAATTTTTCAAATCACAAAAGACAAGTAAGTTTCCTTGTTTTAATTTATTAAAAATTATAGTTCTTCTTGATGTTTTAATGTATAGATCGCGGTCTTTTGGTGGAGGGCTGGCGGGAATGTGACAAACCTATTATGTGTTCCTATAAACTGGTAGATGCTTCCTTTGAAGTCTGGGGCCTACAAACAAAAGTTGAAGACTTTATACAACGTTCCATACGGGATGTATTGTTGCTAGGACATCGTCAAGCCTTTACGTGGATTGATGAATGGTATAGCATGACTTTAGAAGATGTAAGAGAATACGAACGCAAAATCCAAGAAGAAACCAATAGAAAATTAAATAAAGCCAATGGCAATGCCACAGAAGATAACAAAGAAACTGAAAAAGATCCTAATGATGGAGAAGAAAAAGAAAATGAAGAGAAAAAAGATAATTTAAATGATATTGATAATATAGATTAAGAAACAGTAAGAGAGAAACACACGTAAATGCCCAAAGATAGCTTGCTAGTTTGTGCTACAAAAGCACCTTAAAAATTTGCTTAATCAAACCACACAGAAAAAGTCCCCGATAGACATACTCAGGTATTTCTTAAGAATAAACTTTGAAATTTGTAAAGAAATTATTAATATGAAAGCAGCTTTGTTCATTGTGCGTAGGTTTTTAGTATGTTTGGCACAAAGAATATATACGTAATTGTATAATTAAGCAAATAAATTGACTTTTTTTAGAAATAAAGGTTTTGTTAGTTTATTCTTTAAAAGTTTCCTATATTTTGTTTAGTTTTACTTATAATTTTTTATTAAATTAAAGTAGTTTATATTAAAGTTATTTGTAAAATATATACATATTTACATACATTTTAATGTACAAAAAAGCCACAAATTTACTTAAATAAAAGAATGAAATATTTATGAATATTAAAAAATATGTATTTGAAATTAAAAACAAAGAAAATAATACTTAAAAACTGAACAAGAATAAGTATTCATTTAAAATAAATGTTAATATTTAGTTTACTGTAAGGAGAAAATAGTAAGCTAAATTTCTTATATCACAATATAATTATTAATCTTCTCCTTTGTCTCTTTCAAGGTAATTTCATTACTATCCATGGTACACGTCCATAATTTTTATAATAGTAATAATCATAAGCCAGCTTGCCCAAAATAAATACTATCAATGAAGCCAATAGACCATTAACCCAATCTAAAGCATGAATTTTTGATTCATCTTTAGGTTTACAAACATCTTCTCTGCTTATGGTTAAGATTTTCGAAGTTTTTATCTCATCTCCTTCTTTATAGGCGCAGGTTATATTCCAAGCATCTCTTAAAATAGCATTATATTTATTTACGATTTCCCTAAAGCGCATAGCAAATTTACATGAACAATACCAGGGATTTTGACTCAAAAGTAAAAGATTAGCATTGGGATTGTCATCTAGGGCATTGTCCAAAGCATAGACGGGAATCTGTTAATGTTAATAATATTAGTTATCAGAAAACAACCAAAAAATCTAATTACCTTCTTTAGTTTATTGTTTTTCAAATTAAGCAAACGAAAATGTTCCAACCAATAGCCTCCTTCTAAAACATCTATACTTTCTACAAGATTGTTTTCTAAATGTACATCCACAACATAACGATAGTGAATGTTGTTGCGTAAAGGTGAAACATCAGAAATCTGAATAAAAAAAAAATACAAATTTTATATATCTTATTAAGGTTTTCTGCACAAATTTCCTATAATATTCTTGATATTGCTTCAAATTGTCGATTTTAACCTATTTGTAATTAACGTAAAATCTAATATATTCTAATATATTGATCTTTTATTTCGTAAAAATATCCTGCAATATTTTAAGTTTCCATATTTTAGCTTATTGCTAATTAATTCACAATCTTATCAATTAAATTGTTCACAATTTGTTTAAATTTGTTTTCGCGATAGAAATATATAATCTCAGTTCGATACCCTTTTTGATAATTTAGGTAACCCTGGACCTAAATTATATTATTTTAAAAAAAATTTTAAACTTTCCCTGTAATAATCCTTTAGATATCCGAAAATTAATATTTGCCTTGTATCGAGGATACTACTCCCTTTTGATTTGTATAATAGTGGGTCTTTAGATATGCGGTAATTAATATTTATGTGGGCTAACGCTCTCGAGGAACTACCCACCATATTTTCATATAGTAGACTTATTCTCACACATTTTTAGAGTTCTTTAGATATGCGGTAATTAATATTTGCTTTGTATGGGGTTATCATTCCCTCTGTTCCGATCAAAAATAAAATACTATATTTACATCTCGGAACTCACAGGATAATGCTGTAAAAATTTCAAGAAAATTGGATAAACCGAATGTGTATTTTTAAAATGTTTGCTTTAAATGTAGGCGAGTCATTTGATAAAGTTCTGGTGTATCTTACATTGTTCCAATAAAATACAATTGGGTGTGATGAATTCACATAAATAATATGATATTGTCGCCAAAAGGTGGGCGTGGCTAACAATGTGTTCACGTTTTTGCATTGAGTGAATGATGTTTTATATCATCTCATGTAAATCGCTTAATATTAACGCGAAATATTGAGAAAATTACTTTTTTTAAAAATGGGCGTGGCATCCTATAAAGTTCTCAGAAGATACACTGCCTCTGCACAAAGTTTTATTTCCATAGGTTTGGTAATTTGAGTGTAATGACTACACAAAGATTGTCTGAGTTTGTTGCCGAAAAGTGGACGAACTGTAGGCGTGACTAAAAATAAGGGCATGTTTTTACATAGAGTCAATGACGTTTTACATATCTGCCAAATATCATGTAAATCGCTTTAGTAGAAATACGACAAATTGAAAAAATTACTTTTTAAAAAATTAGGCATAAATAAGGGCGGGACATCCAATCGAGATCTAACAGCCTATAACCTCCTCCGACACTGTTACTATCTTTGTGTCAAATTTCGTGAAAATTGACTCAGTCATTAAAGCGCGATTCATAAACAAACAAACTTACACATTATTATACACAACACCACCATATGCGGTTACTGATGTTTGCGACGCATAGACAAAAATTATCGAACCCCCACCTTAATTTATGTCGTTCGAATCAGAATCACTTTTTGAGTCGATTTCACGATGTACGTCCGCCCGTCCTTGTAAATTTGTTCTCCAAGAGCAGGCCACAATTTAAAATATATCTTAATGAATTTTGGCTCAAATAACTATTTTGGCACAAGGACGAAGCCAATATGATCGGTCCATTATGTCACCCCCATACAGATGTCCTCTCAGAAAAGCGTTTTAATACTCTTAAATAAAAACTTTGCTTTCCTGAATAACTAGTTATTTTTTTTTTCGAATTGTCCACAAATTCATGTAGTTATTTTTAGACTCTAGGGATACTCAAAAATATGTACCTAAACAAAAAAAAAATTGTATTCAGTGAGATTTGAACTTGAACACAAATTAATCATTCGTTTTAAATGACTAACATTTTACTCAGTACACCATCTCGAACTTAATTTTCTAAGTGACAAAAACTTTTTTTTAGTATAAAATATCTTCAGACATTTTGTTATAAAAAACTAACAGCATCAGAATGTGGTTGAACCAACAACCTTCTGGTTGCTAATGCAGCGCTCTAGCCAACTCAACCACGTGATTGTAATATTACTGTGCTATAATACTATTGAGTACTTATGTAATACAAAGTAGGCAAATATTAATGACACCACTTTACCGAAAAACTACTTTAATAAGTGGTTGCTATTACCGAAAACGAAAAAGTTTTTGCTGGGTATTTATGTGTATGAATTAAAAGATCAAATGAAACCCCAGAAGTCGCAATTGTAGCGACACAGTTTGTATTTTTTCTAAGCCTTAGAAACTATGTTCATAAATATTAAAATATTCCAAAATGTAAGGAGGATATAATTCCTTCTGGGCGTTAATAATAAATAATAGACAAATAATAATGACGCCTCATTACTGAGAAACTATTTGAATAAGTAGTTGCTATTACCGAACACGAAAAAGTTTTTGCTGGATATATATGTATATGGATTAAAAGATCAAATGAAACCTCAGAAGTCGCAATTGTAGCGACACAGTTTGTATTTTTTCTAAGCCTTAGAAACTATGTTCTTAAATATTAAAATATTCCAAAATGTAAGGGGGATATAATTCCTTCTGGGCGTTAATACGGAAAACGTGAAGGTGGTTGAGCTATCTACACCATATTTTTAATGGACAATACCAACTCGAAAATACTAACTTATTTTAGAAGCTCAAAAACGAGCTTAAGGAATGCATCCAAAGAAATTTCGAATTTAAACGAAACCAAAATCGTCTAGTTTTCATGAGACTCTCCGATGACATTTTACATATTAATTCATTTAATACTTTATAATCTGAGAAAACTAGTAGGTTGAAGTTCGCTTAGTTGTTACAAGGCCCAATGGAAAAAGGTTTTTTTTCCTATGAAAGCTTTTATAAGTAAAAATAATCAATCTGCAGTTCTTAATTTTAAAAATAATTCGGCTCCAACAATTTAAAAATATCCAAAAAACGTTAATATGATTTTGTTGATATAGAAAAATCGACATTAAATTTATTCTATGGTTTGATTTCCATGGATATCTTATCGAAAATGTAATTAGAACCTTGAATACGGCTTTTTTTCTGATGTATTGTACAATGATGTCGAATTAATTAATCTTATTGAAATACCTCCTATCTTCTTCTCATAGAACCATTTTAAAAAATATTTAATACAGCAAAATCCCTAGTACATCGGATTCAATACGAATATCCCAAATTAATATACATATTTAATTTTTTAATATAAAATTTGGAGAAAAAGTGTTAAAAACCTGATTACTCTTGTCATAGCAAAATAAGCTAGTCATTCGGAACGTTATCATGTATTTAATATATTTAATTTAAAAAATAGTTTTTATTTCAATTCAATTTCTATATTTCCCTCGGTTATTTACCTTATTATCATTAGCAAAAAACATGGTAGTATTTTCGGGCAAATACGTGGGCAAACGATAGAAACCCAAATTAGAACAATTAACCGTATACAAAGGTATATGGGATTTGGGTATAATATGGTGCATAATGCAAGTACAGTTTTGAGTATCTGGATGAGATTGACAAGCAGTCTTTAAAGTCTGAAATATTACAATATATACATAAATTAACGACATATTCTACATAAAGATCTAAAATTTACGCACTCACCACTTTATAATTCACCACCATCAACAAAAGTCTATCTTTATATTTACGATCTGAACATGTCAATTCTTTACGATCTGCCACTACATTAGCCTTTTCGGGTATTAAAAGCCATTTAAAGTTTCTGGTACAATTCCAAGGATTACCTAAGATAAAACTGTAAAATTATAAGAATTTTTTTTAATGAGTTGTCAAAATCTCTAAGCAATTACCAGCCAAATAGAGCTCCTTAAAAGATCTTGGTAAGGATAAAGGACTATCCAATTGTATTAACTGATTCCATCTCAAATCAACTATCCTTAAAGTATGAATTCTTTTGAAGGTACGAGGAGCTATATGCGATAAATTGGTCCAGGATATATTAATAGTCTAAGGGAACAAAAATTATATAATTCTCTAAACAAAAATTAATAAATTTAAATTTACCTCCAAATAAAACATTTCCGGAAAATCAAATATTATTTCTGTCATAGCACTATACTCTATTGTAAGGGATTTTATTTTTGGAAATGGTTGCAAATCTATAACCGGATTGAAGACTTGTACAGGCCAACCACAGAATATTATTTCTTCCATTTTACGTACTTTTTGATCACTATAAATATCGCTAATATTACTATAATGAATTATATGAATCTGAATAAAATTAAAAATATTTACTTTAAAGTTAATAAATTATTCATGCCACCATAACATCTTAAGGCACCATAACGACCATATCTAGTACAATTGCCCGCTGCGGCTTCAGGCGCTTGTTTCCAATCTACACATGAAAAGTAATGTTGATGATAATGGGATATATAGTCGGCATTACAGCTGAAAAGAAAAATAAAGAAGGTGTAAATTAATTTGCTTTACAACCTAAGAATATGCTTCAATTTGTTATTATAATTTTATTGTTTTAAATTTGAAGACATTGAAATACTGGTTGGTGTCTTTACTATAGTCATAGTTGCCAGATAAATTTGGTAAAAAACCGTCAAATTTTGAGAAAAAATCAAATCGATTATTTGAAACCGTCAACATCAAAAATTAAGTTTTTTTTATATATTATTAAAATTTTCTATGGTTTTTTTTTATGAAAAATTAAAATTGAAAATAAATTAATAAAAATTACATTAATTTTATATTGTCGGCATATTACACGTAGAGAAAAACATGGTTATGACATCACTACAACTATGTTGTGTTCTCATGGTTAATTTTCTTGAGTTTTAATAACTCTGTGTTCATGGTAACAATGTTTTTGTTTAAATTTTGTCATTTAGTTTGTACACTTAATAAAATGTTAATAAGGTTGACTGCAAAAATGATATGTTTTTAAATATTTTTACCAGAAACAAAATTTTATTAAAATGAAAAATATCATTACTTCTACAACCATTAAATATTTGCAGACTTTTTCCTTGTTCTTAAACCATATTCTGTTTTTAAATCATATTAATATTGTTATTCTCATGAGAATAAAATGTTTTAAATAAATATTATACTTATCCCTTTCATAAACTTAGTAGAAAGATTCCATACTTTTAATTTTTAATGTTTGTTTTCCAACGTCATTATAATTCTCATTTAGTTTATATATGAATAAATATAAATAGCCAAAGTTTGGCTATACTCGCTGTGATTCAAGCAATATAAGATATTGATTAATTACCATTAAAAAAGGTTTAGTTAAAAAACATATCTTGCATTTCAAACACACATGGTGGTAAAAATGGATATAGTTGATGAACAAATAGTATGTAAATACTTTTTTTTTTGTATTTTTTTTTTTTCTCTATTATTTTCAATAAAAAAAAATTATAAAAATAATTTTTTATTAATACGTATGACAAAATGAAATAATAATATGATAAGATTGGATGACTATATGATAACATGGAATAATATGATAAAATGGTATAATAGAATAATAATATAATAACATCAAATCATAATCTGATAGAATAGGATAATGATGTAGTAAGATTGTTCAATTATATGTAAAACTAGAATCATAACATGAAAAAACAAACCATAAAATCGGACACAATATGACAAAATGAAATCATAATAATTATTACTTGTAATCATCTCTATTTTTCGCTGTGATCAAATGTTCTAATCATAATATGTTGCTCTAAGATTATATTAACCACAACTATATTTTTACTCTACGCGTATGAAAGTCAAGTAGTATCTAAATACAATTAAGTAATTTTGAGTGACTTTTAAACAAAAATAAGTTATTTACTTTGTCTCTTATATATTAAAAAAAACACTTAGGTCCTTTTGTAAGCTCATCTACGATATACAAAATTAAATTTTAAATGAATTATTTAAAAATATCTCTGGATACTTAGTACTGATATTCGAGTATTTATAATGGCTTGATTGTGAAATTAAAGACTTTATAAAGATTTTGGCCTTTTGAAAAGGGTTTATTCGCCAATTTATATTAAAAACGACTGCCAGCAAAGTAGTCCAAAACAAATTCGTCCAAAACAAATATAGAAAAATCGTCCAAAGAATTCCTATACAAATTTGGGCCCTATTTCATATGAAAAATAATCCAAACATTTGCGATGATTTTTCGTAAATTTTTTGTTATAATTCGTTTTTGATATTTTGGATGAATTTTCCTTTTATTTATATTTTTAACTTTTTACAGCAAGCATGAGAAAGTAATGTAAACACTCATTCAGATTTGAAAACCCCTGCGACCGGCTGAAGGCTGGCTGTCTAGGAAATCTTTTAATCCAGAACAGAATCCTACCCAGGCCAAAATTAAAAGTCTTTTCATTTTGAATATGGTTGATATTGTCCAGAAATTTTTATCGTATAATGCACTCGTATTAATTTTCATACCAGAAAGTGTCATAATGGACATTGGATAAGGATGATTTTTTGTAAATATTTGGGCATATTTTCACTTCTTGTGAAAAGAGAAGTTTAAAATTTTTTAGAACCAGATTTATTAGCTTTTGTACCATATTTATTAGCTTTTGTACTTGGGTCCGTTCTTTGATATCTTTATGTTACCGAAAAGGGTGTATTGAAGAGTTTTTTTGACCGAGTAAGAAACAATATATAAAGAAGAGGTCAACATTTTTTGATGTATAGACGAATTTATCACTTTATTATATACATGGCAAACCCGGAAAAGGCAAAACTCATTGGATTCCTTAAGCAGGGAAATATATGTCTCAACCTTGATATATTCATTATTTTACCTAAATCCACCTCTCTAGATGCAAAGCTTCTTTAGAGATCAACACAGAGAAATTTCTTTTCAAGTGATGGGACAGATGTGAAGCCATCAATGTTGCATATTTACTCCAGTACAGATGACCTAAACTTGACAATTGTATTTAGATTAATTCACTATTTGACTTAGATCCATCCCTTGAGGGAAGAGGGGTGACTTTAAAGATAATGGTATAGGAAATTTTTTTCTGCGCCAGATATGAAGGAAGAAGTGTTATTTAATTATTTAAAATATTTAGTTTTTATATATTATTGACTCTTTAAGATGAACTGAAGTAGAAAGAGCTTCAAAACCCTTCAATATTATGTTATCCATAACTAAAAATTAAGAGATTCTTTTATGAAATTGTCTAGCATACGAGACCGTAATAGATGTTGTTCAAAAATATGTCACAAAAGATAAACCTAGGGATTTTATTTGGGATCTTCGTACTCTAGGAACCAGCGGATTACAGACATTATTTGTTTCTTAAACATATAGATATAGAGATTAAGCTCGTCTAAACTTTGGTCGGCCTTATCCGGTGAAGAAAGCTGATATGACAGCGAGCTATTTTAGGAAAAAAATTAGAGCACTAATTCTTACTACACCCAGCAAGCACAGTTGCCATATTTCAAATATTTGAAAAATTATGATTTTTTATTTTTTTGGTGTCAAAATAATTCCCCTTTTTGTTTAGAATGCTTTATTCTCTAATCATCTGTTCTCTAATCAAATGTTTATATTTATGAAAAAGTTTGATTTCAAATTACTTCCAAATTTTCTGTCTCCGGTAGCACATACACTCGAAGTTCTGCTTTCAAAATGCAAGTTGCTCTAAACTTTCTTTACAATTTTGGGATAACTACAGGCCTATATTTTTTTATAACTCGGTGCTCTGAATGAAGAAGTTACTCCTACACAATTGGAGATTCTCAAGAGGTAGGCAGTTTTTAAATGCAGCAATACAAGACGAACAAAGTGTTGTTTAAACTACAGAATTTCCAAGTCATAGACACATGATTTTTTATGCCAACTGAAGTTGTAAACATTTTGGGGATTAAAATCAGGAAGGAATACCATCGAAAATCACCAGAGTCTATCAGTACATCGTTTAGAATAAGTCAAATTGATTTAATTTGGGACCTTCGAATTCCTTAAATAACCAAACTTGATAATGAGAAATGCGTTTGCTAAATGATGTATTAGGACATAGACCCCAAAAGTTTGAAATTGGAGTTTTGAAACAGCCTTAAAAAATCAAAATTTGTTAACTAGCCATGAAAAGGGGTTTGAATTATCCTATAGAAACAAAAACTTATTTTTCTATAATTACGGTTATTATCAGGACAATATTAGGTATAAGGTGGTGGTATGGTATTTTGAGGTTCAAAAAAGTTATAACCCTAATGTACATACTAAACTTTGGCCGATCTTATCCAGCGAAAAAGTATGACTTGACAACAAACAATAGATCTTACTACAGGCCGATATTCTTTTTTTCGAAATTAAACCCATTTGTCGTATTCTAGAAGATGTCTTGAAAGACTGAGTATTTTCTTAGAATCCCTACTGGCTTTACTCATCAAAAGTGGTGTGCCTATGATTGGAAGATCATGTAGTGTGAACAATCACTATAACATCTTTCAAAATTGCCACGTTCCTTCAATTTTGGATCAATTTAGCGCTTTTTTCCTACGCGTTTTGGTTACAAATAGTTGACAATGCTGGTATTTGGTTTGTTTACGCTCATTTCTCACATTGGTCAAAAGTCCATTTTTTGCCTTTTTTGAAAAAAGCGCTAACAGACAAAATGCGACTTTTGGGTGGTAAAAAGCGCTAAATTGACAACGCTGCCAAATATACTATCATATTCAAATTTTTACGTCCTCTCTTTGTGCCTATCGTTGCTTTACACTATACGACTTGAATTTTAAAAAACTGGGTAAACTTATCTAAGATTCTTAAATCCTTCTAATTAATAAGACTTTTGGTTTACTTCCGAAAAGCTTAATTACTCAGTCAAATCCTAAAGGAAATTCAATAAGTTTAAAGTTAAATTTTATATACATTTAGCAAAATTGTCCACTGTAACTCGTATACAAAAAAGTATTTAAATTATTTGAGTGCACGTGTTAATATTTACTACAAATAAGATCACAAGTTCATATTATGTACCTGTAAAGTTGTTAATCATTACAAGATTTTGATATTTGCCATGACGTAAAATTAATTACATATTCGAATTACTTGTTTGAAAAAAACTCGATTTTGTTCTACAAAACTTAACGTTATTCTAAAATAAAAATAATTTATATATTCTATACCTACATATGCATACACTGCCTGCCACTTGAATAAGTAATCACATTTTTTAACTTTAATTAAGTACAGCTCCTAAAATAAAGTTCAGAAAAAAACAATTTTTTTTGCGCAACCAAATTTCAAAGTGTTGGCTTTAGTTTCCTAAAGAAATAAAAAATATAAATACACATTTTGTTATACTAAAATTATGCATTTATTTAAAGACATTTATTTCTGTGGTACTTTTTCGTGTGTCACTTGAATAAGGAATATTTTAAAACTAAGCAAACTGTAATTTATCTTTAAATTTTAGGTTATAAAAATGAAAGTTATTATCTTCTAGCATTCAATTAGTAATGAGTACTGCCACCATTTTTAGAAATAACCTCAAAAATGCGATTTGGCATCGACTTGTATAATGACTCTAAGTAATTTAGCGAAATTGAACTCCATGCTTCCGTTATTGCATCCTTTAAGGATTCTATTGTCTCAAATTGTTTTCCTCCTTCATAAACTTTTCTTGCAAGCCAACCCCAGACATTTTCTATTGGATCAGGTCTGGTGAATATAGGGGCCAATCCAAAAGTTGAACACCTTGTTGATTAATCCATTATTTTACTGGTACGTTCAAGGTATGGGTCCAAAGAAATCATTAAATTTTGGAAATGCTTCCTCCAGAATGTTTTTGTAAGTCGTTGCAGTCATTTTGTTGGATACAAAAACCAATTCTATGGTACCATAATACGAAATGGCACCCCATACCATTATTCTGCCCTCTCGGCTGTGTCTGCGGCTCAAAAATAATTCCTCCTTATTTAGGTAATGGAAGTAATAGTTATACCCGTCGGGACTATCAATATTAAACTTTCTTTCATCGGAAAATACAACTTTAAACCATTTGCCGGACCATGTCATTGTATTTTTGGCAAACTGTAGACGTTGTGATTTGCGTTTTTCATTAAGTAGTGTTTTTTTTTTTGCAGTTTTCGTCGAATTACGTATGGTCACGACTTTAAAATATTTTGCACTGTTTTTAGACTGGCACTGACTCCACTTTTTTCACGTAGTTTTGATACCGACATGGCAGAATTTGATGCAATTCTACGAATTTTTCGTCTTTCTATTGCAGTTGTTGCCATTTTCTTCCGCCCTTTCATGTTTTTTCCATATCTTTCCACGTTATTTAAATAATTGTACACAACTGTCTTTCCTCTATTAATGTTTTTGGCTATTTGGACCGGAAACTGACCCTGAGATTTCAAAATCAGAACTTTTTCTTTTTCAGAGTTATTAAGAGCCTTACCACGTCCCATTTTGAATAAAAACTTTTTAAAAACTATCAAATTAGAAATTCTTTAGCCGTTTATGTTGAAAGAAATTCAAATCATAGCCTTCCTGATTAATATTAAAAGAATTCCTTATTCAAGTGACACACGAAATAGTACCACAGAAATACATGTCTTTAAATAAATGCATAATTTTAGTATAACAAAATATGTATATTTTTTATTTCTTCAGGAAACTAAAGTCAACACTTTGAAATTTGGTTGCGCAAAAAATTGTTTTTTTTTTCTGAACTTTAGTTTAGAACTTTAATTAAATTTAAAAAAATGTGATTCCTTATTCAAGTGACAGACAGTGTATGTATATTACTATGTAGTATTTTACACTTTATTAGTAAAATAAATCTTTATTTCATTTGGTTCGTGCTATAATACGATAAAAATATATTATGTCTATTTACCAAGTGTGTTTAATGACAATAAACTCATAATACATATTCCAAATATAAATGCTATATATAATTTTTTATACTATTTATAAGAAAAGTAGTTTAGATGGTTACATACTTTTGAGTACCCTATCCAAGGGGTATTACTGTATATCAAGCACAACGGGAAATACCTCTTCAGTAATATTCAACATCAAGGTTAAATTATCATTCAAGATTAATTTATCATTAAATAGTTTAAAATAGAAACAATTTGGACAACTGCCTGTATAAAAGAAAGAAACAAACTTACCATGCTCACTTACCATACTCGTCGTATTTATAGTTCTTATATCCTTCATCACAGGTGTAAAGGCTATATATAAGTTTGTCATTCCGTTTGTAATTTCTAAAATATTCATCTACCCCAAAAAGTAATATTTTTTGGATCCTTATTGATACGAAAATCGATATAACGATATTCGTCTGTCAGTCTACCTGCTGACATCTGTTTTTAGCAAGCCCCGGTTATCTGATATATATATTTTATACATCAAATTATAGGAAATATTCCTTAAAATGACTCTAATAAAAATCAGCAAAAATCGGCCTCTAAAAACGTATTTGTTTTCGACTTTGCTAAGCCTTATATAAGCTCGTGACTTCGTTTTTGCACAGAAAATTCTGAATCTCTTTATGAATGAACAAAATCAGTTCATTAGTAACTGAGAAATTTGTCAAAATGCATTTTTTGATTTTGTTAAGCTATATGAGCTTCAAAATTTGTTTTTGTACAAATCTGTTGTAAATATTTTTTGAAGTATACACACACAAACATATATAAAAAACATTGTAATGAGTTTCAGCGTTGTTGATTCTTGTATAAGCATGTATCTACATACAAACATATGTATATAAATTAAACACGGGCGCCACTATTGTCAGATAATTTTAGTGTAAATTCGTTAAAATTCGAGTAAAAAATCGTCAAAATCGGCAAAAATTCGGAAAAATTAAATGCTTGGGATATTTTTGTTTATATTAAAAAATATTAAGTTTTCTTCTAGCGTAGTTTTATATTATAAAACATTTGGAAAATACGAACCCTTTTGTCTGAAAAGGTGAGAATTTTCAATTTGAAAACAAAATTTTGGAGCATTTGAAATTTAAAATTTTTTATCTTTTATAGATATGAAACTTAAAATAATTTTAATAGAAAGAAAAACTTACTCATAAAATCATACCTTCTTGAATTGCTTTTGTTTTCAATGAAATTTTTTACTAATACATTCTTAGACTTAAGTTTTTTTAGTCTGTGATAAAAACTATTTCATTTACTTACATATGTATATAAAATTCTTTATTTTATTTCCGTTCTCGCAAGGATTTTTTTAATGAAGTTCTTACACAAAAGTTTCGTTTTAACAATATTGGTTCAATTGCATTGCAAACGAAAAAAAAACCAAACGAATTTCGAAAACCAAGTTTAGTACAAACTTTATAGTCCCATTTTTTCTATCTTCTACAATACATAATTAGGTTTCTCTAAAAAAAAAAAATTGGCGTATGTGAACATTTGTTAAAATCGTAATTTTGTGGACAAAAATCGTCAAATCGCACTACGAAATTTTTACGACAAAAAAAACGTCAAAATACAGATAAATCGACAAACACTGGCAACAGTGTCCGGCGTCCATAGCACTCCGGAGCCGAGTGCTTTCGGCATTTTCACATACACAACACGAAGGTTAACGAAGTTAAGCAATTGAGAGCAAATAACAAATCATTTAATTTTGCTCTAGCTTTCAACAAGAAAAGTTTATGTCGCATGATTAACATATAATAAAGAGCGTAAAAAATATTATTTTTAGTATGCTAGATATAAAAAACACATTCGCAACAAAAAGTGTAAACAAACCAAATACACTAACGCATTCCCTCTTTGTACCTATCGTTGATATAAATTTGTAGTTCAGTGTTGTTTTTTTTTTGAGGAAGCAACGCTTGATATGATAGTTTAATTTTGTGTTTAAATTTTTGTAGTTTGGAAAAAATGTAGATTATTTTTTAAGTATAAATGTGAAGACATGAAAGCATACTTTAATACATAAATTTTATTATTTGTCGGTAAGGTGGTGAAGGGTATGAAGGATTCGGCATAGCCGAATATAGCGCTCAAACTTGTTTAGTTAGAATTTGTTAAAAATTATAAAACAAATAAAACAAAACTTTGAGAGCGGGATTGCTTACATATATTACTATGAAATCTGAAATTATGACTAGCCCTCTAAGGTATATTATTATTTCCCCTATGATACCTATAAAAACGCATTAATTTTTGTTATTATTTTTTTATGGAGGGAATTTGACAGCCAATCTCTCCAAAAAAGAATTAATAATTAGATGGACCTTGTGTAAATATGCTTTGTTACCTATGATAGGATGAACTTTTTACCTCATACTCTGAGCTATAAAAAATATTTATAAACTGTTGTTGTGACAAAGAAATTAACACATTTTTTTTTTTTTTTTCGTAAAAAGATCTAAACAAATAATGTAATAATTAATAAAACAAATGTTTCGACTAAATATAGAGAGAGTAGCTATTTTTTTTCTTTCCTTATTTTTTCTTATTTTTATTATTTGACATAAAACTAATTAGAGCTGATCGCTAAAGGTGTAAAATTGTACATATTTCGCAAATTAACAATTGATACAATCATGTGAGCTTTGTTTAATATATTATTAAACAGAAATTTTAAGAATATAAACTAAATGTTAAAAAAGAAATAGTATTTCATTGTTTATACAGTCAAACAAGATTATAACGAACTCGAAGCGACCGACAAATTAGTTCGTTATGAACGTTGAATACAAGTAGGATTATGAATACAATTAAATAGTGTTGTCTACTTGTATGTAACTTCTCCTTATAGATGATGACGATGAGGGGATTGTTGAAGATAAAAAGGGGTTTATCAATCTATAATGGAGAAGGAATTATAATTACTCTTTTGATAAGAGTAATTATAATTTAGGGGGGTTTTGGGAACAAAGAAATTAGAAATTAGTGGTGTAGCTGGTTCTAGTTACAACAATATCTCACCTTTTCTTTCAGGGAAATTCAGGATTGAGGTAAGTCTTCTTTAATTTTCGGTTAAACTTAAGTTCTTTCTTTCACAAGATTTCTTAGATATAGGTCTTATATTAAGGTAAGTATGATGAATGATTATTGTAAGGTAAATATTATTTAGGTTGATCGTGACGGCTCGACGGAAAGATGGTACGTTGCTAAGTTTAAGAAAGCAAGTTGGTAGGATGCCATGTTAAAGATGGTAAGTTGTTAAGTGCCAAGGGTGAGTTATTAAGTGTACGACCGCCAGATGATAAGTGAGTTTTTACAATTTGAAGACCAATCGTTTTTCTTTTGGGTTTTCATGAACCCATCGACATTTTAACAAAAACCGTTAACATTACTTTTCTTTGGAGAAAATTAACTTGTGGCATTACCAGATTATTTTGTTCTCTGTAGCATGAGAACAATTATCTTATATTAAATTTTTAAATTAATATACAAATTATAATTTAATTATAATTTAAGTGTCCAACTTGATTGGACAAACGTAGTTCGTTAAATTCATAAAATTCCAAACTATTTTATTTACATTAATACTAAAATTTGTAATTAAAGTAGGGATGACTAAAAATTAAGTTGTGTTAATAAGTAAAAAGTAAGTGGCTGATTTTAAATATTAATGATTTAAATATATCGGCAATAATATATTTATATATATATATATATATATATATATATATATATATATATATATATATATATGACAAGTGACAAATTGAGATTTATTATTTTTATATTTTTTTCAATAAATATGCATCTATTTGACTGAAATTAATGAAAATATTTCTTTGTGACCAATTCTTTAAATTAAAATTAATAAATTATTTATGTTTGCTTTTATATTTTTGAAACATTTGAAATGTGCAATTTTATTTATCTAAAACTAGTATTTGGGGGAGTTCGTTGTATAAAATGTTCTTCTTGAGACCATAAAAATGTGTATGTTATAAAAAAAAGTTCGCTGTAACCGTGTTTGTTATAAACGTAATTATTTGCATGGAAAATGTAGTTAAAATCAATGGGACCGAAGAAAAGTGTTTGCTATAGTCACCGTACGTTATTACCGGTGTTCGTTATAAACGTGTTCGACTGCATTTGCTCTGAAAGTGAAGTCATTGTTTATTATTTTCTATTAGGTTGTGAAACTGCTTCAAACTGCTTTAAATTGATCTAAAAATCAGTTTTATGATGCTATTTATATTGGGAGTGGCAAGATTAGTTAGGCTGTAAGAGTAATAGAAGCAATAATTTTGATATAATATCACAAAAATTGTAAATGAAACTTTAACTCAAAACTCGAAAATCGCTTCTATTTCACGTTACCTTCAATATACTCCACATCAGTGAGAAAGACAATTTTATTAGCGTTCTATTGTCATACAATCGACTTCAAAAAAAGTTTGCAGAGATGAAAATCATTTCGAAAATTTTCTTAACAATAAGACCCCAAAAAATATTTATAATTTTCAGATTTTTTTCTTCTGATTCTATGAAGAGTTCAAGGTTTCTGGTACAAAAAAAAGACTATATTTATGACTTTCCGGTCAGACTTTTCTCTTTTTTGACTTTATGAAGTGTTTTCATTCCGGTAGTCAGGATTTTTAGTATAAAAAACCTTTTTCAAATATGCTTAGCGCTGGCAAATCAAATCCGAAGTTTCACGAAGGATAACAACTGCATTAAATGTTACTCATTCCACAGATCCTCCCTTCAGAAGCAAATGAGAGCGACGTAACACCAACCTTTAATATTGCAATATCTGCCGTTTGGGAGATAAGTGATAAAGATAGTTAGATCATTTAAAGAACTAAAACTGGATTATAAGAGTTAATTTCACAATTTTGTCTTTCCATCTCAAGGAAGAGAATGTTATAGATGGTTAGATTATTTAAGGATAACAATAGTTCAACAATTCTGTTTCTCCAGTTCAATGAAGAGAATGATGTAGTTAAGGTTAAGTTTGTAGATACCTTAAATCAAATCCCGCGCTGTTAACTGTTTTTACTGTATGTTTTCTAAGAAATATTGAGGGTCCCAGTAAGTTGATTATCTAGCGAGAGATTATCCTACAGGTCAATATTCTACTCTCACTTGTGTTAACACTAGAAGCTCTTTTGCAGTTTCACCCGAGATAGCCTATGTAGTTAACCTAACATCGTAACTACCCAGACAGGAAATATCATGGGAGGATCTTTAAACACAGAAAGAGACAGTTATGTGTTATGTGATAGTTTTAGCAACATTCATAGTAACGCCACCAATACTACTGGATAGGCAAGATGAAAAAGATTTTTTTTTTTTTTTTTTGAAAACTGCATTATCATAGACACAAAACAATTTTATGCTGCTGCTAAGTCTCCATATTAAAGCAGAAACATATGTCTTTAATAAATTCAGTAAAGAGTCTAATCACGATTTCAACATTGGATCAAATGGAAAATGTGAAGATCTTCCTACAGCTCGATATAATGTCACCGGTAACGTAGAGGCTCGAAAGTCTTATATACAATATTAGGCATTTATAGTGTCCCAGTCAAGCAAAACCTTTCCTTTGAAATAAATCTCTAACTTCTAATCGGCTGTTTGGATTTACATAAAATTTCACATAGGTGTACACTATGGACTCCATTATTTTCAAATAAACTATCTTGTGTAACTGACATAATTCGTATAAGAAACAAAAATTTGGCAAGCAGTTAAAAATTTCCTATGACTGAGATAACCTATTTTGAGCCCCAATAGCTCCGCTCGTGAGGGGTATGTTCGGCCCTCCTTCCAAACTTAAAATTGTACACTCCTCTGCATAATATGTAAATCCAACGCCGATTAGAATTTTGGATTTATTTCGAAAAAAAATTCGATTCTGCCTCACTGTCAAACATACAGGGTTATATGACACCTATTAAATAAAAATGTCGAAAATCCCTTGATCTTCCAGTGATAGATGCAACAAGGTTGTAGAGTCTAACAAACAATAAAGTCTTCAAAGATATATCAGTGCTGACTCTTAAATACCATGGCGAGTAATTAAACAAACTTATCGCGCTTTTGAATATGGTGAGAACAAAAGCGATTTAACTTTAACGTGTCGATATTCTCCTGTTAATGGTAACACATAAACTGAAATCTTATATTTTATTACTTTTGCGTTTACTCTGATACTATTAATATGTCGTCGAAATAGTCATTCTAACTTCAATATGAAGTAGTTGCATTTTCACATGATGCATGTCAGGCAGGACCTGACATTCCTCAGAAGTATATATGACAATATTCATGAATGTCGTACTTAGTAGCCACCCCAGGGAGAAAGATCAACAAATTGTCAAAGATGAAGTTCCATTTCATAATATGGCTCATTTATTATGAACATTTTATATTTCATTTATTATGAACATTTTATATTTCGCTTTTTCTTAATTTTTTATTTTTGTTTAATTTTTCGATTCTCCAAAAACGATATATTTGTCATTGCCTTTGAAATTACTACGAAAATACACTTCTAGTATATCTAGGATTGAAATGGTATTTGGGACTATGTTCGTCTGGATGCCTGTCCGTTTGTATGTCGATTTTGCCAAGATCACCGAACATTAAAACAATTTCTGTTTATACTTATAAATTACTAATAGTCTCGACAATATTGGGACTGCAATCAAGCAAAATCCATTAACAAACGACGGTTTTATAAGTTTTTGTATATATTGTTCTGAAAATATATCTTAAAAAATTCGGAAATATAAAGTTAAAACCAACAAGAATTCTACGTTTTTCAGATTCATGTATGTTATATAAATCTGACTTTTATACATTCTCATAATGGTATATAAAAGCGGAGAAAAATATTCTTATTTTGCCTCAATCACTTTTGTAGGTATTTAGGTTATAATTTTTGCTTAAAAATCTTATTTTTAATTTACGAAATAATTTTTTTATAAATATGAGGGGCGGATCAATAAGTCCGTGACTTTTCGAACTAGGGGAAGTAGTCACTAGGGGCTAAATCCGGAGAATATGGCAGATGAGGTACCAATTCGTAGCCCAATTCATAGAGTTTTGCCATTGAGACTGCACACGTGTGCACCCGTGCATTATCTTGATGAAAAAGAACGTTTTTCTTGGCCATATGGGGTCGTTTTCTTTTTAAATCCTCATTAAATCAGTCTAATGAGTTGGCATAACAATCGCCGTTTATTGTTTTTCCCTTTTGAAGGTAATCGATGTGGATTATCCCGCGTGCATCCCAAAAAACTGTTGCCATCACCTTATTGGCCGACAACCTTACCTTACCCTTGGCCTGGCAGGTCCATCCGGAGAAACCCATTGTTTAGACTGCTGCTTGGTCTCCGCAGTACAGTAATGGATCCATGTTTCATCCATAGTTACAAAACGACGACTCATTCGGATTGCGGTTAAACAACTCCAAACAATCCTTTTAAGTTGTCACACGTTTACGTTTAATGTCAATTGAGACATCTTTCTTAAACCCAGCTGATCAATTGGCCGTCCAGAACGTTCAGCGTCATTTGTACTTGTGCGACCACAACGAAAGTCAGTAAACCACTTTTTTTGCCATTAAAATCGATGGTGCAGAGTACCCATAGTATTTATCGAGCTTTTCCTTGGTTTGATTGGCGGTTTTTTTTTCGCAAAAAATAATGTTTAATGAGCACTCGAAATTCACTTTTTTCCATTTTTAGAAAAATACACGATGTTGTATGTTTGAACAGCTGTTGAACGCAAAGTAAATGACAGCACTTGCTCAAAATTTGACAGTAGTCTATTAACAGGTGGTACTTGATGGGAACAGTTTGTATTTCATATAACTACGAGAGAAGTTCGAAAAGTCACGGACTTATTGATCCGCCCTCGTATTCAAGACACATTAAAAAGTACTTTTAACAAATTGCTAGTCATTATTATACAAACTTTTTTTTGTGCTTTATAAAAATATTCACTGTATTTACTTTTATTACTATTTGTAACTTTAATATCTTTTATCATTATTCATTACTTCAGCAATTTGTTACACCCTTCACCACAGGTGTAAAGAATATATATATCAGTTTGTCATTCCGTTCGTAGTTTCCACAATTTTTGTCGTAGAGCAAAAAAGTTTATATTTTCTGTATCCTTATAAGAAATGATGTCGATAGGTTGAAATGGCATATATATATATATATTTTAATCAATGAGATATGATAGGAAAAAAGTTTCCACGAAATTTGGGGGCTCTCACTGTAATAGTTCCTTAGATATGCCACAATGAATATTTGTTTTATATGGTGGTTATACACACCCTGTTCCGATCTATTTTAAGCTAATCGGTTCATCCGTTTGAGAGTTTTAAAAAAGTGGACGTAAAATATGGACGTGGCATCCGATCAAGATCCAACATAACCTATTATATTCTACAGTGCAAGCACTATCTGTAAAATTATAAAGTAGGCGTAAAATGTGGGTGTAACGTTCAATGGAGATCTAACAAAGCCTATAACCACCCCTGGCACTGGTACTATCTGTGTCAAATTTCAGCCGTTTAGACGTAATTGATACACAAACTTGCAACTCATTACACTTACACTTACAACTCATTAATATATATAAGGATATCAAAATTTATAAAATCTTGATTGAATTTCAACTTTATGTGAAAATGGAAATTATTTAAAATTTTTAGTGTTTACATAGATACAGCACAGATAAATATATTTGTAATTACATCCAATATAACGTATTTTATTTTCATATAACACATCATCTCAACACAGGTGAAGGGTATATAAAATTCGGCACAGCCGAATATATTACTCTAACTTGTTTTCCTAATTAATTGTTTTATAATTTCATATAAATTTTGTATACTTTTACTCTCATAATTGCTAAAATCTGTTTATATTTACACCGAATAATAATGCAAAAGTTTTTATAAGCCAATAACAAAATAACAACTCTAGACCAAATAACAGAAGATCAAATAAAAAAATATATTAGAAGAATTTTGTTGTTTAAATATAATAAAAAACCGATTTGTTTAGACAGTTTTTTAGATAGTTTTTTCGCTCAAATATGTTTTTGATTTTGCGTCAAGTAATAAAAAGTCTAAATACCCCAGAGTAGGCAAATAAAAAGATTTCTAAATTTAAAGATGCTTGAGAAAGTACATAGATCTTTATGCTACAAGAAAGAATAATTTAAAACAAATATAAAGGGTGCTATTATGGATAGAATAGATAAGGATATTAATTTTTGAAATCTTTTTTATCCATAAAATATATGTAAAACCTTATTTCTGGTTATACGCAAATATATTCATATATTTAATTCCTCATAAGATCAATTTCTTAAATTATATATTTACAATTTAGATTATTGAAAATGTTACCATTAACCTATTAATTTTATATTCCTCACCCTTAAAACAATTCAATCATCAATATTTTTATTTTCAATTAAATTTAATTTAACTATTTATAAATATATAAAAGTTTATTTTTAAATTTTGTTTTAATAAATTTTCATTAATTTCCTTCAGAATAATAAAATTCTCATTCTTATTAGTTTGTCATAAATTGTTCTATATTATTGAACCAATTTTGGAAATATTTAATTGAAATGTAAAAGTGCATTGAAAATAAACAACTATTGGTAAATTTAATATATTTTGCTTTTTATTTTTATAATTAGTTTGTTTTTAGTTAGTTAGTATATTGTTAAGTCTTTTTTTTATTATTAGTAAATGAGCAATTTGGAAAAAATTTCTAGATGATCAATAAAGTAGAAAACATTAAAATTCCTATTTGTTTATTAAATAAACAGGTGTTTATTTAAAAAATTTTTTTAATTATAGAAATTTAATGAAAAAAAAATCACAAAGGAGATATGCAATTTTATTGTAGATTTAGTCATCATGAAAGGTTTTATGACATTAAATATATGTAAAATATCTATTTCAATCAATGTACTTAAAAATCTAAATTGAATTTCTAATTCATAACATTTTCCTATCACTGCGTATCCTTTATTCTAATTTATAATAGGAAATCAGATTTTTTCTCTCAGTTTGGTTTTTCGAGAGAAAATATATAACATTTTAGATGTTTTCACACACTTTTATTTTGAATATTAATTTCGTCATTTCAAATACTTTTTAAATTTACATATACTAATTAGGCAAAAGCTCCGTGCTTTTGAGCAATGTCACAGAATAATTAATATTATCCAGAAATTATTGAAAGAGAAGAAATACTGCTCTGCAGTTCTCCTAGATATCGAACAAGCTTTTGGCAGGGTTTGGCACACAGAACTTTTATCAAAAATAAAAAGTCTTCTTCCAGCTATAAAATTTTTTTTTTTACAAAACAGGATATTTTACGTAAAAGTAGCCGACTAAAAATCGAACATTTTATATATAAGAGCGGAAGTTACTCAGGTATGCCAGTTTCAGTTCATATAAATATGTAAACATATGCATTTGATACTACAATACTAGTAACATATGAATCATCATCTATAGCAACGGTTCTCAAATGAGTGTGCGCGATCCACTAGGGGTCCACAAGAACATTCGTGAGGAGTCGCGAAGAGATCCTGAAAAATATTCTTAAACACAATTTTTTAATATAAATATTATTTAGAAGTTTAAATTAAAATTCCAATCGAGGCATAAAACTATTTAAAAATGGGAAGACACCTTTATAAAAAAATATCCCAAAACTAAAGACAAAATTGAAGATATATATATATATATATATATATATATATATATATATACAATAGATCACTTTAATTTGATGAAACTATCGATTTTTCACATGAAACCCTGCTCTTATTTTTTGTAAATATATTATCCTTTTCCGAATTTTAACAATAGAATAACATCCTGTGCAATAAGATTGTTAAAATTTGCTAACATTTTTCGTAGAGAAGTTTTGCGGGCTATAATTTAAAGACGCTTTATAATTTAAAGACGGAAAAATCCTTTCAATATGAATATCGATAAAATACCAGATTTATTTCAAAAAGAGTTAAAATATAACTTATGTGTTAAATTTAGTTTTGAATCAACAGATTTAGTTGAAATATAGCAAAGTTTATTCGCTTTTTGGCTCCGAAGCACTAAAACTATTAGAACAATTTTCATTAATTTTCTTGAGAACCGTTGATTTAAATTGTTCCACCAAACATTTAATTTTTTGTGAGAAATATAAGACATCATAAATTTTCGTTATTTTTGCTCTAGTTTATTTTATAAAATTTTATTATAGTTTAATCTTTTTTTTTTTTATATATACACTGCCTGCCACTTGAATAAGGAATCACATTTTTTTAAATTTAATTAAGTATGTATATCTCCTAAGCTAAAGTTGAGAAAAAAATAATTTTTTGCACAATCAAATTTCAAAGTGTTGGCTTTAGTTTCCTGAAGAAATAAAAAATATACAAAATTTTGTTATACTAAAATTTTGCATTTATTTAAAGACATGTATTTCTGTGGTACAATTTCGTGTGTCACTTGAATAAGGAATTCTTTTAATATTAATCAGAAAGGCTATGATTTGAATTTCTTTCAATATAAACGGCTAGAGAATTTTTAACTTGATAGTTTTTAAATAGTTTTTATTCAAAATGGGACGTGGTAAGGCTCTTAATAACTCTGAATATGAAAAAATTCTGATTTTGAAATCTCAGGGTCAGAATCCGGTCCAAATAGCCAAAAACATTAATAGAAGAAAGATAGTTGTGTACAATTATTTAAATAACGTGGAAAGATATGGAAAAAACATGAAAGGCGGAAAAAAATGGCAACAACTCCAAAAGAAAGACGAAAAATTCTTAGAATTGCATTAAATTCTGCCTTGTCGGTATCAAAAATACGTGAAAAAAGTGGAGTCAGTGCCAGTCTAATAACAGTGCACCGTATTTTAAAGTCGTTCCCATACGTAGTCCGACGAAAACTGCAAAAAAAAAAACCACTACTTAATGAAAAGCGCAAATTACAACGTCTACAGTTTGCCAAAAATACAATGACATGGTCCGGCAAATGGTTTAAAATTGTATTTTCCGATGAAAGAAAGTTTAATATTGATGGTCCCGACGGGTATAACTATTACTTCCATGACCTAAATAAGGAGGAATTATTTTTGAGCCGGCAGACACAGCCGAGAGGGCGGAATAATGGTATGGGGTGCCATTTCGTATTATGGTATCATAGAATTGGTTTTTGTATCCAACAAAATTACTGCAACGACTTACAAAAACATTCTGGAGGAAACATTTCCAAAATTAAATGATTTCTTTGAACCCATACCTTGGACGTATCAACACAACAACGCTCATATTCATACCGCCAGAGCAGTAAAACAATGGATTAATCAACAAGGTGTTCAACTTTTGGATTGGCTCCCATATTCACCAGACCTGAATCCAATGGAAAATGTCTGGGGATGGCTTGCAAGAAAATTTTATGAAGGAGGAAAACAATTTGAGACAATAGAATCCTTAAAGGATGCAATAACGGAAGAATGAAGTTCAATTTCGCTAAATTACTTAGAGTCATTTACAAGTCGATGCCAAATCGAATTTTTGAGGTTATTTCTAAGAATGGTGGCAGTACTAATTACTAATTGAATACTAGAAGATAATAACTTTCATTTTTATAACATAAAATTTAAAAATAAATTACAGTTTGCTTAGTTTTAAAATATTCATTATTCAAGTGACACACGAAAAAGTACCATGGAAATACATGTCTTTAAATAAATGCATAATTTTAGTATAACAAAATATGTATATTTTTTATTTCTTCAGGAAACTTAAGCCAACACTTTGAAATTTGGTTGTGCAAAAAAATATTTTTTTTTTAACTTTAGTTTAGGAGATATACTTAATTAATGTTAAAAAAATGTGATTTAAGTGGCAGGCAGTGTATATATATATATATATATATATATATATATATATATATATATATCACGGTAATTTGTAATTGAACTCCGAAACGGCTTGTCAGATTTTTATGAAATTTTGTACCTATATTTGTTAGGTATGAGAATAGGTCGCAAAATATATTTCATATCGCAAAAGGTCGTAAAATAAAATGTTTGTAATTGAACTGCTCCGAAACGGCTTGACCGATTTTTATGAAATTTTGTACGTGTATTTGTTAGGTATGAGAATAGGTTACAAAATATATTTCATATCGCTAGAGGGCGTAAAATAGGCCACAACGGGTAAAAGCAGGCAAATAGTGTAACATCTGGAAGGAACTATAGCCTATAATTTTTATTATTTAGTGTGTAAAATAGGGCAAAAGCTCCCTATCCCTATATCTTCTTAACTAATCAACCGGTTTTCTTAAAATTTGGCATGCAGACACTGTAACATGTGAAAGTAACTTAAGGATATAAATTTTTTGGAAATTCCAACATTTAGGACATAAAATAGGGCAAAACGGTTAAAAACTCCCCTTATCCATGTCTTCTTAATTAATTATCCGATGATAGTTTCAAGACTTGAAGGAACTAAAGGCTATAAATTTTAACATTTAGGGCGTAAAATAAAGCAAAAACGGTAAGAAGCACGCCCACCCATCACCACACACAATAATTAAAAACCAAAATAATCACTAGAAATAGGGTATATGGCAAAACAACAAGTGCCGGGTTAGCTAATTATTATATATTAAATATATTAGTATTTATAAATTTCAATCAAATTTAAAAACATACAACTTAAAACCTTTATTAGAACCAAGAATACCACTTTTTGTTAAATTATTATACTATTGTGGATGTTAAAAAAATAATTGAATTAGTACAGTATTATTTTTTATAGAACTAACTGTGTGATTGTTGGAGGGTATTTCAGATTCGTCATATAGCATTCTCATTTGTTTAATTGACCATTTGTCGTTAGTTTATCAAATGTATTAGTTATTGTTTTTTTTTTTTTTTACAATAAATTTAAAAACACAAAAACTATATAACATTTTATAATAAAATTTAATCACGCACCTTTTTACGTGAAACAACATGAGCAAACAACATAAAACACTAAAGAAATTTTTCTTTAAAGTGATGAATGGAGGAGAACAAAATGACCGGCCTCCGCATAATTTTTGTAGGAAGAGAATTTTGAAAGTAAACATTGGATTTATGTATGAATTAAAGAATGGAAATGTTTTTTCAGCTTTGTGTTATTGTTTAATTTATAGATTTTTACGAAATTTTTCTATTTTAATACTTTTTTTGAAATTAAATGTTTTGTAATTTTTTATTTAAAATTATTTATTTTCAACGAATTTACTAGCTAAATAATTCAATAGTTTTTCACTTTTGCACCTTTATAGATTTTTAAAATATTCTACACATTTTGTAATATTTAAAAAATTTATTTTTCGTAATTTTTATTTTTTTTATTTATTTTAATTTAATTTTTTTTTTTTTTTTTTGTTCCTTTAATTTTTATTATTGTAAATTTTTGCACCTTTTATTATTATTTTTTTAATTTATTTAAAATGTTTTTTTCGTGTGTTTCCTTACTACATTTAACGGTAGCATCAAATTTTGTACTGAATTTAAATTATTTAAACGTTTATGCGTGAAGTGTTGTGTTAGCTTTAACTTAATTTTATTTTCATTATATTGCCCTACAATTTATATGCGAGAATTTTTGGATTGTAGCTTTAGTTTGCGACATTTAGGAAGCATTTTGTAAAATTGTAGAACTGAACCATATAGAAGGAACTAAATTTAAGAGAAAACTATTTTGAAATAACTCCTAGATGATCATCCAGTATCTCTAGCCATAAAATAGCTCATTTGATGTGAAAGTATTTCAGCTCAAGAATTTTAAATTGCAGGCATTCAAGGTTAAAAGAAATACTTTTGGATTTGCAAGCAGCTAATATATACAAATTTAATTATTATCAATTACCACTTTCTTGGCAATTTCTTAGATTTTTTTTTATAAATATCACTAAAAAAAAATCTCTTTTGAGCGTTACTTCTAAGTAACGGAGCATAAATTTTCCTCTAAATTCATTAAGAAGTTAATGCCAATTAAATAATTTGTTCTACCACAGGAGATATTAATTTTTGGGAAATCAATGAAATTGTTATAATTGTAAAAAAATATATTAAAAGTATTAAAAATTAACAAGAAAAACTTTTATAACACATTGAAGAAGCTAAAAAAACATAAAAATATTTTCCTGTTTTCGAACTAAATATTGGTGACTGACAGTTCATTTCAAGATTACTTTATGGATACTGCAAAGCTCAGTTTTTTTCTCCTACACCATTTCGTATTTTTCTTAATGAACCTCTATAATTAAATTTCTAAACTTATTTGCAGATGAAAGCAACATTTGTTATTGAAACCATGCTTAAGAGTGATCTTGTAACAATTTTTAAATGGGCTCATTCGCATAATGTCGCTTTTAGTTTCGTAAGACCCTTAGTTGTATGTTAACACACAAACGGTTGATGGATCATATTGCCTCATCTGTATTTATGGCTGGTATAAATATTAAGGATTTAGAAGTTTTTAAAATTCTGAGCTTGATGATATACTGTGATGTCCTTTGGGCTAAACGCATTTTCCAGGAAGTATTAAGTAAAACACTAGAAACATTTCTGATCTTATTATTTAGACGACTTTTATTAATATGTGGACAATAAGAAGATGCTAAAGCAGATTGTGGGCTATCATCGCAGTGTGGGTTGAGTTTCAGTGTTCTAGCGATTTATCGATATATAGTGAACCGTACATCACATTATGGTAAAAATTCGTTCTTTAACCTCTTTGTTTGTACTTGCACTACTTCCTCTATCATCTCCTTCTAATACAAATTTTTTTTTTTTTTTTCTTTTTGGAGTAGTATGATGCTTTAGGATCTCATTTCTTTGCAGCCAGGAATCTATTGATAGACGCAATTGAGTTGCATAAAGTAATTCAGCTGAGGTCACTCCCATACCAAATTTAACTATGATTGAAATTCTTAATATTATGAATGGCAAATTTTAAATTGATTGGAATTATCTCCTTAAATCAGTCTTTATTCATCTGTGGGAAATATTAAGAATAGGAAATGCCATTCGACCATTTCGAAAAATGTTTTATGCATGTTAAACAATAGCGATATCATATTTGCTTTCCAATAAACCAAACGATATTATAACGATATCGAAACGGTATCATATACATAGCTGATAAAAAGTATCATAGCTGATAATCGTTTTCGAATCTAAAACAATAGTTTTTAGAAACTAAAGTGTACCTTCTCTTATGATATCGTTTTTCCATGAAATTGTAATATCGTTTTCGATATAGTATTTTCCAAAAATTGCGATAGTAAAATCGCCGTGATCTAGATTTTATTCCGAATGTTGTTAATACCAAAAATAATCCTTTTATGCATATTTCTTCATTAGAAACATATTTTTGCAATTATGTACTTACATACATACATAAGAACGAATAAATAAGGATGGACCATTCTTGATGTTTTTTTTTTCAATTTTTTTTTTATCTTTTTTTTACTTTATTGGAAACAAATTATTCGAAATTGTAAAGAGGCCATTAGACGTTCAAAAATATCTAACAATAAGATCGAGAACTAAAAGTTATTTTAAAATACACGTTGATATATGTGTAACGACTTCACAAACATTTTATGTCACCATTTTTATTTTCTTAGTTTTCGATTTTTTCACATAAATCATTAAATTATTTCCCATTACTTTTATAAATACTTAAAAAATGGTGTTTATTGGGAAACTAACGTTAAAAATTCAATATTTTTGATTTTAAATTTGTCGTCAAACCAAAAAAAAAATCAAAATTTTCTGATTTTCTTCAAACAATCGTACGACTGTCATATCCAACACATTACACTATCAAAATTTTTAATCATCAGACAAATCAGCAGATAAATTTGATAGTCTATAGGTGTCTTAATACAAAAATAATATCGTTTTCAGGAATACGATACAATCGGCACCTAAAGTAATATCGTTTTCGCTATCATATCGCTCTTTGGTTTATTGGGTTAGTAGATCAGAAGAGAATTTTATATGAAATTTTTCGGAATCCCTGTGGGATACCCCAGAGAAAAGATCAACTATTGGGATGAGAGAGAATTTGCTCAGCTATGAAACAAGTGAAGAGGTTTATTTCATTATCCCTTGGAAGACCCCGGAAGTTTGTATTGCTCAATAAGAGTTAACTTAGAGTAGTAACGGGTCTATTTACCCGTTATTTTATTTTTTGAAGAAAGATGTTACCTTGTTACATTTTTTAAAGATTGCTCTCACCCATCGTACCCTTTTTATAATTACAATTGAACAAAAAATGTGTGCTCAATTTTGTAATTGTGTTATTTGTTAAAGTATTTATGAGAAAATATTAAATCGAAGAAAATCGGATTTTGGGCTAAATTTGTAAATTTTGGTGAAATTTCAAATTTTTGACAAAATTTCGGATTTTTGGTGAAATTTTGGGTTTTTGTGAAATTTCAGATTTGGCGAAATTTTGAGTATTTTTGGTAAAATCTACGGTTGTTGGTAAAGTTTAGAATTTTTGGTGAAATTTAAAATGTTTGGTGAAATTTTGAATTTTTAGTGAAATTTTATGTTTTTTGGTAAAATTTACAATTTTTGGTGAAATTTAAAATTTTTAGTGAAATTTTGTGTTTTTGGTGAAATTTTTGGGTTTTTGGTAAAATTTACGATTTGTGGTGAAATTTCGAATTTTTAATGAATTTTCGGATTTTTGGCAAAATTTCGGAATTTTTTTTGACATTTTCATAATTTAATGAATTAACAATTTTAAAGCACTAAATATTAAAAATAAATTCTCGCAAAAATTTTTGAGTTTGCTGTTAAAAAGTATAGCATGTTTACCCTCTACTTATTTTGGGAGTAAGACATGTAACATATTTTTTTAAATTTAAAGGCAACACTATTAGAAAAGAACATCTGATCCATTTACAGGATTTCATTTTTTTCAGAATAGAATACAAAAGAAGACATAGGGCAAAATAAAGGCAACATTTTAGCCAGAAAAGAAAACGCTATTAGCTACCATCAACAAATTTTAATAATTAGTTTAGATTCGGAATAATGTACGATGAAACATCTGAACATGTACTATGTGAGTGTCCTGCTATTTCAATAGGATAAAGTTCCTAGGGGAAGCTATAGCAGCTTCAAAAGTGGCATTTGTTCTCTTACAAAACGAGATAATTGGCTTTGTTCGAAGTCTCAAATTGGCATGGTAAACATATAAAGTCGTGGAGCGTATGACCTCTTCAATCAATCAATGGATAGTCAAGTCAAATATTATTGCTCCATTACAAGATTTTTAGTTGCTTTAATGTTGAGATGAGTAATTTTCGTTTTATATTTCATTAGGGTCTACCTAAAACGTATAGTAGATAAATGAGTGCCTCACATTCGAGTGCATAAATTTCTGACATCTCCGGCAATATGGAGTTTCTGGACAGAATGTTGATAGGAACTGGATCAGTTGAGGTTTATACTATTGTTTCTAAATCTGCTGAAGTGGTTAGGGGGTGTCTATATGCCCACTTATAGGAAAAACATTTCCTTTAGATTGCCAGATAACTGCAGTATTCTTCAAGCGGAGATCTCGTCCATTAAGAGATCAAAAATTTGGCTACTGTACTGTAGGATATTTGGGGTAAATATCAAAATTTTTACAGATACTAATGCCGCGATTAAATCTGTCTCGGCTGTTTTTGCGACATCCAAGCTGCTAAAAGAATGCCGGACATCTCTGAATGAGATCACGAGACATTAAGATCTAGAACTAATCATTAGACATTCGACTATCCCGGATAATCTTATTGCAGATGAATTAGAAAGAAATGGTTCCCTTTTTATAGTGAAGATATGGACCAACTGGTCGGTATACTGCTATCCTCCTGCAGATCAATGATACTTATCGATATTAGCTCAACATAGGCAGACAAATCAATCCATGTAATCTATCTAGAAACAGATATAGTCCCACTACGATCAAGTGCGACTGTATTGTAGGTGCGCATGCTAGGAAACTTAGATTCCCTTTTAATGACAATTTTAGAAGTTGTTATAATGAGGAAGAGGAAGAAACAGTAGAACATCTTCCATGTCACTATTCTGCTCTTTCTATAATGAGGACTGAGAATTTTGGCAGACTGTTTGTACCTGATGTTTCTGATATTGACATCAGAATGATCCACTCCTTCATACTTGCGTCGGATTGGTTATATTCGAACCCTGATCTGTACATGTAGGTTAGGCGTATAACTTTTTGCAAATTTTGCGAATATCAAAATTTACAGGGCATAGTCATGGAAAAATATTAAGAAATATGATATAACATTTTCGCGATCGTTAAAAAAGCACCATATGCGTTGAAGTTTTCCAATCCTAATCCCTAAGTAGTTATTTAGCTTATACTCGTATCGTCTTCAAAAGAAATATTTTTCTTATAAAACGAGACGTTAATGCTAATGTTAAACAATTTTTATTTTAATGATATTAAAATCTTTAATTTGGAAAAACGTATATTTTTTTGTCAAATGAACATTGATATCAAATATCTTCCATTGTATTCCTCGATTTAAATGCAAATTTTAAAACATTGCAATTTTTACTCACAATCATATTTAATACACAAAAAAATTTTTTTTATATTTTTAAAAATTAAAAATTGTCGAACTAAAAATTCCTGAAAGATTTTAGAAAAAAAAAAATGATTTCTGATATCACTACAGTATTGTTCATAACGTGGTACCCTGTAATTTTTTTCGAAAAAAAAGTTATACCCCCAATGAAGATTAAAAAGTTCGTCTTCATAAAAGATATTCTTTATTTTATAAATCTGAATCAATAAAACATTTTTTAATATAAATACAACACAGAAAAAATGTTCATAGATGTTAAAAATTGTTTAATAAATAACATAACTTTTTCCCCCAACTTTTTTCAGACAAATTATAATAATTTTTCTAGATATTATTAAATTATATATAATCATAATTGCAAAAATATTTTTGGAAGCTTCATAAATATTACACATTAAATTATTAACGATAAATATCAAAAATTGAATTTTTCCAAGAAATCTTAAACAAAAGTTGAATTGAAAATATGCATAATTTTGTAACTTGAAAACCTACTTTAATCGTTAATAATTTTTCAAACAACTGCATTAGTCCCTGTTAATATGTAATTTTATAGGTCTTTCGTGCCAAGGGTAATTTTTTTTTTTTTTTTTTTGCTCTCCGGAAAATTTAAAACATGGGACATCGTCTGCACACGAGCGAAATATAAATTAAAGTTTAATATTTAAACCTTCTAAATTTTACTTTATTTCTTTTAGGCTTGTTTGTTGTAAATATATTATTTTTTCCTATATAATATATTTTCCTTTTCTATTTCAAAATTTTGACCATGATGTTTATTTACATATATATATAAACTTAAAAATGTTCAATGAATCATTACTTATTTGGAGTATATTTCTTAATGCATTAAAAGGCTAAAATTGACTTAAAATTTAGGGACCTTTAGTAGGGTAGTTGCTACTCTCAAAATGTTTTCTTCAGAATATCTCAAATTTTCGGTGGATATTTCGAAATTTTTAAATATATGTTTGATATATAGCCCACATTATAATTTTTCGAGTAAAAATAAAAAATATAATTTTGTAGCAGAAATGTTATTGCCTGAAGTCAAAAGGTATTAGAGTACTTATTTTATTTATAAAACAATTAGATCTATTTAAGTTAAAAAAGAAGTGGTTTAGTGTGCTTGATATCCTATCAAAATTTACATAAATCATCCTTTTGTTTATTAATATTTTTTTTTAAATTCTTTAGACGATAAAAATAAAATAAAAATATATACATGTTTGTATTTAAAAAAATAAAAACCAATATTCTTTTTTTTTGCGACATAAATATTAAAATTTCATTATTCAAAAATTATTTATAGAAATATACTTTTTTAAGTGACGATCAACTTAATTTTTTTTAGAAAATTTATTTTTACGCGCTGTTATTATTTTAGAAATTAAAATCGTAATCATAACTTTGAATCAAAAACAAAAAAAAAATAATATTTTATTAAATTTTTATCTTTTTATACCCACCATCAATAAGATGGGGGGTATATTGGGTTTGTCTTTCCGTGTCTAACATGTCGAAAAAATCATTTAATACCCCATAAAGTATATATAGTCTTGGTCCTGGTAAGATTCTGTGTCGATCTATTTAGCTGTGTCCGTCCGGGAAGAACTACTTAGGGGGACAAAATTTGGCTCAAATATTTATCTAATATATAGTTTGTTTGGTATTGAAAATGGGCAAAATCGGTTAATAAACAAAAAGTTATGGGCCAAATACTAGAAACACAAGGTGTCCGTTGTAACTTCAGTTCATACTTTTCGGATGATATCTCTTAAACAAATGTACGGCAGCGAAATTTTGTACAGCTAGTTGGAGGATCGATATAAACTCGGAAACCAAAAATGGTCGTGATCCGCTCACGTCAACGAAATTTTGTACAATCGCTTAATAAACAAAACAAGTTATGGGTCAAATACTAGAAACACAGGGTGTCAATTGTAACTTCAGTTCATGCTTTTCGGCTGATATCACTTAAACAAAAGTATGTACGACAATAAAATTTTGTACAGATAGTTCGAGGAGCGATATAGACTCGGAAACCAAAAATGACCGTGATCCGCCTACCTTCCGTAAGAAATAAAATATCAACGAAATTTTGTACAAATAGTTCAAGGACCAATGTAAACCCGGAAACAAAAAATGGGCGCGCATACAAAATTGTCTATAGAAAATATATTCGGATAAAATATTTTATATAGAAAATACATTCGGATAAAAAAAATTCTATAGAAGATATATTCGGATAATAAATTTCTATAGAAACTATATTCAGATAAAAAAATTTCTATTGAAAATATATTCGGAGAAAATTTTCTATAGAAAATATATTCGGATAGAAAATTTTCTTTAGAAAACCTGTTCGGAGAAACCATTTTCTATAGAAAATTTATTGGGATAAAAAAGATTCTATAGAAAATTTAATTGGATAAAAAATATTCTATAGAAAATTTTCTATGGAAAATTTGATCGGACAAAAATTTCAGTAGAAATTTTTTTCTGATAAAAAAGTTGTCTGTAGAAAATTTATTCGAATAAAAAATGTTCTATAAATCCATTCCAATATTTTTTTATGAAATGAAATATTTATTGCAATAAAAAGCATTCGGATGAAAAACATTTTATCGAAAATTCATTCGTATGAAAAATTTGTATTGACTTAAAAAAATTTAAAGTTCTCCTTTTTTTAATGTAAAATGTTTAAATGAAACCCCTTGCTATATATTTTTTTATTCCAAACATCTGATTAATTTTATTAATTTATTTTATTTTTTTCTTGCATTTGTTTTATTTAAATCACTACAAATAAAACATTTTTTATTAAATCTCCCACTATTTGGTGTGTTAATAATATGACGCTATTAAAATAATTTATAAAATCATAATAATGGAAAATTGCAAAATGCAATCAACATAATATATATATATAAAAATAATATAATAATCACAATCATAAAAAAGAGTAAATAATTACAACAGTAATAAACTTAAAGTAAAATTGCACAATTTTATTTGTAGGAAAAATGGTTTTTATATAAACCTTTAAATATTTACGTAATAAAACTTTTAGAAGGAAATTATGTTACCAAACGTTTTACTAGTTTTTTTTTTACTAAATGTTTTTGATATTAAAAATATTATTTTTTTTAATGTCTTCTCTTTTTAGGACGCAAAAATATTTGAAAAATGGTTACCCATTTTTTATTAATTAACTCCCACTTATACAATAAGGAATACATATATTGCTACATAAAAACTAAGCTTTATCTTTTTATTTTGCTAATAAAGCTTTTTGACGGCATATTTGTTTTTATTTATCTTATTTTAATTTTTCTCTTTTAATTGGCACAATAAACAAAAACTATGTTTTAATTACTTAATAGAACTAGCTTGTTATTAAAGGGATTATTAAAACAAATTATTCCGATAAAAATTTTAAATGAGACTTATTAACTCATCAAAATGTATTTAAAACCATTAAGATTTTCCTCAGACTAATTTGTTCTATAATCCACAAATAAAACGGAAATAATTAATTATTTTTTTTTGGGACTAGGTACAAGGTAAACATAAAATTTGTATAAAATAAATAACAAAATTTAGCAAAACAATTTTTGTACTTAATAAGCAAACAAACTAAAATTAATAGCTAAAATTTTAGAAGCTCTTTTAATTTAAGCCAAAACATAAATACAATTTTCTTACTAAACATTCTTAAAAAAAATACAATAATACAAATACTAAATATTTATAAAGTCTTTGTTTTTAAATTGTATGATAAAATGTGTGTAATTTACTATAAAAAGTTTAAGAGACGTTTTTGTTTTTTTTTTTATAAAAAAATCCTTTGCAAAAAAGGAGTGTTGTTTAAAATATGAACGTCTCCATAATATTTATACTATTTATTTTTCTTTTAAGGAATGTTTTATTTTAATTGTATAATTAACATTAATTTTCAAAATTTTTCTTTTTTTATTCTCGTGTATTTAGGCGAGTATTTTCCTAAAAATATTCTTGTTTGTTTCTTCACCCTAATGTTTTTAAAACAGTATATAGGAATGATCACGTTCTAATCTATTTTTAGCTCTCATTGCTATATTACCCATAGGATCTGAAGGTGGTGGTATACCAGTTATTTCACGAGCTGGTTCTTTATAAAATATTTCGGTTCGACCCGATTTATAACCATAATAAACGGAATCATATGAACGTAATATTAAATCAGTTACTTGTTTGTTATTCAGCATGTCACGGTGCATGCATTCTAATGTATTGACTTCGACAGGATTCCAAGGACCATTACGTTCTAAGGCATCCCATTTAGAATCGATGCAAATGAAACTGTAGCTGCCATCACGTTTGTCACCCTCGACATTAATGTTTAAGGTTTGACTGAGATGAGATTCCATGTGGGGGAATTTGGAAACACAAATGTCGAACTGAAAGCAATTAAATAAATAAAATTAGTTTTGAAAATTATTTGAAAGATTTTAGTAGAAAATCTTATTGGATTAAAAAATCTCTATAAAAACTGCATTCTATATCTACAAAAAATGTATTCGAATAAAAAATTTTCTGTAGAAATTTTATTAGGATAAAAAAATTTTTACAAAATTCATTCATATGAAAAAATTTTCTTTAAAAACTTCATTCGGATGAAAAATGTTCTAAATAAAAATTTCATTCGTATAAAAAATTTTTCAGAGAAAATTCATTCGGATAAAAAAATTTTCCAGAAGAAAAACAATTGTCTATAGAAAATCTATTCGGATAAAAACTTTTTATAGAAAATTCATTTGGATAAAAATTTTCTATAGAAAATTCAATCGGATAAAAATTTTTCTATTGAAAATCCTTTCGAATACAAAATTTTTTTAGAAAATTCATTCGGATAAAAGGATTTATACAAAAAATTCATTTGGATAAAAACATGTGTAGAAAATTCATTCGGGTAAAAGAATTTCTATAGAAAATTCATTCGGATAAAATTATTTCTTTCGGATACAAAATTTTCTATTGAAAATCCATTCGGATACAAAATTATTTTTAGAAAATTCATTCAGATAAAAAATTTTCAACAGAAAATTCATTCGGATAAAAAAATGTCTACAGAATTCGTTCGTATAAAAGTACTTCTATAGAAAATACATTGGTATAACAAAAATGTGGGAAATTCATTGGCATAAAAAATGTCTATAGAAAATTTATTCGTATAGAAGAAATTCTATAGAAAATTCATTCGGATAAAATAATTTCTAAAGAAAACCAAATTGGATAGAACATTTTCTATACAATATCTAATAAAAAATTTTCTATAAAAAATCTAATAGGATAAAAAATTGTTCATAGAAAGGCTAATCGGATAAAAAAAATTCTATAGAAACTCATTCCGGATAAAATTAGGCTAAAAAATTTCCTACAAAAATCATTTTGGAAAAAATTGTATAGAAAATTCACTCGGATAACAAATTTCCTAAGGAAAATAATTTCTGATAAAAAAATTTTCTATAGAAAATCATTTCGGATAAAAAATTTTCCATAAAAATCATTTTGGATAAAAAAATTTGCTATAGTAAATCATTTCGAATAACAAATTTTCTATAGAAAATCATTTCGGATAAAAAATTCCTATAGAAAATACTTTCGGTTAAAATAAATTCTTCATTTAGATAAAAAAGAAATAGAAAATATAAAAAAATCTAAAAATATAGAAAATCTAATTGGATAAAAAATTTTCTATAGAAAATCCATTCGGATAAAAAAAATCTATAGAAAATCCATTCGGATAAAAAAGGTTCTATAGAAAATCAATACGGATAAAAAATTTTCTTTGGAAAATATTTTTATATAAAACATTTACAAATTTCATTCGACTCACCATTTTCTGTACAATTTTCGATTGCTGCGAACAGCCCTCTTCCATAATCAACAGCAGCGTCATATTCTGCTGACCACATATATACAGTTCAGCCTTTTGTAGACCATCCTGATTACCCACATTTGATGATAAACAAGTTAAAACATCCACAGCATCATCGCATTTTATTGAATTACGTTTGCCTAGAGCTTTTGTAGTATTCAAAGGTGTTTGAATTTCTATATTAGCTCCTGGAGTAGCGTCCCAAGCAGGACGTTCTTCATTCAAAGCCAATACCGACAACTTAGCCATGAGCGGTGTTAAAGGAACACCACCTAATTGTTTACGTGATGATAAAGCGGGACGTTCACCTGAAGGTGTTGAATCGGATATTGACTTTAAAGGTAAACTAAGAGATTTTTTATCCAAAGGAGTTTTGGGTTTTTGTTGATTTAAAGAATTTTCCAAATTTAAATTACGATCTGGTTTGATATTGCTTGTGGTAGTGTTAGGATTTCTTAGAGATTCATCTAATTTCTTAAGCTCATTATCAAACTCTTTAAACTCTTCTATAAGTTTAGCTATTTCCTCATCCTGCTTAGTTTCCTCACTGGCCTCTCCCCATAACTTGTAGTATTTTTCTAAGAATTCCTGGAACAAACTACGCGAAATGGGTTGACCATTAGCATTAAACACGGGATTGGTGGGATCTGTTATGGTGCGGGAAGTTTTATTATTCTCATCAGAGTTATCGGAGTTCTCTTCATCTTCATCATCATTTTCTATAAAGTCGGGTGACGTATCGTTAGCCCCACTGCCATTGCGATTAACATCAGTCTTAAAACTTTGTGATATTTGTTTTAGAGAAATCTTTTTCGAAAATTTCTTTAAAGAATCATGGATATCGGTTAGAGAGTTGCGGCGTTCCACTTTGTTGGGATTTGTTATGAAATTATGGAAGAATTTTTCAAAATCTTTTTTCAAAGAATTACGCCTATTGATTTGTTGTAATGTGTTATTTTGTTCCACTTGTTTATTGGAATTATTTTCATCTTCAGGATTAGCACAAATGGACATGATGTTGCCCACGGCTAACACTTTATTCTCAGCCATGGGTGTAGAACAAACACTAGTGCGTCCTATAAACTCAGGATATGAATCGGTTTCATCAAAATTTATGGAAGCTATACCCGATTCAGGCAATTCTTTGTTGGAATAGTTTTTTATGCGCAAAGGCAAATGAGTGGGCCGGGTCATCATTAGACTTTTAGGTCTTACGGGTGGCACTGTCTGTGTTTGTAAAGCGGTGGTAGCCTCTTCTCCTTGCTCCTCAGGATGTTCACTTATTGTATGAGAAGTATTCTCTTCGGGTATATGGGTAAATATTAAAGATTTATCTCTTTTCATCTTACGTTTATTATATTGAAAAGGCAAAGGTCCCTGACCCAATTGGGTGGTTTGAAGATTTTGTGCCCTTTGAGCTTCAGCTTGAAGTTTACGATATTGTAGAGTATCCAAATATACCACTAACATTAGGACACCATTGGGTATATGAAATTCCGAGGATGTTAATTGTTCTCCGGTGCTTTTTATATGCAAAGGATCGGTTAAAACGATTTGTTTGGTAACAGCATCACTTAGTTGAGAAGCAACCACTCTAAAATATCATAAAATGAATAGTGTTGTATTTTGATGCAAGAAAAATCTTTAACTTACTTGTTATGATATAGTATTGCTCCTCCCAATACCCCTTTGGTTTGCTGACAGCATTGTAATGTTTGTATGGCTTCTAAATATATATTGCTGGCCGTCTTGGGCATACGAAGTTTAGGTATATTTTGAAAAATATTGCCATTATATTGTAAAATTGGTAGATATGTTTCAAATATATGATATAATTTTTCAGATAAATTTTTGTACTGAGACTGCAAAGGAAATTGATCATAGACCAGCTGCAAATCACGATGATAAAATTTAACAAAAGAGGCTAATAAATCGGCACGATGTTGTAAAAGATAATCAGAAATATTACGATCAGTACCCACAGCCTTTAAATAAAAAAAAATAAATAACATAATTTATGTTTCAATAGATAAAAATGCGAAAACTTACCAATATGAATCTGCCAAATTCTTTAAATACAAATTTACCATTTTGTAGAGCTATAATACGTGGCTTAAAAAAACAATCCTTTAAAAAATAAGAAGAACCCATTAACTGGCCACATAAGGCTACTTTTTGGGTATCTGAAACCCAGCTGGGATGAAAATATAATACAGCTTTAACCGGATCATCAGCTTCTTCCTTTAAACACTCGGTATCATACACAAAAACAATCATGGTTTCCCTAGAAGTAAAAGAATATTAAATTTTATTATAATAAATTATATTTATATTATAAAATTAAATTTTAGAGACTTATTTTAACAAGTTTTAAAACCTTTCTTTATAAATTTTATTTAGTTTTTCATTTTCTAAATTCTGCTGTATAGAAGACCAACGTTTTAACTCAATTTTACGCCAAGTTTTAAACATTTCTTTTCTTTTACTCTAAAATGTTTCTATTTATTTTTTCCCACTTGTTTTTAATATTTGCTTATAAAGACAAATCTTATCTTTTTGCTCTTATTATTTCGGTCTCTGTTCTGTTTATCTGATAAAAAAAATGCAAGAATAAATTCCTTGCTTTTGTTTATTGACACATTCAAACGTCTATTGTTAACTGATAATAATGAACTAAAGGCCAATATTGCCAACCCCTCATTTGACTACTACTGTCCCATTTTTTACACTAACTGCTACCTTCATCAACATCAACACATTCTCCACATCACATCATCATCTTATTCTTCTTAAGCATCATGTGTGAGAGTATGAACGAACGAGTATTTAAATAGTTGTTTAAACAACCTTAGTTAGTCTTTACAAACTTTTGATTGATATATTCTACGGTTGAGTGAAAATTTTATAGTACGAAAATATCAATTACTTGTATTGTAACAGTTCAAATGGTATGAGGTGGGTGGGGCGCAGACTTAATGGAGACATAAAAATATTAATCGTAAAAGTTGAAATGTTTTGTTTCTATTAAAGAACATTTCTTAATGACAAATTGTAGTTATAAATTTGTTATGAGGATGAAATTTTAATAGAGTAATTTTATGGCTTTATAAATATTTTATGAAGTGAATTTAAAACATAATTTTTGTAACTTTGTAAAACCAAGATCTAGAATAAATTTTTTGTGTAATAAAATTTTGTAAAGTACCATTCTATATAAGATAGGAAGGGATAGGAAACTAACATTTTTAAAGATTTTTAAATAGAACTTAAATTATAGAGCCTTATAGTCATTGTTCTTTTTATATGAAAAGTAAAAGTGAATTTAATTACAGTAAATTTTTCGAAGATTATGCTTTGCATTAAGGCTTGTGATATAATTTAATAGAAAATATAAATTTATTTTTATTTCAACATATACAAAATAGGTACATATTCAAAATTATTTTAATATTCGAATTTTAAAAAATATTAAAATCAGGAAATATATTTAATATATATAATTCTTAGAAAATATCATTCCAGCTAAGTTCGAAAATATTAATATTAATATTAATATTAATATTAATATTAATATTAATATTAATATTAATATTAATATTAATATATTTCGAAATTTGTTTATAAAAACAATATAATTTTTTATCCATTTTAGCTAAGTACGAAAATTTAATCGTAATTAGGAATTTCCGAAATTTACAAAAATTAATATATTTCGAAAATTTATTATAAAAACGATATAAATAAAAAAAAACATCGTTTTATTGATTTAAGGTAACTACGAAAATTCGAACTTAAATTTAAATTGTTAAATTTTCTTGAAAAAAAAAACATATTTCAGAAAATTAATAGTAACACTATAAATGAAAGAAAAACAATAATTTTTATTTACTTTTACAAATTACGGAAAATTGCACCCTAATTTCGAACTGCCCAGTTTTATAAAATATTTAATATGTATATCGACAATTCGCAAAAATTTAAGTATAATTTCGAATTTTCGAACTTTACAAACAAAAACTTATATTACGACATTTTTATTAAATTTTTGAAATTGAAAGTTAATATTTTGCACATTTATTTTAAAAACGGAATAAATAAAATAAAAACATCAGGTTTTAACGATTTTTGGTAATTTCGAAAAATTCGTTCATAATTACGAACCATAGAATTTTATAGAAAATGTTATATATCAAAAATTAAAAAAAAAAATAACATAAATAAAGCCTAATTCTAACACAATTTCAAATTATTAAATTTTGTAAAAAAAAAAAATCAATTTTCGAAAATTTTTTATTGTGTGTGCTACTTTATGTTTGTTGCATTTTGGAATATAAAGAGTTTATACAAGTTTCTGTGCCATGCGTTGGTGTGACATGTTTTTCTGGGTATATACCACGTTTGTAGTAATTAGTTTTTTTTTTTGCCAAGCTTTTGCTTATATATATACATGATTGACTTCACTTTCTAACATTTGTTTTTATTATTTTTTGGTTGATGGGGCTTTGTTGGGTTGACTTGTGCAATTTAACTGTTTTTATTAATTAGCAATAACTTCTTAAATGTATTTTTTACCTTTTATTTTATGTTATTATATATTTAAATTTTTATTTATGAATTGAATTTTAAATTTATCTGTTAATAGAAATTTGTGACCGATTATGGCCAAAAGGCTAGGTTATGAAATATTATTGAAAATAAATAAAAATAAAAAAAAAAAGAAAACATTTTTTTTCGATTTTTGCTAATTTTCGAAAATTCTTTATGAAAAACATAAATAGCAAAAATATAAATTTTATCAGTTTTTACGAAACATATATTTTATAAATAATGCTATATATCAAAATTTTTTTATAAAAATAACATAAATAAAGCCTAAACGTAAATTTTTATCAATTTAACTAATACCACGTTTACACCAAACAAAAACTAGTAGTTTTTGGACTTTATCCCGTTTTTGATTGAAAAACTATATGAATTTCTTTAGTTTTCCCATATAAATCAAAAACCATGTTTATCTTGAAAACGAAATAAAAACTATTAAAATAACTATTTATGATATAGCCTGTTCAGTTAATTTTAAAACATTGAGCTTTTATATATAATGAACGAAATGAAATTGTCAAATTTCTTTAATTGTTTATTAGTTTTGTATATGGAATTTAAAAAAGGTTTAAACTAAAAAATTACATAAATATAAATTAAAAAAATAATAATAAAAAAAAATGGTTGTGTTCAAACAAAATTGTTGATATTTATAAATTTTAGCTAAAATCAAAAATTTAAAATTTTTTGAAAAAGTTTAGAAAAGTCTAAAATTTTAAAAGAACCTAAAAAAAGCTAATAATATCTTAAAATTCTAACATAGTTTTAAACTTTGAAACCATCCGAAAATTCTGATTAATTTTAAATTTTAAAAAATAAAACTTTAGATATTTCAAAATTATTTCGTTCATATTTTCTTCACTCATTACAAAAATATCAAAATAAAATCAAATTTCGATTCCGATTCGAATTTTGATAAACTGTTTTAAAACGACTGTAATTTGGAAGACCATTGTAGAAATAATAAAAATAAAAGAAAACGTTTTCGAAAATCAATGTATTTTAAATAAAATTTTGAATCTTTTTTTCAAATCGAAATTACTATTTACTATTTATAATATTTGCAAAACCTCAAGTTTCAAGAAATAAACAAAATAATCGTCTTCGAAACAAAAAATACGAATTCAATTAAACATTAATTTTAACAATAAAGAATTTTAAAAATAATTAAATTTTTATAATTCTTTTGTTTTTAATATTTGTCTTATGTTCGTAAATTTTAATTTATTTAATATTTCATTATATATTTTCTGTCTAAATTGATCTAATTTGTTTGAAGAAATCTAATCAAAATTTAAAAAATATTATTTTCAAACTATTCAAAGAGATTCAGAAATAATTTTTTTCCGGATGAAACGTTTGATTTTTGTCCTTCAAATATTCAGTTGAATGGTAATTTTTTTTAAATATTAAGGAGACTGACATTTGGGAAAAAATTTAATTTTGCAATAATATAATGCTATATGGTCTTATAATTATCATTTTTTAAAGTATTTTTAAAAATATAGTATAAACTTTTCAGTTACCCGTTTATTATAGCCACAAAACACAGTTTCTGAAATACAAATTTTTTATTTAAAAAACCAATACTGTAAGCTAAGCGTTAAAAATAACCTATATCAATAATTTTTTAAATCTTATTAATATTCATTAAAACTACGCTCATCCTTATCTGTATTTTGCAACTTATATAGCAAATATAGCAAAAATAACAAATAATAATATAGAAATATTGTCTGTAAGCAATAAGTATGAAAAAAATCAATGAACTTATAATAAAAAATAAAAAAGGAATATATAACAACCTCTTATCAACGCCATCCAACAACAATAAACTGTCCATAAAATCAACAAAATCATTAAAAACTGAATTAAAGAAAAGCATTGTTTATTTTGTGTGTAATGTTTATTGTTATCTGTAAATAAATAAAAAATATTAAAAATAAGTACAATTAAATTTATAAAATAATAAAGTAAGAAGAAAACTATACTAACAAAATGTTTAATACAAATTTTTCATGCATGTCTGTCGTCTTGTTTGTTTGCCCAAGAGGGGCGTTACTTCTTTGGTGACTATTTTCCACTCAAAATACTCACTTGGACATTTTTACAGAGTACTTTTTGTCGTTTGCTCTTATGAAATCTTTTCAAAATGTTTAGCTTAATTATTAAAATTGTTTAATTTATATTTTAATTAAAAAAAATTTTTATAACATTTTTTCTTCTCAATTTGTTTTATCAATAAAATTCCACTGCACTTGTGCTTTTTGTGTATATACTGCAGTATAGGTATTTTATAATTTTTGTTGTTGTGCTTCATACAGAACTGTATTAAAAAGCCTTAGAAAAGTGACAAAAATTGCAGTACATACAGGGTCGTATTTGACTAGTTGATATGGCTATGTAATATAAAACTTTTGTAGGGAGTATTGCCAGATTGATGTAGAGGCTATGCTAGACAAATTTTTATCAAGACATCGTCACAATCAGTGCGAATCTGTACAAGGTAATCTCAGTTAAACAGCTGATTATTTTTTTGGTTGTTATCTAGTGTCTACATTAGGCAAATTTATATCAAAACAAACGTCAAAATCAGTGCGAATATATGCAAGGTAACCTTAGTTAAACAGCAGATTATTATTTCGGTTGTTACAGTTGTCAAACTTCATATATAAAAAACAATAATGAATACGCTATATTGTTGTTTTTGTGTAACTGTTGCCTCCTTCCACAAATTCGCGTTAAGTTTGGCGTTTGTCTTGATAAAAAATCTCTAATGTAGACACTATGTTACAGCTGTCAAACAGAATATATAAAAAACATTAATAAATTTGCCTTATTGTCGTTTTTATGCAACTGTTGCCACCTTTTCTAAATTCGGATTAATTTTGACGTTTGTCTTGATAAAAAATTCTGTAGTGTACTATGTAACAGCCTATCTACACGTAACAAAATGTGTAAGATTTTTCTATCAGAGAGATTCAAATATTAGTATTATAAGAAATATGAGACTGTATATTTTGGGAATTACTAAAAAAGAACAAGTTTTTTTGCTAAAGTGCGAATTTCCTAAATAAAATGGAAATGTTTACTTTGTGACTGATTGAAAATAATGATTTCTTTATTTAAGCTTTAACGTAATATAAACAAGGCCGGCGTTATCTCACATATAATGTGTGTTGTAGACCTGGGATTAAGGGGTGGAGAAAACTAACATGAGAAATTTATATGTTAAATTGTTTTTTTTTTTTTTTATAGAAAATTTTAATTTGTTTCTCTTTCATTCTTTATTTGTCTTTTCAAATAATAATCATTTTGCACTTCTCTTCTTGTTAAAAAGGACACAATTTTAAAAGAGAATAATAAATTTGACAGCTTATGTTAAATATTATTGCTCAGCTTTGTGTTTATACATTTATTGCGAAATAGATTACGTAACATTTTAAAAAGAAAGATAGAATTTGACAATTGCCAACATAAAAATGTCTACGTGTAGGCTAGGGGTTATTGCGAAATAAATTGAGCAAAAAATATCCTATTGGTCCACACATAACATTTTTTATCCTAGAACTATTTAAATAAAGTTTTAAAATAAAAAAATGTAATGCAATTCACCATATATTTTTTTAAAAAAATAGTGATAAAGAATTTTTTTACTTATTCCAATTTGATAAGTAGAAAAAAATTCTTAAAAGTCAAAAATTTAAATAAGATCTCAAAATTTCGAAATTTGTTTGAATCAGATTGGATATACAAATAGGATTTTAAACTTTTTGCAAAAAAAAAAAAAAAAAATGTGACAACCTACCAGTAAATTTAGTCACACAAGTCAATTTTCTGAAAAACCGAAATTTTCAGTTATAAAACTTTTGAATTCAAAAAATATAAATTTAATAAAATTTTTAATATTAGTTTGCATATCTTAGTTATTTAGAAATCATTTTATAATATCTTTTTAAAATTATGCTCACGTCTATAAAACCTTGTTCAGATCGGCGCGAAATTACGAAATTTCATGCCGAAATTACGAATGAAATCTAGAGTGTTCATACTGGCTAGATGACATTTGATGTAATTTGGTGAACAGCTGATACTTATTGTTTACATTTTAAATTGTTATAGGGGTAAATAAAGTAAAGACTTACTAAATTGGAAATTATTAATTTGCAACAATTAAAAATGTAAAAAGGATAGATTTCATTTTGCAAAATCACTTTAATAATTAATTTTAAGATTTGTGTTTGAATTTAAGTTCAGCTGTGAATTGTTTTTTTTTTTTCTTCTCACGGTTGAAACATGCAGTAAATAGTTGAAAAAAAGTATTTTTCCAACTATGTACAGAGTTGCACCGAAATGGACATCGTAATTTCAATGTCATTTCGTATGGGAAATTACATAATTTCAACTTGATTTCGGCCAAAATCATGAAAATACGTAATTTCGCGTCGGTCTGAATGCCCTATAACTGTTTATGAAATACGTTTCTGTAAACATGATTTACATTTTTCTGTTTTATTTTAACAAAAGTCTTCTAAAAATTATTAAACAGTAAAATGTTTTCTTTAGCATGTTAAATAGACACAATTTTTTCTCAAATGAAATATAATGTTTGTTTGACTAACTTAACGTTAGTTATCCAAAGTTACCCGAAACGCGATTGAGTAACTTTGGGTACCTTCGTTGAGTTAGTCAAACACAGTTATAAAAAGTTTACTTTATGTTTGGGGCGTGTCAAGTAAGTAAATTTAGATTAAGCAACATGCGGAAAAATCCTGGAATCTTTTAGTTTCCTTCCGTTCTTGGTAATGTAATGTGCGAAGAATAGAATTTTTAGTGGAAAGTTTATTTTTGGTATCAAATCCAATTTTTCGTATCAAATTGGATTTTTTGTAAAAAATCGAATTTTTATAAAATCATCTGAATTTTGGTATAAATCAATTTTTTTGCAAATAATCGAAATTTTTATGTCAAGTAGGAATTGTTTTAAAATTTGATTTTTTAGAAAAAAAAAAATAGATTTTTGGCAGAAATTAAGTTTTTAGTGAATAATTAAAATTTTGGTGGCGAAATAGTATTTTTTGTAAAAAAAATTAATTATTAGAACTAAGTCGAAAATTTGTCATAAGTTTAAATTTTGGCAGATTTTGAATTTTTTAGTAAAAAATTGGACTTTAAGTCAAAAATCGAATATTGTAAAAAAAATCAATAAAAAGAATTTAACTAATAAAGTGATGATCAAAAAACGCCTTAAAGTCCCAAAAATACAAAAAAAAAAAAGAAAAAAAAAAACAAAACAACTTATAAGCACACATATATTTATATATTTTTGTGTATATACAAACTGACTTTATATACAAAAAGCAACACCAATAATCATTATAATACTGCTAAACTGTTAACAAAACTGTTTGCTTTATATTAATGTTTGTGTGTATATACAAACGACACCATTGCTTGCTTATACAAAAAATGATTACTAAATTTATGTACTAAGTAATTGCAATGCTTCTATTTCCAATTAAAAAACGTTAAACATACATAAAAAATGATTATATATGTGTATATTAGGGTGATCGATTTAAAACTTGAATAACTTACACTTCTTTTTAAATTTGTTCAATTATTTCAATTATTCACTATTTCTTCGCGAGGGTCTGGGGTCCATAATCTATGATAAATAAACGGACACACTTATATTTTCGATATGTTTCGTACAAATTTTATTTCAGAACAGAAAAACATTTCTCATATTTGCAAAATATAAATATATAAATTCAAATGTAATTTGATTATAATATTATAAAGTATTAAATTCCCTCAAGATACAACAATTTTGAAAAAAAAGGGTTACTATTTTTGAATTTCCGAAAAAACCGGTTAAGTGTATAGAAACTATAGCTAAAGTCATATCTCAATTTTTTCGAAATCGATTTTGCAGGTAGAACTTCTTCATATACTACTCCTTTAAAAATTGTAGTAAGCTATTATGACAAATCGTCACCGAAAATTACGTTGATATGCATTTTCGTTGACGAAATATTGAATTAATAAAAACCCTAAAATATTTAAATTGTTTGTAAGAATGTTACAGGTGTTACAAGAGAAAACTTTAATTTCATTGATATGTGTATTTAATTCAACATAATTATTACTTTAATATTTGTTTAAAATTATAGAATTAATTTCAATTTAACCTTAAACCATATTTATAAAACCAAGAAATTAAGTTTTTTACTGATTAGTATTCAGTTAATGAATTTTTCCTAAATTTCCTTTCAAATATTAGTATCAAGAACATATATTTTTTTAATAAAATGTTATTTTTAAACCTTTTTTTGTGTTTAATAAAACCTATTTATTCGACATTCGAAAAATTACCATTTTGAAAAAACCGACATTAATTAAACCGAAAACCGGGTTTAAAACCAGTTGCAAAACAAAAAACAATAACACTGAAAGTCATTGCATTGCTTTTTATTTATGTTTGTGTGTGTATATTTTTAATAATTTTTTCAGATTTTTTCCCTATAACTCGTTTGTTTATGGACCGATATGGTTAATTCAAAAAATCGAAATTTTATAAAAAATTTTTGACTGGTCTATATAAAATCGAAATCCGTAGCTTATGCTATGTTCACATATATAGGTTTTTTAAAAAATGAGTCATATTCTCAAAAAACTCAAATAAATTGATTTGTTTTTTTTTTTTCATTATTTCAAAGACAAAAATATCTCCATTCGAATTGTTAAATTATTTAATGTTATATTCATACCCAGCAAAAACTTTGCTTTCCTGGTAAGCTAGCAGGTATAATTGGAAACAAAAATAAAATACTTATTTTTTGCCTGAATAACTAGTTATTTTTGTTCGACTTGTCCACAAATTCATGTAGTTATTTTTTGACTGTAGGGGTACTCAAAAATATGTACCTAAACGAAAACAAAAAAATATTGCCGTCAGTTAGACTCGAACTTGGACACACACTAACCATATGTTTTTACTGACTAACGTCTTACTCAGTACACTATCTCGCACTTAGTATCCTAAGCAACAAAAACTCTATTTAGTTTAAAATATCTTTTTAGACATTTTGATATAAAAAACCAACGGCTTCTGAATGGGGTTGAACCAACAACCTTCTGGTTGTTAATCCGGCGTTCTAGCCAACTCATCCACGTGATTGCAGTATTACTGTGCTATTATACTATTGATTACTTATTAATGTAATACAGAGTAGGCAAATAATAATGACGCCTCATTACCAAAAATCTACTTTAATAAGTTAATAAACATCTCAATTTGAGGTACTCATAGAAATTTGTTGGAAAAAGAATTTGTAAAAATTGTCCAACAGTTTAAAAACAAAAAATTATGAATGAAATTTATATTTGTTCATAAATTTTATTTGTTTAAAAAATTTATTTTGTAATTAGAAAGTGTTTGTGTATGAAATTTTTATTTAAATCAAAAATTTGTGAAAATATGAAAATTTCTTAATATATACTATTTCTTTTTCTTTGTTGGTAAAGTCGAGAAGGGCATCAAAGATTCGGCACCGCCAAATATAGCAACTTCCTTTGAGAATAACTGGTTTTTGGGATAATGCGGGTAATAAAAATGGTAATAGTGTTAAGCCGAAATTGCCTACATTTTGCGGCCATTTTGGTACTTTTCATCTCAATTTTTTTTAAATACTTCACTATGCAACTATGTAAATCAAAAGTTGCCAGATTAAGATTAAAACATAAAATTATGGATTTCGCAGAAAAATCGTTACAATTAGTTAATATTGAAAACCATTTGTCATTTTTAATTGTTTTATTTATATGAAAATAAAAGTTTTAAATAAGTTATTTTGTTAATGGGACAACATTTTAATATATTAACAAAATTTTTAAAACAGAAAAAATTCACTTAACATTTCGTTACCTATCTTTAGTACTAAAAAATGCTAAAATGCTATTATATCTAACAATCTGGCATTCTTTATTACAATTTTATGTATACCCACATTAATTTTTAGTTAGTATGGCCGCCTACTGTAGTGAACTAGTGTAAAGTGAAGAATTTTGTTGTGTTTTATGTTATTTCTTTTAATTTATTATTTTTCTAATAAATAAAAAAATATATAACATTGAAAAAATAGAAAACTATAATTAAAATAAAGAACTATTTATTGTTTATAAAACAAATTGGTGAGTGTTAACAAATAAAAAAGTATAAAATACTAAGAAAATATAGTTAAAACTTGTCTATAAAAATAGAACGACAAATAAAAATGAAGAAAATCGTCATCATATGAAACAAGAAAAAACCAGCATAAAAATGATATAAAAAATCAACCAAAAAGATGCTTGTTGTAACATAAAATATACCAAGGAACCGAAAAAAAATTTTCATTAAATAACATGGTCTAAGAGAGTTTTGTGTGCATTTTGTAGGTAGTGTGTGAGTGTGTTTGTGTCAAGTAATAAGAAAACTTAAGTAAACTGCATTTGTAAAATAAACGTAAGAAAACAAACAACAACAAACATTATTTATGTTTTTTTGTATGGTATATACCAATTTATGTATACATCTTATATACAATTACGTTTATGTGTGTAGAAAAAAGCAAACAGGTTTTTGGGAGTCACTTTTGGTTACAAGCAAGTTTCCAGTCTTATGCTTTAATAAGATGTTTGTATGGGTTTTTTTTTTGTTATTGTAGTTAAGAGAATACAAGTTGTTTGTGAGTTTATTATGTTGATTTTATGGTTAAATCTTTTTTTCTTGTTTTTTTTTTCTTGTTGTATTGATTGGAGTATTAGTTTTTTATTATTTGGAGCTTAACTTTATAAGAAAAAAAGAGCATCTACTGTATTTGCTGCTTGATTTTCTCTTTTTGTAGCTGTTGTTTGTAATGTGATTGTTTTGTGTATGTTAAGTTGTTTTTAATTTATGCAGTATATATATTGAACAACAACAAAAAAGCCAGTAAGACCATTAAGCTCTACATCAAACTCATACAAAATACTATAGTATGTAGTATAGTGTTGTATAGTAAATAAGGCTTCATTGTAGATGAAGTTAAACAATTTATAGCGTTAAACGAATACAGAAAATTAAAAACTTGATCAAAAACTGGTCACCAAAGTGAAGCTACAGGTGTATATTATTTATTATCTATTTTAAATATTTTTTTGGTGTTATTTAGGCTGTTGGCCTCAATTTTAAAGATTTCCTGAATAGAAATATCTAAAAAAAAAGCAAAGAAAAATTGTTAGATGGAAAAAATACTTAAAAACGATTTATAAATTAAATGTAAAAAAGATTTTCGATCAAAAAATTAAATAAAATTAAATTAAAATTAATCATTTTAATATTTTTTTTTCTAATACATTTTAATATTTCACAACAACCCCCCTTTCTGTTCTCTATCAACAAAACGAGACGACTTTTTGTCTGTTCTAAAATAAAACTACGTAAAATTTACTTGAAGCTGGTTCGCAGTCAAAATGCATTTAGTGACGGGTGTTAATTTATAAACATACATCCATATGTGAATGTATGCTCGTGTGTGTTTACTTTATTTATTATCATCATATTCCTTATACATACTGCCTCTACTCTACTTAGTAGAGTTTGAGCACTGTATGTGTTGTGTTGTTAGGTTTGGTTGTGTATTTTTAATAGTTCTTTTGAAATAAATATAAAAGTTTTTGTATACGAAAGCAAAAACAACAATATATTATATCGAAACATTTTAAGGGAGTGTTGTGTATTAAACTGTAACGTAACCAGAAATTAAAAACGAAAATTTGAAAATAAAAACTCTCGGGAGTTTTAAATAGCAACAAAAAAAGTGTAAGAAATTTTTATTATTTTTTTTTTTTGAGAAATTTAAGTGGAACCAATTACCAAAAAAAAATCGTGTCAGTGAAGTGTAAATATTTACTTTACCAAAATAAACTCCCACAGTGCTAAGAAAAAGAAAAATTAGGGGAATATTACAAAGAAAGTAAACCAAAAAAATAAAAAAAAAAAAAAATAATAAACCCTTAAAAACAACTTAAGAGCAAGAAAAATTGTAATTAAAATGCAAATTAATACAAATTAATTAAAATGGAAATAAAAAAGCAAAAATTATTGGGAAAGGAAAAAAAATAAATAATAAAAAAAATCAAATTACAAAAAAAAAAAAAAATCAAAATTCAAAAAAATAATAATTTAAAACCAAAAAAATAAAATACATAAAAAATTAAAAAAAAGAATTAATCATTAAAACATTTTTTTAATTAAATAATATTAATCAATTAAACATTTTAAATAATTTAAATAAAAATTATTTTCATAATTTTAACAAAAGTAATTTCAAATAATATTTTTTAAAAAAGTGATTAAAAAAAAACAAAACATATTTTTATATACAAAAAACAATTTTTGAGTAATACCTAAAAAATAAATTTTTGTGGTTAAAAATAAACTTAATATTAATAAACAAAATTAAATTTAAATATTTTTGAACTATAAAATCTACAAAATAAAAAGGAATTATAAGGACAAATTTGGATTATTTATTAAGCTCCCAAATAATTTGGATATTAAGAATTAAAATAAATTGGCATAAGTATATTTAACAAATATTTGTGAACTCCAAATTTTACAATTCTAAAGAAAAATAAAAATAAAAAAATTAAATTGTTAATGGTTATGTATTGGGAATAATTAAATAACCTTTAAATCATACTTTTTTATTCCAATTTTTTTGATAAACTTTATTTTTCTAAAAAAAAAAAATATTTCATTTGTTTCCCTGCAAAACCATTTAAAATGTCATCTTTTTAAAATTTATTACTAATTTCTCTTACTTACCTACTCTCTTGTTTCTTTTTCCTTTGTTTTTGTTCATCTTTTGCTTTTTGACCCGTTATTTAAATAACCACACTCAACTCATCATTTCTTTTAAGTAAAACCATAAATCTTTTTTTCCCCCACATTGACAGATTAAAGAAATAAATGTCACTGGGATTTCTTTACACTTAAAGAAATCAATTACAATTAAAAAGATTGTTTTTTAAAGACAAAATGAAGATTATTTTAAACGATTTTTTAGCTTTAATTAAAATAAATCTTTGTCTGTTTCTTAAAGAAATTCTTTTAGTAAATATAATTTTTTCTTTATAGGAAAAAATTTTAGGTAAATAATTTTTATTATTACAAATTTCTGTAACTTTTTAAAAATTTTCGTTTTTTTTTTTAATAATTTCTTGAAATATTCACAATTTATTAAATATTTATTATTTAACATAAGATAAGTGAATTATTATTCGAATAAAAATTATTCGATTAATCATTGACAAACATTTTTTTATTTATTTTTTGCTTAGAACTTCTGCGTTTATTATTTTTTAATACTCCATCAAAAATAAAGTTCTAATTCGATTAATTATTACATTAAATGATATACTATTTATTTACTTGATAAAATAACATATATGACGGACTTATCTGAAATAATCGGATAAACAAAAAGCTATAATTCGAATAAATTTTTTTTATCAATTTTAAATAAATTTTTATTTGCGTATATTTTCATTTTAGAAAATTGCTCAAGTAACATTAAAACATATTTGCATCATATTCTCTTTAATTAATTTTAAATTAAACATTATTTGGTTTGAAATAAAAAAGTTTCTATTGTTTTGCCAATACAATAAAATAACTACTTTTTGTAAAAACATTTCCTTACTCCAAAAGTTTATTCTGTGTAGAGGTATGAAAGTTGTTTTGTCAATGCGAAAAATAATCATAATGAAAATTAAAAAAAAAATTACTTGGAATTTATATGAAAAGTACTATACTTTATAGGTAAATCTCTTAAAAATATTAATGGCATACATTAGTGATGCAAATTGATCTACAATAAAACTAAATGATTCATCTAAATTCATTTAAACACTTTTTCTGAAATCGTGTTATGTTTAGGACATTAAACACATTAACTAATTTTACATGCATACATATTTTTAAATATCTCACGAAAAAATTGTTAAATTAACATTAAGATGCTTTTTAAATTATAAAACTTTTAAATGTTTTCAAAACACTTTGTTTTAAAGCTTTTAAATGTTTAAATTATTTTTATTGACGAGTTTTATATTTTGTTCCCCCTTTTGCTAACTGGAATAACTTAAATATATTCTTTATAGTCTTTAAAAATCGTAAAAGTCGTAAAACCGATAAATATTTTAAAAACTTAAATTTATATTTTCTACATATTTATTTTATGGCATTAATTTTTCCGTTAAATGAAAAAATCTGTTAAATTTGATTAAAAGATATATAAAATATACGCCATACGCAATCTGAACTGAACAAACTTTAATAGTTTTAGAGAATCAAAGAAATCAATTCATGCACTAAAAAAAGGGGAAAATCAATTGATTTTTTACAGTAGCTTAAAATATACAGTTAATTAAATAGTAGCATTGTGTGGAAAGATTGAGCTGAAAAAAATTACTAACAAACAGATTCAATCAAAACTGATTTTTTTATTGTATTTACTTATTTAACAAATTTATTGTTTTTCTTTTTGGTTTGGTAATTTTTTTTAATGCTATTTAACACCACCAAAAAAAAAAAAAAAAAAAAAAAAACAAGAAACAAAAAAGTTTTTTTAATAAAATTAATAATGACTTGAAAATGAATCTATATGATGGCAGCATTTTAAGGCGTCAATAATTTCTCCCTGAAAATAATAAATAAAGAAGTAACAAATATGAATTCAAAATTGATTGCTATTAATGGTTTTATTCCATTTCATTTACAGTTCTTTTAAAGTTGCTTTAAGTACCACACCCTTTTGTTGGTAGCTTTAAGCAAAAAGGGAAATGGTCCTTTTTCTTTTTTGTAATAATGAAGTGCTGAAAGTGTTAGCTAGAATTTTTAATTTTATATAATATGTGTTGTATAAGAAATTTTTATTCATTTAATAATATAATTTTATAGATATCTTTTCTTTAACTTTAATAAATATTTTATTAAAAAATTCACTGATAGTATGGGATAACAAAATTTGTTTATTTGTTGAATTTGACAAATCTTGTTTAAATATGAATCTAAAACAAAAGCCTTGTAGGTAAAATAATACAATAGTTTGTTGCTTTTTTGACTAAATTATTTGAACAATATTGAAATTAAATTTATTGACTTTTTTCTAAGATTTGATTATACCTTTAAATGTATTTTTAAATAGTAATCCATTTTGTTTGTTATATTTTGACATGTTCCTTATTAAACTAAATTTATTTTTATTATATTTATATTTCTTAGTTATAAATTTAAAATTATAAAAATTTATTTTTTATAAAAATGTGTTTGTTTTTAAATAATTCAAAACTGTAGTAGAAAATTAAATTAAAAATGTGACGATAATATGAAAGTTTTGTTTGAATTTTTTTTTTTTTTAGAAATTTAGATTTTCAATTTTAAGATTTGCATTATTTAGCTAAAAAGAGATAAAAAAGTAATAAAAAATATATTTTTTTACTTTTTTCATTGTTGCCAATACCTTAAAGATTTCAGAATTTTATTACTAACTAATATTTAAGACTATCAATTATTCTAGTTTAATGTTAATCGTATAAAAGTTAAAAAGAATTTTTGATATTTAAGTAATAAATTAAAACAATTTCAATTATTATTATTTGTTTTTTTGAAAAAGAAAGTCCATTTTTATTAGATTATTTGAAATATATTGAACGAATAACATCTTATATTCTAATAAAAAAAAAAATAATCAAATATAATTTTTTTAACTTAAATGATTAATTTTCATTTGACTACTTCATTACTCCGAAAATATTGGTAGAATATTTTTTTTTGGTATAAATTAAAAAAGAAAAATTAACACAATGTATATTTTTTTATCATCGATTAATCGAATAATTTTTATTCGAATGATTTTTGTAATTTTTATTGAAGTAGATATTCGATTATTTGAAAAATATTTTTAAAATCATTTTATTGATTTTAAATAAAAAAAGAAGTTTATTAGAATAAATATTTTTTATTGTCGATTAATCGAATAATTTTATAGATAGAATCATTTTATTGGTTCAAATTTTTAATTAGAATAATTTTCAATTGATTGAAATAATTTTATTCAAACAACAAACCTATTTTTATTCAATTATTCGAAATCTTAAATCATAATTTTTTATTCGAATAATAATTAGATTTTTATTTTATTGTTTGAAAAATATTTATTGAATAATTTCTTAATCTAAAATTCAAATTATTCGAATTAATAAAAAATATTTTTTATTGATTAATGGAATAATTTTTATTCGAATAGATCTATATTTTTCTACAGAAAACATTCGAATAGCTATTTATTTTATTTTGAAAAAAAAAAAATAAATCATTCGAATAAATATATAATATTTTCTATTGATTAATAGAATAACTCTTATTCGAATTTTTTATTCTGAACTCGAAAATTCATTCGTGTAAATAATCTATTTTTTATAGATAACTCGAATAATTTTTATTCGAACAAAAAATGTATTTTTAGTAGATTTTTTACTCATCATTGAAAAATCATTGATTAATCGAATCATTTTATTCGAAAATATGAGAAAAATGTTGATATAATTTTTATTCTAAATTGAAAAAATTTAATTCATTCGAGCAAGTGCAATTTTTTTATCATTAATTAGTCGAATGACAACTGTATTTTTATAAAATTTGTTTTAAAAATTTGATTGAATAATCTTTTATTATCGGTTGATCGAATAAATTTTATTCAAATATTGAATTATTCCAAAAATATTAATTGGATGATTTTTGAACTCCTTATAGTATTATTAATTTACCGAATAATTTTCATACAAATAATAACTTTATTTTAATTCATCAAAATCTTCTGAGTTCAAATTAGAAAAAAAAGATAGCTCTATCGAATAAACATTTTCTTCATAGATTATTCTAATAAGAACTTTATTTTTATTCGATTATTCGAAATACATATATTTATCGAAAAAAATTGTATTGTAATTTGTATTGATTAATTGAAAATAAACAAAAAATAAAGTTTCCTATCATCGAATAAATTTATTTCAAACAGTCGATTATTCGAAAAATTTATAATCGATTAATCGAATAATTTTTATACGTTTAACATTTCTATTTTAATTCGAAAAACAATGAATGAAAATTTCATATGATTATTGAAATTTTTGAAAATTTTAATTCTATTTTGAAAAATTTTAAACATTTAAATGCTCATATTTATTTCATCGATTAATCGAAAATTTTCTACTCGAATGAAAATTCATTTTGTATACGCTTATTGAAAATAAATTGATTCAATATTTAAATGATTATATTTATTTCATCGATTATTCGAAAATTATTTATTGGAATAATCATTTTATTTTATTTGAAAAGTGAATAATTTTTTATTCTAAATTTAATAAAAATAAGTACTATTTGAATTACAACACTTTTTGTATTTTTTATTTATGAAAAATGTAGTTGAACTTGTACGCAAGGTCCGAAGGTCCGAAATTTATTTATAAAAAACATACATCCACAAATTTTAAAATTTTTACTGCTAACTCTTTAGCGATAATAATGACTAATATTTCAAATCTTTACTCTAACATTTTATTATTTAATACATTTGTATGTTTTGTTAACTTTAATACCTAATTGGCTTATTTTGCTCATAACAGTTGTTAATGCCTAAAAACCATTATCCCACTGATTGTTTGCATATCCTGCAAATAATGTTTTATATTTATTTGCCAACATATACCCACCATAGTTTGCTATTGCTATGAGTCATTTATGTTACGAGATTTTTTTTATAGTCAGATGTTAAATACAATATCCATGCTTTTAAGTATAATATTTACAGTTTGCGGTATCATTTCCTTTTTTTTTTTTGTTTTTTGTTTTTGGTACAGTAAAAATCTTTTTTATGTTTCTTATTAATGAAAACATAAAAATATTGAATCATATATTGTGTATTAAAAATGTTAAAATTAATGAAAGTTATTAAGAGATTTTTTTTGGGTTTGGGTTTTAGATATAAAGAATAGCGGAAGTTTGTATTTGTTTTTGGGGAAAATAAGTCAGAAAGAAGACATATTTTTGGAAAAGGAATTGGAGAAGGTTTAAAATGTACATTACACCAACAAAATTTAGTTAGAAAATAGAGAATAAATTAAAATTACAACATATATTAATACATATTTCATTATATGAAAATTATAATTTTTTAAATATATTTTTAATTTATTTTCAAAGAATTTCTTCAAAAATGTCTCTTATTTTCTTATTAGTTTAATCAATTGCATTTGATTATACGATTCTCATTTTACATTTACTCTATTTTTTCCTTGTATTAATCTGGCCATACTAGTTAGAATGTCAACAGGAAATGAGGGTAACCGCATTAATGAGAAGACATACATAAATGTATTATTAACTATTAGAAGCATATTTTAATAATATATTAAATAAAAATGATATTGATACTTAAATCTTGTTAGAAAAGAAAAATACTTCTGTAAAATTAGTATTTAATAAAAGCAAATGAAAATGTTATTATGTATAACATCACAAAAGGTTATCTTGCTAAAATGTATTAATATTTGCCAAAAATAAATACAATGTTCAATTTATGAATTTTAAAACTATAACTACAGATAAATACATTAAATAAATAATTGCTGACACCATAAATATAAATTGCTAGCTGTTATTATTTATAAATTAATAAAAAAGTACATTTACTGATAACTGCAAAACCTTAATATTTGTTGTAGCATTTCCTGTCTTTATCCGGAAATAAACAAAAAATAAAGCACAAATAAATAAACATCAACAAAAAAAACTTCATTAATAAATTGAAAATAACACTTGTCGGAGTTCTATAAATATTTAATAAGCAGATTTTTATTATTATTTCTTTCAAACTTAACTTTTAGCATTTAATAATTTTGTTTTTAGTTTTCATTTGTTGACATTGACCTGTATTTATTTAAATTGTCATCATCATCATTATAGGCGTCTCCATAGTCTATTAAAAGCTTCTCTTTATAAAATAAAAACTAATTTTTCCTTTACTCTTAATAAAAAAAATATACAGTACAAGTACTTGTAACAACATGCAACTAAATTGTTAATTCAACTCTATAAATTTAAAATTGTATAACAAACAAATTGCTATCTAATTTCCTTTACTTAATATAGTAAGAAAAAGCGGCAAAATTCATTAAGATTGTAATTACTACTGTCCATTAACTATGAACTATGAAATGACTAATTTATTTACTATAATATTTGTCGCTTTAATATAATTATTTATGCATTAAATTAAAATTATGATTTCTTTTGTAAAGCAGAAAAGCAAGAAATTGTAAAGATTACTCATAGGACTTGATACGCCTCTTTAAAGTATTTTAAATAGAGGTGCCAGATAAAAAAAACAAATCTAATTGAGTAAAAATATTTTTTTTAATATTTTTTTTTTATATATATAAAAACAACTTTTTGTAAGAGGATAATTTTAATTGAAAATTATTTCTATTTAATTTTGTTTTAGAAAATTGTCACTTTTTTAAATTACTTTTTTGTAACTTTTGAGACTTTTATTTACGAATTGTTTTTTTTAAACTTAATTCAAAACTGGCATTAAATTAAAATTTAGTTATTTGTCAAAAAGTGCTAAACTTTTATCTTTGTAAATATTTTTTTTATAAATCTTTAAAATTTTGCATAAATAAACTTTTTTGTAAATGTATACTTATTTCAAAATTATTTTCTTTTTAATTTTATTTGGGAAAATTGGTACTTTTCTAGAATTTACTTATTTGTATTTTATATTAATTCAAAATTGGCATCATATTGAAATTTATTTATATTTTAAAAACTCCTAAACTTTTTTTATTTTCTTTTAGAAAATTAACATTTTTTAAAAAATTGATACTTTTTTTAAATTTTATCTTTTGTAACCTTTAGAGATTTTATTTGGAAATTGGTTTTTTATCTTTATTCAAAAATAAATTGAAATTGGTTCTTTTTTAAAAAGTGCGAAACTTTTTTAAAAATTGATGGCTTCAAAATTTTTATTTTTTGTTCTACAAAAATGCATTTTTTAATGTGTATTTTTTGAAAAACGGTACAATTTTTACTAAACTGTCCTTTTTTCATAGTTACTTTTTTTAAATTTTGAACATTTTTTAAAATGGCTAAAATCAGCATTAATTTTGAATGGTGGTATTTTTTCACTTTTTCCTTTTTTTTTTAAATTTGGTAATTTTTAAAATTTTGTTCTATTTTGAACTTTTGAAAAAAGGAAAAACATTTTTTGAAAATTTATATTGATTATAAAAGTTCTTTGAAAATTTGTTCTGTTTCGAATCTTTATAATTGGACCTTTTTCTGGCAGTTTTTTTTTAATCTGAAATATGGTGCATCTTGAAAATTTGGATTTATTTTAAATAAAATAATAAAAGAAAATATGTTTCTTCATTAAATCGGTTCTTTTATATAACTGTAACTTTTATTTAAATATGTGCTTTAAAAAGGTACTTTTTGCAAAATGGTGCTCTTTTTATTTTTTTTTTTTTTGAAAATTAAGAATTTTTTAACTGATTTTCTTTTTTTTTAGTTATTTATTTTTTACTTTAACATTTAAAAATAAATACTTTTGTTCCTTCTTTTTCAAAAATTGTTTTATTGCACAGTTACAAAAAAAAAAAAAAAAAAAAAATGTGGAGGTTGTAGAAAATAAAAATCCAATAATTAAACAATTTTTATTCCTAATAAAATATAGTATTTGGAAAAAATGTGAAAAAAATATGTTTCCTAATAAAGTGTATAATCCAAATAATACGAATAAAAAAAATTGAGTCTCCAATATTTGTTATGAACATAAATGTGTAAATACTTTTTAAAAAGGGTAACGGTTTTACACTCTAATGCCGTTTAAATTAAATCGGTTAACATATATTCGAGATAAAAATTTTGAAGTCGCGTAGTTCAAAAAATCGGTTTTTTTTATATATATGCCGATTTTGGTATATCGAATATTCTAAACAAAGTATAATAATCTACTCACCCATATCTACAAACTACATTACGTTATATTCTAAGTGTTTCTTTGCTGTAGCACCGTATTATTATTTTATTTTCCGCTTTTTAAATGGAACTTTTTCCATAGTGCAAAAACTAGTCATTTTATAGCGTTTCCAAAATGACAAAACGCACTTTGGACCACCTTTTATTGCAAATGTCCTTTAAAATAATATGCGCCTCATCACGCAGTCAATTTTAGTTTATTCAGAATTACCAAAAAGTCCCTCAGGGAATGGGGGCTTTTTTAAATCTAAATTAAAAAAAAAAATAATTTTAAATAGCAAACTTCAAATTAAATTGTTCAACAGCAGGAAAACGCATTGAGGGACATTGTTAATTTCAAATTCCCACATTTAGGAATCCAAAATATACATACATACATTTCCTTGTGATCCATAAAACAGATCTGGCAGCTGCTGTCTAGAAAATATAATTTTTTTTTTTGCATTTTAGGACCCTTTCCTTGTTCCAGATCACATATAATATATTTTATGACGTCTCAGATGGAACTATAAACTTATATTTGTATTGACTAGCCATCTGAGATATAAGGAACTAATTTAACTTTTTTGTTTGCTATAATAAATTTAACATTTTATAGAGTTGAATATTCAAAAAATAGGCATATCCACGAGTATTTTTGCATATTTTTTTTTTTTTTTTTTTTGTATGTATATATTGTATAAATATTGTTTTTATTTGTATAAAGTTAACCACTTGTTCACCATTTTCTTTATTACCATCATAAGTTTTACATTCTGGCATCTCTATTACAGAGTGGTGGTGTTGTAGTTGTAAATGTTTGTAAGCTGTCTTGAGTTTTTTATAAAAAAATATCATCAACATCATACCCATACTCGTATACATTACAAACAACTTCCGTTGATCAAGTTTTTCTCTAAAGTTGTTGTTACTGCTATATTTTTCTTCTTCTATACGTAAATAAACTTGCTGCAATAAGAATATGAGGAGGGCAAGTGTGTGTAAATATATATGTTATCTTTTTTGTTTTCTTCTTTTACTTTATGTTTCTTCATCTTCGACAATAATCATTATGTTGCTCTATGTTGTTACGTAGACAAGAGTACACGTAAAGAAAACAATATACATGTAGAAAAAAAAAACATATTGAATATTTCTCAAGTGTTTGCAACTCACTCTGGTTGTTTGTTATTTGTTTGCTTACCGGATTTTTACACCATGCTGCATATAGAATGGTGTATTATAATACACTTAAGACTAATTAAACGCGCTATAATATTTAAATATATTTTTTAAGTGTATGTATATTATAAATAAAATTGAAATTGTAAAATATTGATTTATAATCATTAGCTTCTTAAAACTGTGTAAGCCGTTAAATTAGGTTCATATGTTGTTTATATATCATATGTTTAAGTAGATATCTATGTATGTAACCCAATTAATGCTTGTGTATAGGCTTATCAAAACCATTATAAAGAAAAATTTTTTTCTAAAATATATTTTTTTCTTTTATTCAATATGGATTCAACAACATATTGAGAGGTATCAAAATCAAGCAACCTTATAAGTTTAATACAAACAATAAATACCTCCAATAAACTAAAGAATTATATACATTTTAAAAAGCCAAATACATAGACATAAAAATAAATTCGTTAGACGCACCAAAAGCCAACTAGACAGATAGACAGTCATTACGACAAGTCATTCAGCTAGTTAGTTCAATAGACAACCACTGACAGAGACCTGTTTTCTTTTTTACTATAAATTCTAAATTGAAATGCAAATTATTTTTGTTTACTTTTGTTATTTAGTACAAGTATAAAGAAAAAAAAAATAAAGTAATAGACTTTATTAGTTTTTTTTTTTGTTTCTATAAATATTTTTTAATACAGATAGATATAAAACTTTTTCTTCTATATTCGTTACCGTTATTTTGTTTTTGCTCCTCTACCAGAATGGTCGACATAATGTTTGTGGTATATGAATGAAGTATTTGTATTTAGCGGTTTGATAAGTTCAAATAACTTTTTATTTATTTTTTCTAATTTTAATGAGGTAAAAGCCTACTATTCATTTATTATGATGATGACAAGTACAAACATATTTTTGTCGTGTTTTAGTTTTTCTATTTTAGATTTATAAATATTATGCTATTTAGCTTAATATGATTCTCGTATTGAATACATTAAATAATTTTAGTGTTGAACTAGTAAAGTCTAAATTAAAGATTTATGTCTTCCTGGTATTAAAATATATTAAAAATATTTGGATTTTAAATTGATTTTTTTAGATTATTAAAAAAATAATTTTTTATGAAGATTCGAAGGCTTGAAATGTGAATTAAATTTGTTTTTTATTTGAATGTTGACTATAGACAACACTTTGGTCAGTTCCAAAGACTAAACTGCAAAATATAGACTAGAATATAGACTAGACTATAGACCAAATAATAGACTAGGAGGATATAGACTAGAATGTAGACCAGACTATATACTAGAATATCAGTTAGACTGTAGAGTAGAATATAAACTATACTATAGAGTAGAAACTCTATAGTATAGACTATAGTATAGACTATAATTTGGACTATAGTCTAGCCTATAGGTTGGATTATAGTCTAGTCTATAGGCTGGATTATAGTCTAGGATGTTGACTGAGCTATAGTCTAGGCTATAGACTGGATTATAGACTGAGTTTCCAATTATCTCTCACACTTTACTGCATCAGTAACTTTGCATTCCGAAACTATATTAATGTTAAATACTTATACAAAACTAAATTCTAAATTTAATTTTATTATTTCAATTCATAGGAATTTTTTCTAAACCAAAACAACAAGTAAAGTAAATGACATTTTTAAACAGTTTCCTTTTCAATAAAATAGAAAATACTTATCTTGCATATATATTTTTATTTTGTTCATAACAAAGAATTCTTTATAATTCTAACCTTATATAAAATTAAATTTCATTGCAAACCATTTTGTTTTATGTTAATTTTAGAAAATTTAAATAAACATCAGTTTTTCCATATTAAAAACGTATCACCTCGTAAAATAGTCTCATATAAATAACGCAACAGTAAACGCTTAATATAAGCAAAAATTATTAAAAAAACGCATGTGTTGTCTGTAATTAAAATGGTGTTGTATCATTTAATTCCTCGAAATATTAAAATTATGAATGCAAAGCATTCAAGAGAAACATTATTTTATAGATACATTCAGCCCAGGGGAATGTATTTACGTTTTGTATTGTATATATTTTTAGCAATTAAACAATTATATCTATAATATATGTACATTAGGGTCATAACTATTTTTACAACTCAAAATACCATAGCACTACCTTATAGCCAATATTTTCCTGATAATAAAAACCAGTTTTTCATAGCAATTTGGAAAAAAAACTTCATGCACCGGTCGCGAATTCTAAAATGCTTTTATTTCTTTTTAAATATTTTTAATTTTTATATATTTTGTATACAGTTCAAATTATTTAAATGGTACAACTTAGGAATATCGTAGGGATTAAAAATACTTTATTTTACGTCTATTTCCCCTTAAATAAGAAAATAGTTGTAAATATGGTCTATCATTTAAAAATAAATTGATTAAGACATCAATTATCGATTTCAATATAAAATTTTTACTATTAACTAATTTATCGAATTTTTGTACATATTCTGTAACAAATTGGCTCGAATTATTTAATTTCGAGACATTAAATATTTAGAGGAAATACCGTTAGAAATGAACAAAAGTTAAATTAATTACTTTGTTTATAAATTTAATATTTATATCGCGGTTTAACAGAGATTTTATATCAAAGACGACACAGCAAAGCGGCCAAAAACGTATGTAATTTGGTGGAAATTATAATATATTTGATCCTAAAACAAAAATTCCAATATAAATATTTCACCGCGTTTGGTGCGTGAACTTTTTAACGATCGTGAAAAATTAATATCACATTCCTTTGTACCTTTCACTGCTCTATTAGGCCTTACTATTTTAGATATTTGTAAAAATTGCAAAAAGTTATCACCCTAATGTACATATGTACAATGTTAATACTTTGGCCATAATTTTATATTTAATTTTAAATAAATCCAAGTATAAATATAGTAGTCTCTATACATATAAAGCAATACCTACTTTGTATATTTATATTATATCATTCATTAAAATTCAAGTAATTCAAAATGAAAACATTCAAAAAGATTCAAAAACTTTATGAAAATTTTAACTAAACGTCATTTTTTTAGATAAACAATATTACGTTTTATTTAGATAATTAAAAAAAAAATATATTTTTATAACTGGTTTACCACTATTGAAATATTATATTTTAGCTGTAATGAAAACAATAAAACTATTTACGTTTTAAATAATTACGTTTACAATTAATTTTCTCTTTTTTTTGTGTACATGACAAAAGCTTTTGTTATACAGTTTTTAATGAAAACAACCCCAATAATTATTAAATAGTTATATAATCATATTAATTTTGATATTACATTGGAAAGCAGATGGAAATTTTCTTCAAAGACATTTAGACAATTTTGGGCATTTTAAAAACTAAAGAATTTATGAAATTAAAGTTTAATTTAATTACTTGAACAATTTAAAATAATCAAAACTAAAAATCAATTATGACTGATTTCCAATATAATGTATCGACTGCTTTAAATATTATATTTATAAAAAAGAAGTAATTAGTTTTATTTTGTACTATTTCCATGAAACTATTTTGAATCATTGTTATTTATTTGTTTAACAGTTGTTAAATGTCTTAAGAAACTATTGTGAGTCATTTAGTGGATATATTTATATTATCAGTATAAAATAACTAAAAGAAGAAAATTTCATTTAGTGGTTTGAAAAATAAATAAAACCTGAATTAAAACTTTTCTAAATATTAAATATGATCGAATTTTTAAAAATTTGCAAATTCTCTAAACATCAACAATTTGTAATAATTTCAAAAATTCGGTATTAAATTTGTAGTTTTGGAAATATTACAATATAAATATATAGATCTTACGTCTTGTATCATTTTTGTTTATAATATTTTGTCTGGTCAAGTAACTTGTTCTGATTTGAACGATTACGTTAATTTGTATAATGCACCAAGAGCCCTAAGAAGAAACCGTATATTTGATGATGCTTTTCATAGAACTAACTGTGCTATAAATGAACCAATTACAAGATGTTTAAAATTATGTAATAGCATTTCACCTATTTTAAATTTTAATGTAAATAAAGATAATTTTAAGTTAAATTTATTTATGTTATATAATTAAGATCTGTAAGATGAAATCTGTAGATGAAGTAAATAAATAAAATAAAAATATTTAAATTTATAAAAATATACGTTCGAAATATTTAGCAAGAATCATTTAAATGTTTAATTCAAATGCTATAAAATGCAAAATTCTCTTTTAATATATAAGTTTTCAATTATGTATAGAATTTTGAACCATATTATATGTTTAATATTTTTACAAGGAATTTTCTGTTTTCTAAATATTAAATAGTTCAGATAAATTCAGAATTATCTGAAAACTAATTTTTAAAAAAGACAGAAATTATTAATTTTCGAACTTTCTTAACATTGAAAAATGTTAAAATTCTAATTTGTTTAAATTTGTAAATTGTGTATAATTTCGAGACTAAGTATGCTAAAAAAAATGCTATAAAAATTTGAATTTCAAAAAATTTATAGTTTATAAAATTTTATCACATAATCACATATTTCAACATTTTTAATTTGAATATAGAATTTTAGATTTTAGGTTCGATTTAGAATTTAGAAAAAGGTATACTTTTCTTTTAAATACATTTTTTTTAACTAAATTTTTAAATTGAATATAAAATTTAAAACAAAATTTTATGAGTAATTTGGAAATCCATTCGAAATAAATTTTGAAATAACGAAAATATTATAAATTCGTTTTAAATGAGTTTGAAAACTTTTTGTGTCCTAAATATATTTTCAATTCCAAATTAATTCCAATTATGCTTTAAAAGTAAATTTTTTTTATGGAATATTCCATTTAATAATATAAAAATTTTCAAACTGATTTTTAAATCTGAATATACAATTTTAAATGTAATTTTTCAAACTATTAGAATGAAACTGTGAATTCTAGAAAGTACTTTTAATTGGATAAAAAATAGTTGTTTGTGTTATTTGAAAACTATTCAAAATTAAAATTGAAAATTTGAAAATTTATAAAGTTTGGAATTTTGTAATTTTTTTTTAAATTTGTGGAAATTAAAAATCAAAATTATAGTTTCGAAAACGTAAAAAAAACACAAAATGTTTGGAATAATTAATTATAATCAACCATATATATATATATATTTAATTTTGAAAGAGCAATAAAGTCTTAACTTTCTTTAAAATATTATTTTTTTTTTTAATTAAATAAGAATTAAAAAAATATGTATTTAATTGAAAAAGAATACAGGGTTTAGAAATCTGCAATATTAAATTTTAATTACAAAATCGTTAAATTTGTGGAGTTTCTAAAATTCTATAATATATGAAATTGTTTGGAATATGTAATTATTCAAAAAATTTTTCAAGTAGATTTCAAAATCAAATATACAATGCTGAATTTTCTTTTAAATAGGAGATATTTTTAAAAACACTTAACTACAATAGTTGTTTAATTGAAAAAGTATTCCGAATAAAAATAGAATTATAACTTCTCAAATGCTGAATTTTTTAAAATTGTATTTTGAATTATATATGAAATATATAAACAAACAGCAAAAAAATTGTTTTGAGTTTTCGAGATATTAGAAGGAATAATATATGAGCCATTTATTTTTAAAGTGGCCTAAGTTCCTTACTTAAAAAAAATCGATTTATTCATAAAAATAGTTAAATTTTTACGTAATAGTTTTATCCTAACTTAAGTATTTTTCTTTATTCATTCAAAAATCTTAACAAATTATAATATAAAAGAAACAAAATAAATAAGAATCAAATAAATACAAAAAAAAAATTAAATATTTTCATATCTAATTTTGTAGATGGACTTAGTACACTTTAAAAATAAACGGCTCATATCTTATTTCTTCTAATATCTCGAAAACTCAAAACAATTTTTTTGCTATTTGTTTTAAAAGATTCAAATATTTTGCCAATGTCAAAAAGTAGCCAATTTTTATAAAAATATTTTTTAAACTTAAATGTCTTTTTCGTACAGTAGTATTTTTCCAATGTTTTGCCAATGATAAAAAAAATTACTTTTCGTTATTGAAACATTTTCTACATCTAAATGGCTCTTTTCTGTAGAAGTATAAACGTTTTGCCAAAAATAAACAAATTACATCTTTTTATTAAAACTTTTTGTGTCCTAAATGGCTATTTTCTGCCGATGTAGAAAAGTTTTCAATGATTTGCGAATGTTATAAGTAATCACTATCTGTTAGAAAAAAGTCGTTTTGTTGAAAACTGAAATTATTGAATCAAGTTTCCATAGTATTGTCATCTGCATTAAATAACTATGTTGTAATAATTGGTACGCATACTTTATTTTAATATTTCCTTGGAGTTCTTTTAAATTGCTGGAAATAAATTTAAACGATATTGAAATAAATATTGAAAAATATTTGGTTAAATAAGGATTATATTAGGAAAACACATGAAGAATTTTTTATATATTTTATCTTGCAAATGTTTAAGTCTGAGTTTACATTGGTTCTTGAATTATTTGTACTAAATTTCGTTGATGTTTCACCTTATATGAGAGGTGGGCGGATTAAGCCCATTTTTCGGTTTTCGAGTTTATATCGATCCTCGAACTGTCTATCTATATAAAATCTATACAAAATTTCGTTGTAGTACATGCTTTTGTTTAAGAGATATCAGCAGAAAAGTAAAAACTAAAGTTTCAACAGAACCCTGTGTTTCTAGCATTTTCCCATAACTTTTTTGTTTATTAACCGATTTCGACCATTTTCAATACCAAACAAACCTTATATAAGATAAATATTTGATCCAACTTTCGTCCGTCTAGGTGGTCCCCCCCCGAGCCCTATCCCACTTTCAACAGACAGACGGACCGACATAGCTAGATCGTCTCAGAATCTTACCAGGACCCACAAAGTATATACTTTATGAGGTCTTAAATGATTTTTCGACATGTTACATACGGAATGACAATCTCAATATACCTACATCTTTATGATGGTGGGTATAAAAATTGTTACATTTAACACAATTAAAATATTTTTATTTCTAACAGGTTTCCAGAAGTGATGCTTAAAATATATACATTTTCTAAACATTTACACAAGAATTTCTTTAGAATCTGTAATATTAACTTGTTCTACAACAAATTCTGGGAATAAACAATGTTCAAGTAATTTAAACAAATCAATTAAAAACTGATAGTTGGGTTATATTGACCAGCAAATTTTTTAACATTAATATTGATTGTATATATTAAAATAATAATAATAATAATAATAATAATATGTTTTTTTCTCTGTAATTTATTATAAATTTTATACATATGTTCGCATATACAATTGTATCTATTATCTATATATATTATCTATATATATATATATATATATATATATATATATATATATATATATATATTCAATACTACACACTATAAAACTTACAAAACAAAGAAAAAAAAAACTTGACTCATAGTTAAGTTTATAGTTAGTTATAACAATATCTATTTTGTTATAAACAAAAAAAAAAAAAAAGGAATAAAAAAACCAACACAAAAAATCAAACTAAACAAAACAAACTTAACCACATATTAATGACATGTCAATCTAAGGTTTTCATTATTTTATTCAAGTTTTTTGACTATTTTGTGGTGTATAAAAGTTTTCAAGCTGAACCTTTTTTTCCAACTACACATGGGGTCAAATGTATTTTAAAAAGTAACTCAATATATGAAAAACTATAAAATGGTTAAAAACTTAATTTTATTACTTTTTAATTTTGGAAAATTTTAAGCATTTTAGTTTAAGCATATTAGTTTAGATTTCTTGTCAACCATTTATTATTTAAATTAGTTAAGCATTCCAATTTGCTTGACAAAGTAATGCAGTAAGTATACAAAAATTTTATTTTCTTTAAAAATTTGTTATAAATAATAAAAGTTTTTTTAAGTATTTAAACATTTTACGGTTGACATCATTTAAAAGATTTAAGTATTTGTTATAAATAAAGCTTCTTAACCCTTTCAGTGCCAAAATTAAACGGCTGGACCAAAAAGTCCAATATTTTCAGTTTTTATTCTTTTTGCCTTTAAATAACAATTTTCTTTTAATTTTATGATGTAAATGTGTTTTTGGGGTACAATTGAAAAATACAAAAATGGCCTAATCTTGAAGAAAAATTTTTTAACCAATTTTTTTTTTTTTTTTTTTAGAAGCTAAATTTTAAAATAAACTTTATTTTAGAATTTTGATTCGGTTTTTCTAAAAATGTTCTCCCTTTTATCGTATTTTTTATATTTTTAGTAAAAATTTAGACCCAATATAAAATATTTGAAGAGACATTTTTTTAAATGTAATATTTTGTATATAAATTTAAGAAAAATTAAAAAAAAAAATATTTGAAAATTATTAAGAAGACCTATGAATAATCTATAAAAATCTAAAACAAAAATCGGTTTAGCTGTTGATAAATTATTATTGTTATTATATATGGCAATAAATTCGTGAAAGGGTTAATTACTAAAAATGTATGTTTTTTTAAATTTATTTTCACTAATTATAATTGAATATAAATTTGTATTATATTTGAAAAATAAATATTTTTTGTTTTGGACAATAACTACTTTATTATATTTAAATGTTTCAAACTTAGGGTTACTGTCATCAAAATGCTACCTTGAATTACTTATGCGGTGCATAATAAATAATGAATTTATTACAGATTAAGGCAAACGTTTTAAAGACAGGTTTTTTCTTAAGACTATTTGAAACTCAGCTGTACCCTTATTTATATTTAAAATAAAAACAAGTGGGAATGTTATATTCGGCTTGGCCGAATCAATATACCCATCATCCTTGGTCCTTGGACCATTTATACAAAATTTCGTTGATGTTTCACCTTATGGGAAGTGGACTACGCCCATTTTTGGTTTGCTCATTTTCAATACCAAACAAACCTTATATAAGACAAATATTTGACCCAAATTTCGTCCCGCTAGAGTGTCCGCGGAAGGACATCGTTAGATCGTCTTAGATTTTCACGAGGACCCAGAATAAATATACATTATCATGGGGTCTTGGATGATTATTTCGACATGTTACACGCGAAATGACAAACCCAATATACCCTCCGCTCCCCATCATTTTTTGATGGTGGGTATAAAAATAAAAAATTATAAAAAAGACAAAAAAAAATCCAGATATTTCTATTCACAAGTTAAAATTAAACGCGATTTTTAAATTAAAAAATTTTGCAAATTCGAGAATTTTAATAATCAGAAAAAGAACCAATGTTTAAAAAGCAATTAATTTTCTAAAAGATATTTTAATATCAAGATAAAACTCTAAGCAGATTAACGTTTTAATTTTTCAATTAAAAATTTTTAAAAATAAAAATATAAAAAAATCTAGTTTCGTACAAAAATAGCAAAAAATACCGAAATTTTGAAAATTAAATTATTGATACGAAAATATTATAAAAAAAAACAATATTCTTATACCACTTTAAACATTTTCGAAAATTCGAAATTGAGTTTTAAATTTTGAGAAAATTATTAAAAATTAAAACATTTTTTTTTTTTAATTTTAAATATATTTTAAACAAAAAGTTATAATAAAAATAAAATATATTTTTGTTTTTAATTTAAAAATTTCTAAAATTAAAAAAGAAATATATTTTTTAATATTTATTTTCTTTTACATTTTAAAAAAATAAAAAACTAATTAAAACTAAATCAAAGAATTTTATTTTTTAAGAATAAAATAAAAATGATTTTTATTTTTTTATTTCAAAATTTTTTTTCAAAAATTCGCAATTAAGTTCGAAAATTCGAAATCATTAAAATAAAATAATTTAATTTCTGAATTTTTTTTATAATATTTAAAAATAATCTCAAAGTATGATTTCAAAAATAATAGCTTATAAAAAAAGACAATTTTATAATATCGAACATTTGAAGTTGACTTCGAAAATTGGAAATTATATTCGAAACTCTCAATAATTTTAAAATGACTTAAAATTAATGCAAAGGCAAACAAAATTTGTATGATTTCGAAAACTCGAAATCAATATATATATATATATATATATATACAGTTTTATAATATCGAACATTTGAAGTTGACTTCGAAAATTGGAAATTATATTCGAAACTGTCGATAATTTTAAAATGACTTAAAATTAATGCAAAGGCAAACAAAATTTGTAAAATAAACCATTTGGTATGATTTCGAAAACTCGAAATCAATATATATATATATATATATATATATATATATATATATATATATATATATATATATAGATAAAGTCTTAAAATTGATATAAAAACAAACAAAATAAGCCATTTTTCATAATATCGAAAATTCGAAGTTATGTTCGAAAATTTTAAATTATGCTATAAAATGAAAAAAAATTAAAAATTCGTAATATGTTAAAATTTTCTAAATTTATCCCCAAAAAAGGATAAATTAATAAAAACAATTCTTTGTGTAATAATGTTTAATTTCTTTCAACTATTCTACAAATTATTATCACAAATTTAATATGCTTATCATATGAATTGTTAAGAAAAATAGATATTAAAAAGATTAATAATCGTGCCATAAAAAATATTAATTTTTTATAATTTTATTACTTTTGATGTAGTTGTAAAGTTTTGTATATAGTTTGTTCTACCTGTTTATTGTTATTATTGAAAGTTTTTTTTTTTTTTTTTGTTTATATAAAATCATAAGAGTGTGGTACAAAACTCTTTGTGTATCTGTCTGGTAGCAAAGCTATTATTTTACGTTTACCAAAAAAAAGTTTTATATTTTTTTTGCTGTTAATATATGTATAGTTGTTTCTATTTTATATCCACCTTAAAAAAGATGGGGGTATATTGAGTATGTCATTCCGTGTGTAACATGTCGGAAAAATCATTTAAGACCTCATAAAGTATATATATATATTCTGAGTAATGTTAAGATTCTAAGTCGATCTAGCTATGTCCGTCCGTCTGCCTGTCTGTTGAAAGCAGGATAGGGCTCGGGGCGAACCACCTAGGGGGGGGGGGGGCGGTGAAATTTGTCTCAAATATTTGTCTATATAAAGTTTTTTGGTATTGCAAATGAGTAAAATCGGTTCATGAACAAAAAAAAGTTATGGGCCAAAAGAAACATAGGGTGTCCGTTGTAAATCCAGCTCATACTCTTCATGTGCAACAACGAAATTTTGTAGAGATAGTTCGAGGATACATCAATCCTCGGAAACCCACCTCCCATATAAGTTGAAATTTCAAATTAGGACGGCACAGAAAGTTGTAGGTAGTGCGTATAACAGATTCGGCAAAGCTGAATATAACATTCTTACTTGTTTTGTTTTGATTTGATTTTTTTTTTTTTTTGAATAAATTATGATTCTTTTGTGTGCTATTTTTTTTTCGATTGCTATATAATGTCTGTTTGATCATAGCAAGAATAAAAAATGAAAAAAAGGAATTTTTTTATACAAAAAGAATAATAAAATCGAGGCGTTTACTATTTATTTACTTATTTTTTTATTTATTTATTTTTTTTATTTATTTATTTTTTATTATTTTTTTTAAAGATTTTTTATTATATTGTTCTTTATTTTTCTTCAGACTTTCAAACAATTGCTTATAGCACGCTTAAAAAGTATAAAAAAATTTATTTATATGTAAATGTTATTAAAATTATTTTAATTTAAACTTGTTGTCTGTGGTATGTAAATTGCGAAAAAGCAGAATTAAGCAAATTTATTTAAATTAAAATAATACAACATCTTCTTAATACAGCTACACCCCCATAAATAATAAAAGCTAAATAGCAAAAATGTTTAAGTTTAATTAAAATGAATATATACTATTGGTAACCTTATTTTAAATAGCAGTAAATATGAATTTACGAGAGTGGAATGAAAAGTTCGAAATATTTACACTTTATAGAAAATCTGCATTTTTTTCTTACATTAAATTTTCTCTTTTTAGAATTTGTTCTTTATAGAAAATTTTAAATAATACAATTTTATCTTTATAAGAAAATTTTTTCTTTTCATAGAAAATTTTCAAAAAATTTCTTCTTATAGAAAATTTTCTCTTTAAAGAAAACATTCATTACATTTTCTCTTTATAGAAAATTTTCCGTAAAATTTTTCTTTATAGATAATTTTTAATAACATTTTTCTATAGAAAATTTTCAATAAAATTTCCCTTTATAGAAAATGTTCAATAAAACTTCTCTTTATAGTAAATTCTTTAAAAATTTTCTCTATATGCGAAAATAATCTCTTTTTAGAAAAGTTAATTTTAAATTTTCTATTTATAGAAAATTTTAATAATTTTTATACAATTTCTTTATATGTAGATAATATTCAATAACATAGAAAATTTTAATTTATAGAAAATTTGCAATAAAATGTCCCCTTATAGAAAATTTTCAATAAATCTTCTCTTTAAAAATTTTCTCTATATGCGATAAATTTTAATAATTTTTATACAATTATATTTAAATTATTTCTTATTTTCTGCCAAGCTAACTTTTACGATTGCCCTCCTATTTGTGCTGTCAAAAAATCTCGTTAGTGTAATTAACCTTATAAAGATGTATGATAATTCTCTAATTTACTAGTTTAACTTAAAAGTGAATTTATAACAAAAACGCACACAAATACATCTCATCATTATCACACAATTACATTTTCATAGCAATTACTAAAGTCACTTACATATAAACCAAAGCTATCATATAAGTCAATAAAAATCAAACCATTTCATTCATATATTTAATTTTATATTTATGTACAAATTTCTTAAAAAGATCACAACTATTTTATGTTGTCTCTGCTAAACCATCTGTTGATTGAGTGGATTTTACGTGATTTCAAACAATTATTGAACAAAAATTTAACACATCCACTACATAATTTATTTGAAAATTCCCACACATTCACATTTTACATATAATAAAAATCTCCTACTAAGTGAAATTCAGCTGAATTTACAAAAAAAAAAAAAAAAAATTAATAAAACGCACATTTTTAAACAGCAGCCCTGAAAATGTCACGTATTTAAATTACTCGGTTACCATTTTTAACGTTTAAATTTTCTGTTGTTATTATTTTGCTAAAAGAATTGTGTTTTTCAAGTAACTAAAGTAAATTTTCCGCACGTGATTTTCCTATTATTTTATGTTTTTCACAAGTCATTTTATTTGTTTTTCCAGCTAGTCATCTATTTATTTACATGTACTCTCTCACCTATACTTTTAAAATAAGGTGAATAACAGCAACTAGAGCTCTTTGTGAAAAACATGTGTGACATTTTTTTATCTTCTATTTCATTTCGCTTTTAATCTTCACCTTAAAAATGTCATATATATATATATACCAACATTTGTAAGTTTTTTGCGACTTTCTCAAAAAAAATTTACCTCCTAGCACAGCACTTCTGTTGAAGAGAACAAAATTTGATATATGTTTTCTTCTTGTACGTGGCAATCTTCTTATCTTTTTTGGCAGATGAAATTACATTTTTCGGTTTATTATTATTTTAATTATAATTACACAAAAAGTAACTTTAGCTATGTTTTCATTCATACAGTATTAGGATCCAAAATATAAAAAAGTATTTTTTTTCGTTTTTTTTTTTTTTTTTTTTTTTTGGAGAAAGACAGTGTAGAAGATTTAAGTAATGTGAAATTGTTAAAAACTAAATTTGTGCAAATGAAAAATTTCGTGAAGTTTTCGTTATATAAAAAAATATCCAGGTGAATTATCACACTTAATAAAATAGTTATATAAATTAGAAATATTGTTATATAAATTAAAATATTATATTCGATTTTAACGATAATATTTTTAAACCATAAAAGTAGTGAACCTTTACAAGGCCCAATAATTTGGTCTGAAGGGGCGCAACTGATTTATTAAATGAGTTTTCTAATTTAAAAAGTTTCATTAACGGTAAAATTTTGGCAGAATATTCTTCTCCATAACAAGACTTTAGGACTATATCCTTATTTAAGTGCCGGCGACTATTGTCATTGTTCAACAATATAAAAAAGAGCAATACGTATTTTAAAATGCATATGCTTAGGAAATATTTAGGCAACAAAACTTATCAAATCAAATCATCGTAACCGGTTGAATACCAAAAAATATGAACATTCTAAAGCAAATTTTAAAGATTCCCTGAAGACTCTTTTTTGGAAATCAACAATTTTTGTAAAAATTTTCCCATTTTTCCTCTTAAAGATTTATTGAATATGGTCATATGTTAATACAGTGCAAGCTCGGTATTTGCGACGGCTTATTTTTTAAAATTGCAGGTTCTATAATCGCGACAGTTTACGAAAAATGGGTTCTATTTTCGCTACTTTTATCTGTTTTTTTTTTTTTTTTTTAATTTGATTACAATGTCAAAAGGGAAATTCCTCTTTTGATATATTAAACTTTTTGGATGATTTTGATCTTCAATTTTGTCAGTTTATTCGTGTCATTTGTTGTGTAAATACATGACATAAACAACTGGATTCAAGAAGAATTTCATGTGGAAAGTAATGGGGAGCAAATGGAATTATCAGATACGGAATTGGAGGATTTATACGATAGTGGTCATGAAGAAAACAAAATTAAAGTGGACGATTGTATAACATCGATAAACATATGAATACAATGGGCTTTGAAAAATGATAAGCCGACAACAGCACTATATGAGCTACGTGATTCAATTGTTATTTTAAAAAATAATTTGCAAAAAAACAACTCAAAATCTCCAATTTCTTTAAAAATGTAAATATATTAATAAAATCAATTTTAATTTTAAAAATTACATACAATTTTTCAATAAAATTTTGGATTCTGTTATCGCGAAAATTCAGTTTTCGCGACAGGTATGGGTTTTAATTAGTCGCGAATACTAATCTTGCACTGTATATCATTAGAAAGGTATGTTTACGTATTTTTAAACTTTTAATGCAATTTAAATCGCACGTGTATTAAAAAAGATATTCAGAAAAATGTATCATCAAAACTTTAGAAGCCAATAACTTGTAAACTGTGAGCGAGTGGGAAACATTTTTAACATTACTTTAATCACAAGTAATAGTACTACTGAATCATTATCAATATTTATTAAAAATCAAGTGTGCTTGCTGGTTATTTTGATTTATACCAAAATTTTTACATCATTTTCTACCAAATTTTAAACGTTTTATATTAAATGCTTTATATTATATTACATATTATAGTTTTAATAAAATTACTTTTTACGGAAAATTTTCTATAAAATTTTTTTACGGAAAATTTTCTATAAAATTTTTTTATGGAAAATTTTCTATACAATTTTTTTACAGCAAATTTTCTATAAAATTTCTTTTTACAGAAAATTTTGTATAAAATTTCTTTTTACAGAAAATTTTCTATAAATTTCTTTTTAAAGAACATTTTTATATGAAATTTCTCTTTAAATAATTTTTTTATAAATTTTCTTTTTAAAGAAAATTTCCTATAAAATAAATTTTTTAAGAAAATTTTCTATAAAATTTCTATATCTCTATTGTTATGAAAATTTCTATTTAAAGAAAATTTTTTACAACTTTTTTGTTTAATCATTTCAGTGCCAAAGTTGAACGGCTGGACCAAAAAGTCCAATATTTTCAGCTTTTTTCTTTTTTAGCTCTAGGAATGACAATCTGTTTTCAATTTTATGACATAATATATGTAAATGGGTTTCTCGGGATTCAATCCAAAAACAGAAAAATTACCTAATCTCAAAGAAAATTTTTTAAATCAATTTTTTTGAAGCTAAATATTAAAATAAGTTTTTATTCCACACATTCAATTTGGTTCCTATTTTCTCATTTTTATACTTTTTTTACATTTTTCGTAAAATTAAAACAGCCTTTTTGATACAATAAAATACATTTTAAAAAACATTTTTTAAATTCCATATTTTTTAGTGAAATTCAAGAGAAATTTAAAAAAATGATCTGAATATTATTAAGAAAACTTTAAAAAGTAATAATCTGTAAAAATTTCACTAAAATCGACTTAGCTGTTGACAAATTACCAAAAGTTACCATATGGCAACAAATTCGCGAAAGGGTTAATGATTTTTTTATAAAATTGCACTATAAATAAAATTTTCTATAAAATTTCTCTTTAAAGAAAAGTTTAAAAAAAATGAATTTCCATAGAAAATTTTCAATGTAATTTCTCTTTTCTGAAAAATTATATCCATAAAAAATATTATTTTTTAATTATTAAAAAAATTCTTATCAATTCCAAATACTCGTATAATTTAAAATTCTGTGAATTTCCCTTTGCGATAATAACACATTTTTCATAGATTTTTACGTTTTTTTTTTTTTTTTTTTTTTTTTTTTTTTTGGGAAATTTCTATGAGATTTCACTTCACTAATAGGGAAATAATAAGCATTATTTGCTAGTGTAATTATTATTATTTTTTACAATTACAACTTCATAACAATAATAATTTCATATTTACATACTTTTTTACTCCCCCTTTTTAAACTCTCTTTCCATCCTCTCTATACTTTCTCTTATTATTTTGTGGATAATTTTTATGAATGATAATAATTGTTAATAAAATTATACTGACTTACCTGCACATACTCTACTTGCTTTTTGCTTATTCATAGTAATTTCTCCTAAATACTCTCTCTTTGCCTCTCCTACAATTTGTTGTTGTTGCTTTTATACTTATAAGTAAAATAGTTATTTTGTTTTTCAACTTACCACCAAAAAATAAAACCAAAAAAAAAAAGAACTAAATGGCAAAGTATTATCTACCAACAACAAATATAGTGTGAGAAATGTAAAGAAATTCATGTAGAAAATTATGATGAGTTGACAAAATGTAAATAACCTTAAAGTAGTTGTTAAAAGACATTGGTGCTATAAGGAAGTTAAGAAGTAACAAATAAAAACATTAAAATAAAAATATAAAAAATAATAAAAGTAGTTGGCTATCAACCATCTACCTTTTACTTAAATTTATAAAAAAAATTTATACTAGTTATTCCTATGTGTTTATACAAAAGCTTTTGTTTTAATGTTGTGTTTTTTTTTTCTAATGCTCATATAAAGAACAAGTGCCGGAGGCTAAATTATGTCGAGATGTTGTAAGGAATTAAGTATAAGTGAAAAACTACAAGAAGAAACCAAAAAAAAAAAAAACAAACAAAATAATGTATGTTTTATCGAGCTCAAGATTTATGGTTAAGTAAAAAAATGGATGTTTGAAATATTAAAAAAATCATTGAACTTTTTAACATCAAACGCTTCTCAAGTAAAAATTAAAAAACAGCATAGATTTACAAAAATTTAAAAAAAAGTAATTTTTTTTTTTTTGTTTTATAAATCTTGTAAAAATATTTTCTCATAAATTTATAAATTTTGTTTTATTACTTAAAGCATAAAATATAATTTTTAATGTCTTTTTTTAAATACTTAAATTAAAAATTCCATAAGTGTTCTTTTAATAACAAGTGTTAGTTGTTGTTGTTAATGTTAAAAAAAAACTGTCAGATTAACAATTATTCTAGACAAGAAAGAAACAAAAATGCCGATAAATTAAAAATGTGTAAGAAGGAAATCATTTAAATATTTAACAAATTAATTATATAAACACAACATTATAATATAATAAAAATATATAATGATTTGAATTTATTACTTCTTTTTATCAAGTGAATTCTAAAAATTTTATTTATGTAAAAAAAACTTGTTCCTTTAAGCCCTGCCAAATTATAAGTGTAATTCGAAAATTAAGTATCAAAAGTGTCTGTCAACTGTCAAATAATCTCAGTTTAACTGAAATTTATAGTTTAAAACTAAAAAATATGTACATGTACAATTTTAATTATTAATGAATTCTTTAAATTAAATAAAAAATAATCAATACCAAAAGGTACGATTTTAATTGTTTGAGAATAATTATAAAATTCTATAAAACTTGATCAGAAATAACAACTATGTTATATTAAGTATCAGAGTGACAAATTGTTTTCAAATTTCGATGACTTAAATATTTACCTTTAAAAAAATTCGTATAAATTTGAATTTACTTCATTTTTAATTTATCTCATAAAATTGCTGTTAAAGTCGTGGCAAATTATAAAAGTATTTGTAAAATAGAGTCAAATAATCCCAATTTAATTGAAATTTAAAGTTTAAAACTAAGAAAATATTTTTTTTTTTTGTTAATTTTTAATTATTAATGTGTGATTAATTGTTTATGAATAATTAACAAATTCTATTAAATTTGATCAGATTTAATAATCCTTTTAAATTGTTCTTTAATACTTCTTGTGCTGACAAATTGTTTTAAAATCTTTATTAAATAAAGATAAATAAGAGGAAATAACTACAATTCCAAATAATTTTAAATTTAATATTTGAATTGAATTTCATTAAAATTTTAAACATTTATTTTATAAAATTGCTAACAAAGTCGTGCCAAATTGTAAAAGTAATTTCATATAAAAGTTTCCCTCTCTTAAAGTAGCTGTCAGCCGTCAAATAATTTCCTTAAGTTTAATTATTTAATTATTTGTAAGTAGTTACTAAATTATTATTATACTCGATCTGTGATATTATTTCGATAAGTATTAAAGTATTTTCAACTCTTGAGCCAAATTGTTTAAAATTTATTCACGATTTAAATTTTTTTTAGTAAAAAAAAAAAAAAAAAATGGAAAAAGTGTCAAATTTAAACACCAATATCTCTATAAGCTGTAAACGGATTTTAATATAGAAGATGAATATGTCACAATAATTTAAAAATAATATTACGCATTCATAATGCAAAAGCAATTTTAGGATGCATTTTTGAAAATTTTCTACCCTTTAAATTTTTGTATTCCTCTGATATTATATAAATTATAATGTTTACTAAAAATTGCAATATAAATTCTCCTGGGACAAAATGGTTCTCTATTTAAAAAAAAATTAAATATTTCTTCAGATTTTTTCATACAAAAATAATTTTTTTTATAATTCTTGTGTTTATGAAAATATGTTTTGTTTTTAAGAAAAACAATTTTAATTTAATTTTTTAATTGTGTAAAAATAAGATCACAATTTTGTGTCTAATTTATCTTACTATAAGGTTTTGCAAATCATTTAAATTTTGAAATTAAGATTTTAGAAAGTTAATTGGATTTAAAATTAAAAAAGTTTTGGTCCTATAAAAGATTTTTACTTCAATATTTTTGTATATAATTAAGAGTTACGTCAGCTAGTGTTTCTAATTAGAGTCCATAGTTTTTCTGATTTTTGGAATCAAAGTAAAATTATTATTATTTTTTTTTTAAATATAAATATTATATCTCTAATAAAGTCTACCATGTGATCTAAAGAGATATAAAAATCTTTCATATGCCTGGATTTAAACTTTTTCCATTACACACTTTACCATACTTTACGTTTTTATTTCTTTGACATTTAACTTCATTTTCTTGTTAAAAAGTAATAATATTACTATAATTATTCTATTTATATATTTTCATTAATAAATATTCAATAAATTATAATTACTCATCATTAAAGAGAACCCTTATGTTAAATCAACTCTAAAATTGAAAACATTGCCTTATTATAGTCATTTGGAAGATACCAAAGTTGACATTGATTTTGTTATTAATAAATATTCATAAGAACAACCGGCTGCACCTAATGACACGCTATCTTTACAATAACTTTTTGTCACTCATGATTATTGTTTGAAATTTGTAAACAATACTTGTAAATAATTGGTTATATTTCTTTGTATTTTAATGGGTTTCTTGATGAAACAGAGGTAAAAGTATTTAAATTTACCCTGAACCTGAGGATTTTTTTAAATAAATTCTAAATTTTTAGTTTTGCAAGGCACAAAATGTTAATAATATTAAAATGTAAAGGAAAATAAATAATTAAAGGTGTAATCAACTAAATATTACCTTTACTTATTATTTATTCCATTATTAAATTTATTGAAATTTATATTTTGTTTTAAGTCCATAAGTTAATATATCCTGTAGCCGGTACACTTTACTTATAATTTAATCATTTGTTTTTTATTTAATGCTAATTTATATTTCCTTTGAAATTTTATTTATATTTTAATTTCTTTTATACCATATGTTAATTTATTTCAATTTGATATTTTACACTACAATTAAAAACTTCAACAACAAAACAATTACAACCATATTGAATAAATGTAATTGATATTGTAATACCTCTATAAAGGTTTTTTTTTTTTTAAATTATAAAAACAAAAACATTTTAAACTATAATAATGTATGTCAATGTAAAGTTAAATGCGAAAAAAATTATAATTTGTATTTTTTTATTTCTATTTTCAGACCAAACAAAAGCTCCACCAAAAAATAAACCAGACATTTGCCACCAACCAAGCAACCAACCTAAAAATTGTAAAAAATATACTTATTTGTGGTTCTGAGTTTTTAAACCATCTAAAGTATTATGAAGTTATTATATATACCTATTTGTTTTTGTTATATTGAGTGTAATTGAAAACTCTTTTTAAATTTACACACGACATTGACTTCAATTAATGAGTAGAAAAAACAATATTGAACAAATATCTAACAGGAATTATAAAGAAGAAGTAGAAGCAAAAGAAGACGAAAGAAAGAGATTAACAAACCAATGGAGTTAATAAACTAAAACACCCCTTTGCTTAAAAACAAAGGGGGTTTGTCTCAACAACCCACAAAAATAAAAAATAAAGTGAATCATCAGCACCCCAATTAAAAAAAAAAGAAAAAGAAATCATTTTAAGCAAAAAAAAAAAAAAAAAGCAACCAACAACCCACTATTAAAACCACCACCAACCATATTTTTCACCTTCGAGGTTTATTGTTTTCTCGTTTTTTTTTATAATACAACAATTACGACGTTACAACAAACTGCAAAAAAAAAACAGTTGTTAATTTTTTGAAATTAAAATAATTACGGGAAATTTTTGTGAAACACTTTTTAACTACACCCAACACCAACCATTATGTTTAAATTACAAGCTCTATTTAATTTAAAAAAGCTTAGCTGTAGCATTAACAATAGCAACATTATGGCAACCACAAAAAAATTATCAGCACCAACAACAGCAGCCGCAAAAATAGTAAATGTATCATTATTATTGCTAATTTCTATGGCTTATTTAATATGCCCCATCATAGCATGGATGCCTGATGTTAGACCAGATTTACAATCTAGTAAGTATATATGCCGTTGCTGTTACTCTTACAAGTACATGTGAATTTTTAAACATCTGTTGAAATATATTTTCTAATTTCTTTTTTTTTTTAATTGAATTTCTAATTTAATTATAATACATGCATGTAAACATAACGTGACCAATTAAATATTTTTTGTTCTAACTATTTTGTCCAACTTTGTCATGAGAATTTGTGATAAATTGTTCGCGAAATGAAAATTAAGATTATAGTTATTTTAAGGATATTAATTTTAAAGAAAAAATCAGAAAGGAAGTAAAAAAAAAAAAAAATTCAATGATGTATATATATAATTTTAATTTTTTATATGAAGTCTAATCTAACAGAAGTTTAGATTAGAGCAAAATTCTAAACTAAAATATAGTCTACACTATAAACTATAGTCTAGTCTATAATTTAGAATGTAGTCTTGTCTATAGTCTAGTCTATAGTATATACTATAGTCTTCTCTATAGTTTATCCTGTAATCTTGTATATAGTCTAGACTGTAGTCTTGACTATAGTTTAGGCTGTAGTCTTGTTTATAGTCTAGGCTGTAGTCTTGTCTATAGTCTAGTCTATATTATAGACTATAGTCTTGTCTATAGCTTTTAGTGCGGTCTATATTCTAGTTCATTTTTATTTTTTTAGTCGGTCACATTCTGTTATTTATTTTTTACCAAAATTTACTGTTTGAGAAACAATTCCCATTTTTTTATTTACATATACTAAATATCATTAAATTAATTTCCCTTTTATTTATGTACAGAACAAGATAAAATTTTAGCCAAATTCTTTGGCAATACCACAGACTATTTCAAAGTATTGGATCATGATGATACAACAATTTTAGTTGGCGCTAGGTACGTGTTGATATTTTTATTTTCTTACTTTATTAATATTTATTTAATATATTTTATTACAATTTAGAAATTTAAGTATATTGGAACTTATAATATTTATTTTTTTAATTTAATATTATGATTTTTTATTACCTAACCAATATTTGATAGCGTTTTCTGTCATTTTTATTTAGTAAATAATTCAAGGAATCTCAATTTTCGTAGAGTTTGTCTGTTATTAAAACAGACATCAGACTTTAAATTATGAAATTTTAAAAGAATATTTGGGGAATTTTTGCTTGCAAAGCAAATTTATTTGAATTAGTAATTAAAAACATTGTATAACATTTTATTCTTAATAATAATTGCTTTTAAAAAAAGAAAAATAACTTAAAATAATAATAAAATTTTTGTAAAAACGATCAATAGAATTTATTTGTATACTTTAAAAGTTTGTAAAACATTTAAATTTATAATTTATTTTCTCTTATAACTTTATCTTATTTAAAATTTTAAATTTCTCTATTACGCCATTAATTAATTGTTTTAATAAGTTTCTTGCATCATGCTTTTATCTTTAATATCAGTATTTAATTAAGATTACTTCCCTTTTTCTTAAACGTCTTTATAAATTTTCTTTTATATTAAATTACAACTTTTTTAATTGTAGATATTTAGTTAAATCTTAATCTTATCTCTTTTTTTCTTTATATCACAGAAATGTTATCTATAATATTAGTCTAAATGGTTTACATGAAAATAGCCGCATTGAATGGTACTCATCTGATGCTGATCGTGAGTTGTGTGCCCTAAAGGGTAAACGTGAAACAGATTGTCATAATTATATCAGAGTATTTGCTCGCCTTGATGATGGCCAAATACTATTGTGTGGCACTAATTCATATAAGCCCAGATGTCGTCATTATGCTCCAATTGTGGATGAAAATCAAACAAGCTTAGTTGCACCCAATTATGAGATTGTACGTGATGTTGAAGCTCAAGGTTTGTGTCCCTATAGTCCTATACACAATAGTACTTATGCCTATGCTGATGGTCAGTTATATAGTGCTACAGTGGCTGATTTTTCGGGCGGTGATCCTTTGATTTATAGGGAAAATTTACGTACTGAACAATATGATTTGAAACAATTAAATCAACCCGACTTTGTAGGTGCTCTAGAACGTAATGGTTTTGTTATGTTCTTTTTCCGTGAAATAGCCATGGAGTTTATGAATTTCGGCAAGGTAAAAAAGAAAATAATACTTAAAATAATTAATTGTGAAAATATTAATTTTGTTTTTGAAATTTTTAATATAGACTGTTTATTCACGTGTGGGCAGAGTTTGTAAAAATGATAGAGGTGGCCCTTATACTTTAAGCAAAAGTTGGACCTCATTTCTAAAGGCTAGATTAAATTGTTCGGTGCCCGGAGATTATCCATTTTATTTTGATGAAATACGTAAGTTTTAATCTCTTGATAACAAAAATTAAAAAATAAAAAAACATGTTTGATACCTTTTTAATACAATTTCCTGAATTGTTTCCTTTTTACAGAGGCCATTTCACCCGTTGTCGAAAGCGGTAAAAACCCCTTAGTTTATGCTGTCTTTACCACTTCTGTTAATGCTATACCCGGATCCGCCGTATGTGCTTTCAATGTTGATGATATTATGGAAGCTTTCCAAGGTCGTTTCAAATCCCAAAAAGATAGTCAATCTCAATGGTTGCCCATACAAGAAGAACAAGTACCCGAACCCAGACCTGGCCAGTGTGTAGAAGACTCCCGTACTCTATCCTCCATTGCTGTAAACTTTGTTAAAAATCATCCTTTAATGGAAATGTCAGTACCGTCTGTGTACTCACGTCCCTTGCTGACTAAAGTAAATTTACATCATCGTCTTACTACCATAGCCGTAGATCCTCAAGTACATGCTTTAAATGGTGAATTTCATGATGTCATTTATACCGGTACTGATGATGGCAAAATTACCAAATTCTTTAATATACCCACTGCCTCAAATGGTGGTACTTCAGCCAGTATTGATAATTTAAAAACTGTATTAATCTCAGAACTACAAGTATTACCGGTGGGTACACCAGTACGTGAATTGGTAGTGTCCTCTAAAACCAATACTCTATTGGTAGTAAGTGATGGCAGTCTAGTGACAGTGCCACTACATCATTGTGCTCATATTGTGGATTGTGTCAGTTGTTTGGGTCTACAAGATCCTAATTGTGCTTGGGATCAACAGACCCATGAATGTAAAACTCTTTCCACAGCTAATCATAAATTTGGCACTAAAACATTCTTGCAATCGCTGAATACCAGCAAAAAATCCGCCAAGAATTTATGTCCAAAAAATAATCGTGGCACCGTTATAGGTGAGGGTCCTGTTATAAATTTGGGTGCAGTCACCGATAATAATTTGGATTCGCAAGTTAATACACAAGTGCATACAGAGGAAGATTTAGCTAAAAAACATGTTTATGCTAATGTAGGTTCTATTGGAGGCATTTCAAATCCTATTGTGCCTGATATTAGTGCACCTGAATTAGATATGCCAACTGCTATGGGTGGTGATTTTCTATTGAATACATTTAATGATGAAAATAAGATCACATTGCATTCAGTAGATCCTCATGATTTAATGAATTCAGTAAATGGTGAGTAGATTTCTTTTTTTTTTTTTATTAAATGTTAAGAAATTTTTATTAATTTTTTAATTTTCATATTTTTAGATCCTTTACAAGCTACAGCTTTGGGTGAAGAACAAAAAATTCAATTGGCTGGGAAAAGTTTTTATTGGGGCTTCGGTGCTTTGGCCTTGGCTTTAGTGTTCATAATTGGTATGGTTGTGGGTCTTAATGTCTCCAAGCGTAATTGCAAGCCTCCCTCTTTGCACAGTTCACATCGAAATCAATTTAATTCGAATCCGTAAGTATTTAAATATTATAGTTTGTGATTTCCTGATCCTGGATAACGTTTTTCTACAGAAAACAATTTCGGATTCTTAGTATTGGAGAATCTTTTAAATTAGAAAACAACTTGTGAATGTTTGCTATAGAAAACAATCTGTAAGAATGTTTTCCTATAGAAAACAATCTTTACGAATAATTTTATATAGAAAACAACATCTGATAAAGTTTTCATGTATGGAACAACATCTGAGAATGTTTTCATATAGAAAAAATATCTTGTAATGTTTTCCGATAAAAATAATCTCTGAGAATGTTTTCTATAGAAAAAATCTTTGAAAAGGCTTTCCTATAAAAAAAAACAATCTCAAAGAATGTTTTCCTATAGAAAAAAATATTTAAAAATATTTCCTATAGAAATCTCGAGAACTATTTTCTTTTATAAAATATTAAGCAATCTCTAAGAGAACAAATCGTTCATATTTATTAATTGCTTCCCCCTTTTTTATCTTATATTTTAGAACCTTTGGCCTTAAACATGGCAAAGACATAAATCTTCTCATGAATACCAATCACTATTGTCATCCCGGCAAGCCCAGCTTGGATTTAGAAAAAGATCGTAGTCATGAATGCAAAAACTCTACAGAGAATCTTGAAAAAGAATTACCTTGTAAAACGTCGACATTAACAAAAGTTAAACGCACATATATATGATTAAAATCATGCATGCTGGCATCTTAAAAAAATATACTCTGGATTTTAACAAACAACAAAAAATCAGAAAGGGTAAATCATATACACACACACATACACATTTTTTAGTAAAATTTTTTATATAAACAAAAGTTTTTTTGTTTTGTTTAGTTTAAAGATTTTTCTTAATATTAAAAACGACGAATTTCTCTTCTTTATTTTTAAATAATTCGTTATTGAAATTTATGCAACAACAAAAAAGGATATATATTTGAATAGAGTTTTTTTTCTTTGGGCGACAGACGAAACGGACTTAAATGCTATTGTATAGTTTTAAAAGATAAAGAAAAGGATGATGATTGCTATAAAATTAAGCAATTTAAATTTGTAAACTACTTATGTTTTTTTTTTTAATTTTTGGACAAAGTTTTAAACAGTGATTTCTGTTTTTTAATTAAATTTTTTATATTAAAAAACTTTACTTGAATTAAATATCCTTTCTTTAAGGCATTAACTTTCAAACACAAAATATTAGATTTTTTTAATATTTGTTGATATTTTTAATTTTGTAATAAGTCCTTATTTTTATTATTTGTTTAAAAGGGAATTTCGTTAGGCTCTTTAGTTATCAAACACGTAATTAAACAAGAAAATAAAACCCAGATAGCAAGAAACGTTTGAAACGTTTAGAAATAAGGAAAACTTTTTATATAGTAAGTCTATAGTTTTTATATATACAACAGTGAATTATTTTTTTATATATAAATATTAGTAATTAATAATGATAACGTTATTTTATATATAAAAAACGATAAGAAAATGGAAAAAGTATCTATATTTAAGCTTAAGTACAAATTAAGTATGTTTTACAATTTTTTATATGATGTACAATAATATATAGTCTTACAGTAGAAAAAAGAAAATCTCTTAAAAATTAACATCAACCATTTAAATGATTATACATATAAACATATCGTTTTTGAACCTTTGAATTTGACATAATTTCAAAATTTATATATTTATGCGATCGATTACTTTTTATAGATGATTTTTTAAAGTATATAGAACAAATACATAATAAAAATAAAAACATTTAAAAACATACACTTAAAAGTTGAACTAGAATGAAAAAGGGGAATTTTTTAATACTCGCCATTAGAAGCAATTTGTAACATTTTTCATTATATTTAAATTTTTTTAATGAATTTAAACAAAATTCAATTCTCTGTTTTTATTTTTATTTTATTTAATTTCAAAATACATATCTATAATTTTTAAAAAATTTATTAAAATTCCTTTTAAATTTTTAAGGCAACAATACAATAATTTTCCGTTACTTCATCTTGGTTTAACTTTTATTTAAATTAAAAAAACAACAATTCTTACAAATACAAGTATTTTTTACAAAAAATAACTATTAGACTGATCAACTATTATTTAATGCTTTTTTGTAGCAAACATTTAGCACACATTTAAAATAGATATTTTATTTGTTTAAGGATGCCGCAAATGTTATTTTAAGTAACAAATTAACCTAATAAGTAAATGGCTAAATGATCTTGTCAATAACTAATTGTAATTAAAACTAACTAAAATTGCCCATCCTTATTGAAAAAAAGAACTTATTTGTATAATGTGTGTTTAGAAATTAACACTAACCAAAATTTCTAGATTAAAAAAAATTGTGGAAGGTTGAAAAATAGAGCATTGGAAATAATTTGAAAGATTTTAGAAAGTTAGGTTTAAAAGACTAAATTCGTGTTCAAAAACAGAATGCTAATAGTAAAAAAATACAAGTTTAAAAAGAAAACGAATCACTTTAAAATCATCTTTTTTACTTGGCTATATCTTTTCAAAGTATTTGAGAAAATTTAAAGCCAATTTAAAAGTAAAATTTTATATAAAAATTAACAGCAAAAAAATTAAAAACTATTAAGCCCTAGGCAGAAATTGTTTATAAAAATTAGACGAAAAAATGTATCTTTAATATTTTAAATTGTTGAAAAATATAAACTAGAGGCTTAAAAAAAAATAATATACAAAAAATCGTAAAGTTTGTTTGGAACACATTAAAAATACTTCGAAAGTTTAAAACCAGTTTAAAGTAAAGATTTTATAGAAATTTAAAATCCTGTTACAAATTTTAAGATTACTTAATCCCTGTCCTGAAATTGTCAATAACACAAACATGAAATATAAAACAATAGAGTAAAATTCAGAACACCTTCTATACGAAATGGGCAAAGTGCTTCGAATGCATCTTCAAAGTAATGGCTATATAAAAAATTAATTTTTGCTGCATTTTTAGAGTTTAAAAACAAAATTTTGGTCCTCAAAATATAATGGGATTTTTTTATTCTTTAATATAAATATTTTTAGCATTTTACTTTTAAATTTTAAAATTCAAGAGAATATTTTAACCTTCTGAATTTGAATTTTCAAGTTAAAAAAATTTGTATTTTTTTACAGTTTATTTGTTCTAAAACAGATGCTAAGTTTTGAAAATCTAACATAATTTTAATATTCTGGCTTTGAGTTTTCAAAACAGAATCAACATTTAAAAAAATTGCTTTAAAAGCGTCGTCAGAATATTAGCCAGACAAAAAGTTTTCATCAAAAAGTTATTAATGTTTTTATAACAATAATTCTGCCTTTGAAATTTTATACACGATTAAAAATTGTAAAATTAAAACTGTCCAAAAAAATCTCGTTTTTGTCTCCAATTTTCAGAAATATTAAAAAAGGTCAAATAGTTTTCTGCACCAACTTCCACAAATTCTGACTCTAACATTTTTTATTGTTTACTAAACAAAAATTCGACAAATACAAAAACTAACAAACAAGTATAGAAAATCTAGTTTCTTCAAAAATCTTAGAATTTATTAAAACAAAAAGGAATTGATTTTTTTGTTCAAATAAACCAATAGGAAATACAAATATACATATTTTTTTTTAACAACAAATAAAACAGGGAAAATTTAAGCACAAACATATATAAAAAAACAACAGAAAGAAAGACAAACGGAAATTAAAAGAAATTTGAAACAAAAACATTAAAAGAGGCCTTTAAGTAAACAAAAATTAAAAATTTGGCTTAAAATTAAAACAACAAAAAATTAATTTTAAAAATTATAACAAAAAATTTTTACAAAAAGACTGTTTTAAAAGAAATTAAAAGCAATTTGGATATATATATATATATAAATATATAGTTTAAATATGAATTGATACAAAAAAAAAAAAAAAAAAAAAATAAATAAATTAAAACCCCTGTACAGGTTCAAAATAAAAATATGGCCTTATTGTCAATTAATAAAAATCTATATATAAATATTAAAAATAATATTTTTTTATTTTCCACAAAAAAAGATATTTTTTTAATAACAACCAGAACAATTTATAAGCAAATAATGTATAAAAGTAAAGCTCAAATTTGTTTGTATAATTAAAATAACATAATATTAACAAAAAAGCATGTCCGTCCCACTAATTCTTAACAAATAAAAATAAAAAAAAAATTAATTATATATTTAGTTGTATTTTCGTTATAAGTAATTTTAATTTAAATTAGTTTATTTTTAATTTAATCTATAGACTTTTTTATAATTACCTTGTATAGTAATGTATTAAAATATATAATTGTAAATAATTGTAAGCCAGTTTTTATTAAAAAAATAGTTTAATTTCTCTTCTATAAATATTTGTTTATTTCATGTTTTTGTAACTTCTTTGTATAACTCATATTTTTCTTAATTTTCCTAACAAAATTAATTATTATTAAAAAAAAAAACAAAAACCTTGTTGTGATAGCTTGTATTTGTAAATCTTTATCTGGTGTTTTTTCTCTTAAGTTTTCTACCTAAAGCAGTTGGATTTTTGATTAAAAAATTTAGCAGCTAAGTTTTATTGTCTTCCTTGGAAAAAAGAAAAAGCTTAGCTCTAAATAAAAAAAATTATAAAAGCAAAATATTTTAAATTCTTTGAATATGCAACTGCTTGTCCAGGCTAATTTTTTATGTTAAAATATTAATTAATTTTTTTGTTTTAATGTGTTTTATTTTTAAAAATCTGAAATACATAAAGTCGTATTTTTAAATAAATAAATAATAATAATAATATCTGTGTTGTTTTATTTTTTAAATAAGAATATAATTGTAAAATAAGATTAAATGAAAATATGCTTTACTATACTTCGTGGGGGTAATGAATGTAATGAAAATTATGGAGAACTTAAAGAAGTTAAAAGGGCTTTCACACGATTTTTTGCAAAGATAATTTTTTGTATTATGGCATAAAACTATTTCTAAATATATCTCCATAAAATTATACAGTTCAAAATTAAAAATTACAAACTTATTTAAATTATTTCGAAATCCCCCTACTGTTATATTTGGTAATAGAATCAAAAATACTTATTCATCCTTATCGCCAAAAAAATATACCCTCGAATGTGTTCCTTTTTTCTCCAAATTGTAATCGTATATCCTCCAATTATGGAAGGAACATACGCCCCTAACTATAAGAATTTTTAAATTTTGAACGAAATCAAATATACAAATATTTGATTGCAAGAAAAAAAATTCCGGGGAACAAAATATAGAGAAAATAAAAATGTCAGTTATATTTTAATTAGAATTCAAGTTTTTGTTTTTACACCGTTTTATCCAAGACATAAACCTTTATATAAATTCTTCATCGCTGATGTTATTACTTTCACATGAATGTAAAATGTTTTGAAACTTATAGATCTCTAATAACATAATTAACATAAAAAATAAAATAACAAATAAATTAAGTTATACATAATAAAATAAATGTGCCTTCTAATAATTATTTACATCTTTTTATATATATAAAATTCTCGTGTCACGGTGTTTGTAATTGAACTCCTCCGAAACGGCTTGATCGATTTTTATGAAATTTTGTATGTGTATTCGTTAGGTATGAGAATAGGTCGTAAAGTATATTTCATATCGCTAGAGGGAGTAAAATAGGCCACAAGGGATAAAAGCTCTCCCTCCCTATATCTTCTTAACTAATAAACCGATTTTCTCGAAATTTGGCAAGCAAATAGTGTAATATCTGGAAGTAACTATAGCCTATAATTTTTATTATTTAGGGCGTAAAATAGGGCAAAAGCTCCCGCTCCCTATATCTTCTTAACTAATCAACTAATTTTCTTAAAATTTGGCTGGCAAATAGTGTAACAACTGGAAGGAACTGTAGCCTATAATTTTTGTTATTCATGACGGAAAATAGAGCAAGTAGGGTAAAAGCTCCCTCGCCCTATATCTTCTGAACTAATCAACCGGTTTTCTTAAAATTTAGAATACAGACACTGTAACATGTGAAAGGAATTTAAAGATATACATTTTTTGGAAATTACAATATTTAGGGCATAAAATAGAGCAAAACGGAGAAAAGCTCCCCCTACTCATGTCTTCTTAATTAATTATCTGATGATAGTTTCAAGTCTTGAAGGAACTAAAGGCTATAAATTTTAACATTTAGGGCGTAAAATAAAGCAAAAAGGATATTTTTTTATTTTCCACATCCCCACACACTTAAAAACATTCATTATTTTTTAATCTCTAGAAATGAGTTATATTATCACTAGAAATATGTTAAATGGCAAAACAACGTTTGCCAGTTTAGCTAGTAAATTATGAAATAATATAAGCATTTACTTATTAATAAAAAAAAAGAATTTTTTATCGTAAATACCCTGCCACTTTTTGAATGGCACCCCTGCTTTTCTCACCCAGCTGTTTGTTATCAATCTCTAGTGAATGCGTACAAGCAACAAGCATTTTTTATTTTTTAGTTCAAAATTTAAATTATATACTTTTGGCAAAAAAGAAAAAAAAAACTAATAAAATTACAAATTTGTTATGAAACTATTAACAGAAAGTGTGTAGTATTAATTTGCATTAATATAACGAATAAAAGTTTAATGAAAATTTCTATTTAAAGAAGCTAATACTGGCAAACTTTTATTAAAATGTGAAGACGAGGAAGAAGGTGAACCTCATCCCCATTGCGCTCATGGACCCACTCTATTGTTTTATTATGAGGACCAGGGTCCGAAAGAAGGTTATTATGCCTGTTCGGCATATAGAGATAGGAAATTGTGTTCTTTTCATTTGCCGGCCAAGGAATTGACAACGAAACATTTGAGCCGGGTATACGATTTAAGCACTTTGCAGTTCAGGAATCTAAGGGAAAAGGTAAGTTAAAATTATAAAGTGATTGAAAGAAAATTAAAGCTAATATGCAGAAAAATAAAAATCGAACAATATGTTAGCAAGAAATAAGGATAATAAAAGAATATTTTCAAGATTTTTGATGCATAGTTTTTAAAGCTCTTAATTACAATTCATTTCCTTTTGTTAGTTTTTAGATTATACCTTTGAATCGCAAAATCATTATTGTCTTACCTGCAATGAACCTCTCAAGGAAAGTGATATGCAGCCACATCTAAAACATGAAGTTAAACGAAATCTTGCCGCTAGATTACTTAAGAATCCCACCACATTTCTGAGACCTTTGGACAATGACAAGGCTCAAGCTCAATATTTTTTTGACGACAAAGCTTTGCATTTTTTTGAAAATTGCTTTAACGATTTGAAAATAAGGTATGTTTAAATTTAGAAATCTTAAATTTTATTTAAATTAATATTTACTACTTGTAGTAAAGTGATTTGCATAGGAGCTCCACGTTTACATGCCCATTTAACAAACATGTGTTCAGCCAATATAAAAAGCTTCTTATTGGATTTTGATTATCGCCTTTATTACTTTTATACTGATCAGGAATATGCATGGTATAATATGTGCAACAATCATTTCTTTGACGAATTGCAAAAGCAGGAATTTTTTAGATTTTTAAAATGTAAAAGGTAAAAATTTTAATTTTTACGAAATATCTGATAAATTTTATTTCAATATTTTTATAATTTTTAGCAATGAAAGGGTGCTAATATTTACTGATCCTCCTTTTGGCTGCCGTACAGAACCTGTTGCAAACACATTAATAAAAATCACCAAGCTGTTCAATCGTATCAATCAATTACCATATCAACCTTTACCCATTTTCTGGATATTCCCTTACTTTTCAGCTCACTATATACAACAACAAATGCCAGCCTTAGAAATGTCTGATTATAAAATCAATTATACAAATCACACTTCTTACACCGATATGGGCAACAAATCTCGTAAATTAGGCTCTCCTGTACGTATTTTTACCAATGTCCCCTTGCAGCTTTTAAAATTACCTATACAGGAACAATATAAATATTGTGCGAAATGTGAAAAATATACTGCATTGGAAAATCGCCATTGCTCCAAATGTAACTCTTGCCCATCCAAAAATGGGGCCACCTATAAACACTGTGATCTATGTGGTGTTTGCGTTAAACCTTATTATATGCACTGTAATAATTGTCGTCGTTGTACTCAACTAGAAGGCCACAATTGCATGGAGTATCAAAGTAAACAAAAATGTTGGATTTGCCGCGAAATAGGTCATACGGAGCCGAAATGCTTGTTTTGGCAAAAGAAAATGAAATGTAGTAATATATTTCCTCGTTATAGTTTAAGCAAAAATGAAAATGAAATAGTATGTCTTTTATGCAAGTTCAAAGGTCACAACGAATTGTTGTGCGATAAGAGAGATAAATATTTGAAAGAATTTACGTTTATGAGTGAAACACAATTAATGGATAAATTTTAAATAATGATTATTATTTGGGAGTAGTTTTAAGTTTGATAATAAAATGTTTATTATATTTTTTTACAAAAAGTGAAGTCTACAAAAATTTAAAGAACTTTAGGTATGCGTTAAAAATAATATACAAGAAATTAAAAATTCTTTTCAGCAAATAAAGGCAATAAAATTCGTTTTCAATAAATTTCAATAAGTCTTCCAAGGAGTCATTGCGTAACTTAATTTAAAACATTATTAAACGATCCTTTTATAATGTGAATTTTTGATCCTTACTGCTTAACGACACGTAACAGAATATGTATGATTTTTCTATCAGAGAGTGTGAAATTCGCTCCTTGAGAGAATTATCTCAATTGTAGATTTAAATATTAGTATTATAAGAAGTATTATGAGACTGTGATGAGATTTCTCTACACAACTATCTTGTAAAATGAATTGTCAAAAAATACACCTATACGAAAGTTTGTGTGTGTATGTGTATTTTGGAAATTACTAAAAAACAATGATTTTTATAAAATTATTTCTTTAATATTTGTTTTACATTTTAAAAAACATTTTTTATAGAAATTGTGCTAAAAAAGTGCGAATTTCTTAAATAAAAAGGACATGTCTGTGACTCATTGAAAATAATGATGTCTTATAGGATTTTTTAGAATACGTGTACCCCTTATTTAAGATTTAACATAATATAAATAAATGGTTACTCTCTTCTGCCGTCGTTATATCACATATTATATTAATGTCAATCTCAGTTATAGACCTGGGTTTATTATAATAAAAATTCAAGTCATTGTTTCTACATTTAAACATCAAATATTCTTTATTATTTTTTAATATTTCAATAGGTCTTGATTTTAGTGGAATATAAGACCTACTAAATTTTAACTACAATAAAATTTAAAATTGATGCTTCTCTCTGTAACTTTGTTTTTGTACATAAGTAATGAAATTGTTAAATAGCTCCAAATATAAATTGTATTTGGCAGTTGCAAACAAACTTTGATAACTTAAATAGAAGTGCCTCTTTTATGCGATATAAAACTACGACTACCATTACCTCCAGACGAACCAGTATTGCGAGATGAAGAGGGCATTTGGTCTACCTGATTAAAATCCCAGGAGGCATGATCACTATCAAGTATAGGTCAGCTTTTGCTCTGTTCCGATTTGTTAGTGTATTCGCCACCAGTGTTGTAGTCAGCCTCAATTTCACGTAATTCGATTTTTTGTTCCTGCATAGCTCTCTAAAATAGTATATTTAAAAAATTTTCATTATTAGAAAGTCATAAGAATATATACTATGTATTATGTACTACTCACCTTTACACAATCCTGATACACCTTAAATATGGGAGCACACATGCTATCATCATTGTCACCTTTCAAAAATCTTTCAGAGAACCATAAATTAAAACATTCATCATATTTACGTTTCAACTCATTGCACTCATCACCTAAACTATTCATTTTTTACTTTGCTTATAGTTTTAACACTTTTGATTAAGAATTTCTGTGAAAAAATACGAGTTTTTCTCCAATAAAAAATATTTTTCCAATTTCCTTTTCATCTCCAATATAATGATAACAAAGCAGCTGTCATGTGTAAGAAAATAGAGATATCTTATGGTGAAAAATAAACTTGGCATTCTTTTATTTCAATTGTCAAAGTAAAATTTTGAGGTTAATTTTTTTAATTTTCCTTTCAGTTTTACTCAATTGACATAACTCGGCACGCGAGATTGCATTTAATTCTCATACTGTAAAGTTTAGGGATTTTTTTAAGAAAATATAAATAAAAACATGAACAATTTAACCAAAGCTACTTTACGTTTCGTGGCCAACACCTCTTTGAAAAATGTATTCGGTGTCAAACGCGATTTTACCCGCACTTTATGGCACATGTCCAAAAATCCAGAATATTCCGGTAAGGCCAGTGTATTGCAGGTTCAACATCCTACTTTTAACTGCAGTTGCGGTTGTGGCATGAAGCATGTCCATACCAAAGGTAAGTGGAAATGGTTAATGGAAAATTTTTCAAAGAAAACATAAAACTTACATAACCTCAAAAGTTTAGTGATGAAATAAAATTATTTTTTTGTAACCGGCTGATTTCACTAATGAATTTCATTTGTTTTTTTTCTGATTAGGTGAACGTGAATTGGTGGAGTTCTTAACTGAAGAAATCTTGGCTGAACGTAAGGCACAAAAAATCAAGAGTGTACCCACAAATTTGGAAGACTTTTCTGTTAAATTAAACGGCGCCGAAGTTGAATTGAGCAAGCAGTCAGAAAAGGAAAAGTAAGTATGACTAGGAGTCAATGTAAATTATTAAGTTTAAGGCTGACAGATTCAATGATGAGCACTAAAATAAGATTTTTTTTTTTAAAGTGTAGTTTTTATGCGTAGCACATTCCATGATGTCTTTCGTCTTTAATAATAAGAAAAAGAAGTTCAAAAAGGGTTAAACATAAAATGAAAATCAATTAAAATCCATTATTACGAAGCTTGTTTCCATTTTTTAAAATATATTTGTTATCAGTTACTTGAGGGTGGAATATAAATTTTAGTTTAATATTAAATACTCTGCTCATAAATTTACAGTGGCAACAGACTCAAATGATTTAATTTTGTAATATTTTTTTTTTTTTTTACCACCATTTGATTAAAATAGTTTGTTTAATAATTTTTAATATGTATTTAAATTAAATTTTCCAGAATTGTTATCAATTTCAATGTAAACCATACTGTAAATGCTGAAGAGGAGCCAGAAATTAATCCCAATGCCGACAAACCTGATTTGGGAGAGATGCGCAGCAAACCACAATTTGAAGTTGATATTATTAAAGGAACCACTACACTATCATTCACCTGTTCTTTCTTGGAAGGTACTCCACAAGAAGGAGAATACAGTAAGTTTTTCTAAACTCTAATATAATATAAAAAAATTAAAATCATTTACTTTTCTTTTAGATGATATTTTTGGCATTGATGAAATGACCATTTACCAAGGTGAATGGAACGATAAAGTCTATGCTGTAGCTGGTGATGTTTTGGATGGTGTAAGTTTACTTTTTATTCGTTTAAATAAGGCATACATTTTTAATGTTTCTTTTATTTCCATTTCAGTATCTTTACGATTTGTTGATGAACTTGTTGGAAGAGAAGGGTATTAGCAATGAATTTGTTGAAAAGATGTCCGATTTAGCCACTGCCTATGAACATTCTTCTTACATTGCCTTGTTGGAAAGTCTCTCAAAATTCACCACCGGAAAGTAATTACTTTCCTTTATTTATCTTAACTTCTGTTATAACTAAATAGTTTTTAAGTTATAAACTAACTTTATTATTTCTTTTTTTTATTTGTATTTTTTTTTTAACTAGTTATGAACAAAAAATAGCAACAGAATCAAAAGCCTGATTTAAAAATTTGAAGATTCGAAGCGCAATTTAAAGGCATTCAAGATAAAAGAAGAATTCAGGATTCAAAACCTATTTTAAAAAAATTTAACGTCAATCAAGTATTGAAGTTTGTGACAAACTAACAATTTTTAAACCCCCCAAAAAGGAGTTTCTTGCAGGTTTTTGTTATATATTAAAGAAATTTCTTTTTATTCGGACCTAAAAATAGTTTTAGTTTGTTATTTTTAGAAACTTATAAAATTTTAATTTATAGCTTTCGACCTGCCTATTATTTTTTGTTTTTTAACTATGTTTTTTCAAAGTTAATTTGTTGAAAGAATATTTTTACTTAGTTTAGCTCTTTACAAATTAACTTTATTTCCTTTAAAAATAAACTATTTAAGAATATTTTAAGAATATCATATCTGGGAGATGTTCTTTTTTTCAAGAAAAAAGTGGAATGACTTGGAAATCATCTAAGGTGTATAAAACGAAAGTAAAATGTGTAACGGAATGCAAATGTTGTAATAAAAAATTTTGGCAGTTTATTTCAACCCAATTTTCAAACGAATTTCAAAAATTCAAACATTCGGCAATATTGCTTAAATTTAAAATTTTTTTAAACTTGAAATAAAAATTAAAAAAGAACTTGAAAATTGTGAAATAAATTTTAATAGAATTTGTACTTGCTTTTTATTGAATTAAACTGTAATACAAGTTTAATTTCAATGTTTGACACTGAATTTAAGGCTGAAAATAAATTTACCCAATTCAAAAGTATACTATTTGTGTTGTTACTTGAAATAACTCTTTATTTAACATTATTTGAAAATGTATAGCGAAATTTAAAATAACATAACATTGTGTAACATGTTGAAAATTATTTTATTGGACATTTTTTTGATTTTTTACAAAATATTGAATTTTTCATTCAAAACTTAAATTTTTTACAAAATTGTTCACCAAAATTCCAAATTTTTTTTTATAAAAATGCATTTTCTCAATAAAAAATTTTACGATTAAAAAAAAAAAATATATATTTTTACAAAAATATTTTGTTAAAAACCTATTTTGGAAAACTACAAGAAAAATATATATCTAGAATTCAATATTCAACGATACATATGAAATGACCTTTGTCTTCCGGTTTGGTTCATATTTGGCATTCACACACCTTATACCACCAAATAAACATTAACTGTTTTAATTTTTTCAAATGACAAAATTTGCTTTTTATTCACGATTCTAATTCTATAAAAATCAAAGTATTTCACAAAGTCGTATTTTTAATTATTTATATCTTTCGATTTCATTAATTTTTTTTTTAAATATCATAATAATTTTATAAAAAATACCAACACATTTTCCATACAAAAACTCATTTAATTAAATAAGTTTGTTTTTATGACTTAAAATCAAGCACTCTAAAACTTTTTGATTTCATTATTCAATTATAATAAATATATTTACTGTTTAAAATATTTTTTCATTTGTTCAAAAAAATATGTGAGGGACTTTTATTTTCTAAAATAAGTTTGCTGTAAATATATTGCCGTAGTTTTTCCTGGTTTTAACAGTTGTTTTTGTAGAAATAACTAGTACTCAAAGAATGAAGGAAGAAGGAATATTATTATGAACTTTTAAATCCAATTCGATTTCTAGAATATGCCCGATATGTTTTTTCAAAAAAAAAAAAAAAAAAAAAAAAATAATATGTATTGAACATAGAATAATATTCATAAGTATTCTTCTCAATACAAAAAATATTTCTATTAAAAAAAAAATCAAAGAAATAAAATTATCCAGCCACAAGACGTTTTTTATAGAGAGAAAAATCATATAATTTTTTCAATTATTTAAGTTAAAAAGAATAACGTAGCTATTGTTTCAGAAGTTTTTTTCAGCAAATAATGTTCCTGGTGGTTTCTCCGACAGTTAAAAAAAAATCTGTACAGGAGAATCTAATGACTAGAGTCGAGTAAATAACGAGACCAATAGTCATCGAAATAAACTTATTTAAACGTATTAAATAATTGTAGTATTAAAAAAAATATTACTTATTTTTCTTTTTCCAAACAAGTTTAAAATTATTCAAACAAATTTATGTTGAATAAAAATATTCAATAATTTTCTATGAATAAAAAAATATAATAATTAAATAAATAAATAAATATTTCAAATCAGATTTTATTTCATTTTTAAAATAGGAAATAAAATAAAGAATAATTGTATTCAAGCTAAAGAAATAAGATTTATTTTCAAATTCGTTGAAGACTTTGAAATTTGATTTAAATCTTATAAATGTATATTCCAATACTTGTGTTGAAATATTTTTTAATCTGACTTGTTAACAAATGGAATAACATTTAAATAATTTTATTCTAAATTAATTTCAAGTAACTGAAAATTGTATTATAAAGAGTACAAAATGATCTGAACCTATTTTATTTCTAAAAATATAAATCGAATATATATATTTTTTTTTATTTTGAATTAAAATATTCACAATGAACAGCTATGAAATCTGTAATAAAACTAAAGTATTTAAAATTTTAACATGACAAAAATAAATTTGATCTAAAATTTCATGTAATACAACTAGTAAGTAAATTCGATAAACCATAGATAAACAAATACATACATAGATATCTGAGAGAAATTTTTGTTGTTTAGTAATTTTTTCATCTGATGAAAAAAGTTTAAATTAATTTTCAACTTTTGTAGTAAATATAACAAACGATTTTTTATTTTTTTTTTATTTCTATCAAAATGAAAAAATGAAACTATTAATAAAAATAAAATATGATGAATTTTTATTATTTTTCGATTGAAATAAAAATATAAAGTTGTTTTTTTTTTAGCATTAAACTCCGGTCTCTGCTTAGTAGGTTATTTTTTTAGTTTATTTCTATAAAATGGAGAAAATGTGTGCCGAAATGAAAATATATATGAATAATTAAAAAAACTGTAAAATTTTTTAAACACATCTGAAAAATGTAGCTGTACTATAATGCACATTTTTTAAATAGTATTATTTTTAAATTATTGGATTTAAAGACGACACACTTTTTCTCGTTCGCTTTAGTATATACTTTGGTATTTTGTTGTTTTTATAATTAGTATTTTAGTGATATTTTTGTACTATTTTCATTTTTTAAATAAAGTGCCCCTTTTCAAAAATGGTTAATTTTTTTAAAAATGATTTTTTTTTAAATCAATACTTTTTTAAAATCGACAAAAAAAAAAAAAATCAAAAACTTTTTTCATAATGGTATATATTTTTTTGAAAATTTATTATTATTATTGTTATTATTATTAGTATTATTATTATTATTATTATTATTATTATTATTTTAAATTAGTAATTTTTATTTTTTTAAAATGAGAATTTTTGTGAAATTGGTACTTTTTATACAAATTGGTTAAAATGTATACTTTTCTAAAACCTTCATGCCCAATCTTGGTATACATTTTATTCATATTTTTGAGTTAAAAATTAGTCGATTGGAATTAGTTTAGAAAATTTTTATTTTTTACTTTTTGACACATGCTTTCTTTTTAAAAATAGTACTTTTAATAATAATTGGCATCTTTTAAAAGTTTTTTAATTTCTTTTTTTTTAATTATTACCTTTTGCATAAATTTGGCCTCTTTGGATCTTTTATTTATTTATTTTTTTATTTATGATAAATTGTTATTTTTTTAATTCAAACTTTTTTAAATGAGTACTGTATTAAAAAATTACAAATTGAGAATTAGTTTTTTATTTTTTAAAATATAAATGAAATTATAAAAAAAAACAATTTTTCATCCATTAAAGAAGAAAAAAAAGTACTTTCATAAATGTTCACAAGAAATATGCATGTAGTTCATACAGAATTTTATTAACATAAAATTAAATAAGAAATTGGATTTTTTAAAACTATTTTTCAAAAAAAAATATTGCTGAAACATTCCATTATCAAATTGCTCCAACAAGATTTTAAAAACATTTTAATATAAGAGAAAAAGATTATTAAATAGATTGTTTCCAACAAAAATTTTATTAATTGGATATTATTGCTAACAAATAAGGGATTTTTCTATCCCTTTTCAGCTTTTCTTTCTTAAATTTCAACTGGCATCGCTTCTTTAAAAACAACACATGGCATCTCTTTATAACTTATTAGTGCAAAACAAATTCACCATTAATTATTTCACCACAAATTTCTAAAAATAGAAACACACCTCGAATAAATGATTATTGTTATTGTATTCTTTTTTACACACCCATAGAAAATAAACATTGTGTTACCATTTTAATTAATGATGCTATGGCATAATCGGTTAATACTCAGCGCTTTTGTTGTAATTGGAGTGTGGTGGGTTTTATAAGCACTTCGAGTTCGTTTCCCAGTTATGGCCAGCATTTTCCTTAAAATATTCCTAAAATTATCTTAGTAGGAAAAGTTTTATTTCCTTCTTAGTTTGGCAAGAGTTTTTAGAAATCCTGTAAGATTGAAAACTCTAATCAAAGAAGGTAGATCGAATCGTTCGCTCGTTGCCGTACCTGCAACGGTCCATTTCAATGACTGTCACCAGGTCCCGTAGAAACTAACACGAGTGCGTACAATTTATTTTATGAAAGCAATTAAAAAAGATTTAAATACACAATTTAAAGTCCAAAAGACTTTTGTGATAAAGCAAATAAAATAAATGTCAGTTGCTTATACAAGTAGTTCATATGACTTCTGTGTTAAAATTTTTCAAATTATATGCAAACCTTTCTTAACCCTTTGAGACACAGCATACACGATTGGGAGCTTACATTTTGAAAAATTATATTTTTTAATTGTTGTTTTTAAACTATTCATTGAAAATATTTGTTAAACTGTTAATTTTTTTAATGAAATAAAGAGTAAATGTTAGAAAAATAAAAATATAGAAAAAGAAGTCTTAGCTCATTTTGAAGTCTTGTCAATAAGTGCAATATTTTAAGATTTTATTTCGTTTTAAATAAATTTAGAGTTTTTATTAAGTGTCATTCTTTAATACAAAAACTAAACCAGTCTAAATAAAAAGCTTTACAAAATAGTTATTCAAAAGTTACATAACACAATTATAAGTTTTGGGCATATATCAATACAAACCTATAAACATACAAATGTGATTTTTGTTTTATTTTAGAAAAGTGTACGTTTTAAAAATGGAAAAGCAATGTGAAAAGTTATAAGATTTGACGGATGTCTCTGATATTAACTTTTTCTAAGACAATTAGATCGTTTTGATCATATGTCTACTGATACTTCTTCCGATGATGAGGAAGAAGCATTACCGATACTTCTATCAACAAATTTGCGAGAAAAGTTTTATTTACTTAAATTTGGTGCAGATGTATGTAGCTTTATCTGATTGGGACATTAAATTTTTTAATGTTTGCACTATAATTATATCCTACTTAACCTATTCTAGAAATCAGAATATATTGGGCTGCAGGGTTTTCAAATGAACTAAATTCGAAATTTATGTCCAAAAATAGAAAATAAGAACACATATTCATTTTTCCCATCTTTGGCAAGTATGTTATGGAGGAGAGATCAAAGATCACAGTATTTTTATTAGATACAGAAATTACTTACTATTCAGCTGACGCACAAACACCATTTATTGGCCGATATCCCGCTAGACAATTTAAATAGTAAAAGTCTTTTTCCGTGGGACTAAAAATCTGTTTTTTACAAACTTCTAATGGTTTAATCGTAGACTTGAAAGTTTTTTAAGGAGATGATACTTTTCTAAATAGTCAGTTGGTAGTCATATATCTATTGACAAATTCTTTTCAACACATTTTGAATCCATTTAAAGAACATATCATGTTTCCAAAAAACAAGAGAGCCCGCCCTATTGAAACCTCTGGGGATATACGATACGACAGATATGACTACTGGTCGAAAGTTATTGAAAAAAATCCGTCATAATGTAGAAATCCAAACAATGAAGGCTGAATCAGAACCAGATATTTCAAATATTAATCTCATTTGGGACTTTTAAAAAGAAAACAAAGCTTCATGAAGTTTCATATTAATAAAACTTAAAAATCCATAACATATTAATGTAAATAATACAATATTTTTTTAAATATTTCGTGTTTATTCAAAATACAATATGTTGGTTCACCATTTCATAATTTTTTCTTTATTTATTAAATTTCTCAACAGAGAAATAAAATATTTTAAAAAGACAATAACAGATAAAACATACAATTGTGACAGGAGCTTTTTTATAAAATTTTTTTCTCGTAAAATCTTAAAATATTATATAACTTTATATTAAAATAAAGTACTTTATTATTTCAATAATAACATAACTTTATTTCAAAATATGTACCCAGCAAAAACTTTTTGCTTCTTAAATAAGTACTCAATACTGCAATAGCACAGTAATAAACCAGAAGGTTGTTGGTTCAACCCCATTCTAACTGAGCAAAACGTTAGTCATAAAAACGAATGGTTAATTTGTGCCCAAGTTTAAATCTCACTGACGGCACAATTTCTTTGTTTTTTTTTCGTTTAGGTACATATTTTTGAGTACCCCTAAAAATAACTACATGAATTTGTAATTAAAAAAAACTAATTAGTTATTTAAATAAATATTTTATTTTTGTTTCCAATTTTACGCGCTAGCTTACCAGGAAAGCAAAGTTTTTAACGGCTAGTTTTTTAAAACTTATAACGTTTTTATAGATTTGGCCTCAAAGGGTTAATATATGTAGCTTTTTAAATATTTGCCCGATCATTTTCTAAGATCAAATATTTGTAAGTTTATGTCTAAATCATTCGCTATTTCAGGAGCTGTAATTCAGGAACAGAATGGTTTTCCCCTGTCTTAATTTCTATGCAAAATTTTCGGTAAGCTTAATTGTTTTACGTTCGAAGAAGAAGTTGTAAATGTATGTCTTTTGAATTATAAAACAAACTTTAAATTTTAAAGAGCAAGAGTTAAACCTTCAGAAAATTATGTAGCTACTTACTCAGTACCATCACGCACTAAATTTTAATAGATAACAAAAACTTTTTTTAGTATAACATATCTTTTCAGACATTTTGGTATAGAAAACTAATAGCATCAGAATGTGGTTGAACCAACAACCTTCTGGTTGCTCATCCAGCGCTCAAGCCAACTCATCCACGTGATTGCAATATTACTGTGCTACAATACTATTGAGTACTTATTTATGTAATACAGAGTAGGCAAATAATAATGACGCCTCATTACCAAGAAACTACATTAATAAGTAGCTGCCATTACCGAAAACCAAAAAGTTTTTGCTGGGTAATTATGATTAAGTAACATAAGCTTTAAATTTGTAAATTAAACAAAATGTGATCGAATTTCGTCTGATTTCATAGCTTTTATTGAAGCCGAAAAAAAGACAAATTTGTTTGTAAGACTATTCTAATTAAAATTATATAAAACAAAATATATTAAAATTACAATTTTTTTTAGGTCAAATGCTTAAAGAATTTCAATTAAATTGATTTTCGATTGCCACAAAATACCCGCAATTATTCAACATTATTTAAAAGTAAAATTTAAATAACATTTTCGAAAAAATCTATGGTTTTTATATTACATACATTCTATCATTTTACAAATTCTCGAATAGAAACTATTGAAATAAATGTTTTTTTCTTGATATTTTCTAATTAAAATTCGACTCACGCACATGCTTTAGAAAACGTTCCTATCAAAACATGAGTTCATGGAATAAATTGTTTTTTTTTCTTAAAAAATGACGGAACTATAATTTTAAAGTTTTTTTTTTCTTTCTATAATTTTATTTGTAAATTATGTGACATCATCTTAAAATTTTAAGCATGTTTTTTAAACTCACATAAAAGGCCTAAAGGGATATTTCGACACACACACATACACGCAGACACAGGCAAAATAATAAATAATTTACAAAATTTGTTTATTATTATTTATATTAATAGAAATAAAAAAATAATTATTTTTAATAAATATGCTGGTCATTTTGTTAAACTAAAAACAATATTTTTTTAATTGAATATACAAACAAATCAGTGGCAAAAAGGAAAAACTACATAATTGATTTTTATTACTTTCCTAGAGAACGTATTTTAGGTTTTAAAATGAAATTAAAGGTCGTAGGTATACAATTTTGAATTATTCACCATATAAATACATTCGAAATTCGTATGAAATTTATTTTTCAAACCTATATGTATATTGACTATCGAAAAATATAGCAACAAAGTAATGGTGTTGTTTTTCCCTTCATAAAATTAATATTTTGTTTAAATAATATCTCAAGTTATACATTTTTTCCAAAATGATATTTTAAAATATGTAAAATATGTTGAATTATGTACTTAATCCATTTTTCAAAATACTGTGAAAATAAAATTTATGTCATAAAAAACTACATATTTTAAATAAGTATATTAAATTCAATCATGAATTTTATTATAAGAAATATGGGAAAAAGTAAAATCAAACAAATTATGTTATTTTGCAGACCACTATCTTTTAAAGTAAAGTACAGATTTTTGTAAAAACTTTTCACAATATGTAAGAAATACAACAATTCTAAAAATTAAAAAAAAAAATTGTAAATGACATAACCTAAGTTATGTAGTTCTTCCTTTTGTCCACAAAAATGTAATTAGAACTTGGCAAATTGAATTTGTATTATATTAAAAAAAAAAAAAACGAAATAAAAATAATTTTATATTATGTTCACACACATTAGTTTTTTTACTTGTTTTTTGAAAAACACAATAAGTTTAACACAGTTCACATATCATTTTATTGTGTTCTTCCTTTTGGCCTGTTTTTTGTTTGTCAAAATATTTTTTTCACAAATTTTTGATTTAAATAAAAATTTCTAACACCAACACTTTCTAATTAAAAAAAAAAAAAAAAGAAAAAAAATTTTTAAGCAAATAAAATTTATGAACAAAAATAAATTTCATTCATAATTTTTAATTTTAAACTGTTTGACAATTTTTACAAATTCTTTTTTCAACAAATTGCTATGTACTAAAAATATTAAAAATTTCTTCCCTGTATGGAAATTTAGTATGTTTTTTGCGTGTTAAATAATTGAACAATTCGAATGGAGATGTTTTTTAAATTTGAAATATATGAAAAAACAAATCAATTTTTTTATGTTTTTTGAGAAAACGACTCGTTTTTAAAAACCTTTATATGTGAACTTAACTGAATAATTTGCTCAATGTTAAATCATTATTTAAAAATCAATTTTATCAAGCTGACTGTAATTGACCGAAAGGTGTATATTTATGTTTATTCCTAACAGCTATTGATGACTTTTTAAATTGTTGATGATTGCAAAAAATATAAAAAGATTTATTGAAATTAATTACATTTTATATAAATACACCTATGATGTGAGAAAATTTAATAGGTCTTACTAAACCATAAGAGTTTCATAAAAAATTATATGTAAAATATTAAAATATTTAATGATATGACTAAGCAATGTCATAGAGATAAATTTTTTTTATTGCATTGTAAAAATATTTGTGCAATTTAAAACTTAATAGCTAAGAATTTCAGATAAAATGTTAATAATAATAATAATAATAATAATAATAATAATAAAAAATAATCAAAAGATTCCAATATATCTAACGTCATTCTCAAACAAAAAAAAAAAAAAAAAAAAAAAAAAATCGTCTGAAGAACTTTAATTTCAAATCAGTTTATATACATATGCTTTTATTAAGAGTGCAAAGATTGCAAAATGGTAATAAAAACCTCATCTTGTTAATAAAGCTTCGAAATTTATTTATTAACAATTTATAGTGAAACGTTTGACATTGATATGTAGATGTTTGATTGTCTCTTGCGATGACATTCCAGTAGTAATTGTATATTAAGCATTATATTATATTCGTTTCTTCGTGTATATTATTTAGTAAGTTGATTTGCGAACAAGCAATTACAATATGAAAAAAAAATCGCACCATCATATGATAAAGATGGATAATTTTAAGATTATCGTGATCATATTTATTATTATTTATGACCATAACCATTTTTACAGTACCATATAATAAAATCGTAACGCATTGCTCTTAGATTATAGTCACCACAACAATATTTTTTCTTTGCTTATGTCAATATCACTGCAGTGTAGTGCTGAGAGATTTGTGTTCGTTCAGTGAGTTAATTGTGGATTAACAAGGTAGCATGAATTATAAAAGTAAAGGTCTACATCAAGAGCGGATTTTGTACAAGAATTTGAGTGAGGAAAATATAATGATTTTCTTAACATTTTTTTCTTTAATATATTTTTTTTGGAAGGAAATCTCATTTTCTTCCATCCTAGTGGATCCACGACTAGTCCATATTAATGTCGCTTTTACTCCTAGTTGAGAATTTTATAAAGTTGAGAGAGGTAAGAAGTAAAGATAACAGGATTAAAAAAATCCTTGTTTAATTTTACGTAGTTTGGTGCATTTTTCCTTTCTGTGGAAAGTAGAGTACTACGACGGCCTTGTGTTTTTTTTTTGTGTAATTTTAGTGACAGCTGACAGATCAGTTCACGATGTAAAACATAGAACTACTAGAAGTCCAACTCTTTTAATTCGATCAGCCAAAAAAAAAAACTCCTTTCACACGTATATATTAGTTCTGAAGAAAACTCTACTAACACACACAGAGTTCGGATTTTTTGAAAGCTGAGTTACGTTTTTTTGGACCAAGTTGGACTTCTAGTTATTTTCTATGATATAAAATTTCTTAAAAAGGTAACAATTCGAAAAAAAGTTCAATTTGTTTAAAAGCAATAAATTTTTTATATCCACAATCAAAAAATGATGGATATATTTAATATTCCGTGTGTAACATATCGAAATATTCGTCTAAGACCCCAAAATATATATATACTATTCTATATACTATTCTAGGTCCACGTAAGATTCTGAGACGATATGGCTTTGTCCGTCTGTCTGTTGAAAGCAAGAGAGGGCTCAGGGTAGACGACCTAAGGGGACGAAATTTGGCTCCAATATTTGTTTTATATAAGGTTTGTTTGACATTGAAAGTAGGCAAAATCAGTTTATAAACAAAAAAGTTATGGGCCAAATAATTTCTAAAACACACCAATATTAAAAAATACCATTTTTCACAAAAATAATTCATTTTCAAAAACGAAATTGTTTTCCAAAAAAAAAAAGAAAACAATTAATTTTCTTTAATAAACCTTTTTAAAAAAGTGTTAATTTCCAAGAAAGTATAATTTTTTAAAAAAGTACCAATTTTTCAAAAAAAAAAAAAAAAAAAAAAACAAAAAAATACCAATTTACTATTTTTTAAAAAAAGTGCTACAAAAGAAAAATATAAATTAACAAAAAAAAAAAAAAATTACAAAAAATACGTACCAATATTCAATTAAAAGTGCCGGCCATAGACTCATTCGGTATTTCACATAACTCAATACTGAAAACTTAAAGACATTTTTCAAAAAAATTTTAAAGTTGCAAATAATTCCAAATGTTTAAATACTCGTATATATCAATTAGTACAAAAACTACTAACTTTCAAAAAAGTACCAATTTTCAAAAAAAAAAAAAAAAAAAGAATAGATTGAAAAACTAAAAAAATTAACAATATCTAAATAATATTAGAATTTTAAAAAGAAGTAGATATTGAAAAAGAACTTTAAAAAATTCTAAATTCTAAAAATTTTTGATAAGCGCCAAATTTCAAAATACGTAAATATATATCAATTTTCTAAAAAAACCGTAAAGGAAAAAGGGGAAAATTTTCAGATAAAGTACTAATTTTCCAAAAAAAGTAATTTTATAATTTAAAAAAGTTAAAATTTTTGAAAAAGTGCCAATTTCAAAAGAAGCACCAATATAAATAAAAAAATATATAAAAATATAAAATAATTAATAAATCATAATTTTTGTAAATATCGTCCATGTGCTGATAAAACGTAATGTGTAATTTTTTTTATTGATCTATTCTATTACAATTCATTATATTACAATTCATATAAAATTAAAAAAAAAGAAAAAAAAAAACATGAAAAACATCACCGTCAATATGACCACATGATAACCAAAAATGTGCTGTAAAAAAGTAAATAAAATCTTAAAGAAATACCCACCATCAAAAAAGATGGGGAGTATATTGGCTTTGTCATTCCGCGTGCAAAGTATATATATTCTGAAAATTTAAAACGATCTAGCAATGTCCGTCTGTCTGTTCATCTGTGTATCTGTTGAAAGAAGGATAGGGCTCGGGGTGGACCACTTAGGGGGACGTAATTCCGCCAAAAAATTTGACTTATATAAGATTTGTTTGGTATTGAAAACGAGCAAAATCCGTTTATAAACAAAAAAAGTTATGGGCCAAATATTAGAAAAATAGGGTGTCTTTAGTAACTTCATATCATACTTTTCAGCCAATATCTCTTCTCAAAAACCATGTACGTCAACGAAATTTTGTATAAATATTTCCAGCAACAATATAAACTCGGAAACTAAAATTGGGCGTTATCCAACCATATCTCATTAAGAGGAAATTATTAGAATGTTACAAAAAGTTGCAGATTCAGGTAAGCCGAATGTAATATATTTACTTGTTTTTATTTACTATTCCTACTAAAAATGACTTTATTTTCTTAGCAATTGTTAAAAAATATTTTCCTTTTGCAATAAAATATCAATTTATAAGATGAAATTTATTAAAGAATAGGATATGAAAAACGTATGTGACAGTAAAAAGAAAATTTCACTAATGGCAAATTATATAAAAAATTCGATTGGATGCAAAATATTCAAAATATGTAAAATTATACTGTAAAATATAAAATGTTCAAAAATAAGCCATAAAATTACTATAATATGCTCTAAAATAAGAATTTTCTAAGAAAATATGACACAAATGCTGCTAAGCTCAAAATATACTGCAACAAATTGATGACCAATTTTTTACAATAGTCTGAAACGGATAAATAACTAACAGTTTGGTTCAAATGACGCTGATGACGTTTAGTTAGCCATAACTTTTTAAAAATTAAAACTTCATCTTTAATCACTCATATTTTCATAGATATATCTCATTAATACCTAAATTTCCAAAATCTTAAAATTTTAATTTTTAAAATAAAATACTAAAAAAAAATGAAGTTATGTTTTCCTTTAGCAATTTATTTACTTCTTTTTAATTACAGTTACTTTATTACATAATCTTCTTAATCTAAATGTGCATTTTCACTAGACGTTGAAAAGTGGTTAGTTATTACTCGTATCATATATTTTTCTACAGCTATTAATATAACCTTTTTTGAAAAAAGAAATCCTAAAAGCAAAATATTATTTGTCTTTATACAGTGTCTTGTGTTTTAAAGCCATTACCACTTAACCCTTTTGACCAGGCACGCTTAAACAGCACCCACGACTTTTTATTAAAAGATTTTACAATATTTTTATGATTTTTTTTGTAACTTTTCGTCTAGCTGTAGCCTTAGGCTATTGGCAAGAAAAACTTGTTTTAATAAATACAAAGAAAAACAAATTATTAAGAAAAAAATTCTTATAACAATAGATTTGACACTAAAGACTGGATTAAAATCGGCCTAATTTTTATAACTCGTTTTAATTGTACATATAATGCTTGTAATACATAGTTTGGTTACACATTTCCTTTTGTTGCTTGTTTTGTTATAAATCAATAGAAAATAAAATAATCATAATACAAATTATGTAAGTTTTGGTTAGAGAAATTGTTTTATATTTTTTCTGCATTATTGCACTTATAGTTAGGCTACAATTAAAAACTTTGTGTATGGGAGTTGTTATAGAAATAGGTAGCCCAACCATGTAATAAAAAAAATTTACAATACCTTTAAGAAAACCAAACCCACACTCATTTGTTACTTGTCTTATTTTTTGACCATTAAGTAAAAAAAAAAAAAAAAAAATACAAAACCGCAGTTTTATAAAATGTAATAAATGCTAAAAAAAATGTTTAAATCTATTGCTATTTCAATGAATTTACGAGTACCTTACTAATGCATGTTATACAACAATAAAGTGTGAAAAGTGATTTTAGATTAAATTTGAAAAAAAAAAAAAATGAATACAAAATGAATTTTTATGGGGTTTTAAAAAAGAATGTAACTCTGGATTTTTAGAAAGGCAAACCAATAAAAGCAAATGGTGATAAATATAAAAATTCTAAACTATTGGTAAACTGTTAATTTTTTTTTAACAAATTTTGTTTAGTAGAGGTACTTTTTTCTAAAAAAAAAAAAAAAAATTACACATTTTTGAAAATTTTAGCTTATTTAAAAATTGCTACTTCTTTCTTTATTTGATACTTTTGGTAAAAATTTCTACTTTTTGTAAATTTTTTTATATATATACTTTTATTTAATTGATATTATTTTTAAATTTTCACTTTTTTGAAAATTTTGGTATTTTTTTAGATCGGTACTTTTTAGAGTATTTTTTTAAATTCGTACTCTATCTAGAAAATTCTGTTTTTCCAGAAAATTCATTTAGTAGTTTTATCTTTTGTTTGAAACTATTTTTGAAAATTAGAACTTTCTCCAAAATTGTTACTTTTTTGGAGTTTTTCTTTATTGAAAACTGATTTTTTTTTGAAAAGTGGTCTTTTTTGTTAAAAAATTTTCAGACTAGACTATAGACTAGACTGTAGACTAGACTATAGACTAGACTATAGACTAGACTATAGACTAGACTATAGACTAGACTATAGACTAGACTATAGACTAGACTATAGACTAGACTATAGACTAGACTATAGACTAGACTATAGACTAGACGATAGACTAGACTATAGACTAGACTATAGACTAGACTATAGACTAGACTATAGACTAGACGATAGACTAGACTATAGACTAGACTATAGACTAGACGATAGACTAGACTATAGACTAGACTATAGACTAGACGATAGACTAGACTATAGACTAGACGATAGACTAGACTATAGACTAGACTATAGACTAGACGATAGACTAGACTATAGACTAGACTATAGACTAGACTATAGACTAGACTATAGACTAGACTATAGACTAGACGATAGACTAGACTATAGACTAGACTATAGACTAGACTATAGACTAGACTATAGACTAGATTATAGACTAGACTATAGACTAGACTATAGACTAGACTATAGACTAGACTATAGACTAGACTATAGACTAGACTATAGACTAGACTATAGACTAGACTATAGACTAGACTATAGACTAGACTATAGACTAGACTATAGACTAGACTATAGACTAGACTATAGACTAGACTATAGACTAGACTATAGACTAGATTATAGACTAGACTATAGACTAGATTATAGACTAGATTATAGACTAGACTATAGACTAGACTATAGACTAGATTATAGACTAGACTATAGACTAGACTATAGACTAGATTATAGACTAGATTATAGACTAGATTATAGACTAGATTATAGACTAGACTATAGACTAGATTATAGACTAGATTATAGACTAGACTATAGACTAGATTATAGACTAGACTATAGACTAGACTATAGACTAGACTATAGACTAGATTATAGACTAGACTATAGACTAGACTATAGACTAGACTATAGACTAGATTATAGACTAGACTATAGACTAGACTATAGACTAGACTATAGACTAGACTATAGACTAGACTATAGACTAGACTATAGACTAGACTATAGACTAGACTATAGACTAGACTATAGACTAGACTATAGACTAGACTATAGACTAGACTATAGACTAGACTATAGACTAGACTATAGACTAGACTATAGACTAGATTATAGACTAGATTATAGACTAGACTATAGACTAGATTATAGACTAGACTATAGACTAGACTATAGACTAGACTATAGACTAGACTATAGACTAGACTATAGACTAGACTATAGACTAGATTATAGACTAGATTATAGACTAGACTATAGACTAGACTATAGACTAGACTATAGACTAGATTATAGACTAGACTATAGACTAGACTATAGACTAGACTATAGACTAGACTATAGACTAGATTATAGACTAGATTATAGACTAGACTATAGACTAGACTATAGACTAGACTATAGACTAGATTATAGACTAGACTATAGACTAGACTATAGACTAGACTATAGACTAGATTATAGACTAGACTATAGACTAGACTATAGACTAGACTATAGACTAGACTATAGACTAGACTATAGACTAGACTATAGACTAGACTATAGACTAGACTATAGACTAGACTATAGACTAGACTATAGACTAGACTATAGACTAGACTATAGACTAGACTATAGACTAGACTATAGACTAGACTATAGACTAGACTATAGACTAGACTATAGACTAGACTATAGACTAGACTATAGACTAGACTATAGACTAGACTATAGACTAGACTATAGACTAGACTATAGACTAGACTATAGACTAGACTATAGACTAGACTATAGACTAGACTATAGACTAGACTATAGACTAGACTATAGACTAGACTATAGACTAGACTATAGACTAGACTATAGACTAGACTATAGACTAGACTATAGACTAGACTATAGACTAGACTATAGACTAGACTATAGACTAGACTATAGACTAGACTATAGACTAGACTATAGACTAGACTATAGACTAGACTATAGACTAGACTATAGACTAGACTATAGACTAGACTATAGACTAGACTATAGACTAGACTATAGACTAGACTATAGACTAGACTATAGACTAGACTATAGACTAGACTATAGACTAGACTATAGACTAGACTATAGACTAGACTATAGACTAGACTATAGACTAGACTATAGACTAGACTATAGACTAGACTATAGACTAGACTATAGACTAGACTATAGACTAGACTATAGACTAGACTATAGACTAGACTATAGACTAGACTATAGACTAGACTATAGACTAGACTATAGACTAGACTATAGACTAGACTATAGACTAGACTATAGACTAGACTATAGACTAGACTATAGACTAGACTATAGACTAGACTATAGACTAGACTATAGACTAGACTATAGACTAGACTATAGACTAGACTATAGACTAGACTATAGACTAGACTATAGAGACTAGACTGACTATAGACTAGACTATAGACTAGACTATAGACTAGACTATAGACTAGACTATAGACTAGACTATAGACTAGACTATAGACTAGACTATAGACTAGACTATAGACTAGACTATAGACTAGACTATAGACTAGACTATAGACTAGACTATAGACTAGACTATAGACTAGACTATAGACTAGACTATAGACTAGACTATAGACTAGACTATAGACTAGACTATAGACTAGACTATAGACTAGACTATAGACTAGACTATAGACTAGACTATAGACTAGACTATAGACTAGACTATAGACTAGACTATAGACTAGACTATAGACTAGACTATAGACTAGACTATAGACTAGACTATAGACTAGACTATAGACTAGACTATAGACTAGACTATAGACTAGACTATAGACTAGACTATAGACTAGACTATAGACTAGACTATAGACTAGACTATAGACTAGACTATAGACTAGACTATAGACTAGACTATAGACTAGACTATAGACTAGACTATAGACTAGACTATAGACTAGACTATAGACTAGACTATAGACTAGACTATAGACTAGACTATAGACTAGACTATAGACTAGACTATAGACTAGACTATAGACTAGACTATAGACTAGACTATAGACTAGACTATAGACTAGACTATAGACTAGACTATAGACTAGACTATAGACTAGACTATAGACTAGACTATAGACTAGACTATAGACTAGACTATAGACTAGACTATAGACTAGACTATAGACTAGACTATAGACTAGACTATAGACTAGACTATAGACTAGACTATAGACTAGACTATAGACTAGACTATAGACTAGACTATAGACTAGACTATAGACTAGACTATAGACTAGACTATAGACTAGACTATAGACTAGACTATAGACTAGACTATAGACTAGACTATAGACTAGACTATAGACTAGACTATAGACTAGACTATAGACTAGACTATAGACTAGACTATAGACTAGACTATAGACTAGACTATAGACTAGACTATAGACTAGACTATAGACTAGACTATAGACTAGACTATAGACTAGACTATAGACTAGACTATAGACTAGACTATAGACTAGACTATAGACTAGACTATAGACTAGACTATAGACTAGACTATAGACTAGACTATAGACTAGACTATAGACTAGACTATAGACTAGACTATAGACTAGACTATAGACTAGACTATAGACTAGACTATAGACTAGACTATAGACTAGACTATAGACTAGACTATAGACTAGACTATAGACTAGACTATAGACTAGACTATAGACTAGACTATAGACTAGACTATAGACTAGACTATAGACTAGACTATAGACTAGACTATAGACTAGACTATAGACTAGACTATAGACTAGACTATAGACTAGACTATAGACTAGACTATAGACTAGACTATAGACTAGACTATAGACTAGACTATAGACTAGACTATAGACTAGACTATAGACTAGACTATAGACTAGACTATAGACTAGACTATAGACTAGACTATAGACTAGACTATAGACTAGACTATAGACTAGACTATAGACTAGACTATAGACTAGACTATAGACTAGACTATAGACTAGACTATAGACTAGACTATAGACTAGACTATAGACTAGACTATAGACTAGACTATAGACTAGACTATAGACTAGACTATAGACTAGACTATAGACTAGACTATAGACTAGACTATAGACTAGACTATAGACTAGACTATAGACTAGACTATAGACTAGACTATAGACTAGACTATAGACTAGACTATAGACTAGACTATAGACTAGACTATAGACTAGACTATAGACTAGACTATAGACTAGACTATAGACTAGACTATAGACTAGACTATAGACTAGACTATAGACTAGACTATAGACTAGACTATAGACTAGACTATAGACTAGACTATAGACTAGACTATAGACTAGACTATAGACTAGACTATAGACTAGACTATAGACTAGACTATAGACTAGACTATAGACTAGACTATAGACTAGACTATAGACTAGACTATAGACTAGACTATAGACTAGACTATAGACTAGACTATAGACTAGACTATAGACTAGACTATAGACTAGACTATAGACTAGACTATAGACTAGACTATAGACTAGACTATAGACTAGACTATAGACTAGACTATAGACTAGACTATAGACTAGACTATAGACTAGACTATAGACTAGACTATAGACTAGACTATAGACTAGACTATAGACTAGACTATAGACTAGACTATAGACTAGACTATAGACTAGACTATAGACTAGACTATAGACTAGACTATAGACTAGACTATAGACTAGACTATAGACTAGACTATAGACTAGACTATAGACTAGACTATAGACTAGACTATAGACTAGACTATAGACTAGACTATAGACTAGACTATAGACTAGACTATAGACTAGACTATAGACTAGACTATAGACTAGACTATAGACTAGACTATAGACTAGACTATAGACTAGACTATAGACTAGACTATAGACTAGACTATAGACTAGACTATAGACTAGACTATAGACTAGACTATAGACTAGACTATAGACTAGACTATAGACTAGACTATAGACTAGACTATAGACTAGACTATAGACTAGACTATAGACTAGACTATAGACTAGACTATAGACTAGACTATAGACTAGACTATAGACTAGACTATAGACTAGACTATAGACTAGACTATAGACTAGACTATAGACTAGACTATAGACTAGACTATAGACTAGACTATAGACTAGACTATAGACTAGACTATAGACTAGACTATAGACTAGACTATAGACTAGACTATAGACTAGACTATAGACTAGACTATAGACTAGACTATAGACTAGACTATAGACTAGACTATAGACTAGACTATAGACTAGACTATAGACTAGACTATAGACTAGACTATAGACTAGACTATAGACTAGACTATAGACTAGACTATAGACTAGACTATAGACTAGACTATAGACTAGACTATAGACTAGACTATAGACTAGACTATAGACTAGACTATAGACTAGACTATAGACTAGACTATAGACTAGACTATAGACTAGACTATAGACTAGACTATAGACTAGACTATAGACTAGACTATAGACTAGACTATAGACTAGACTATAGACTAGACTATAGACTAGACTATAGACTAGACTATAGACTAGACTATAGACTAGACTATAGACTAGACTATAGACTAGACTATAGACTAGACTATAGACTAGACTATAGACTAGACTATAGACTAGACTATAGACTAGACTATAGACTAGACTATAGACTAGACTATAGACTAGACTATAGACTAGACTATAGACTAGACTATAGACTAGACTATAGACTAGACTATAGACTAGACTATAGACTAGACTATAGACTAGACTATAGACTAGACTATAGACTAGACTATAGACTAGACTATAGACTAGACTATAGACTAGACTATAGACTAGACTATAGACTAGACTATAGACTAGACTATAGACTAGACTATAGACTAGACTATAGACTAGACTATAGACTAGACTATAGACTAGACTATAGACTAGACTATAGACTAGACTATAGACTAGACTATAGACTAGACTATAGACTAGACTATAGACTAGACTATAGACTAGACTATAGACTAGACTATAGACTAGACTATAGACTAGACTATAGACTAGACTATAGACTAGACTATAGACTAGACTATAGACTAGACTATAGACTAGACTATAGACTAGACTATAGACTAGACTATAGACTAGACTATAGACTAGACTATAGACTAGACTATAGACTAGACTATAGACTAGACTATAGACTAGACTATAGACTAGACTATAGACTAGACTATAGACTAGACTATAGACTAGACTATAGACTAGACTATAGACTAGACTATAGACTAGACTATAGACTAGACTATAGACTAGACTATAGACTAGACTATAGACTAGACTATAGACTAGACTATAGACTAGACTATAGACTAGACTATAGACTAGACTATAGACTAGACTATAGACTAGACTATAGACTAGACTATAGACTAGACTATAGACTAGACTATAGACTAGACTATAGACTAGACTATAGACTAGACTATAGACTAGACTATAGACTAGACTATAGACTAGACTATAGACTAGACTATAGACTAGACTATAGACTAGACTATAGACTAGACTATAGACTAGACTATAGACTAGACTATAGACTAGACTATAGACTAGACTATAGACTAGACTATAGACTAGACTATAGACTAGACTATAGACTAGACTATAGACTAGACTATAGACTAGACTATAGACTAGACTATAGACTAGACTATAGACTAGACTATAGACTAGACTATAGACTAGACTATAGACTAGACTATAGACTAGACTATAGACTAGACTATAGACTAGACTATAGACTAGACTATAGACTAGACTATAGACTAGACTATAGACTAGACTATAGACTAGACTATAGACTAGACTATAGACTAGACTATAGACTAGACTATAGACTAGACTATAGACTAGACTATAGACTAGACTATAGACTAGACTATAGACTAGACTATAGACTAGACTATAGACTAGACTATAGACTAGACTATAGACTAGACTATAGACTAGACTATAGACTAGACTATAGACTAGACTATAGACTAGACTATAGACTAGACTATAGACTAGACTATAGACTAGACTATAGACTAGACTATAGACTAGACTATAGACTAGACTATAGACTAGACTATAGACTAGACTATAGACTAGACTATAGACTAGACTATAGACTAGACTATAGACTAGACTATAGACTAGATTATAGACTAGACTATAGACTAGACTATAGACTAGATTATAGACTAGACTATAGACTAGACTATAGACTAGACTATAGACTAGATTATAGACTAGACTATAGACTAGACTATAGACTAGACTATAGACTAGACTATAGACTAGATTATAGACTAGACTATAGACTAGACTATAGACTAGATTATAGACTAGATTATAGACTAGACTATAGACTAGACTATAGACTAGACTATAGACTAGATTATAGACTAGACTATAGACTAGATTATAGACTAGACTATAGACTAGACTATAGACTAGACTATAGACTAGACTATAGACTAGACTATAGACTAGACTATAGACTAGACTATAGACTAGACTATAGACTAGACTATAGACTAGACTATAGACTAGACTATAGACTAGACTATAGACTAGACTATAGACTAGACTATAGACTAGACTATAGACTAGACTATAGACTAGACTATAGACTAGACTATAGACTAGACTATAGACTAGACTATAGACTAGACTATAGACTAGACTATAGACTAGACTATAGACTAGACTATAGACTAGAGGTAGGGCCAAGCTCAGGCTACTACCGGGGTCAGCAGGTGGCGGATGGCTGAACAGCCCACAGATATGTGGGTTAGCTGCGATTAATAAGCAGTCCCCGACCAAGAGCGGCAGATCTCGAGGGCGTACTATAAAAAGGCACAAAAGTTCAATGACGGATCTGTGACATGGCGAATAGATACCGCCATTACTTAGGTATCTCACAAAGGGATGCTCTCAAGAGAGGTGCAATAGGAGTGTGACGTCTCCGTGTATCCCCAGTCAACATACGACACAAATCCAGAAGCGTCTGATCCAAAGTGGACGGCTCTCTGGTCAGCGTCTGTTTCCCATGTGGGGCGGCTGTTGTACGAATTCCTGGCGGATAGGTTAAAAACGCTACGGGTAGGATCCCGGAAAATAAAACAAAAATGGAAGGTACAAATAAGGAAAATTTACTTACGGTGCAGGGAGTAATGACCCCAGTACCGGCGGCTGAGTGTAGTGCGCAAGCAGGCTACCCGTCGTCGTTATCCCATGACTGCAATGTTACTCTGGTTTCGAGCTTGGCTGGGGTAGCAGATAAAGCGACAAGTTCAAATACGAACAGGGAAAAAACTTCATCCCAGAGATGTACGGTCATAAAGATGACTAGCCCAAGGATTACCGGAAGTGAGCAGTGTCCGAACGAGGTAGCGTCTTCAAATGACCTTTCAAAAAGGACCAATTCTTTATCGGAACTTGGTACTTTAATAGTTGGCTTAATGGATTACGTTAAAAGTAGGAACAATGTTCATCATGCCATCAAAGAGCAAGTAAGGGCGATAAAAGCTGCTTATAACAAGGCACTTGACGATATGCAGCAGTGTAACATCGAACCAAACCGGGTAGCTACGGAACAGGCAACGCAGACTTCCCCAAAAGTTTGGCCCAGTAAAAGAGAGCAGAAGCGGAAAAACGAGAAGAACGATGATGCAGCCAAAATGCCAAAGGCGAAAAAAGCAAAAGAATCTCCGAAGAAGACTAAGATCCAGGCAGTACCACTTACTGAAGAGAAGATGGAGTGTTCTAGAACAAATATAGAGGAACAAGCACCAGAAAGTGGATGGGTTGTAAAGCAGAAGAAGAAGAAACGATCCCGCAAGCCTCAGCCGGATAGAATTATAATATCATCAAAAGGAGCAGCGTCATATGCTGACATACTTAGAAAGATGCGAACCGATCCCGAGTTAAAAGAACTAGGGGAAAAAGTTAATAAAGTACGTAGAACACAAAAAGGTGATCTGCTTTTGGAAATGAAACATAATAGCCAAAACACTGGGGAAAATTATAACGAAATAATAGAGAAGACATTAGATGGTGATTTTGAAGTTACGACTCGAACAGAAGAAACTTTAATAGTCTGTAAGGACATGGATGATGTAACTACAAAACGGGAAATATGTCAAGCCTTTGCCAAGGAGCTTGCATGCGAACTGAATGAAACGATGGTCAAGTCTATGTGGAGAACTTATGGAGGTACTCAATCTGCCAGAATAGGACTCCCAACAGCATTGGCAAGAAGAGCACTTGAGCTATGTAAGATAAGAATAGGATGGTCCATATGTCGGATAAGAGAATCGAAAACACTTACCAAATGCTTTCGATGTCTTGAGTTTGGACACATATCGAGGAATTGTAAAGCGGAAAATGACAGATCAAGGAACTGCATAAAATGCGGTCATGAGGGTCATATAGCAAAAAATTGTAACGGAGAACTAAACTGCATGCTATGCAAAGCCTACGGAGGGAGGGATCTAAAACATATAGCAGGAAGCTATAGATGCCCTATTTTCCAGAGAGCATTGAGTAGCAAACATATATGAAATTCATCCAACTCAATGTAAACCATTGCGCTGTAGCTCAAGATCTCTTAAAACAGACAATTTGCGAGGAAAAAATAGACGTCGCACTTATTTGCGAACAATACAAAAATCTGAACAAAAATGTGTGGGAACATGATTTACTAGCGAAATCAGCAGTATGGGCTTGTGGAAATAAAGCCATAGAGGAAGGATCAAAGCAACCGGAAGAAGGCTTCGTTAGAGTAAAGATTGGGGGAATATACATCTACAGCTGCTATATGTCCCCAAACATACCATTGTCGGACTACGAAACGCTTGTAGAAAATCTGGTAGAGGACGCGACTGACCACAACCCATTTGTCATTGGAGGTGATTTTAATGCCTGGGCCCGAGATTGGGGTAGCAGGAGAACTAATGAAAGGGGTAAAGTACTCCTAGACGCCCTTTCAAGGCTTGATGTAGTCCTTGCAAACAATGGAGAAACATATACGTTTAGGAGAGCGGGTATTGGGTCAATAGTTGACTTAACATTCGTTAGTACCTGCCTGGCTAGGCACATGGAATGGCAGGTGAGTGAACAGTATACCCACAGCGACCACCAAGCTATTCTGTTTAATATAAAACCTAGAGGACCAGCACAGTTACCACGTGGGAACACACTATTCAAAGGCTGGGCAAAGGAAAAATTCGATCCAATTACTTTTGGAGAATCGTTCGATACCCAACAAATTGACGATGGTGCGATATCCAACATGATCGAACAACTCTTAGACGCATTAAAGACCGCATGCGATGCATCCATGCCATTAAAAAGGTCAAACAATAGGAGGAAAGAAAACTATTGGTGGAACGATACCATAGCAGAGTTGAGAAGAAAGTGCTTACGGGCTAGACGAAAATACCAGAGAAGCAGATCTCGCCCCAACCATCTGACAATGAGAGAGGTCTATCACCGGACAAGAAAGGACCTTCAAAGGGCCATTAACTGCAGCAAATCCAATTGTTTTAAACAGCTGTGTAACGAAGCCGATTCTAATCCGTGGGGTAACGCCTATCGCATTGTAATGTCGCGTCTAAAAGGCGCAAAGTCCCCCCAGATTTCTTGCCCACTTCTCATAAATAAAATAGTGAAAGTCTTATTTCCAGACGGAGAGAACTGCACCGATATAACAATCAGTTCTCAGCAACAAGATATATATATAGCAGAAGAGGAAATCGCCAATATATGTTCGAAGATCGGGGATAATAAAGCCCCAGGTCTAGACTGTATTCCCAATAAGGCTTTGAAACAAGCCCTGAAGATGAAACCGACATTATTTGTTGAAATCTTCCGAAAATGTCTTATGGAAGGCATATTTCCGGACATCTGGAAGAAACAAAGACTCATACTAATACCAAAACCAGGAAAAGTTCTAGGAGACCCAGAATCGTACCGACCCATATGTTTGTTAGATACTATAGGAAAGTGTTTGGAGCGTATTATATATAATAGATTATCGACAGTTGTAGATAGCATGCATGGTCTCTCCGAGAGACAATTCGGATTCCGGAAAGCGAGATCAACCCTAGACGCCATAACATTTGTAATTGAGTCGGCCAAGCGGGCAATAAGCGGAAGAGGCAAAGAAAGGAAATACTGTGCTGTCATAACTCTTGACATCAAGAATGCCTTCAACTCTGCCGGATGGAACCACATTATATCCTCATTAAGGCGTATAAATGTCCCAGAGTATCTTATTAAAATAATCAAAAATTATTTTTCCAATCGAACTCTGTGGGTTGAGACTGAAGATGGTATAAAAACGTATAACATCACATCAGGTGTTCCTCAAGGTTCCGTGTTAGGACCGTTGTTGTGGAATATTATGTACGATGGAATATTTGACTTAAAAATTCCTGAGGAAGCCTGTGTGGTTGGCTTTGCCGATGATATTGCGCTACTAGTCCAGGCAAGATTCTTAGACGAAGTACAACTTTATGCCAACGAAGCTATTGGAACTATAGGAAACTGGCTGTCATCAATGAACCTCAACCTAGCGGAACGTAAGACGGAGTTAGTGCTAATCAGCGGCAGGAGAAAGAGAGAGTATCTAACTGTGAGGGTAGGTGGAATCTCAATAACCTCGTCGGAGGCCATAAAGTATTTGGGCATCATGATCGACGATCGACTTAACTTTAAACGGCAAATGGAATACGCATGCAATAAGGCAGCCGGAGTTACGAATGCATTAGCAAGAATGATGCCAAATATCGGAGGACCACGACACAGTCGCAGACTGCTGATTTCTCGAGTTACCAACTCCGTACTGCTATATGGCGCACCAATTTGGGAAGGGGCATTAAGAAGCTCCTCGAAGAAAGAGATGTCTTCAGTATTTAGAAGAAGCTGCTTAAGAGTCTGTTGCGGATACAGAACTATATCAGCGGAAGCGGCAAGTGTTGTATCGGGAATGGTTCCAATAGACATCTTGGCCAAAGAACTAGCAAACGTCTACAGACAATTTACCCAAAATGACAATGCCCTCAGAAGTAATATTCGGAAAATTGAAAGGGAAAAGACGCTAGAAAACTGGCAAAGACGATGGGAAAATTCTCCTAGAGGTCGATGGACCTACAGACTAATCCCACGTATAGAGACATGGATAAACCGTCGTCATGGTGAGATAAACTACAACCTGACACAATTTATCACAGGACACGGAGGATATAGGAATTATCTCCACAGATTCGGACACGACAACTCTCCTATGTGTCCGGAATGTCCCCGGGAAATCGAAGATGCAGAACATGTAATATTTAACTGCCCCCGGTTTGAAAGTATAAGAGTAAGACTTTTGATCCACCTCGGCGAAAACTTGACAGTGGATAATGTCATTGGTATAATTCTGAAATCCCAAGGAAACTGGGATGCATTTAACACGTTTCTCACAGCAGTCCACTTGAAACTTAGTGAAGCTGAAAAACTCCGCAAGGCCTCACTCACTAGTGGGCAGCCGAGTGATACAGGAATGGTAAATGGAGTATAGGCCATAAGTGGCTGTCGAGCCCTGCGAAGTAATACCAATTGGCAGTGCCGCGGGGTTCTGAGGGGATAGGGGGGTGTGGTTTAGTACGTAAGAGTCGTGCATGTTTTCCAATACGGGTTGGATACATCTTTTGAAGATTCCACACCTCCAACGCAAAAAAAAAAAAAAAAAAAAAAAAAAAAAAAAAAAAAAAAAAAAAAGACTATAGACTAGACTATAGACTAGACTATAGACTAGACTATAGACTAGACTATAGACTAGACTATAGACTAGACTATAGACTAGACTATAGACTAGACTATAGACTAGACTATAGACTAGACTATAGACTAGACTATAGACTAGACTATAGACTAGACTATAGACTAGACTATAGACTAGACTATAGACTAGACTATAGACTAGACTATAGACTAGACTATAGACTAGACTATAGACTAGACTATAGACTAGACTATAGACTAGACTATAGACTAGACTATAGACTAGACTATAGACTAGACTATAGACTAGACTATAGACTAGACTATAGACTAGACTATAGACTAGACTATAGACTAGACTATAGACTAGACTATAGACTAGACTATAGACTAGACTATAGACTAGACTATAGACTAGACTATAGACTAGACTATAGACTAGACTATAGACTAGACTATAGACTAGACTATAGACTAGACTATAGACTAGACTATAGACTAGACTATAGACTAGACTATAGACTAGACTATAGACTAGACTATAGACTAGACTATAGACTAGACTATAGACTAGACTATAGACTAGACTATAGACTAGACTATAGACTAGACTATAGACTAGACTATAGACTAGACTATAGACTAGACTATAGACTAGACTATAGACTAGACTATAGACTAGACTATAGACTAGACTATAGACTAGACTATAGACTAGACTATAGACTAGACTATAGACTAGACTATAGACTAGACTATAGACTAGACTATAGACTAGACTATAGACTAGACTATAGACTAGACTATAGACTAGACTATAGACTAGACTATAGACTAGACTATAGACTAGACTATAGACTAGACTATAGACTAGACTATAGACTAGACTATAGACTAGACTATAGACTAGACTATAGACTAGACTATAGACTAGACTATAGACTAGACTATAGACTAGACTATAGACTAGACTATAGACTAGACTATAGACTAGACTATAGACTAGACTATAGACTAGACTATAGACTAGACTATAGACTAGACTATAGACTAGACTATAGACTAGACTATAGACTAGACTATAGACTAGACTATAGACTAGACTATAGACTAGACTATAGACTAGACTATAGACTAGACTATAGACTAGACTATAGACTAGACTATAGACTAGACTATAGACTAGACTATAGACTAGACTATAGACTAGACTATAGACTAGACTATAGACTAGACTATAGACTAGACTATAGACTAGACTATAGACTAGACTATAGACTAGACTATAGACTAGACTATAGACTAGACTATAGACTAGACTATAGACTAGACTATAGACTAGACTATAGACTAGACTATAGACTAGACTATAGACTAGACTATAGACTAGACTATAGACTAGACTATAGACTAGACTATAGACTAGACTATAGACTAGACTATAGACTAGACTATAGACTAGACTATAGACTAGACTATAGACTAGACTATAGACTAGACTATAGACTAGACTATAGACTAGACTATAGACTAGACTATAGACTAGACTATAGACTAGACTATAGACTAGACTATAGACTAGACTATAGACTAGACTATAGACTAGACTATAGACTAGACTATAGACTAGACTATAGACTAGACTATAGACTAGACTATAGACTAGACTATAGACTAGACTATAGACTAGACTATAGACTAGACTATAGACTAGACTATAGACTAGACTATAGACTAGACTATAGACTAGACTATAGACTAGACTATAGACTAGACTATAGACTAGACTATAGACTAGACTATAGACTAGACTATAGACTAGACTATAGACTAGACTATAGACTAGACTATAGACTAGACTATAGACTAGACTATAGACTAGACTATAGACTAGACTATAGACTAGACTATAGACTAGACTATAGACTAGACTATAGACTAGACTATAGACTAGACTATAGACTAGACTATAGACTAGACTATAGACTAGACTATAGACTAGACTATAGACTAGACTATAGACTAGACTATAGACTAGACTATAGACTAGACTATAGACTAGACTATAGACTAGACTATAGACTAGACTATAGACTAGACTATAGACTAGACTATAGACTAGACTATAGACTAGACTATAGACTAGACTATAGACTAGACTATAGACTAGACTATAGACTAGACTATAGACTAGACTATAGACTAGACTATAGACTAGACTATAGACTAGACTATAGACTAGACTATAGACTAGACTATAGACTAGACTATAGACTAGACTATAGACTAGACTATAGACTAGACTATAGACTAGACTATAGACTAGACTATAGACTAGACTATAGACTAGACTATAGACTAGACTATAGACTAGACTATAGACTAGACTATAGACTAGACTATAGACTAGACTATAGACTAGACTATAGACTAGACTATAGACTAGACTATAGACTAGACTATAGACTAGACTATAGACTAGACTATAGACTAGACTATAGACTAGACTATAGACTAGACTATAGACTAGACTATAGACTAGACTATAGACTAGACTATAGACTAGACTATAGACTAGACTATAGACTAGACTATAGACTAGACTATAGACTAGACTATAGACTAGACTATAGACTAGACTATAGACTAGACTATAGACTAGACTATAGACTAGACTATAGACTAGACTATAGACTAGACTATAGACTAGACTATAGACTAGACTATAGACTAGACTATAGACTAGACTATAGACTAGACTATAGACTAGACTATAGACTAGACTATAGACTAGACTATAGACTAGACTATAGACTAGACTATAGACTAGACTATAGACTAGACTATAGACTAGACTATAGACTAGACTATAGACTAGACTATAGACTAGACTATAGACTAGACTATAGACTAGACTATAGACTAGACTATAGACTAGACTATAGACTAGACTATAGACTAGACTATAGACTAGACTATAGACTAGACTATAGACTAGACTATAGACTAGACTATAGACTAGACTATAGACTAGACTATAGACTAGACTATAGACTAGACTATAGACTAGACTATAGACTAGACTATAGACTAGACTATAGACTAGACTATAGACTAGACTATAGACTAGACTATAGACTAGACTATAGACTAGACTATAGACTAGACTATAGACTAGACTATAGACTAGACTATAGACTAGACTATAGACTAGACTATAGACTAGACTATAGACTAGACTATAGACTAGACTATAGACTAGACTATAGACTAGACTATAGACTAGACTATAGACTAGACTATAGACTAGACTATAGACTAGACTATAGACTAGACTATAGACTAGACTATAGACTAGACTATAGACTAGACTATAGACTAGACTATAGACTAGACTATAGACTAGACTATAGACTAGACTATAGACTAGACTATAGACTAGACTATAGACTAGACTATAGACTAGACTATAGACTAGACTATAGACTAGACTATAGACTAGACTATAGACTAGACTATAGACTAGACTATAGACTAGACTATAGACTAGACTATAGACTAGACTATAGACTAGACTATAGACTAGACTATAGACTAGACTATAGACTAGACTATAGACTAGACTATAGACTAGACTATAGACTAGACTATAGACTAGACTATAGACTAGACTATAGACTAGACTATAGACTAGACTATAGACTAGACTATAGACTAGACTATAGACTAGACTATAGACTAGACTATAGACTAGACTATAGACTAGACTATAGACTAGACTATAGACTAGACTATAGACTAGACTATAGACTAGACTATAGACTAGACTATAGACTAGACTATAGACTAGACTATAGACTAGACTATAGACTAGACTATAGACTAGACTATAGACTAGACTATAGACTAGACTATAGACTAGACTATAGACTAGACTATAGACTAGACTATAGACTAGACTATAGACTAGACTATAGACTAGACTATAGACTAGACTATAGACTAGACTATAGACTAGACTATAGACTAGACTATAGACTAGACTATAGACTAGACTATAGACTAGACTATAGACTAGACTATAGACTAGACTATAGACTAGACTATAGACTAGACTATAGACTAGACTATAGACTAGACTATAGACTAGACTATAGACTAGACTATAGACTAGACTATAGACTAGACTATAGACTAGACTATAGACTAGACTATAGACTAGACTATAGACTAGACTATAGACTAGACTATAGACTAGACTATAGACTAGACTATAGACTAGACTATAGACTAGACTATAGACTAGACTATAGACTAGACTATAGACTAGACTATAGACTAGACTATAGACTAGACTATAGACTAGACTATAGACTAGACTATAGACTAGACTATAGACTAGACTATAGACTAGACTATAGACTAGACTATAGACTAGACTATAGACTAGACTATAGACTAGACTATAGACTAGACTATAGACTAGACTATAGACTAGACTATAGACTAGACTATAGACTAGACTATAGACTAGACTATAGACTAGACTATAGACTAGACTATAGACTAGACTATAGACTAGACTATAGACTAGACTATAGACTAGACTATAGACTAGACTATAGACTAGACTATAGACTAGACTATAGACTAGACTATAGACTAGACTATAGACTAGACTATAGACTAGACTATAGACTAGACTATAGACTAGACTATAGACTAGACTATAGACTAGACTATAGACTAGACTATAGACTAGACTATAGACTAGACTATAGACTAGACTATAGACTAGACTATAGACTAGACTATAGACTAGACTATAGACTAGACTATAGACTAGACTATAGACTAGACTATAGACTAGACTATAGACTAGACTATAGACTAGACTATAGACTAGACTATAGACTAGACTATAGACTAGACTATAGACTAGACTATAGACTAGACTATAGACTAGACTATAGACTAGACTATAGACTAGACTATAGACTAGACTATAGACTAGACTATAGACTAGACTATAGACTAGACTATAGACTAGACTATAGACTAGACTATAGACTAGACTATAGACTAGACTATAGACTAGACTATAGACTAGACTATAGACTAGACTATAGACTAGACTATAGACTAGACTATAGACTAGACTATAGACTAGACTATAGACTAGACTATAGACTAGACTATAGACTAGACTATAGACTAGACTATAGACTAGACTATAGACTAGACTATAGACTAGACTATAGACTAGACTATAGACTAGACTATAGACTAGACTATAGACTAGACTATAGACTAGACTATAGACTAGACTATAGACTAGACTATAGACTAGACTATAGACTAGACTATAGACTAGACTATAGACTAGACTATAGACTAGACTATAGACTAGACTATAGACTAGACTATAGACTAGACTATAGACTAGACTATAGACTAGACTATAGACTAGACTATAGACTAGACTATAGACTAGACTATAGACTAGACTATAGACTAGACTATAGACTAGACTATAGACTAGACTATAGACTAGACTATAGACTAGACTATAGACTAGACTATAGACTAGACTATAGACTAGACTATAGACTAGACTATAGACTAGACTATAGACTAGACTATAGACTAGACTATAGACTAGACTATAGACTAGACTATAGACTAGACTATAGACTAGACTATAGACTAGACTATAGACTAGACTATAGACTAGACTATAGACTAGACTATAGACTAGACTATAGACTAGACTATAGACTAGACTATAGACTAGACTATAGACTAGACTATAGACTAGACTATAGACTAGACTATAGACTAGACTATAGACTAGACTATAGACTAGACTATAGACTAGACTATAGACTAGACTATAGACTAGACTATAGACTAGACTATAGACTAGACTATAGACTAGACTATAGACTAGACTATAGACTAGACTATAGACTAGACTATAGACTAGACTATAGACTAGACTATAGACTAGACTATAGACTAGACTATAGACTAGACTATAGACTAGACTATAGACTAGACTATAGACTAGACTATAGACTAGACTATAGACTAGACTATAGACTAGACTATAGACTAGACTATAGACTAGACTATAGACTAGACTATAGACTAGACTATAGACTAGACTATAGACTAGACTATAGACTAGACTATAGACTAGACTATAGACTAGACTATAGACTAGACTATAGACTAGACTATAGACTAGACTATAGACTAGACTATAGACTAGACTATAGACTAGACTATAGACTAGACTATAGACTAGACTATAGACTAGACTATAGACTAGACTATAGACTAGACTATAGACTAGACTATAGACTAGACTATAGACTAGACTATAGACTAGACTATAGACTAGACTATAGACTAGACTATAGACTAGACTATAGACTAGACTATAGACTAGACTATAGACTAGACTATAGACTAGACTATAGACTAGACTATAGACTAGACTATAGACTAGACTATAGACTAGACTATAGACTAGACTATAGACTAGACTATAGACTAGACTATAGACTAGACTATAGACTAGACTATAGACTAGACTATAGACTAGACTATAGACTAGACTATAGACTAGACTATAGACTAGACTATAGACTAGACTATAGACTAGACTATAGACTAGACTATAGACTAGACTATAGACTAGACTATAGACTAGACTATAGACTAGACTATAGACTAGACTATAGACTAGACTATAGACTAGACTATAGACTAGACTATAGACTAGACTATAGACTAGACTATAGACTAGACTATAGACTAGACTATAGACTAGACTATAGACTAGACTATAGACTAGACTATAGACTAGACTATAGACTAGACTATAGACTAGACTATAGACTAGACTATAGACTAGACTATAGACTAGACTATAGACTAGACTATAGACTAGACTATAGACTAGACTATAGACTAGACTATAGACTAGACTATAGACTAGACTATAGACTAGACTATAGACTAGACTATAGACTAGACTATAGACTAGACTATAGACTAGACTATAGACTAGACTATAGACTAGACTATAGACTAGACTATAGACTAGACTATAGACTAGACTATAGACTAGACTATAGACTAGACTATAGACTAGACTATAGACTAGACTATAGACTAGACTATAGACTAGACTATAGACTAGACTATAGACTAGACTATAGACTAGACTATAGACTAGACTATAGACTAGACTATAGACTAGACTATAGACTAGACTATAGACTAGACTATAGACTAGACTATAGACTAGACTATAGACTAGACTATAGACTAGACTATAGACTAGACTATAGACTAGACTATAGACTAGACTATAGACTAGACTATAGACTAGACTATAGACTAGACTATAGACTAGACTATAGACTAGACTATAGACTAGACTATAGACTAGACTATAGACTAGACTATAGACTAGACTATAGACTAGACTATAGACTAGACTATAGACTAGACTATAGACTAGACTATAGACTAGACTATAGACTAGACTATAGACTAGACTATAGACTAGACTATAGACTAGACTATAGACTAGACTATAGACTAGACTATAGACTAGACTATAGACTAGACTATAGACTAGACTATAGACTAGACTATAGACTAGACTATAGACTAGACTATAGACTAGACTATAGACTAGACTATAGACTAGACTATAGACTAGACTATAGACTAGACTATAGACTAGACTATAGACTAGACTATAGACTAGACTATAGACTAGACTATAGACTAGACTATAGACTAGACTATAGACTAGACTATAGACTAGACTATAGACTAGACTATAGACTAGACTATAGACTAGACTATAGACTAGACTATAGACTAGACTATAGACTAGACTATAGACTAGACTATAGACTAGACTATAGACTAGACTATAGACTAGACTATAGACTAGACTATAGACTAGACTATAGACTAGACTATAGACTAGACTATAGACTAGACTATAGACTAGACTATAGACTAGACTATAGACTAGACTATAGACTAGACTATAGACTAGACTATAGACTAGACTATAGACTAGACTATAGACTAGACTATAGACTAGACTATAGACTAGACTATAGACTAGACTATAGACTAGACTATAGACTAGACTATAGACTAGACTATAGACTAGACTATAGACTAGACTATAGACTAGACTATAGACTAGACTATAGACTAGACTATAGACTAGACTATAGACTAGACTATAGACTAGACTATAGACTAGACTATAGACTAGACTATAGACTAGACTATAGACTAGACTATAGACTAGACTATAGACTAGACTATAGACTAGACTATAGACTAGACTATAGACTAAACTATAGACTAGACTATAGACTAGACTATAGACTAGACTATAGACTAGACTATAGACTAGACTATAGACTAGACTATAGACTAGACTATAGACTAGACTATAGACTAGACTATAGACTAGACTATAGACTAAACTATAGACTAGACTATAGACTAGACTATAGACTAGACTATAGACTAGACTATAGACTAGACTATAGACTAAACTATAGACTAGACTATAGACTAGACTATAGACTAGACTATAGACTAGACTATAGACTAAACTATAGACTAGACTATAGACTAGACTATAGACTAGACTATAGAATTTTGAAGTTACGACTCGAACAGAAGAAACTTTAATAGTCTGTAAGGACATGGATGATGTAACTACAAAACGGGAAATATGTCAAGCCTTTGCCAAGGAGCTTGCATGCGAACTGAATGAAACGATGGTCAAGTCTATGTGGAGAACTTATGGAGGTACTCAATCTGCCAGAATAGGACTCCCAACAGCATTGGCAAGAAGAGCACTTGAGCTATGTAAGATAAGAATAGGATGGTCCATATGTCGGATAAGAGAATCGAAAACACTTACCAAATGCTTTCGATGTCTTGAGTTTGGACACATATCGAGGAATTGTAAAGCGGAAAATGACAGATCAAGGAACTGCATAAAATGCGGTCATGAGGGTCATATAGCAAAAAATTGTAACGGAGAACTAAACTGCATGCTATGCAAAGCCTACGGAGGGAGGGATCTAAAACATATAGCAGGAAGCTATAGATGCCCTATTTTCCAGAGAGCATTGAGTAGCAAACATATATGAAATTCATCCAACTCAATGTAAACCATTGCGCTGTAGCTCAAGATCTCTTAAAACAGACAATTTGCGAGGAAAAAATAGACGTCGCACTTATTTGCGAACAATACAAAAATCTGAACAAAAATGTGTGGGAACATGATTTACTAGCGAAATCAGCAGTATGGGCTTGTGGAAATAAAGCCATAGAGGAAGGATCAAAGCAACCGGAAGAAGGCTTCGTTAGAGTAAAGATTGGGGGAATATACATCTACAGCTGCTATATGTCCCCAAACATACCATTGTCGGACTACGAAACGCTTGTAGAAAATCTGGTAGAGGACGCGACTGACCACAACCCATTTGTCATTGGAGGTGATTTTAATGCCTGGGCCCGAGATTGGGGTAGCAGGAGAACTAATGAAAGGGGTAAAGTACTCCTAGACGCCCTTTCAAGGCTTGATGTAGTCCTTGCAAACAATGGAGAAACATATACGTTTAGGAGAGCGGGTATTGGGTCAATAGTTGACTTAACATTCGTTAGTACCTGCCTGGCTAGGCACATGGAATGGCAGGTGAGTGAACAGTATACCCACAGCGACCACCAAGCTATTCTGTTTAATATAAAACCTAGAGGACCAGCACAGTTACCACGTGGGAACACACTATTCAAAGGCTGGGCAAAGGAAAAATTCGATCCAATTACTTTTGGAGAATCGTTCGATACCCAACAAATTGAAGATGGTGCGATATCCAACATGATCGAACAACTCTTAGACGCATTAAAGACCGCATGCGATGCATCCATGCCATTAAAAAGGTCAAACAATAGGAGGAAAGAAAACTATTGGTGGAACGATACCATAGCAGAGTTGAGAAGAAAGTGCTTACGGGCTAGACGAAAATACCAGAGAAGCAGATCTCGCCCCAACCATCTGACAATGAGAGAGGTCTATCACCGGACAAGAAAGGACCTTCAAAGGGCCATTAACTGCAGCAAATCCAATTGTTTTAAACAGCTGTGTAACGAAGCCGATTCTAATCCGTGGGGTAACGCCTATCGCATTGTAATGTCGCGTCTAAAAGGCGCAAAGTCCCCCCAGATTTCTTGCCCACTTCTCATAAATAAAATAGTGAAAGTCTTATTTCCAGACGGAGAGAACTGCACCGATATAACAATCAGTTCTCAGCAACAAGATATATATATAGCAGAAGAGGAAATCGCCAATATATGTTCGAAGATCGGGGATAATAAAGCCCCAGGTCTAGACTGTATTCCCAATAAGGCTTTGAAACAAGCCCTGAAGATGAAACCGACATTATTTGTTGAAATCTTCCGAAAATGTCTTATGGAGGGCATATTTCCGGACATCTGGAAGAAACAAAGACTCATACTAATACCAAAACCAGGAAAAGTTCTAGGAGACCCAGAATCGTACCGACCCATATGTTTGTTAGATACTATAGGAAAGTGTTTGGAGCGTATTATATATAATAGATTATCGACAGTTGTAGATAGCATGCATGGTCTCTCCGAGAGACAATTCGGATTCCGGAAAGCGAGATCAACCCTAGACGCCATAACATTTGTAATTGAGTCGGCCAAGCGGGCAATAAGCGGAAGAGGCAAAGAAAGGAAATACTGTGCTGTCATAACTCTTGACATCAAGAATGCCTTCAACTCTGCCGGATGGAACCACATTATATCCTCATTAAGGCGTATAAATGTCCCAGAGTATCTTATTAAAATAATCAAAAATTATTTTTCCAATCGAACTCTGTGGGTTGAGACTGAAGATGGTATAAAAACGTATAACATCACATCAGGTGTTCCTCAAGGTTCCGTGTTAGGACCGTTGTTGTGGAATATTATGTACGATGGAATATTTGACTTAAAAATTCCTGAGGAAGCCTGTGTGGTTGGCTTTGCCGATGATATTGCGCTACTAGTCCAGGCAAGATTCTTAGACGAAGTACAACTTTATGCCAACGAAGCTATTGGAACTATAGGAAACTGGCTGTCATCAATGAACCTCAACCTAGCGGAACGTAAGACGGAGTTAGTGCTAATCAGCGGCAGGAGAAAGAGAGAGTATCTAACTGTGAGGGTAGGTGGAATCTCAATAACCTCGTCGGAGGCCATAAAGTATTTGGGCATCATGATCGACGATCGACTTAACTTTAAACGGCAAATGGAATACGCATGCAATAAGGCAGCCGGAGTTACGAATGCATTAGCAAGAATGATGCCAAATATCGGAGGACCACGACACAGTCGCAGACTGCTGATTTCTCGAGTTACCAACTCCGTACTGCTATATGGCGCACCAATTTGGGAAGGGGCATTAAGAAGCTCCTCGAAGAAAGAGATGTCTTCAGTATTTAGAAGAAGCTGCTTAAGAGTCTGTTGCGGATACAGAACTATATCAGCGGAAGCGGCAAGTGTTGTATCGGGAATGGTTCCAATAGACATCTTGGCCAAAGAACTAGCAAACGTCTACAGACAATTTACCCAAAATGACAATGCCCTCAGAAGTAATATTCGGAAAATTGAAAGGGAAAAGACGCTAGAAAACTGGCAAAGACGATGGGAAAATTCTCCTAGAGGTCGATGGACCTACAGACTAATCCCACGTATAGAGACATGGATAAACCGTCGTCATGGTGAGATAAACTACAACCTGACACAATTTATCACAGGACACGGAGGATATAGGAATTATCTCCACAGATTCGGACACGACAACTCTCCTATGTGTCCGGAATGTCCCCGGGAAATCGAAGATGCAGAACATGTAATATTTAACTGCCCCCGGTTTGAAAGTATAAGAGTAAGACTTTTGATCCACCTCGGCGAAAACTTGACAGTGGATAATGTCATTGGTATAAATCTTAAATCCCAAGGAAACTGGGATGCATTTAACACGTTTCTCACAGCAGTCCACTTGGAACTTAGTGAAGCTGAAAAACTCCGCAAGGCCTCACTCACTAGTGGGCAGCCGAGTGATACAGGAATAGTAAATGGAGTATAGGCCATAAGTGGCTGTCGAGCCCTGCGAAGTAATACCAATTGGCAGTGCCGCGGGGTTCTGAGGGGATAGGGGGGTGTGGTTTAGTACGTAAGAGTCGTGCATGTTTTCCAATACGGGTTGGATACATCTTTTGAAGATTCCACACCTCCAACGCAAAAAAAAAAAAAAAAAAAAAAAAAAAAAAAGACTAGACTATAGACTAGACTATAGACTAGACTATAGACTAGACTATAGACTAGACTATAGACTAGACTATAGACTAGACTATAGACTAGACTATAGACTAGACTATAGACTAGACTATAGACTAGACTATAGACTAGACTATAGACTAGACTATAGACTAGACTATAGACTAGACTATAGACTAGACTATAGACTAGACTATAGACTAGACTATAGACTAGACTATAGACTAGACTATAGACTAGACTATAGACTAGACTATAGACTAGACTATAGACTAGACTATAGACTAGACTATAGACTAGACTATAGACTAGACTATAGACTAGACTATAGACTAGACTATAGACTAGACTATAGACTAGACTATAGACTAGACTATAGACTAGACTATAGACTAGACTATAGACTAGACTATAGACTAGACTATAGACTAGACTATAGACTAGACTATAGACTAGACTATAGACTAGACTATAGACTAGACTATAGACTAGACTATAGACTAGACTATAGACTAGACTATAGACTAGACTATAGACTAGACTATAGACTAGACTATAGACTAGACTATAGACTAGACTATAGACTAGACTATAGACTAGACTATAGACTAGACTATAGACTAGACTATAGACTAGACTATAGACTAGACTATAGACTAGACTATAGACTAGACTATAGACTAGACTATAGACTAGACTATAGACTAGACTATAGACTAGACTATAGACTAGACTATAGACTAGACTATAGACTAGACTATAGACTAGACTATAGACTAGACTATAGACTAGACTATAGACTAGACTATAGACTAGACTATAGACTAGACTATAGACTAGACTATAGACTAGACTATAGACTAGACTATAGACTAGACTATAGACTAGACTATAGACTAGACTATAGACTAGACTATAGACTAGACTATAGACTAGACTATAGACTAGACTATAGACTAGACTATAGACTAGACTATAGACTAGACTATAGACTAGACTATAGACTAGACTATAGACTAGACTATAGACTAGACTATAGACTAGACTATAGACTAGACTATAGACTAGACTATAGACTAGACTATAGACTAGACTATAGACTAGACTATAGACTAGACTATAGACTAGACTATAGACTAGACTATAGACTAGACTATAGATAGACTAGACTATAGACTAGACTATAGACTAGACTATAGACTAGACTATAGACTAGACTATAGACTAGACTATAGACTAGACTATAGACTAGACTATAGACTAGACTATAGACTAGACTATAGACTAGACTATAGACTATAGACTACTATAGACTAGACTATAGACTAGACTATAGACTAAGACTATAGACTAGACTATAGACTAGACTATAGACTAGACTATAGACTAGACTATAGACTAGACTATAGACTAGACTATAGACTAGACTATAGACTAGACTATAGACTAGACTATAGACTAGACTATAGACTAGACTATAGACTAGACTATAGACTAGACTATAGACTAGACTATAGACTAGACTATAGACTAGACTATAGACTAGACTATAGACTAGACTATAGACTAGACTATAGACTAGACTATAGACTAGACTATAGACTAGACTATAGACTAGACTATAGACTAGACTATAGACTAGACTATAGACTAGACTATAGACTAGACTATAGACTAGACTATAGACTAGACTATAGACTAGACTATAGACTAGACTATAGACTAGACTATAGACTAGACTATAGACTAGACTATAGACTAGACTATAGACTAGACTATAGACTAGACTATAGACTAGACTATAGACTAGACTATAGACTAGACTATAGACTAGACTATAGACTAGACTATAGACTATAGACTAGACTATAGACTAGACTATAGACTAGACTATAGACTAGACTATAGACTATACTATAGACTAGACTATAGACTAGACTATAGACTAGACTATAGACTAGACTATAGACTAGACTATAGACTAGACTATAGACTAGACTATAGACTAGACTATAGACTAGACTATAGACTAGACTATAGACTAGACTATAGACTAGACTATAGACTAGACTATAGACTAGACTATAGACTAGACTATAGACTAGACTATAGACTAGACTATAGACTAGACTATAGGACTAGACTATAGACTAGACTATAGACTAGACTATAGACTAGACTATAGACTAGACTATAGACTAGACTATAGACTAGACTATAGACTAGACTATAGACTAGACTATAGACTAGACTATAGACTAGACTATAGACTAGACTATAGACTAGACTATAGACTAGACTATAGACTAGACTATAGACTAGACTATAGACTAGACTATAGACTAGACTATAGACTAGACTATAGACTAGACTATAGACTAGACTATAGACTAGACTATAGACTAGACTATAGACTAGACTATAGACTAGACTATAGACTAGACTATAGACTAGACTATAGACTAGACTATAGACTAGACTATAGACTAGACTATAGACTAGACTATAGACTAGACTATAGACTAGACTATAGACTAGACTATAGACTAGACTATAGACTAGACTATAGACTAGACTATAGACTAGACTATAGACTAGACTATAGACTAGACTAGACTAGACTATAGACTAGACTATAGACTAGAACTAGACTATAGACTAGACTATAGACTAGACTATAGACTAGACTATAGACTAGACTATAGACTAGACTATAGACTAGACTATAGACTAGACTATAGACTAGACTATAGACTAGACTATAGACTAGACTATAGACTAGACTATAGACTAGACTATAGACTAGACTATAGACTAGACTATAGACTAGACTATAGACTAGACTATAGACTAGACTATAGACTAGGACTATAGACTAGACTATAGACTAGACTATAGACTAGACTATAGACTAGACTATAGACTAGACTATAGACTAGACTATAGACTAGACTATAGACTAGACTATAGACTAGACTATAGACTAGACTATAGACTAGACTATAGACTAGACTATAGACTAGACTATAGACTAGACTATAGACTAGACTATAGACTAAGACTATAGACTAGACTATAGACTAGACTATAGACTAGACTATAGACTAGACTATAGACTAGACTATAGACTAGACTATAGACTAGAACTATAGACTAGACTATAGACTAGACTATAGACTAGACTATAGACTAAACTATAGACTAGACTATAGACTAGGACTATAGACTAGACTATAGACTAGACTATAGACTAGACTATAGACTAGACTATAGACTAGACTATAGACTAGACTATAGACTAGACTATAGACTAGACTATAGACTAGACTATAGACTAGACTATAGACTAGACTATAGACTAGACTATAGACTAGACTATAGACTAGACTATAGACTAGACTATAGACTAGACTATAGACTAGACTATAGACTAGACTATAGACTAGACTATAGACCTAGACTATAGACTAGACTATAAGACTAGACTATAGACTAGACTATAGACTAGACTATAGACTAGACTATAGACTAGACTATAGACTAGACTATAGACTAGACTATAGACTAGACTATAGACTAGACTATAGACTAGACTATAGACTAGACTATAGACTAGACTATAGACTAGACTATAGACTAGGACTATAGACTAGACTATAGACTAGACTATAGACTAGACTATAGACTAGACTATAGACTAGACTATAGACTAGACTATAGACTAGACTATAGACTAGACTATAGACTAGACTATAGACTAGACTATAGACTAGACTATAGACTAGACTATAGACTAGACTATAGAGACTATAGACTATAGACTAGACTATAGACTAGGACTATAGACTAGACTATAGACTAGACTATAGACTAGACTATAGACTAGACTATAGACTAGACTATAGACTAGACTATAGACTAGACTATAGACTAGACTATAGACTAGACTATAGACTAGACTATAGACTAGACTATAGACTAGACTATAGACTAGACTATAGACTAGACTATAGACTAGACTATAGACTAGACTATAGACTAGACTATAGACTAGACTATAGACTAGACTATAGACTAGACTATAGACTAGACTATAGACTAGACTATAGACTAGACTATAGACTAGACTATAGACTAGACTATAGACTAGACTATAGACTAGACTATAGACTAGACTATAGACTAGACTATAGACTAGACTATAGACTAGACTATAGACTAGACTATAGACTAGACTATAGACTAGACTATAGACTAGACTATAGACTAGACTATAGACTAGACTATAGACTAGACTATAGACTAGACTATAGACTAGTACTATAGGACTAGACTATAGACTAGACTATAGACTAGACTATAGACTAGACTATAGACTAGACTATAGACTAGACTATAGACTAGACTATAGACTAGACTATAGACTAGACTATAGACTAGACTATAGACTAGACTATAGACTAGACTATAGACTAGACTATAGACTAGACTATAGACTAGACTATAGACTAGACTATAGACTAAACTATAGACTAGACTATAGACTAAACTATAGACTAGACTATAGACTAGACTATAGACTAGACTATAGACTAGACTATAGACTAGACTATAGACTAAACTATAGACTAGGACTATAGACTAGACTATAGAAGACTATAGACTAACTATAGACTAGACTATAGACTAGACTATAGACTAGACTATAGGACTAGACTATAGACTAAACTATAGACTAGACTATAGACTAAACTATAGACTAGACTATAGACTAGACTATAGACTAGACTATAGACTAGACTATAGACTAAACTATAGACTAGACTATAGACTAAACTATAGACTAGACTATAGACTAGACTATAGACTAGACTATAGACTAGACTATAGACTAAACTATAGACTAGACTATAGACTAGACTATAGACTAGACTATAGACTAGACTATAGACTAGACTATAGACTAGACTATAGACTAAACTATAGACTAGACTATAGACTAGACTATAGACTAGACTATAGACTAAACTATAGACTAGACTATAGACTAGACTATAGACTAGACTATAGACTAGACTATAGACTAGACTATAGACTAGACTATAGACTAGACTATAGACTAGACTATAGACTAGACTATAGACTAGACTATAGACTAGACTATAGACTAGACTATAGACTAGACTATAGACTAGACTATAGACTAGACTATAGACTAGACTATAGACTAGACTATAGACTAGACTATAGACTAGACTATAGACTAGACTATAGACTAGACTATAGACTAGACTATAGACTAGACTATAGACTAGACTATAGACTAGACTATAGACTAGACTATAGACTAGACTATAGACTAGACTATAGACTAGACTATAGACTAGACTATAGACTAGACTATAGACTAGACTATAGACTAGACTATAGACTAGACTATAGACTAGACTATAGACTAGACTATAGACTAGACTATAGACTAGACTATAGACTAGACTATAGACTAGACCATAGACTAGACCATAGACTAGACTACAGACTAGACTAAAGACTAGACGATAGACTAGACTATAGACTAGACTATAGACTAGACGATAGACTAGACGATAGACTAGACTATAGACTAGACGATAGACTAGACGATAGACTAGACGATATACTAGACTATAGACTAGACTATAGACTAGACTATAGACTAGACTATAGACTAGACTATAGACTAGACTATAGACTAGACTATAGACTAGACGATAGACTAGACTATAGACTAGACGATAGACTAGACGATAGACTAGACGATAGACTAGACGATAGACTAGAGTATAGACTAGACAATAGACTAGACTATAGACTAGACGATAGACTAGACGATAGACTAGACGATAGACTAGACGATAGACTAGACTATAGACTAGATGATAGACTAGACGATAGACTAGACGATAGACTAGACGATAGACTAGACGATAGACTAGACGATAGACTAGACGATAGACTAGACGATAGACTAGACGATAGACTAGACGATAGACTAGACGATAGACTAGACGATAGACTAGACGATAGACTAGACGATAGACTAGACGATAGACTAGACGATAGACTAGACGATAGACTAGACGATAGACTAGACGATAGACTAGACGATAGACTAGACGATAGACTAGACGATAGACTAGACGATAGACTAGACGATAGACTAGAAGATAGACTAGACGATAGACTAGACGATAGACTAGACGATAGACTAGACGATAGACTAGACGATAGACTAGACGATAGACTAGACGATAGACTAGACGATAGACTAGACGATAGACTAGACGATAGACTAGACGATAGACTAGACGATAGACTAGACGATAGACTAGACGATAGACTAGACGATAGACTAGACGATAGACTAGACGATAGACTAGACGATAGACTAGACGATAGACTAGACGATAGACTAGACGATAGACTAGACGATAGACTAGACGATAGACTAGACGATAGACTAGACGATAGACTAGACGATAGACTAGACTATAGACTAGACTATAGACTAGACTATAGACTAGACGATAGACTAGACTATAGACTAGACTATAGACTAGACGATAGACTAGACTATAGACTAGACGATAGACTAGACTATAGACTAGACTATAGACTAGACTATAGACTAGACTATAGACTAGACTATAGACTAGACGATAGACTAGACTATAGAGTAGACTATAGACTAGACGATAGACTAGACTATAGACTAGACTATAGACTAGACTATAGACTAGACTATAGACTAGACTATAGACTAGACTATAGACTAGACTATAGACTAGACGATAGACTAGACTATAGACTAGACTATAGACTAGACGATAGACTAGACTATAGAGTAGACTATAGAGTAGACTATAGAGTAGACTATAGAGTAGACTATAGACTAGACGATAGACTAGACTATAGACTAGACTATAGACTAGACTATAGACTAGACTATAGACTAGACTATAGACTAGACTATAGACTAGACTATAGACTAGACTATAGACTAGACTATAGACTAGACTATAGACTAGACTATAGACTAGACTATAGACTAGACTATAGACTAGACTATAGACTAGACTATAGACTAGACTATAGACTAGACTATAGACTAGACTATAGACTAGACTATAGACTAGACTATAGACTAGACTATAGACTAGACTATAGACTAGACTATAGACTAGACTATGGACTAGACTATAGAGTAGATTATAGACTACACTACAGCCTAGACTAGACTATAGACTATCCTATAGTCTGCTTTACAAATTATACTATATTCTGGATTATAGACTAGATTTTAGATTGGACTTTTGTCTAGACTAAAATTTTTCTACTTTTTGTTTCAGTTACTATTATTTAGTTTAATATTCAATTTATTTGTTTTGTAAATAAACTAGCAATTTATTTGAGTTTTCCCCCAAAACTAAATAATTTTTTATTTTTAATATAATACTCATAATTATTCCAGGGTCTAGTTTTGTTTATTTCTATTAAAGTTTCGCCTTAAAAAGTTTAAAAAGCAGGCCACCATATGATTGGCATTAACTCTATGCTTTATTTGAATTTTATTTAAACTTTTTATTTAATGCTCTGGTTTTTCAATTATTATTGTATTTTATCAAAAAAAAAACACGATTTTGAATTTTTTTCTATTTATTTCTTCTGACTATATAACCCGCCCCTACGTTGGATATATTAAATAGCGTAGTGTGGTAAAGTTTCTTAAAACACTAGTTTGTTTTTTTTAATTTTATTTTTTATTTATTTTTTTCGGTACAATTCAGAGCGTTGTTAACCTTTAGTACTCATACTAGTTTTATTATTTAATTTAAAAAAATATGTATAAAATGCAGTTATTTACCATTTGATTGAGTGCAATTGCTATTTGTTTTTAGGTTTTATTTTTATTTAATGCATTTTTTGTTGGTTTTTTCTGGTCTTTGGTTTTTTTATTATTGTTTTTTTTATTTTATTTATTAAAGTCACGAAAATTACAAAAGATCTTGTGGTGCATGGTAAATAAAATTCTGTTTCTTATTTCAGTTTTCAATACCTTTAAAATAAAATTATATATAAATCAGTTCATAGTATGTTATGGTAAACCAACACCATAGTAATTACAGAAACAGAACTAAATTAAGAAAATATGTTTAAAAAAATGTGGGTATAAAATGTATATATTTATAAATATTCCGCAACATTATTTTAAATTAAAATAAATAAAAACAAAATGTAGAAAAAAGTGTTAAAATAAATTTATTTGCAACGCAGCAGCACCAGCAGGTTTAGTTCATAAGTCTTTTTTTATATAAGAGTAAGAAGAGAAACAAAAAAACCAAAAAATATTCTCATCAGGTATGTTGCCTAAGTCTTTCGTTACATTATGTGGTTTGTTATAAATTACAGTGTCACATTTAAAGGGAAACATAACTACTGACTGGCAACTGTTCACATGTTAAAAAAATAATTTAAGATTTTGTTAAAAAAATGAAGTTAATTTAAAATTTTTGTTAAATTGAGGAAAAACTTTGCCACATTGTTTATAAATATTCAAACATTTTATAAATATATTTTTTTTAAATTTTCTTATTACAACTATAATTTTAATATAAATTAAATGCCCATTTTTGTCTAAATATTTTTTTGCATAGTTATAGTTAAACTACTTTCATAAGTTGTTTCAGGAAAAAAAGAACAAAGACTTTTAAACTTGGTTTTATTTGTTCAAGAAAACTATTATGAAAATAATTTGTTCAAATGATCTACATATAAAAAATGTGCAATAAATACCACACCCACATAAAATTTTTATTTTTAATTTACATGCAATATAAAAACAAGTTTATTGGTTTAAATAAATTTAATACTTTTTTAATCCTGGCATATAAAAAAATTACACGCAGAGAAAAAAATATATCTGTAATGACCATAATCTAATCTAAGAGCAACATATTATAATTGGAATATATGGTCACAGATAAAAATAGATATGATTAAAAATAATAATTGTTATGATTTCATTTTATCATATTGAGTCCGATTTTATGGTTCGTTTTTTCATCTTATGGTTATTACTCCATTCTATCAGATTTTGATTTCATTTTATTTTATTATAGTTTCATCTTATCATATTATTATCACATTGTATCATATTATTCCATTCTATCATATTATTATTCCACCTTTTCAAATATTAAAACGATACACATTAATTCAAAGTTATTGTTTTTACAAATTGCTTATTGATTACTAACTAGTAGAGAAATAATAGAGAAAATTGTTTATTAATCATAAAATATTATTTACATATTATTTGTTGAGCAAGGTAATAAAAGATTTTTTTAACTAAACCCTTTAATAGTAGTTAATCAATATCTTATATTACTTTAATCACACCAAATATAACAAAAACTTTTTTACTTATATTAATTCATGTATAAACTAAATGAGAATTATAATAAAAGTAGAAAACAAATGTTAAAGATAAAGTATATTTAAAAACAAACAAGTTATGAATTTTTCAACCAAATTTGTAGAAAAAAAAAACATATTTATTTGTAACAATTTATGTTGTGAGAATATTAATATTAATATTGATATTATTATTATTATTATTATTATTATTATTATATTATTAATATCAATGTGGTTTGAAAACAAAATACAGTTTAAGAACAAGGAAAAAAATTGAATATTAAATGGTTGTAGAAATAATGATATTATTTATGTTAATAAAATTTTGTTTCTGGTAAAAATATTCAAAAACATGAAACTTTTGCAGTCCACTATATTAAAATTTTGATTGAGTGTAATCATTGAATGATAAAACTGAAACAAAAAATTGTTATAATGAACATAGTATTATTAAAATTAATGAAAATTAACTATGAAAAAATAATATTATTATAGTGACAATGTCGTAGCCATATTCTCTGTGTTAGTGTTAATGTTATGTTAAGATGTGGATTTGAGTTTCGTCTACTAAGTATTAGCTTCTGGACAAGAAAAAGCAAATTTTATAAATAAATAAATATTTCATATAAAATGGTGTTAAAATAAATAGTTAAAGAAATAAAAGATATTAAGATCATGCATTTAAATATCAACTAAAAATAAAATAAAAAGTATGTTATTGTGATTTGCCTTCATAAAATTTTCAGACCATTTTCTGATCTTCCCAAATTAGTTTTTATACAGAACTTTTATCAACATTAGATCAGGCTCTTTGCCACTTATTCTGCTCTTTATTAATGACATTTTCATCAGCGCCTGATGTCTCTCAGTTTGGCGGATCTCTTGGTATTTTGAAGAATTTACTTCTATAGATAAAAAGTATAACATTTGCACTGTACAATTAAATTGTGTCTTTTGCATAGTGTGTGGTGGCAAAATTTGGCTAGAATTGCACAGAACCATTGTGTTGTTGAATAAAAGATTTTATAGACCCTATATTATATTATAGGGCAATATGGGCATTAAATGAAAGAGGAGAATCTTGAAAATGTATTAGATTACTTTTTATTAAAATGATCTAAATAAAAGTTGCAAAAAAAGATTCTTTAAAATATTTAATTCCTTAATATCCGTGATAATTTCAAAAGAATAATTTCCAAAATAATATATGTTAAAGATAATAATTTCCAGTACCAAGTGTCAAAATTGGTTGAAAATTATTCCTAAGAACAAAAGTACAAATTCATTTTTCACTTTACTGAGATTTCGAGCATGCAAAACCAATATAGCCATTTTCGAAACGATTTTATTTATATTTTAAGCAGTTCTTATTTTAAATGTAGTATGACAACATTATTTGGAAGAATATAAAATATATTTGAAGGCTTATACAAGGATAAGTTGAGTATTTATATTTATTTAATTTTAAATTCTTTACTTGTATTTTTAATCTTCGAAAGGACAGTTTAATATTTTTGAATAATTGACATAAAAATAAGGTGTAGTCAATCAAGCGCGACCATGTAATACCCTACACCATTATGTACACCCATTAAATGATTTTCGGGTAAGGTCCTTATACAGAAACTCTCAATATATTTAAATTGATCCTTGTTAAACTTCATATTGCGGTTTATATACTTACATAAAACTTACTAATGTCTCATATAATTCAAAATCTGGCCTTTATATGAAATTTGCGCTCTTAAAGTGTTTTTCTGGAGTAGATATCATATGGGAACTATGTTCAATTATGAACCGATTCTTTTGAAATTTAGAAGTACGATTTATAGTTATATATATTTTAATTGTTGCTAATAAAATCAGAAACTTAATTATTTATATTAAATTTATGCATGTTACAGTGACAGTCGAGAATTGGCCTTGTAAATATGGTCAATTAAAGGCCGATCTTTGCGAAATTTAATAGCATGATTTATACTGAAATACAAAATAAACAGGTCAAATTTTATTTCGATACCAACAATTTTATAGTATTTATGTTTTAGTAAAAATCAGTTTTGCTACTTTCATGATGCTACTAAGCCAATTCACATAAAATTTAACGTACACAAGGAATAGAAAATACTGTATATTATAAAATTTAATATAATAATATTTTTCACTCACTTTTACTATACTGTGATATTTATTCATCACTTTATTCTAATGACCATTTGTCAGTAATTAGTAATTTAAACATAATTTCAAATTAAATAAGGTTAAAAATATTATGACAAAAATAGGCGTGAAAAGGGTGTGGCATCCAGTAAAAATGTAGTACAATAATACTAGTAGTCTATGAATACAAACAAAAACAATATATACGTTTGGATTAAACTACTTAAATGTTTTTTATTTCCAATCATATTGAAAATTGAATTTTAAGAAGACATAAAACCGAAATTCGAACTAACTTTGAAAAACCCTTTTTGAGTTTTGTTAAATTGTTGGTGCGCTTTTACTTTGCGCTGAAATTATTTAGACAATTTTTTCTTGTTGCACTGTGTAATAAATAGCTTCAAAATTTATGTATATTTATTCTGCAAACTTCACAATTGTGCACTATTACTTTTTCAATAATCGTTTTGAAAATCCTTATATTTATTTTTTTTTCAGCCAATTATTAAATTTAAGGTGTAAAATCTGCCAAGCATAAAAATAATTAACTTTACTTTCAATTACCTAAACAAGTTCAGTTATAATTGTTACATTCCAATTTAAGTCATTGTTTTTTTAACACAAACAATTCTAACTAATTGTTACAAATTTATGACAAGTTATGAACTTTTTGTTGTCATTTAATTACAAAAAAGTGTTGGTATTTTTAAAGAGACAATGTTACGAGCAAACACATAAAATAGCTTGTAAAATATTATTACAATTTACAGATATATAAAAATAAATTCAAATATAACATGGAGATTTTCCGACGTAAATGAACAAAAGTTGTAAAATATACAAAATGTTTTGTTCTCATTTTTCTTAATTAATTAAAATTTTTATAAATATATGTTACCTTAATATGTAAATTCAAACTGTGAACTTCCCATATTATTTATTTTAAATTAATGATTTTGTAAAACGAAACGAAATTGAAAATAACAAAAAGACTTAAAATAAATTGTTTAAATTTTCATTTATATTTTCAATTTGTAAAAAAATATTTGAAATTTTCTTTGGAAAATTTTAGGTTTTTAATGATTTTTAGCAACATTATAGGAACAGAAGAGAAGCGCTTTTTATCAAAATAATGTGCTGCAAATTTCTAAACTTTACTTTTTTACAGATTATCCCTTTAATTTTGCCATTTTAAAGCGTTTGTTGTTATTATTTTCACGTATAACTATTTTCATTTACTACTTGCAATCAAATCTAATGAAACTAAACCAAAGATTTAACAAAATTTTTTTGCAAAATTACAGAAATTTTCATTATGAACAATTTAATAGTATCTATGAACGAAATTTATTTTTTATGCAAAAAGTTTGGGAAAAAACAGTCATGTTCGATTCATAATATTTATGAAAAAAATTTTCAAGTATATGAATTTTTGTTTTTTGTGAAACGAATATATATATATATATATATATATATACAAAATAATAATAATAATAATAATAATAATAACAATAATAATAATAATACTAATAATAATAATAATAATAATAATAGTAATAATAATAATATTTACATATTACTAGTTATATTCATTTGTACCACTATATGTGATTCAAATGCAAGTTTCTTATATTATATAACCAATCCTTGTCTATTTATATTTATTCATATATAAACTAAATGAGAATTACATTGAAGTTAGAAAACAAATATTAAAAAGAAAATATATGTATTTAAAAACAACAAATATTTAAGTTTTCCACCAAGTTTGTAAAAAGGATAAGTAACATTTTATTTTTATAGGAATAATAATATTAATATGGTTTAAAAACAGAATATGGTTTAAGAATAAGGCAAAAGACTGCAAATATTTAATGATTGTAGAAGTAATGATATGTTTGATATTAACAAAATTTTGTTTCAGGTAAAAATATTTAAGAACATATAATTTTTGCAGTCAATCATATTAAAATTATTATTGAGTGTAAACATTAAATGACAAAATTGAATCAAAATCATTGTTATCATGAACACAGAGTTATTAAAATTCAATAAAATTAACAATGAGAACATAATATTGTTGTAGTGATCATGCTGTAACCATGTTTTTCTCTGCGTGTATTAAACTGGATGGGTATAATAAATAATTGTATGAGCTTTTAATTTTCAAACTGATATGGCAAATTAACAATTAATAAGCGTAAAGAAGAAAAAGAAAAAAAGGTCATTATCTTCACTGTTTACAAATATGAAGTCATATAAACAATTTCTTTTGTTGTTTTTGATTATTTTTATTTAAAAATCATTATTTGATGCCCCAACAAATTTAAGAATCATTTCTATAAATGGCAAGAGAAAGAAAAAGCTAAGAAAGATAGTGTAAAATTGGCTTAGCTTCCGGCAGTGTGTTAGATAAATGTATTTATGTCCACACATGACCATTTCTTAAGCCGCACTTCTTTCTTCTTCTAAACCCTGGAAGTGTTTATGTGGTTCTGTTTTTTCGATGCGGGCGTTTTTTACCTCTATTTTTCTCTAGACATGACATGTTTAAAAAACCTATCATCTTATTATGCCTTAAACATTTTATTTGTTTCGTTTTATATGCAAAGTATATACATGAAAAAAACAACAGCAACGAATTATGTAGACAAATTAAAATGTTCTACGCATCCCAAAAAAGTAACAAGATACAAGATAATGAAATTAACGCTATTATACACGACTAGAGGTAAAATAAAGTAAAGAAAATAGCTACAAGAAGGTATAAAATATATATTGTAATGTAGTAGGGTAGGGAAAGAGACGACTTTTAATGGAGCTACAAGGATAGCTTTCAAATCGATGTTTCCAAAAAAGAAGCAAAAGTGAACACTTTTCTTGCTACTATTTACTTTACAGCAAAAAAAAAAAAAAAAAAAAAAAAACTTAAAAAGAGCTGAAGAAGTCATGATTTTAACATTGTGTTGTTATTGCAAGGAAGTACTTAGTGCTGAAAAAGAGTTGTAGAAGTTCTTTTTTAATTCATAATTGTCATTTGTAGGATGTTCTTCTTTTATGCTTCTTGTTCACTGCTTTTGAAGTACTTCTCTTAAAGCTATATTTTTTTTATAAGTTAAGACCATATAACTTTGCTAATATATAATAAAAATACTTTTCAGTTGGTGAAATTTTTATTTTCTTAGAAATTATTCATCAGTTTTCCAGCTAAAAATATATTTTATTTGTTCACTTTTTTGGAAGTAATTTTATTAACTTCCAAAAAGGACAAAAAGTACCTGTAGTTCTATTTTTGAAAAATTTATTTTTTGGAAGCACTTGCTCTTTTCCTTTTGCTGAGTTTTCTAGGCTTTATCTTCTCAAGTAGTGAAGTGACATACATAATAATTAATAGTATAAATTTGTTAGGATTTCATTTAAAATAGTATATTTTAAAATTAATTTAGATATTGCAAAAAATTAAGATATTGTTAAAATAAAAAAAGTATTCAGTTTTGCTTCATCTAAGAAAAGATTCAAAAAATATTTTTCAAAAATAGGCTATGCATTTCATTTCGCGAATTAAATCCATAATATGATGGGTAAAAGACTCCAAAATATTTGCACAATGACTAAAAGCAATTTCATTTGATTGTATCTTTACACTCACTGATTTTTGTTACACGCATCTCAATATTTATTTTAATGCGAATCACACGATTGTAAATGAGCTTGAGTCTGAGTTTTTTGCGGATACCTCTATAACGTGCAACTAAATGTTTTAAGCGAATTTTTGACCGGCTTAAATAAGTAGGATTAATATTATGATGTATGCAATGTCTTCAACATTATATTCAAAGTAACTGTTAAAATTTTAACTAATATTTGAAGAAAATTTTGCTAGCACATAATGCTAATAATTATTACTATTGGACCAAAACTTAAGTATAGAAAACTTTTCTATACCATTAGAGAACCATCCTTTTGTTTTATAGTTTTCTTAGCTTACTGGAAGGAAAATTTTATTTCAACGGAAATCTATTATTATATTCAGGCAAAAATATGTTTGCGTTTGTGTCTTCCGTCGGCTAAACTCGTTTCCAGTTTTCCACGGTTCAGGATGCATAAGGTGCACTAAATTTTGTTTAATGGCTAGTTTTAGTTCTTTGGGTTTTAGGTCGCAATAGCGGCATTTTTATTAAGATTTAGAGTTCAAACACTAGCATTGCAGTTATTGATTTTAATAGTTTTTTTTTTTTTGGATTTAACCTTCCTCGATATTAATAATCTTCAATATTGTCCAGCATCTCTGTTTTTAAATCGTTCATTCTTTAAAAATTCTTGGATTTTTTCACGTTTTTTTATTTTTATTATCAACGCTTCCGATAGTTTCGGGTCCTCGCGAATTTTTCTGGAGGAAATCTATCAAGAAACATATTTTTATTTTTTTCGACTTTTGGATTTAATCAGGAATATTTCGAATTATATGTATATTTTTAAGATATTTTATTAATAAATTTAAACAACATATATCCGTTGTCATTAATCAAATATGAAAATGATATCAAAAGTGAACACAGTTCGCATTTAAAAGATTTTGTTATATTTTATATCAGCCAAATAAATATATTAATGTTTAGTATTTAAATATTTTAAATTAAACAGTAAGTAGTCACTATTTTATTTCGGATCCGTCGTTAAGAAGATAATGACTAAAAAAGAAAATTTTTGTAAAAAAGTATTCACTTCCAGGATAATACAAAATGTTGAAAATATTTTTATTTAAAAAAAAAAAAAAAAAATAGCTTTGACCGAATAAAGCTTAGGCATAGCTTTAACATGACTTATATTTAATTTTTAAGAAATGAACATAACGTGCCATTTCGCGGCCGAACATTTTTGGCATAGCTCTTAGGGGCTTCTCTACTTTCTGAACCAAGTTTCATCTTATTCTTTTCATTAAGGTCATTTTTAAGCTTTTTTGTTACTCTGAAATGTAATACATTTGTCAAAATTTACTCAACCAACATTTTCTAGTAAGTTAAAAAAAAGTAAAAAAAAATAAAATTTTATTTTGTATATTTTTCTTTGACTGCCATCTGAATGCGGATAAACGGGCAGATTTCAAGAAGATATTGCAATCACGAAAGGTGTTTAAAATTAATGACAGTGAGAGTAATTACGTACATATTGTATTTATGACCTTCATTAAACCCGAAGATTCATAAACTTCACAGTCTTCCAACGCTGTTTGAATTTGCAAGAGATTAAGAATATATATATATATATATATATTTAGCTGCTCTACCATTCCGTTGTAACAACAGATAAAAATGATCCATATGTTAAAGTGATCGTAGCGATATGAAAAAAATCAATTATCGGAAACATAACTAATAGGAATCGCAAAGTTTCAAAGACCGCTTCATGCTGTGATGAAGTCTTCGTTCCCAGCTAACATATATTGAATCTGTCAAAGTTCTTTAAAGATTAATTTACTTTAAATTTTCTTTAGTTTCCTCATCTTTTGAAATTATGTGTTTCTATTTCAATCATTAAATAGACTACGAAATCAACTACGTAATAACAATACGGCAAGATAATTGCTTTAGCTATCGGCTAACTACAGGTTTGAGCTACTAAATACAATTTGGTGAGATGAATGCTTCGACGCTCGTTCAGCCAACTTTCTTCGATTTTCAATCGAATATCTAGGATTGAATGATCAATGAAAGTTACTAAATATAAACCGAAAAGATAAATGCTTTAGTTCTAGATCGGTTAAATACTATGTTCGGTTACTAAATACTATTCAATTAGATAAATTCTTCGTCCAATAAAAGAAATGATTTAGCACCCAATTCGATTACTAAGATTGATTGAACTACTTTACAATCCGGCAAGTTAAAAACTTCGAATAATAACTGATTTTATTAACGGTACTATTTACGCAAGCAAGAATTTCGTTCAAAACTGGTTACACTTTGTTACTCGGGAGAAAAAAAAAATGCAACGATATTAGTACTCTAATCCCTGCTCGAACTTTTTATAGCTAAAAAAAAAAAAAAAAAATAAATAAAAATATTCTGTAATTTTAAAACAGTAATTTTTGAAAATTTATGTTATACTGCGAAACAATTTCCCCAGTATTTAGAATTTTACTACGATTAGAGATTAATCCATACCATTTGTATTCTGCAAAATTAGCAAATTTTACTTCTGGTTTTTAAAACTGGGAGAAAATCATCCGAAATTATTGTTGTTATGTTTTATGTGAAAATTTATCATTTTAATAATTCAATTTACCATAACTTTAACGTAAATTGAATCATTATATAAAAAAATAAAACGAAATATCTTAACTGTTTAAAATATATTTTCATTTGTTCAAAAAAATATGTATCTGAGGGATTTTTACTTTCAAATATAATTATGTATCATGATAAATAAATATCAGTATGGAAAAAATATATTGTTTTTTGATTTATACTTTTGTTTTTGTTTCAAAAATTATTTTCTGCTTTTTTATTTATTATATATAATACCTTCTAAATATTTCTTTATTCAATGAAATTGTTGTTGTTTAGAATTTCTTTTCATTCGATAAAAAAAGTTGAAATAACTTTTGCAATAAATATCAGAAATGGCATTTATATTTTTTATTTCGATTAAAATGAAAACAAGATAAATTTTTATTATTTTTTTGACCACCAGAGATTGTTTTTGAATTGAAATAAAAATAAAAAGTTGTGTTTTTAGTATTAAAATCCGGTCTCTGATTGACAAAAAAATACAATTAAAATGTTTTGTTATTTTTTGTTTTAAAAATAAATTAAAATTTATCACATGAGTGTGCTTTGGTATATGGATAATTACGTAAGATATTCCTGCTGAAACCAGACTTCGTCCACGTACATAACGTTTAATTTGGGCCAAAAGAAATTGCATATTACTGAGCTGTTTTGTCCACGATGACGAAACGACTATATTGGGCTCTACAGCACACTTTCTGCAATGTTCTTGACCGATATAGCGATCTTTGATGCACCGAAAGAGACGTGTTAAATTTGGTCAACAACAATCTTTGGCGTAACAAAAAAAAAGCTTTTTATACTATTTTTTAGACATTAAGTCTTACAATTTAATTTCGGTTCCATTGTGCATTTTTATCACTCTTCAGTCTTTTGTGAACCCTCTTGTTTTACCAATTAGTGAATCTCTATGTGATTCACACACTGTAGGGCACAAATATCAATTCAACATCTATAGCGACAAGTTAACATACTATATCGTAGTGGTATATAACCAAAACACAAAAGTATACAAAATTATGTATGCGTGATTTTATATTTTTCAAACCAAGAACTTTTCTTTTTTTTTATTTCAATTTATACGAATAGAGCAGTTGTCCTCTTGGTGATTTTTATTTTATGATAATACCTTTACAAATTGTGTTTTTGGCTAATCAAGAATCTTGTATACTTGTTGTATTCTATAGAATAATAAATTTAATTTTAAAAGTATAAAGAAATATATACGCACATTTATAGTTACAATAGTGTTAACAGATTTTTGTGTTTATAATTATCGTAAAATAAAATGGAAATAAATCATCATAAAGTTTAATGTTTGGTGTATAGTACATGAGTAAAGAATATGGAGATTTAATGTTTTTTGGTCAACATAAACAAATTTGTTAATACCCACTTACAAACGTTATAATTTTAACTTGCAGAAATTTAAAAATTTTAGTTTATGGAGAATTTTTAAATTCGTAATCTTATTTTAAACATTTATTATAAGAAGTTTGCAAAAATTAATTTTATATTTTTTTTATTCATATTCTATGTTTTAAAACTTATTGTTTATCTAATTTCTTATTTTTTATTTCAGTTATTCATAATTTTAGTAAAAATTTTCCATTTTATTTTCCGGTTTTTTTTTATTTTTTTAAACATTTAATTTATAGTTGACTTTATTATAATATCACAAGTTATTTAAAACAATTCATTTTATAATATCTATAAAAATTATATTTAATTTTTTCCCATCATAAAATTCATGTAAATTTGAAATTGTAACCCTTATTTACCTCTGACCTTGCTTTGTGTTGCTCTTTTTATATCGCTGAACTAATAACTAAACAAAATTATTCATACGCCTATAAAAATTAAGTGGTGGCATATTTTTAAATTTTCTTGAAAAAAAAAACTAATTTAATTATTAAGTTTATTTATACATTTAACTGTTAAAAGAAAATAAATCACTGAAATTTTTTTAACAAGGCCAGCTATGGGAAATCTTTAGTGTTTTGTTTTTCATATTTTCTTGCAAAAAAAAAAAAAAAAAAAAAAACAGGGGTTTTAAATTTAATAGTCAAGGTTGTTAAAAAAATTAAATTCGTTTTTTGCCTTTTTATCAAGTTTATGTTAGTTAAAATTTGTACTTTAAGTAAATTACACTCCTTATCACAGCATCGTCAATTGAAAATAAATAAAAAGAAGTTGAAAACAAAAGATCTTAGAATTCAATTAGTTTTGAAAGCATTTCATTGTTTATTGCTATTAAAGATCAGTTTACTAAATACATAATTTGAATTGGTTTTGAAAAGGTATTGTGCGGCTTAGAAGACTTGATTTGATATTGTTCTAGCATGATGCCTAAAGCAGAGAACAGTGGTGTCGAAAGAAGAAATTTGATTACATTAAATTAAAATAGTATTTAATACACAATTTTAAGAATTAAAATAGGAATAAATTTCACATACTGATAGCAGAGTAGTACTCGAGTTTAAGTTTGGAAGGCGGATCACACATACCTGTTAAAAGCGGAGCTATGGGGTCACACAGTAGGCCACCTCTGACATGGAAATTTTAAAACGCTTGTAATTTTTGTTTGTTTCTCATCTGATTTCAAAGTTATTTATTTTCATAAAGCTTTCATTAAGACCTTTAAATATTCTTGAATTTTAAAGATTTTTATATTTTCTTAAAGCTATCACTAAGGTCCTTATAAGACATGCATTCTTGTGCTATTTATTTTTTATAGTTATTGAGTTATTCGCATTCGAAAATTCAAATTATTTTTTTTATAAATAAACTAATGCCCTAATATGAGACCTTCTAGCTCCGCTCATGAGGGATTTGTGGCATCTGCCTTTCCAACTCAAACTTAGATACCCCTTCCCTGTAATTGTGTCAAGTTTTAAATAAATTGGACCAGCCGATAAGAAATTACGGATTTATTTCCAAAATATTTTGATTGTGTCCCATTGTGGATTATTAGACAGTAATCTGAGTATAAGGCAGAATTCTGAGTATAAGAAATTTGTATAAGACATAAGCCTAAGTATAAAAAAATAGTCCGACTACTAGACAATATTAAGAGTATAAGAAGGTAGTTGAAGTATAAGACAGTAGTCTGAGTATAAGAGAGTAATAAGAGTATTAGAAAGATGTCTGAATATAAGATACTAGCTTGAGTAGAAGACAGAACAGTATAGAGTATAAGAGTGAGTATTAAAATGTATAAGAATATAGTCTGAGTATAAGAGAATAAGAACTTAAGTTCTTATACTTATACTCAGACAGAAGTCTGAGTAATAGACAGTAGTCTGAATATAAGACAATATCCTAAGTATTTGAGAATAATATGCGTTTAACAAATTATAAGAATGTAGTTTGTGTATAATAATGTCATCTAAGTATAACACTAGTCTTACCGTAGCATTGTAGTCCGAGTATAAGACAGTAGTCTGGGTATAAGAAAATTGTTCGAGTATCAAACAGTAGTCTGAGTATTGCACAGAAATCTGAATATAAGAGAAAAGAATTGGTATAACCAAGTATAAAAATATAGCCTGAGCACAAGAAAAAATTCTAACTGTAACAAAATATAAAAATGCAATCTGATTATAAAAGACAGAAATCTGAGTACAGAAAAGTAGTAGACAGTAGTCTGAATATAAGACAATATTCCGAGTATTAGATAATACTATGAGTATAAGAATGTTGCCTGATTATAAAAAAGTATACACAAGTCTGAATATAAGATTTTAGTCTACGGGGATACTTTAAAAATAATAGAGTTGTTTTAGTATAAGATTTTCGTTTGAGTACAACAGTTTGTGTATAAAACCTTGTATAAATTACTCTAAAAATTATGTTTTAAATTTGTGCACGACTAACCCACTGTGCCTTCTACTTACTTCCAAGCCCGTAAAGTTTATTAATAAACTTAGGCAAAAATAACAGCCTTAAGAAAACTAGCAACTAGCTACTACTCCTGCTGCTTGACACCTTAATAGACCATTTAGTTGAATATTTAAATTTTTAAAAGTTTATTTTAACAAAAAGAACACCAACTAACCCGATCAACCAGCCAGCCAGTCATCTAGACACACAAACAAATGCGCAATTTAAACACTTTCTGTGCTAAGTGTTGGCGTAAAAAATTGCACTAAAATTTATTAGTATGCGCAGTAGCAAAATATTATAGAATCAAAAGAAAAAAAAATAATAAATATAAAAGTAAAATCAGACGATTATATATAAGCTCTAAATTAGAGTAGCAAATTTATGACAAATTCGGGTAATAAATTTTTACAATAAAATACAAAAATCTTTACAAAAATTAAACAAGGACATAACTATTAACAATGACATTTATAAATGTAACAACAATTTTTAAAGAAACATCTCTAAATATTAAACTGAAGGCGTGTACGTACACACTCATGGTTTTTTATAATGTTTTCTGGCATATTTCAGGGTTTAAAAATGTAACGTGTTAGACACTTCTTTTAACCAAAAAGTGTTTATTTCCGTTTCGTTTTCTATGAAAATTGTATGTAAGTCTCTTTTACACATGAATGATTAAACCAGAAACATGTATTTTATGATTTAGATGACACATCATTAAGGTTTTTTTAATACTCATTTAGTTGATATTTAAATAAATATAAAATTTTGTTGTTGTATCTTTTATATGTAATACTGATTGTAATAAAAAAAGACCAACCTCTAAGACAACCACGCCAATTTACTGTATGTATGTTCATTTTTTATTTCTTCAGTTGTTTCTGTCACCATCTCTTCTCCTAGAGATATGGCTAAGAGTGTGTGTACGTAAATGTTTAAATGACCTTGATAACAATTTGTGTTTAATTAAATATCATTTGCCGTCATTTGAAACCACGTTAATACTTTATTTTTTTTCTGTTTACAATAAAGCAAAAACAATTTATGAAACATTTACATTTGTATTAACTTGCACTTGGTACTGGTTTATTGTACAAATTTCAAATGTTTTTTCTTAGATATAACAAGCTCAATTATAAAATAAAAGAAAAAGATTAGAGGTGAATGAAAAAAGGGAAAAAATCTACCAATTATTGATTGTTTACAGTAACAGAAGAAATATTTGATTATATATTATATTGGGTTTAATACACTTCTTAAGATTAATGTTAACAAGCTGTTAATTATCTTCTTTTTTTTACTTTTTTTAAAAGAAAATAAGAATATAAGTTCTAGTATAAGACGATTGTCTGAATATAATACAATAATCCTGAGTTTAAGATAGCAATCCTGAGAAAAAAAAAAATAAATTAATAGTATAAATCGTATAAGAGGTCACTACAGTAGTCTGAATATAATAATGTTATATATGTAACAGTATACTGTTGTCCGAGTATAAGATATGAGTATAAGTTGAAAGTCTAAGAATAATTCTTAAATAAGATTGTAATATTATTGTAAGTAGTTAGTATAAATCTTATTATAAGAATATAACACAGTAGTCTGAGTATAAGAATTTATAACTAATGTCTGTGTATAAGATTTTATTATGGTTACAGGCCATATTTTAAGAGGATAAGTAGTTTTAACATTAAATGTCATTTTCAGTATAATTCGGTATTAGACAATTGTCTGAGTATAAGTATTCACATAAGAGGACAATACAATAGTATACGAAGGTCTATGCTAAGTCTAAATATAAGACTTAGTATAGCAGTATAAGACAATAACTTTAATACAAAACAAAAGTTTGAGTATTAGGCGAAAGTTAAATTTTAGTATAAGAGAATAAGAGAGTAGCTTTAATACAAGATTATAGTCTCAATATAAGTACAAGAATATAAGACAGTAAACTGAGTGTAAAAATGTATAACAAAATTTTGTGTATAAACTGTGTTCTGAGTATAGACCTTATTTTAAGAGGATAATCAGTCTTAATATTATATGCTATTTTCAGTATAAGTCGGTATTAAACAAAAGTCTGAGCATAAGTATTACTATAAGAGGACAATATAATTCTATAAGAAAGTTATCAGATTGTACTGTATAAGAATATATAAGAATATGTGACAGTAGTCTGAGCATAAGAATTTAAATTAAAAGTTTGTGCATAAGATAAGTGCAGATCTTATTTTAAAAGGATAATTAGTTTTAAAATTAAATGTAAGTATTAGTTTAAGTCGGTAGTCTGAGCATAAGTATTATGTATAAGTATAAGTAGAGTCTGAGCATAAAAAGTAATCTGAGTATAAATCTTATTATAGAAGTACAAAACAATATCATGAGTACAAGGCAGTAGTCTGAATAATAAAGTCTGAACATAAGCTGAAAGCCTGACTATTAGAGTATAAGATAGTTGTTATAACATAAGATTGTGGTCTCAAAATAAATTGATAGATTGAGTATAATACGAAAGTCTTAATATAGGTCGCATTATGAGAATACAAGATAGTATTCTTAATATAATAATTTAAAATAAAAGTTTGAGTATCATAAGAGTACAATGACAAAAATCCATATAAGCAGAAGAAAATGCAGATGAATGGAACATATAGAATAGGACTGGAGTGAATTTAGCAAGGCAGTAGACAGTATGGCAGAACAAAAATCACATGGCAGTAAATAGTTTTAATGGAATTAGAAAAACTAAAAGAAATAAAACTTATTGCAGCAAGAAAAATAGGCGAGTATAAGTCTTGGCATAAAATTATAAGATAGTAATATATATTTTAATACGTAATATATTAGTCGTAGTATAAGATGGTAGTCTAAGCACAAGTCGTAGTTATAAAACAGTAGTTTGTGTTTAAGATACAAGTCTTATTGTAGGATTGTATAGCCTACTATTTAGACACTAGTGTGAGTCTAAATTTAAGTATATGTCTTAGTATATGAGTATAATTTAGTAGTAAATGCGCTATTCAAGCATAATGTTGTGGTTTTAGTATAAAAATAAATTTTGATAAAAGTTGGTGGACTTATTACTACACGAAAGTCTGAAAGTCTGAAAGAAAGTAGTTTTGTATCAAGAAAATCCGAGTATATGTTCTAGTATGAGAGTACAATTTAGAAGTAAGACTGTCTGAATATAATATTGTGCTTTGGGCCATTCTGAGTATAAGACGATAAACTTAGTATAAGAATGTTAGACAGAAAACTGAATATAAAACAGTATTTTGAGTACAAGACGGTTATCTGATTATAAAAGAGTGACCTGTGTATAAGATGGAATTTTGATAATAAAACGGCGATCGAGTATGAGACTGCATTATGTGTATAAAAATCTAATTTGAGTGTGAGGCAGAAATCGGTATATAAAACGGCAGCCTGGGTATATACAAAAACATTTGGAAGGTATCTTCCACAGAAAATATCTACGCAATACCTTATTTTTATTATCTGGATGAAAATAATCAAAGTAATATTTTTCAAATATTTAATTTTTATCATTTTAAAGAAAATTAGACTATAAACAATAAGAAATATATAAAATTTTTATTTTTTGTCATTTGCGTAATATATTTTATCTTCAAAATATCGCCCATTTTTCAGTAAGGTGACTATCACCTCCGCAATAAATTAATGATATCTCATACAAATCATCTGGAAGAAATTAATGCAATACTTTTATTTTTCTGTCACAATTTTTTAAGTTGTCGAAAAGTTATTAAAAAATAAAAAAATAGTAAAATATTGAACAAATTTGTTTGTCTTTTAGCAAAAAATTAATATTTTATGTGAGCGTTTTAGTTTCACGTGCTTTATAATATTAAAATTTATTTGAATGCATTACAAAATGAAAAAAATCTTTATAATATTATATCAAGATTGATTTAGTGATAATTTTGCTATTTATTTATTACATCTTCTAGAAGTTTATCTGGCGGTATCTCCTTTTTTTCACCTAGATGAATATCTATATTGATTTATTATTGTCTAGATGTATCGCCTGTGACACACAATCTCTGCCGATGGGGGAAAACTTTCGCAATAAGAATATGATTATTGCGGCATTAAATTTTTTTTCTAAGCAATAAGAATTCGAATCATTTTCGTATTAGTTTGCTTGTAGTGGTACGAGTTCGAATCATTTTCGTATTAGTTTGCTTGTAGATGTAGTTCTAAGCTTAACATGGTGTTCTAGTTATAAGATATTCATTTTTGTATATAAAACTACCATTTCCTTTAAATATTTAAAAATACTGGAAATTTCCATATTAATCATAAAGACAGTATTCTGAGTACAAGGCGATAATTTTATTATAAGAGAGAGGCCAATATATAAAGTATAAACACAACAAGTCCGGATTCCTTTACATAGCCCGCATTATTAAATTAAACAAAAACTTAGATGGCAACAAAATTAAAGAAAATTTTAATTTATTTCCTTTTCATTTCTTTTTTTACTTTAAACATTTTTCGATTTTGTTTACGAAATTCATATAAATTTTTTGAAAATGTGGTAATATTTTTTGTGAGAAAATAAAAAAAACAAAATATCCAGAGAGAATATAAAATAAAATTTAATTTTGAACCGAGCCGCATTATTCATTTGTTATACAAATTTGTATGGAAATTTTCGGACCGGGCTTGTTGTGTTTATACATTAAAATGGAACTCTAATACTATGACTGTGAATTAGTATAAGACAATAGTATGTGTTTAAGATAAGATTGAGTATAATACAATAATTTTATTATAACAGAGAAGGAAGTCTGATACTAAGACGTTGACTATGTATAAGACGATAATTTGTGTATGAGAAGGAGGAATTCAAATTCTAAAATATAGGATGGAAATTAACGTATAAGACATTCGTTTTTGTATATAAAACTATCATTTTCTTTAAATATTTTAAATTATTTCTAATAAAAAAAAAAAATGAAAATCTCCAAATTATTATAAAAAAATTTAAAATTTATATTTCTGTATTTTTTTCCAATTTTCTGACTCATCAAGTGACAATTTAGCTTAACCTACATTTAATTTTATCTTACACTAAAAACTTTTATCATTTAGGTTAAATAAAACCTAAATAGAATAATTAAATAAATTCTTAATAAAATTTTTAAATGTGACAAAACAACAGGAACAGGTGGTGTGCACATTTTACATTCAAGGGAAACAATGATAATGATCATTATATATAAACCCGTAATATTCCAAAAAAATATTGTTCTTTTTAATTAAACATAATTGTAGGTGTGTTTTTCTTAATAAATTTATAAATGAAAGATGACAAAAAATTTCTTTTTTTACTCACATGAAATCTAAACGTGCTCAAAAATGAGAAAAATCTAAAGAGATATTTTTCATAAATGTTTAAAAATTGTGTGTATATAAAACTACTGGTTTAAAATGATGTGTAAGCACGTAAAACATCAACATTTTCTTAAAAAGAAGTGTGGTTTAAGCTTCAAGCGGAAGTAAAAATGACTAATAATGCGGGTGTTCTTTTTATCTGAGGGGAAAGGGGAAATTAAAAAATATATATTTTTTGGTAAATTTATAAAAAATACTGGTGGTTATGTTAAAGTTGAAATATTTATTTTTATAAATCGTAAATATATTTAACCTTGTGTTTGCTGTTAATAATTTCCTAGTTTCTCCTTTCTTTTATGTTAAATAAAAATTACATTCATTTTTTCTTTTAATATTTTTCAATTTTTAAAGTGTTGACTTGTGAATTTGTGTTATAAAAAAGTCGTGAAAAAGATCTTTGAATGTTTGTTTTTCTTTATTTTTTGTTTGTTTAATCGAAAACTTTGCCAAATATCATTTAACACAATTTACGATTTGAAAATTTGTTTTTTTTTGACAATCGATAAATCTGTCACTTCTAAATTTTAAAATGATATTTTACGTTTACAATATTCACTAAATGATATTGTTTTATTGTCGGATTTTGTTTTTCTTCTTTATATAGTGAAGGGATCATCATTTTCATCATGTTCAATTGCAAAAGACAAAACTAAGAAGATGGCTTGATTATATAAAAATACCTCCAAAAAAATATAAAGCAGAAAATAAAATAAAAATTAAATAAAACTTTAAAGAAGTTAAATATAAAACACCATTAATGTTAAGTACTTTTCGCTTTATGTCTACTAAAGTAAAGTGATAAAATGTCGTTTAGTAGATTTATGTGTGATTAGGTCACGACAAAATGCAATTTTCCATTTAACAATGTATTATTGTTTTCTGTTTTTTGTTTCTTAAAGATTCATTCAATCACTTATTTTTTAAATATAAGTACACACACTCACTTTAATAGTCACTTTAGTTAGTCATTTACTTACTCACTCATTCACTCACATATCGTAGAGGATTATTTTTGTTGAACAGAAAAAATAAAGAAAATTAATGGATACAGATTTAAATTTAAACAAGCGGAGAAAAAATAATAAAGAAAATATATAGTTTAGTAGTCATTTGTTATGGAATTAAGCTTTAAAGTTGTGATTAAATTGAAAAAAAAAAAAAAAATACTTTTATATTTCAAAATAGTATAAAATGAAAAAGGTATCGGACTATTAACGGCTAAAAGGGAATGTGTGACAAATTACAGTACCTTAGAATTAGGTGGGCAGGTATTAGAGTTTAGGGATCTTAATTGTTGCTATAATTATTTATATTGAAGTTCGCTATGTTACAGCTTAATGTGGTATAAGAAAATAGTCAAATTATTAGAAGGTCCTCAAAGTATAAAATGGAAGTTTGAGTATAAAATGGTGGTCTTAATATAAGAGTGAAATAAGGCTGAAATCTCATTATGAGAATGAAGTTGTTGCATAAAAGGATATTCTGAATATAAGACATTAGTCTGAGTATAAGACGTCATTTTATGTATAAGACGAAAAACTTAGTATAAAAATATAACACTGACTGAATATAGTGTGTGTTTAAGATGATAGTCTGAGTATAGGACTGAAATTCTAAGTATAAGTCTGAAGTCTGAGTATAAGATGAAATCCTAAGTATAAGACTGAAGTCCTTGTGTAACATTAGCCTGAGTAAAAGACTGAAATTCTAAGTATTAGTTTATAGTCTGAGTATAAAACTGAATCTTAAGTATAAAACTGAAGAATTTGTACAATACGGTGGTTTTCGTATTATAATGAAGTTTTAGTATAATACATTATTCTATGTATAAGTCTGAAGTCTAAGCCTAAGACATCAGTCTAAGTATAATATTGAATTCAAGTATAAAACTAAAGTCTAACCGCACGACGTTATAATAAATATAACACTGAGGCCTTAGTATAAGACGCCATATTAAGAACATATAAAATTTAAGTCTAGTTTAAAACTAAATTCTCAGTACAGACAGAAATCTGATTTTAAATCGGAAGTATAAGGGTAATTCTGAAGCCTCAGTATAAGACTTAAGTCTTATATATATATAAGACTGAGGTCTAAATATATAAAACAGTATTATATGTACATGTCTGACGTATGAGAAGAAGACTCATAATTAAAGCTCATAATTAAAGTTAAGACTATCTGAGAGTAAAGTCAGAGTACACAGAAAAAACTATAAAAAAATTTTCAGTTCAGTTACTAATCAGAAATTCAAAATTCTCTTAATTATATTTATAATTAAATAATTTGCTGAAAAACACATTTTTTATATATTAAATTCAAATTTTACACAGAAAAATCTAAAATCATATTTCAATTACAAAAAAAAAAAAAAAAAAAATCATATTCAATTATTTTATTAATTGAAATTCAACCTATTAAATTCAAGCTCTTGTTTTTATTTATATTTTATTACTTTATTAACTAATACAATAAAATAATAACTAAAATCCGACAAAATGTATTATTTTTAATATAAAGTATTAGAAAATTTGAATTTTGAACATTTGATTAATTGATACAATTAGAAAAGTAATTGGAATAATTTTTATCTTTGATAAATTTTTTAATTGACCAATTTTTTCTGTGTATAAAATGGTAGCTTAAAGATAAGAATAAGATTGAAATATTAAGCGTAGTCTAAGAAATATAAAATCATAGTCTAAGTATAAGACTGAAGCTTGAGTATAAGCTGAAGTCTTAATTTATTTCGCCAATCTAAGTGTAAGACGAATATAAGACGATAGTATGAATAAAAAGTGGTGATCTAAGTTGAAGATTAAAATCGCAATATAAACAGTGTTAGAAGTATTGGATTGTAGTGTCCCTTTTACACTAAATTTCACTGTGAAAGGGACACTATAAGAGTTTTTTAATCCACATGTTTAATGTAATGATTACTTTATTATATAGCCTATCCTGACATATTTTTATACATCAGGATTGGCCAAAATTAAATTAATTTAAAAAAATATGTTACTTTATAGCAATATATAATAGTGTCCCTCTCAAAATTAATTTCAGTATCCTATATTGTATAAGACTTTGGTAACAAAAAATTTATCTGAATTCCCAAAAATTAAATTAATCTTAAAAATATCTTATTTTATATTTGTTGGTTCCATTAAGCATTACCTTTAAGCATGTTCTAAAAACTACTCTGTTTTACTAATATATATATTACCACCATATGTTATACGTATAACGTAACTTATTACGTTACTCATAATCATTACTCACTAAGTGAGTATTTTTTAAAGTAAACCAATCTTTAACTCTCTTTTTCTCTTGGCACATATGGCTTTAAAGTTTTATTAACTCTTTTCTTATTTTGCATTTAGTTGTGGCTTTAAGCTGTTATTGTTATTTTCTTAGCTGGTTTTATTCAAAACAGTTTGGTCTTTTAGCTTTTGGTTGCAAACCACCTTGAGTTTAGTCTGTCGTGATACGCGTTTATGAGACGTGGTTTGAGTTATACTTACGGTTGGTTGAGCGTTTCAAATTACTTGGTTTTTTTTATTTATGATTTGGATTTTATTTTTTTAATATTGCTTTTGGGAGACAACAGTTGGTGACAAATGTGCGTTTTTTTATTTGTGTGTTTTTGGTTTTTGAAAAAAATTTTGATAATAAAATGAAAACAAAATAAATGAAAATGATTGAAAAATAAAAGAAACTCATAAATGATTTAAAGCCATTAATAAATGAAAACAATGTATATATGATAACAATAGCGTTTTTTTTATCAAAAAGAGAAAAAATAAAAAATTAATTTAACGTTTTTTTTTTCTTTCTTGATTTTGGTGTGTTTAATTGAAATGCAAACAACGTTTATTTGCAGTTTTCTTTAGCAGACGTAACACCAACGCGTTTTCTATATGAAAAAATTAAACAACATTTAAATCAATATTTGATTTGAAAATAATGGAAAAAATTTACATAAAAATATATAAATTTATAATTAGGTGTATGTGTGTGTTTTTAAACAAAAACCCTTAATAAGCTTTAAAATTTTTATTATTTTAAATTTATGAATGAAAAACAAAAAAAAAAAAAAAAAAAAAAAAAAATAGCTTTTACTCATCAAAAAAGTTTTGACCATATAAAATATGAAATATGATTCTTTGTTTGTATTTAAAACAAAAATTGCAAACTAATGATTTTTTTGTTGTTATTGTTGCTGTTACTACAAGCAAGTGTTATGTAGCTTTCAATAGTATTTTATAATAAAAAAATTATATATTAATCAAATGCATTCTTGCATTCAAGCGTGTAATAACAAATATTTTAAAATTAGCCAATATTAAAAAATAATAAAGAAATATTAAAAATACTATTAAATAAATACATTTTTAAATATATATATTTATATGTGTGTGTCTTAAGTCTTTTGTTTTTTTTAGAAAGGAATTGTGAATGATCTAATTTAATTACTCAAATAGTGCATAATTTAATAAAAATAATAATAGATAAAAAAATAAATTAAAAAATAATAATTAAAAGAAACAATAAATGAAATTAAATACCTATAAATTAAATCATAAAAAATTAAAATAACAAAAATATGTTGAAATAATGTAAAATAATAATAGAGTAAATTGTTTTAATTATTTTAAAAATAAATAAAAAAATATCATTGAATAAATATAATAATAATAAAATTATAAACAAATATTTTAATTTCCTTATGCAAATGGTGTAGTATAAACCATTTGAATTTCAAATCAAATAAACAAAAGTATTTTTGCTTAAATAATTTGTTTTTTACACTACACATATTGATCTTATTTTTAGCAATCTTAACGTAGAGATAAAGCCTTTTTTGTATTACTGTTATTTAGGTATGCTAAATTTATTTCATTTAAAAGGAAAATGACAAATTTAGCTAAAATTTATACATTTTTATTATAACAATGAAAATTCCCAGCAAAAACTTTTTGATTTTCGGTAATAACAACTACTTATTAAAGTAGTTTCTTGCTAATGAGGCGTCATTATTATTTGCCTCTCTGTATTACATTAATAAGTACTCAGTAGTATACAAGCGCAGTAATACTGCAATCACGTGGATGAGTTGGCTAGAGCGCCGAATTAACAACCAGAAGGCTGTTGGTTCAACCCCATTCTGAAGCTATTAGTATTTTATAACAAAATGTCTAAAAAGATATTTTAAACTAAATAGAGTTTTTGTCGCTTAGGATGTTATGTGCGAGATGGTGTACTGAGTAAGGCGTTAGTCAGTAAAAACAAATGGTTAGTGTGTGTCCAAGTTCGAGTCTCACTGACGGCAAAATTTTTTTGTTTTCGTTTAGGTACATATTTTTGAGTACCCCTAGAGTCAAAAAATAACTACATGAATTTGTGGACAAGTCGAACAGAAATAACTAGTTATTCGGGAAAAAAATAAGTAGTTTATTTTTGTTTCCAATTATACCTGCTAGCTTACCAGGAAAGCAAAGTTTTTGCTGGGTAGTTTATTTCTTTAAAAGTAACTTGTGGGTTGAAATATCTAAGAGTGCTATATTTAGCTGTAATGAATCTTAAATACCCTACAATTTAAAAGAAAACTTTTTTGAAAATTTATTTTTTAAATTTTTATTACTGTTTTGAAATATTATAATTTTATACTTTTGTAAGTAATTTCTATAATATTTAGCCAAATCTTAAGGTATATATAATCAATTCGATATAATAAAAACCAATTTAGAAAAAATACGGTAGAATGAATGAACATATATTAGATACTCTACATTTATAATTTGTAAAGATATTAAAAATCATATATCTTTCGCTAAATCGAGCTTCCACTATATTTTTTCTATATTCTTTCAGATATCTCAGGTAGTCTTAATAAAAAATCGAATTATTACATAAAAAAATTAAATAAATTTAAGCCGCTTTCACAAAAAAAAAAAAAAAAAAAAAAAAATAAGAAGGTCTTAAGAATTTTGATATTAAAACTCATTAAAATCGAACCATAAATAGCGCAGTTATGTACAAAAAATGAGAAGTACATTTTTTGGAATTTTCCTTTTCGAATAAATCTAGTTTTTACTAAAAACTCTCTTTAAGCAACTTCGTTTTTTTTTGTAATATCTTTCACCAAATGAACTAGTTTTCACTAGAAGCAAATTTCAACAAAAACGAAATATTTTCTAAAAACTTCGAACACATAAAAAATTGAATTTTTCGAACACGTAAAATTGCGAGTTTTCATTAAAAACTAAATTTTCAAAAAAAAAAAAAAAAAAAAAAACGAACAATCTTTTTAAAAGAAGGTCACTAAAAATATTTATCACTAAAAAACCTAACTTTTTGTAAACACCGAATTTCATAAAAAAACATTTTGTCATTAATAAAAGAACAAATTATCATTAATAAATGAGCTTTTTTTAATTACAGCAAAATTATCATAAAAAACGAATTTTTGCAAAAAATAGTTTTTTTTATATCAGAAAAAAATTTCCTCACAAGAACAAATGTTCCCAAAAATACAAATATTTTACTAAAAAGAACTCACTGTTTTTCACTAAAAGAACAAATTATCACTAATAAAAGACTTTTATTAAAAAAACACAGTTTTTCATTAAAAAACAACAAAATTATCACAAAAAGAAAAAAAATATATTATTACCAGAAAGACGAATGCCACCAGTAAACCAAACTTTTACTGAAAAAAAAAAAAAAAAAATCACCTAAAAAAGGACAAATTTTAAAGACAAATTCAAATATTTCATTAAATAAATATAATACTATTTGCATAAAAAAATTCACAGTTTTTCGAAATCTTTGCAAAAAATATAATGCCACCAATAAATTAGGCTTTCATCAAAAAAGTTTTCTTCAAATACAGATTTTTTAACAATAATTAATTTTTCCTTGAAAATAAAAATACCAAAAATAAAATTTCCTCTAAAAACATAATTTCACCGAAAAAGTGGAACTAAAAAAAAAGAAAATGAAAACAATAAAAAAAATTTAAAAACTAATTCGTATAACTAAAACTTGTTAAGCAAAATAATCATATTTTCACAAAAAGAGTCACCAAAGAACAAATTTTTACCAATAACCAGTTTTCACTAAATAGAAGTTCTGAAATATTTTTGACTTAAAATAAATTTTTGGACCAAACAATCACAAAAAAAACTTGAAAATAAAACATTAAAAACTAGTATTTAACTAAAAATGATTTCTTTCACCAAAAAATAAATTTTCATTAAAACAAATGAAATTTCACCAAGAAATATGTTTAGAAAAAAATACTAATTCTCACAATAAAAATATTTGCTAAAAGAACAAACTTGAAACAAACATTTCACTAGAAACATATTTTTCACCAAAAAACGAAATGTTCATTAAAATTTCCGAATTTCACTAAAAAAATCATTAGACAAGTTTTTACTAAAAACCAGTTTTTCATGAAAATACATTACTTGTACTCTTTACTTTTTAATAAAAATCTGCTTTTACAATAAATAATTTTTTTACTTAAAACTGTTTTTCGCTAAAAAAAAAACAGTGAAAAAAAGTCGAACTTATTGCCGCGAAAATATTTCTGCCTAATTTTTTCTACAACAATGTGAAGAGAAAATCTGCGGACTTTCAACAAAATATATTAAGTCAACATGTCGAAGATTTATTTAATCATAGAATGTACATTTTACACTAATCAGCGTCTTCATTCTATTCAAAGTTTTGAAGATATAGCTCACTAAAAATTTAATACTCCATAGTATTTGTTGATTTTTTTTAATATTTTTTTAGTTTTCCTGAGAAATTAATTATGTCATTTTTCGAAATTCCATAGATATAACATTCGATATAGTTTAATATATCCACTGTATTTTTTATACTCTACACCACCATAGATGTTTGGGGTAATATGCGTTTGTGCTGATGATTGTAACGGACTAAAATATTGGTCCTAGACCCACACTTAAGTATACTAATCAACTCAGAATTACTTTCAAAGTCGATTTAACGATGTCTACTTGGCTGGCTGGCTGTCCATGTAAACCTTGTGACAAAGTACAGGTCGCAATTTTAAAGATATCTTGATGAAATTAGGCACAAATAATTACTTTTGCGCAGGGATGAAGGCCATTGAAATTGGTTACGATCGGTCCATTATTTCACCTAGCCTCCATATAATTGTCTTTCCGGAACATTGGTTAATTATAAATGACAATGACAAATTTTATGCGGATCGGTCCATAATTTACCATAGCTCCCATATAAGGTCTACTTTCGAGAATCACCCAAAAGTGCATAAATTTATATAAATGTTAGTATCAATTTAATATTCTGTATTGGTATATTTTGCTTTACACTTAATACAAGTATTGGTCCACAATTGGCCACAGGTCTAACAAGGACCACGCCCCGAATTTAAGTGCACATACACAATGGTGTAGGGTATCATATGCTGTGGCTTGATTGACTATATCTTTCTCACTTATTTTATTTTGAAATCTTGTTACCTTTTTTGGATTCTTAAATTTTGAAAAATAATTATTTTGAATGAAAAATGTTTTTATTTTAAAAAATGTGTTCTTGTTAACTTCTATTATATTTATGCTTCTGCTTCACAGTGGGTCGCAATGTGAATAAGTTAGAAATAAAATCGTACTTTCTAAAGGTTTAAGTAAAAGGGCATTTATGTTAGACTATTATTTTTTCTCATTAATTTGACACAATTTTTTTTGTTGAAATTCTAAATTCCAACAAAAGTCTTGTATATTTTTTATTTATTTAAAGTGCATTTATATTAACTTATTTTAAATTTATTTACATTTTCTTTAAAATCGTGTTAAATTTATCTATTTTTCGTCAATAAACTTTCACTGCTACTATAAAACTTAATTTATATATAGATATGTTTATCTACAATATAATTAATTTATTTTGTTTAGTTTAAAACAAATTCTAGCACACTTTTCACTTAAGTATTTAAACCTTTAAGTATTTATTTATATTTAAACCTTTATATATTGTGTCTTTAATTTAATTTTAATACCAAATTGTCCTCATTTGTGGGTAACATTGACATTTTTTATGTAGGTTTATTTTCTTATAATTAAAACATATTATCATTTTAAGGTGTCGTTTTTAATGATCAGTAATTTGTTTAAGGTTTAATAGACATGTTTCTTCTGTTAATAGCTTTAATAAGTAGTTAGTTTGTATAAATTTAAATTTGTTACTACGAATTTTGTAAAATTTTAAAACTTACTGAGATTTGTTTATACTCGTATAAAGAATAATAGAATTTTTAGGTAATTTTTTCTTGAAGTTAAAACTGTTTTTATAAATAATAAAATATTTAAATTTCTAAAAGATTTATGGAAAAATTTTCCGTATAAATTTGATTAATGAAACTTTTATAACTTTTAAACAATTACTAAGAATAGGATTTTAATTAGGATTAAAATGAGTTTAACTATTAATTTTACAATAACTGATAAACCTTTTGAAATTTGTTACAAGGACTGCGAACGAAAAATTTAGTGCATACAATTCAGCTTACAAAAATGAAAACAGTGGGTCAATTTCTTTCAAAGTTCAATTTTGTTACAGGCTCTTATATTCAAGTTTCAAATTTAAACAAGAAAGACAGATATAGTCGGTCAAGACCAACTATATGATACCTTACACCTTTGTGTATGAGCAAAAAATTCGGGAAGGGGACTTATATTATACCTGTGGCCAATTTTACTAAATATAAAATAAAGTATACAAATACAGAATAATGTGTTGAAACTAAAATCTAGATGATTTTATGCACTTTAAGGCGTTTCCTGGAAATTTAAATGGCAGCTATGTTAAATTATGGATCGATTCTCATAACATTTGGCAATGTTGTTTCTACTTACATAAAACTTATTTGTGTCGAATATTAATTTGTTACTAACATTCGTATGGGATTTATGCACGTTAAAGTGATTTTCTGAAGAGGGGTTTATATGGTAGCTATGGTCAATTGTGGACGGATCTAAATAAAATCTGGTACAAAGATAAATACTTGTACACCGAATTTCAATTTGCACCAAATTTAAATAAAATATTCTTATTTTTAAGGCATTTTTATGTATTTAAACTCTATTATTTTACTAGGATATAAAATAACTTGAAAAAATATTAATACCTTTTCCGGTTTTTTACCTCGAAGTTTAATGTATTATTCATAAAATGCTTTTCCTATAAATATTGAATGATTCCTTTAAAAATCTCTCAAGGTATTGATAATATTGAGTTTTTTTGAGATTAAATTAATTTAAATGTGCGTGGCTACAAAAGTGTATTTTTATTGCATATGTCCCTTTGTAATTACAATTTTCAATTCAGTTCATTTTTTCTTTTTTTTTTAATTTTGCTATAATTCATTTATAGAATTTTTTAATTGCAAAAGTGAACCAATAACTTCGAGATTGATTTTATTCGATTTATAAACCTTGTCTTTTTTCAAAGCTTACAATCTCTCTCTCAATGAAATAAGCAGCTTGTTTAGCAAAAAAGGCAAAAATTTCTTATATTAAATCAAGTTCGTGTCTTAAATCTTTTGTTTATTTTTGCTTTACAAAACATAAATTTAATGACAAATATGTTTATAGATTTTATTTTGTGCTAGCATTTAATAACACAATTTAAACATAAATAAAATTTTTTTAATATAAATTTTTTATATTAAGAATTAAAAAAAAAAACAGAAATAAAATAACAAAACAAATGACCTTTAAGATATTAAAACGAGCTTTAAGTGGCAAACAAGTGGCAAAAACACGAATTAAAAAACATTTAACAAGAAAAGAAAAAAAAAAAAATAACCAATAACTAAAAGCTTTTAGAAATAAAAAATTTTTTGTGTATAAAGGTGAAAATATTGAAATGTTATAAATGCCAATAAGCAATAACAAAATAAAATGAATGGTTTAATTTAAACAAAGTAAAAAAAATAATAATAATAAAAGAAAACTCAAGGGGAATTGCAAACAAAAACTAAAAAACTTAAGAAAAATCTAAAAGCATTTAAAAATAAAAAAAAAAAAAATAAAAAAATAAAATAAACATAAATTCAAAATAAAAATATAAAAAAATATATATTAATTTTATATAAAAAATGCCGTTATGTGACATAAATATTTTTTCTAATTTATCATTTTTAATAATTTTTATTTAATTTCTATTTTAATTTTATTTAATTTCTATTTTAATTTCAGTTTTAAAAAATTTTAATAAATTATCCAAAATTTCATATAACTAATAAAAAAAGACATGTTTTTATATAAAACTGGTTAAATTTGTTAACTTATAATTTTTTTATTTAACTTATTATTTTTATGTATATTTTTTAATGATAAATTTTAATTAAAAAACCTTTAATAAAATTTGCGCTAAAACCTGTCTTTTGTTTAACTAAAAACAATTTTTGTTTCAAAATATCCAAAAAAATATAATGACTTTACCGGCTTTAAAACAATCAGCTTTAATACAACAACCACTGCGATATCACCACAAAAACAATAGCCACCAAAAACGTCAACATTTTAGTTGTTGGTATTTTAAAATGTTCAACACTTTATATACAGCGGGCTTAATGCTGCCCATAATGCTGCTACTGCTGATGCTCCAGCTGACAATGATGAGTAGTTACGTTAACGCACAAGGTGAGTGAGTAGTTAAAAAAAAAAAACACTTGTTTGGAAAAACACATAATAACATTTTGAAATTGATATTTATTTGTTGTTTTCTTCTTTTAATTTGCTTAGTTTATATAAAGAATATTTTAGTCATTGAGTTTTTTTTTTTGAATTTTAAAGGGAAAAATCTTAATGTTTTTGTGTCAAACTAATTGTGGTTTTTTGTTAGATTTAAAAGAAAAAAGAAAAAATAAAATAAAAAAAAAAATTCAAAAAATTTTTAAAGGAGTCCCCCATACTGTTTGTGAATCAGTTGAAAGCCATAAAATGCCTAAAGGTTGACAAATTATAAGGTTCTTTCTTTTTGCAAGTAAAGTCATCAACCTTATTTATGATTTTTATTTTAAACAGCAAGATAAAGAGAAAAAAACTAAAAATCCAAATATTTGTTCATCCTTTAATGTTATATCACACTTGGGGACACAGAAAACAAAAACATAAGTAAATATCTACATACTTTTGTTTAAGGGAAGTATGCCTAGTAAACTTAATGGGTTCTAAAGTCATCTACTGCTTTGTGAAAAGAAAATCATTTCATAATATTATGAAATAAGTAATTTAAGTATTGAATATTCATACTACTAATAGCAACAAGAGTAACCAAAATATATATAAGCTTTCCGGTTTAAATATTTTTAAGAATTTCGGCATTGATTTGTTAAAGCATATGTTAGAGTTAGCAGCAAGGTTGGAAACTGACACCGTTATAAATACCCATACCGATTAAATATCGTTTAAAATGGGTTAGCATTACCTAAATTATTATTTTCCAAAAATACCGGTATTTAAATACCGTTTTCCTCAATACCTTTACATAACGGTATTTTAGTTTCGGTATTTTTACTATGTAATATATTTTGTAGAAACAAATTCTCTTATAATTAAATTGCTTTAAGAAAGATGAAATTATTTTTAATTTTATTGAATTTTGTTTTTATAGTCCTTTTATTGTTCCTGTCTTTGTTTAAATAGATTTCCTAAAACTATTCGTATTGCTCAGCATTACTCTGATCAATTAGCTAAGAAAAAAATCAAGCGTGTAGTATATTTCGTTTAGTTTTTTATTTTAAATAGGTTTCTAAAATTCCTAAAACAAGTTAACAAAGTGGTAGGAAAAATTTTATCACTGAACATAGTAGGTGTGTTCGAAGAAATTAACGAAGTTATCAAAGCCAAAAGAACACGATTAGAATAGAAGCTATAGCTTTCTATGCGAAGTATAGCTCCAAAATAAATTCGAGGCAAAAATTCAAGCGTAAATACCTTTTTAACTGTAAGAGGTAACTTAAGTGAATAAACTTACTTTATCTTGCCAAGCACTTTAAAGAGATATAAAAACCTTTAAATCGAACTTACATACTCGAAATGGTTAACTTTGATACATCTAGCTTAACTGGTATTATCATTTTTAAAATAAATGTTCTTTTTTACAAGACTTCAGTTCATGAGGAGTTGCTGCTAAAGTTTTTGTGAACATTTAAGAGAAAAATTATAAAGTTTTATTGAGTTTATTTGAATTGAAACAAACTCTGAAGGTATATAGATTACTAACTGCCAAAATGTCGTAACCGACAACATTTTCGAAATTCGTTTTTTGATGAAAATATATTAGTCAGAATCTTCTATATCATCTGAAAAATTTTATTCACGCACCAAGTACCGTTTAGGATTTATAGCGAAAGCAAGTTTATCCTAAGTGACGTTTTTCATATACAAACATAGCAATATGTAAACAAATACAAAAATGCTTCTCCTGAAAAATTTTGTATTCTGCACTTGCGATATCTTCGCGGTTAGGGCTCGATATGGTGGTTTTGAATCGCGACAAAAATTAATCTGCAAAGAATTTTAATGTTTTCAAGTGACATAAAATATAAAAATATGTAATTCAGAGTTTATTTAAATGAATTTTAATTAAAAACAGATAAAAGATGACATTTTTTAATGTTTTTTGCTATTTTTCGAATAAAAACGGTATATGCCGGTATTTTAGTTTCAGTACCGGTATACTGATATAATTTAAAATATCGTTATCAATACCGTTAAGGAAATCAAAACAAATTGAATACCGATACCGTTACCGATATCTTTAGTTTCGGTTTCCAACCTTTCATATTTCTATAAAATATACTTAAGCATAATATTATATTGATTAGGGGTATAACTGTTTTTTCGACAAAAAATTTATAAGTTTGGACATTACTGTAGTGATATCAAAAATCATATTTTAAAGTAATTTTGGGAAAAAAACCATACGAACCGAATGCAGTTTCTAAAAACTTTCTGGAATTTTTTTATTCAAAAATATTTAATTTTTAAAAATATATTTCAATATTAAAATTTTGTGTAATACTAAAATTGTGTACTACTAAAAATATATAAAAGTGTTGTCAAAGGTAAAAAAAGTTGCAAATGTACCTTTTTAGAAATGAAGGTTGTTCTGTTTTTATATGATTCCCAAAATATTATATCTGAATATTTAAATTTATGCGGGCTGGAACATTTTTAAAACATCTCTAAAAATACGTATATCGTTTAACATCATTATCAAAATTTTCGTAAAAGTTAAATTTAAATTGTAATAGAGGCATACTAAGGCCTGGATATTTATTCAAATAATTATTATGTCTCTTTTCCAACGCGGAATATTAAAATTTTACTAACGCCTTTTGTCATATTTTCTTTATACAAGCATATAGTTTTATATATTTCGGAAATTTTTCAACATATATTGGGTTTTAATGTATCATTGGAATGGTCTATCTTGATACTGTCGAAAATTATACGTAATTAATCCTTTAATAGCAAGAGGGCCAATTTTATGCATATATATGAATTTATGAAAAATATAATAAGTTCCTTCAAAACCGCGATTATAATCAAATTAAAGAGATTTTTGGAATTTAGTCACTATTTTACACGAACTTATAGTTTTTATGACATATGTATGCTTTTTGTGACATTTGTTTTCTTAACTAACCTTTTACTTGACATAAAAATTAACTTAACCAATTATGGACCGGAAATCCCGAAATATTACTTGTGCAACCAAAAGGTTAAACGATTATATATATCAATAGTATTGAATGAGATAAATGTAGAAAAATTATACAATTTATTTAAGAAAAATATGAATTACTAAAGATAGAAAACAATTATTTAACATGGGATGGCATAATTTAATACAATTTTATTATATATATATATATATATATATATATATTATATCGAGGACCTGTATTCAAAATCCTCTATATCGAAGAACACAACATTTTAGGAGCGCAAAATAACTGTTTATTTTTTTATTTTGTGAGTATTTAAAAAATATTATTTTACAATTTTTATTTAAAAATTATGTACACTGTTGATTGAGAATCATAATTTTGGAGGTATTTTAACAATGCTTCAGCTCACGTGAACGAAATAATTAAATCGAAATATTTTGGGGATTAGTTTAAAACATATAAATCTTACATTTTAGAGAGGATGTATCCTCAATACTAATTAATGCACTGTACATATTTTGAAATCTTAAATACTCAGTTTTCCAAACTTGCTTTAAGATATAAAATTCACTTTTTAAGATTTTTTTTGAGTTCGCGAAGTCTTAAAAAGACGTTCTTTGTGAATAACTTCATATTCAAAAAATTTTTAAATTACCCAAAAAAAAAGGAATTGAAAAAAGCTGGAAAAGTCATAATTTTACCATTGTGTTGTCATTCATTCTATTAAAACCATGTTTATAATACTTTTTAATAAAAATTTAGTTTAACCTTATTCAAAGATAAAGAAAATACGTTTAAACTTGTGAAATTTTATTTTTTTTAGATTTTATTAATTTTTATTCGGCTAAAAATACATTTATTTGCACTTTTTTGGAAGTAATGTAAATTCCAAAAAGCACAAAATATGTACTTAGTTCTACCTTTAAAGTAGTAAAAATGTTCTTTTTTGGAAGCACTTGATTGTTTTTTTTTCTGGGTACTCAATTAGGTCTACGATATAAAAAGTATATTTTCACGGTATTACTGGTGTCAAATTTTATCAAATTTCTTTTTTTTTAACTGCGACCTGTACTTTGTTTACAAGGTTTACATGGACAGACAGCCAGCCGTCTAGACGGATATCGTTAAATCGCTCTTTAAGGTGGTCATTTGTGCATTTCAAACATCAACGACGAAGGTTTAACGTGAGTACCTGTCTATGTAGACTCAACCTCATGGCGTCTACCAGCGCCCCCAAGTCTGACAGAAAGCCATCCTTGAGTACCAATTTGAAGTCATGTATTTGGTCATGACTTCCTCCTTGGTTAAGAGCGGAGTATATCTAAACTCCTTCCGATCTATGAGTCATAGCACCCGGTTGTAATGCAACTCCACATCGAGCTAACGCTCTATCCGCGATTTGGTCAAAACCACAGCTATCACGAAAGCTCCCCAAGGTGCCACCTCAATGTCTGGCTGGAACCGAAGTTCCAAAGGCTCCCGTGATACCAGTATTAAGTCACCGGATAAGACCTTGTTCCTGCCAACAACAGGCATAACCGTTTCATATCACTAAACTTTGCACAAGCAACTAAAAGCCCCCATACATGGTACAGACAACACGCCCTCAGAGGCCCCAGTCACTCCTGAAGATGCGCCTAACCTTACCTGCAACAGCTAGCAGCTTGTCTCTAATGTGAGTAAGATGAACCAGAAAGTTCATCCTCTCACTCATCATTATTCCCAGATACTTGACCATAGTCGCATATCTGAGACTAATATTGGTAGTCCGAATGAGTAGAGAACGACCCTCCGATAACTTGCCCTTAAGCAATATCATCACGGTCTTGTCCATCGCTACTTCGACGCCTGAACGACTGCCCCACTCACATACATCACGCATGACCTGCGCACCCCTGCTTTCTAGATCAGCACGACACTGACCTTTGACAAAAATGAGCAGGTCACTCGCATACGCACAAAGCTTGAAGGAACGACCGAGATGCCTCAATACAATCAAGTTGTGTAAAAATCACAAATTCAAAAAAAAAAAAAAAAAAATTAAAAATCGCCAAATTGAAAAACAATTTTTTTTTATTAAATTTGTATTTTTTTTTGGAAAATAAGATTTTTTCAAAATTGTTACTTTAAATTTGTTTTCATTAACTGGTATAATTTGTATTATTTTCTTTTTTAAGTAATATTACTCTTTATTAAATAAATGTACCTTTTTAAAAAGTTTAGCTTTTGAAAGTAGCTTTCTTTTTTCAAAAATTTTAATATTTCTTAAATTAGTTTGCTATTTTTGAAAGTTATATTTTTTCTTAAATATATTTTTAAAATCATCTTATTTTTAAAATTTATACTTTTTAGAAAAATGGTATCCTTGATGAATAAAGTCGATATTTATGCTTCAATTTTAATATAATAGGTCTGCTTTTATTTGTGACATATTCAGCTATATGAAAGAAGAGAAATGGGAGCAATTTGGTCGTTTTCGATTTTATACGATCTTTTAAAAAAATCAAACTTAATCTTTGCATCTTTTTTTGTATTTTAATGTGGACTTATGATGTTACTTAAAAATGTACATCATAAAATAGTCAGATTCTAAACGTAATCATATAGAAATTTAATAATTAATTTAAACTTACTACTTTTATATCCAGATTTACAATAAAAAGTCGTTTTTCTCATTAATTTAACTTAATTAAAAATTCTTTAAACAATCTGGCCTTAAAATAACATACCCAAACTCCTATTTGGGCAAACATCAACAAATCAACCTCTTGACATTTGCCAAAAATAAAATGTACAAAACAACTAGTTACCAAAGAAAATTATACAAAAAGTGTGCCTTTGTTAACTTCTCCTTATTGATTATAATCTTAAAGTGTAATAATTATAAGGCATACAAAACCACAAGCACCATGTACGACTAGTACTAGTACTACTAACTGGTGACACTGCCTCAAAAGTAGAAAAAAATTACGCTAAGGTAAACCGCTTGTTAACTAACTACTGGTTTTCAATATTTTTCTAACTTTGCTTAAAGTCAACTCTTCTTCTTACACAAGTTTTCATCTTATTTTTCTTCTTCTAAACTGTCAAAGTTGTTTGTTCAGCTATTTGTTTGCTATTTTTTATTTTTTGTTTCTATAGTTGTCTTTATGAATTTGTTTACAAAACAATAGGGTTTCTATTACTTATTACAGCATATCCAAGAAATAGAAGAAGAAAAGTAAACAAAGTAGAAAATAAAAATGGACATCAAGCTGCTTGTTAGTTTGTTATTGTCAGTGAGTCCGTATGTCAGTCTGTCTTGCTGTCCATTGGCTTTTGAATATGTTTGCAATGACTTTTCTATGGTTGGTAATTTTTCTGCGAAATTAAGTGGCAGACGCTTTTTTGAGGTTTTCTATTTTGTGTATATTTTGTTTATTTATTTTCAATTGTTTTTGTTTTAGTCTCAACATGCTTTATTTTTGTTTATTTGGTTTTTTCTTTACTTTTAACAAAAATGTCAGTTTGTCTTATTTATTTGTAAAAAATAGTATGTATTTTTTGCATAATTGTTTGACTTTCTTTGGTTTATTTCTTTAAGTTATTTATGGCACAAGCTTGTCATGAGCAAATAATTGTTTAGGGCAGTAGTTTAGATATGCATATATACAAATACAAACATTGTAAAACAAAATTGTTAAACATTATAATAAATACATAGCTGTAAGATACTACTTACATAGATAATGGTGGGGGTCTCAAATAAAAAATTTACATCTTAATTATTATTACAGAAATTACAAGATTTGCGTGTGTGGATTTTTAAAAAGCTTTATTTAAAGAATTAAGAAAATCAACAAAAGACTTAAAACGCAAGTTATTGCAACAATAATAAAGGAAATATTTTTAAGTTTATTTTAATAAAATTTATATAAATATTTTTTATACAAATTGTTAGTTTTTCTTACAAATGGAAATAGAAAAATTTATTTGTAGAAAAAAACAACATTTTAGATATTAATTTGTTTTAATAACAAAGAAAATATTTTTAATTACTTTTGATATAAAATTTTATAAAAAAAAAATTATAAAATTACAAAAAACGAAAAATAAATTAAAGAATTTATTTGTTAAAAATAAAGAGCTTAAGACATAAATTTGATTTGATAACAAAGGAAATATATTTTAATTCAAATTTATTAAATGACTTCATAAAGAAATAATAAAAAAAAATTTTAAAATATTATTTATAGAACAAAAAAAAAAAAAAGATTTAAGATGCCTACTTTATGCATATAACAAAGAAAATATTTTTAAATTCTTTTTAAAAAAAACTTCGTGTTGGGATTTAAAAATTATATCGAAAAAAGCAAAATCTGTATATATAAAAAATAATATATCTAAAAATTATTTTTTTAGGAAATACATTTCGACTTTTATTTTATTTTAATTTATTTTTATTTCATTTTTATTTTGTTTTTGTTTTATTTATTTTATTTACTTTGTTTATTTTATTTTACTTTTATATATATTTTATTTTATTTTTATATTTTTTATTTTTGCCTTATTTTTGCCTTATTTTTGTTTTATTTTTGTTTTATCTTTAATTTATTTTTATTTTATTTTTATTTCTATTTCATTTTTATTTATTTATGCATATAACAAAGAAAATATTTTTAAATTCTTTTTAAAAAAAACTTCGTGTTGGGATTTAAATATTATATCGAAAAAAGCAAAACTCTGTATACATAAAAAATAATATATCTAAAAATTATTTTTTAAGAAATAGATTTCGGATTTTATTTTAATTTTATTTTATTTTTATTTATTTCATTTTTATTTTGTTTTCGTTTTATTTATTTTATTTACTTTATGTTTATTTTTTATACTTTTTTTTATTTTTGCCTTATTTTGTTTTATTTTTGTTTTATCTTTAATCTATTTTTATTTTTATTTCAATTTGTTTTTATTTTATTTTTATTTCTATTTCATTTTTATTTTATTTAATTTTTTACCTTTTTATTTTATTTTGTTTTTTTATATTACTTTTATTTTAATTTTTAATTTAATTTATTTATTTTATTTTAATTTTTAATTTAATTTATTTATTTTACTTTTATTTTATTTAATTTTTAATTTAATTTATTAATTTTTTATTTTTATTTTATTTTCATATTTATTTAATATTTATTTTATTTTTTTTCTATTTCATTTTTTCTTTATTTAATTTTTTTACTTTTTATTTAATTTAATTTAATTTAATTTAATTTAATTTTTATTTTAATTTAATTTTATTTTTAATTTAATTAATTTATTTTATTTTTATTGTAATTTTATTACATTTTTAATTTAATTAATTAATTTTTTATTGTTATTTTATGATTATTTAGTTTTTATTCTATTTTTATTTCTACTTCATTTTTATTTTATTTAATTTTTTTAATTTTTTAATTAATTTCATCTTAATTTTATTTAATTTATATTTATTTTATTTTTTTACTTTTTTATTTTATTTAATTTTATTTACTTTATTTTTATTTCATTTTACTTTTATTTTATTTTTATTTTTTTTTTATTTTATTTTATGTTATTTTATTTTTATTTTAATTTTTTTAATTTAATTTATTTTTTATTTTTATATTTATTTAATTTTTATTTCTATTTCATTTTTATTTTATTTTTATTTTATTTTTATTTTATTTTATCTTTATTTTATTTACTTTATTTTTATTTTCTCTTTATTTTATTTTTATTTTATTTCATTTTTAATTCAATTTGTATATTTTTTTATTTTTATTTTATTTCATTTTGTTTTATTTTATGGTATTTTATTTTATTTATTTTATTTTTATTCTACATTATGTTAACTTATTTTTATTTTACTTTATTTTATTTATCTTTTTTTATTTTATTTTATTTTATTTTATTTTGAATTTTATTTTATTTTTATGTTATTAATTTTGTGTATTTTTATTATATTTAGTTTTTGTTTTATTTTTTTTTATTTAATTTTATTTTATTTTTATTTTTGTCCGATTTTTATCTCTTTTTGTTTTATTTTTATTTTATTCTCATTTATATTCTCTTCTTATGAATCGTATTACACAATAAAGAGGGGTTATATGATAAAATAAAGAAATTATTTTATTTTTTTGTAATTCATAAAATGTTGAAAACGACCAAAAATATTTTTTTTTGAACGTCGGCCAAAAAGCTAAATATATAACGAATAAAACTAAAAAACTACATTAAGTTCCTAGTTATGGAAGTATTTTTTTTAAAATGGGTGCAATTTTATTTTAAAATATAGATATACATTTATATATATATATATATATATATATATATATATATATATGTATATGTATATGTATATATATATATATATATATATGTATATATATACAGATATATATATATATATTTATTTATTTTTATATTTAAAAAATTTTTTATTACATTTACCATTGTAAAGTGATAATTTTTCCAATTAACAATTATTTATTAATATTTTTATTTTGCTAGCAATTTTCGAAAACCACAATTTTATTTGTTACTAACAAAGATAACAACAAAACTTTCTTTTTTCTTCTTATTTTCTAACATTTCACTTGACATTGTTTGACTCTATTATTATAAGAGTTAGTGTGGTTTTTTTTCAATGCCATGTCTTGGCAGCTTAACGAACTAAAAGTTTTCATTACAAAAAAATAAAAAAAAGTAACGAAAAAAGTTGGAAAAATCAAAACGCACTGTCTGCTTAGCAGGAAAAATTTGAAAAAAATTAATAGTTTTCTTTAAGAAAATAAAAGAAAACTCAACACAAATGATCATGATTATGTTTTTGTTATTGTTATTGTTGTGCTCATGAAAGCCTTAATGGCTGAGTACTTTTTTAAATTTGTGAAAAAAATAAAAATATTTTATATAAAAAATGAAATTTGTTTTTATATTTCCAAATTGAAATAAACATGCAAACCCATTATTTTATTATTAATACTATAACAAAAGGAAGCCTGCTGTTAAAATGAAAAAAAAAAAAAAAAAAAAATAAAAGAAACTTAAATTTTCTTTTTTTATTTAACATGATAAAAAATCAGCTGTTATGGTCCGTAAGCTATTAAGTTGTAGACAAATTAAGTAGAGCATATTTAAATTTGTAGCTTTTCTCTAGAAAATTTACACCCTTAAAATATTTGGTAAAATAAGTTTGTGTTTAGTTTTATTTAATTAGATAAAACAAAAAACAAAGCAGTTAACAGGTGTTTAGACTTATGTAAGACTTATACAGCTGAAAAATACAAACAATAATTTTTTTTTTACAATTTCTTATAATTTCTTGTTATAATTTTTGTTCGTGTTATCGTAGAAAATCAATAGTGTTATAGTTTTTTTTCGAACTATATTTTTTTTTTCATAAAAATCCATAGCACCAAACTGTGCACGAGTTTAAAATATGAAATGTAAAACATACACACACACAATACAAAAGCAGAAAAGAATAAAAGAAAAACTAGAAAAACTTGTTGGAAAATTTGTTTATTTACAATTTTTATTACAAATCTACAAGTTAGTTTTACTCGTAAACTGTCTTACATAGATACATTTATGTATTTGTATTCGTAACTACAACTTGATACTTTTAAATCTAAGTTTATGTTATGCTCTAGAAAAACCATATTAGTACGAATGCAAAAAAAAAAACAGCTTTAGAAAAAAATCTTTGAATTGTTTTAGCTACACAACTACTAAAATAGATTAGAAATATAAAAACGAAACTGCAAAAAGGTATGTTATTTCTTTTTTGAAAAAAAAAAAAAATATGAGGCTGTTAAATTTTATTTACTTTTGTTTTTGTTTCATTATTATTGTTATTATTATGAGTTTTAGGAAAAAAATCTACTATAGCTACTAAAACTGTTAGCTGTTGCTTTTGCATTACTAATGTTGATAACAAGTTTTATATAAAATAATTATTTCAAAAAAGTAACGAAGAAAACATTAAATTTAATATGTTATAGATAAAATCAAATCAAACTTTAATATAAATTTAATCAAGATGTGATGAAAAACAAAATAAATAAATTTAATTTAAAATTTAAATATAAATACTGTATAAAATAACATAATATTAAACTCATTAAACCATGCTTAAATTTTGCCTAATAACAAAAATATGTAATATCATATGATTTCCTGTGCTTCAATGGACCGAACTGGTAGTTACTTATTCGCGTATTGATTCTAACAGCATATTTTTGTATTTTTTGGGCTTAACAACATATTTTATCATATTTTCATAAAAAATACTTGCTTTTTAAGCATATTTTAGCTTTTTAAATGGCATATTTTTGCATATTTTATACTTAATAGAAAAATTGTACATAATTCTTAATTACATCATTTTTCTTTTTACTGCCAAATGATTTTTATCTTATAAATACATAGAAACTTTTTAAGTTCTTGATTCAAAAACTATTTTTTTATTTTGCATAAAATATAATTTTTAGCAATTGCTATTCAAAATGAAATAATTTTTGTCATGGAAAAGCAAATAGTTTAAAATATAACTAGAAAAAATAACATTTAATCGTATATTAATCAATTTTAAGAGCATTTTTAATATGTATCAAACACTTCATTAAGAGCATATTTTTTGTTTCCTTAGTAATAACTTTTTTAGTCGATATCTGTATCAAGAAATCGTAAAAAAATCAGCTAAGTTAAAAAAGCCTTTCAATTTTCAAAATCATTAATTTATTAATTTGCAATAGAGAATAAGAAAAAAAATTAATAAAATAATAAAAAAAAATAAATTATAATAATATGGAAATTTTGAAATTGACAAAAATACTCATGTTTAAATTTAAACGTATATAAATCTAAATAAATATCTAGTGGATTCTTTACGTAGTGTTTTTACTAGACAATTGTTTATCAAGAAAAACATAAAAATTAATGCGAATTTATGGAAGGTGGTAACAGTTGCACAAAAAAAAAAAAAAAAATAATGAAATGAATTTATTTATGTTTTTATATATGCAGTTTGACAGCTGTAACAAACAAAAATGTAACATTTTGACGTTTGTCTTAATAACAATTTGTCTAATATAGACACTACGTTAAGTGGAACAAACATATTTGGTCCATCAGATATCGCTAAATCGCCACCTTTATATTTTGTATCAAAAATTGCTAAAAAAGAATTGGGCGAAAAAGCCACAGTCGATTTTGAGGACTCTTTTTTGTTAGGGAATTTTTGCGACTAAATTTAGAGTTGATTTTTTGTCCACATTACGCGCACTTATTTGACGTTTTTTGTATGATGAAACAGCTGTCAAATATCGTAAAATACGGGAAAGGAAAAACATTTTAATCCTGTTCAAATTAGCTACAAATTATTTACTCAAAATTATTTGATTAAATACTCAACTACCATAAGTTTATTTGACATCAATTATTAAATGAATTTATAGGAAAATCTTATTTTTTTATTTTGTTTTAATCAATTTAGAACAATTTTCTAAGAGAATTTCGTAATATGTGAATGTCAATGTAATGTTTGTAGCGTCTTTATTTAATGTCAAGCGAAAATGCTATTTATTTTAAATACAAATATTTATAAAATTTATAAAGTAAAACTCTTAAATAGATTTAAGAAATATTATTATCAATCGATTAATTGTCAGATTTAATACGCACATTAATAAAAATTACTTATAATATTTATATTTAAAAATATTTTTATAAATAATTTAGGTATATATACAGGAATTACCCTGTTTCCTTTTCTCGTCATTTACAAAACAGTCCTGTCTTCATAAAACAACACTGTTTTCTTTGCACGCCACTTTAAGCCGTATTAAAAAAAAAAAATAATAATAATAATAAAAAGTATTATTGTGGTTAAATAATAAAAAATATTATAATATATTAACATATTGAAAATTACTTTAAAAATATATATATTTAAAACTTACGCTTATACACGAGAAGAACCCTATTTCCTTTTTCGTCATTGACAAAACAGCCCTGTCTTTACAAGACAACACAGTTTTTTATTGCATTTTAATTGTAAGATTTAATACGCGCATTAATAAAAAACAGCCCTGTCTTCAAAGAACAACACTGTTTTCTTTGCTCGCCTCTTTTAGCTATATAAAAAAAAAATAATAAATATTATTATGGTTAAATACTCGTAATAAAAAATATTAGTATATTGAAAGTTTTATTTGAAAACTGTATTTTAGTAAATAAATTATATAAATTGATCACTTCTTTGCTGCGAAAAAATGTATATATTTTAAATTTTTTTCAATAAATATTATGAATCGAATATGACTTTTTTCCCAAACTTTTGTCATTAAATTTTTTCATAAAAAATTTTGTTCATAGATATTATTAAATTGTTCATAATAAAACTTTTAGGAATTTTGCAAAAATTTTATTTAATTTTTATTTAGTTTTATTAGATAATAATAACAAATTTTGCTCGCATTCTGCAGCACATTATTTTGTAAAAAAACGCTTCCGTTCTGTTCCCAAAATATAGTTAAAAATCATTAAAAACTTGAAATTTTTTACAAATTGAAAATACAAATAAAAATTTTAGACAATTTTTTCAGACTTCTTGACTTTTGATTCATTTGAAAAAGTATAAAAAAAGTTCTAGTGCTTAAGAAATTAAGCTTAAATATTATGATATGAAATTAATGAAAGTAAATTTTTGTATTTATGTACAAAACTTTTTTCTGTTTTGTTTGTCAATTTAAAGTTTTTGTATATAAGAACAACAATTTTTTCAACTCATGCCGTTCACCGCACCAGCTGTTATTTATCACTGTTTGATTCTATATTTATTTTGTAAGATCAAACAAAAATTCACTCAAAATAGTGGCAAATATTTTACAACTTATGTTCACATAATGTTCACACTAGCAGCATTTTTAATTAAGAGCAAATAGTATACTTTTTCCAAAATCAATTGTTATCTTGTTTGAATCATAAAAATATTTCATGTTCACATTACTCAATGCAAATATTTGCAAAAATCGTCATATATTAGCGTAATGTGAACTTAGCTTAAGACTATCTATTTTTTGATGATCTTAAATAAATATTTGTGGTTAAATCATACAAAATATAAATTTTATTATAGGCTCATATTTTGCCATTTGAAAAAATGTTTGAAAATGACTAATATTATTTTATCGATAACTTTAATAAACCTTTTTCTTAAATCACCCACTGTACATCTTAGATATTTTTTTATTTGTTACCCTATTGAGCATGAAGGCTTTAATTTCTAGTTTATTTTATATTTCCCTCTTTATTTTTCTCAGTTTTCACTTTATTTAGTAAATTGTTTTTGGATTTACTAAAACTTCAAGTTAAAACAAGTTTAATCACTTCTTTTTACTAAGTGCAAACCAAGTTTTATTATTTTCATAATTTGTTTTAATTTTTTTATATGATTTTCATAACAATTAATCATATGTGTGTAACTTGGTCAACAGGTTTCAAGTGGCGACGTTTACTAAAAGAGCAAAAAGAAAAAAAAATGAGTTTTGTTCAAGTATTTGACAAGAATAGAGTGTTTACAAAACAAATTTAAGATTTGGTTTATAGAAAAAAGAGGTTAATGGTTTAATAGAAGGTGTAAGTAAAAAAAATTTTATAGTTTAAACAGGATAGTGGAAAGATAAATTTTAATATATGGTCAGCTTCATTCGTTGCTTAGATCTTGGGAGCGGCGCATTGGGCCTCTTATATAATAATAATAATAATAATAATAATAATAATAATAATAATAATAATAATAATATACAGGAAAGTTGTTTATTAAGAATGATGAAGTTTTTAGCTTAAGTCTTTTGTTTTGTTTATACTTTTGATTACTTTGAATTTAAATTTGTAAGGTAAAATGTTAATATTTGAATACATAGAAATGTGTGTTTTGTTGAAATTAAATAAAATTAAGAGTTTATTTTGCTTGTTAAAAAGTTTGCTTAACATGCCTTATTTACAGGCAATATTGTGATTCAAAAATATTCATAACATATACATTATGACTGCAGTCTTAAAACTAATATTCTCAAGTTAAAATTTAATAATTTTTAGTTTTTAAAATTAAGACCTGTTATGTAGACAGTCATAAAAATTGTCACTATTATAAAAAGACATTTGATTTGAAAATGAAAAATAAGAAAATGCAAACTTAAAGCCTTTGAGGACCAAGGAGCCAAATTGTAGTTACAGGTACAATTTTTTTCCTGTTGATTTTCATCACATCTTGCTGTCTTTTTTTGCAAATTATCCATTCTTCTATAAATATTCTAAATTTCTATACAAAATTTTTTGTTTTTATTTTATAAAATTAACTGGCAAGAAAAGTTAGAATTTTTACTTGACATAACATATTAAGCATGTTTTGCCACTATATTAACTTATATTAACAGAATACGAAGTTATGATTGGATCACATGAATAATCATGATTATCAGTCATAATAAAATTGTGACTTTTTAAAATTTTTTCTATGAATAGGCATATAAGTCTTTTGTTTTATTTAATGTTTTTAATTTTTGAATTTTTAAACTTCTTTTATTTAAACTTCATTTTATTATTTAATTTTTTTTGGTTTTCATTTTTTCTGAAAGGTGTTGTATAATAAAATTTATATATTTGTGAATCCTAATAATTATAATTAATCGATTTTGAATATTTTGAATACATTTCTTTTGATTTTTTATTTGTTTTTATACGTTTGCCTTTATATAAATTTTACTCAGCCCGTATGTTTGTTTGCTTGCTTTTTTATATCATGGAATTTCCGTGTGTGTTTCTGTTATATTAAAAAAATTAATTAAAAAAAACAAAAATTCTATTTAAGCATCTTTTAGATATTTTAACTCATTCAAATGTTAAACTTTAGTTCTAATTTTTATAATGTATTTTTCTTTATTTTTTGAAGATAAAATCTTGTATTATTTATAATAAATTGAAGATTTTTGTTTTTTCGTCAGCCTTTAGTTGTTATAAAAATATAAAACTTGATTTCTCAAAACACGAGCACACTTTTAAAAAAATCAGATTGTTAACCATATAAGTTTATGTTTTAATGAATTTTTTTCCATAAGTCATATTGTTTTTTTTTCAAACCGGAACTTTTCAAAAAAACTAGAGTTTGGTAGCAAGTTTTTTGTTTTATATACAAATTTTCAAAAAAAAAAAAAAGTTTTGAACTCGTATGTGTTATTTAAAAAATAAAATAACATACAAATATACAAGTTTAAAAGTACTCGTAGTTATATGAAAATGAAAGTGAATGAAAGTAATATTACAACACTTTATGTGTTTTTTTATAAATTTTTTTATTTTTAAGCTTCATAGTTGAACCATATGAAATGAACTTTTTTTGTGTTAACATTGAAAAAATTATTGTATGAGTAGTTTAAAGTTTTACGAGTACGTTTCATTTTATATCACAAAGTGTTGACTACAATGATATGTTTGTGTTTAATGTTAATGATTTGGAAACTGTAAGCGAATGTGTTGAAAAATGTTTATTAAAAGAAATTTATTTCGTTGCTTATTTTTTTTATTATTATTAAAAAAAGAAATTATAACACGTGAGGTTATTGTACAAACATGTTTTAACTATTCCTCTTTGTTAAAAAAAAATAAACCCTTTTCAACTCAACAGGTTGTAAATAACAAGCGATTTTTTATGTTTTTTTCTTTAGTTTCAGCAAGAAGACAAAAAAACCAACATTGTTAATTGTTGTGTTAAATTTAGACGTTAATTTTGGTTTTTTTTTCAAAATATTTATAATAATGGCTAACAAGTGTGACGATTCTTTTAAATTATTTTTTATAGTTTTTTTAATTCACAAAATTTTTAAGCTATATAAAATAAAGATAAAAAATTAAAGATACTGTTAGTTAGTTTGATCTTTAGCGCTCAACAGCTGCTACAAACAAAAAATTAATGAGAATTTTGCAAAATAATTTTAAGTTAATGGCTTTAAATGTTTTCAAAATATTCTTAAGGCAAAATTGAAAATAAATGAATTTAATAGAAGATTATATAGAATATCGAAATAAAAGTCATTAAATTACAAAAAAAAAAAAAAAAATGCTTTAAAATACTATACGCTTCATGTATAAAAAACACTTAGATAATAAACTTGCTAATTAAAATATTAGTTATGGGAGTTTCTAAACATTAAAATAAATATAAAATAAATATTAAAATAAATTAAATACAAGTGTACAATTATTTATTCAATAAATAGAAACTCAATTCTTTGAAATAGCAAACTGAAAATAAAAGATTAAAGAAACGAATTTGTTAATTAAAAAAATAGAATTATATATTTACCTTAAGCTAAGTTCAGATTACGCAGATATTTGACACGAAATATTTGAACGTGTTTTCTCACAATTTTTGCGACTAAATGCATGACTAAATGCTGATTTTTTGTTCACATTATGCGTATTTATTTAACGTTTTTTGTTTGATGAAAAATAAGAAGAGGGAAAAAATATTTTAAGCCTGTTTAGATTAAATAGAATTTATTTACTCAAAATAATTTAATTAAAAGCATAACTATCATAAATTCATTTGATATTAATTATTAAATAAATTTATAGAGAAATCTTATTTTTTATTTTATTTTAATCAATTTAGAATAATTTTCTGAGAGAATTTCGGAATATGTGGATGTCAAAGTAATGCGTGTAGCGTTTTTATATAGTGAAAGGCGAAAATGCTATTTATGTTAAATACAAATATTTATAAAATTTACAAAGTAAAATACATAAATAAATTTAAGAAATAGGAACTATTATTAAACGATCAATTGCAAGATTTATTTACGCACATTAATAAAAATTACTTTAAAAAATATATATTTAAATTTTTTTTTTATAAGTAAGTTGCGTGTTTGCATTTCTCGTCATTCATAAAACAGTCCTGTCTTCATAAAACAACATTGTTTTCTCTGTGCACGCCACTTTTAGATGTATAAAAAGTAATAAGTGTTATTATGGTTAAATAATAAAATATATTAATATATCGAAAGCTTTGTTAAAAAAGTATATATATTTTAACAGATAAAATATAAGTTGATTGCATTTTTTTTGTCAATTTAAAGTTTGTATATAAAAAAAACAAAAATTTTTTCAACTCATGCCGTCCACAGCATCAGCTGTTGGCCGCTGTTTGATCTTATATTTATTTTGTAAGATCAAATAAAAATTCGCTCAAAATAGTGGCAAATATTTTACAACTTGTGTTCACACAATGTTCATACTAGCGGCTTTTTTAGTTAAGGCAAATAGTTTTGTTTAGCCAAAATCAACTGTTATCTTGTTCGGATCGTAAAAATTTTTCATGTTCACATTACGCACAGCAAATATTTGCAAAAATCGTCAAATATTAGCGAAGTGTGAACTTAGTTTTAGAAAAGCTTTTTTATGGTGGAAACCCGTTTCGATATTTTTTTTTTTTTTGTAAATTATCTTTTTGTTGAATTTTTGCACCCATATTCGTTGAAAAGTTAAGGGAGTAAAAAAGTCGCTTTAGTGAAAATAGATTTTTTCTTTTGAAAAATCGGTTTTATGGCACATATACGATCTTAGTATTAAAAATCGTTTTTTTTTTTTGGTTAAATTGAAGTTTTCTTGAAAATAGGATTTTTTTCTTGAAAGTTTAGATTTTTGCAAAAACTTTTTTAGATAAAGCAAACAAATTTTTATTTTATTGTGAACAATTTTTCTAAAGAAACTCAAAGTTTCCGATAAAAGTTTTCAAAAAAATTCAACTTATTCTTTTTCAAAGAAGGGCAAAATTGTCGATAACAGCAAAATTATCGAAATTTTTTCTATAAAAATCAAAAATATTGATAATTTTTCTAAACAAAATGAAAGTTATCGATCATTTTTTAAAAGAAATTTAAATTATCGATAATTTTCCTAATTATAATCGATCGTTTTTCCAAAAATAATAAGAAAAACATAGATATCTTATGTTTTTTTATAAAATCCAGTTAATTTTTTATTATACAAATCGATAAATTTTTTAAACAAATTAAAATCTTCGATATTTTTTTTAAAGAAAATCTAAGTTATTGTTAACTTTTCTAAAAAAAAAAATTAAAATTATCGATAATTTTCCTAAAAAATTCTACTTGTCAAAAACTTTTCTAAAGAAAATTATAGTTATGGGAATATAATTTAAAGTTATCAATAATTTTCTAAATAAAATTAAAGTTTTCGATAACTTTCTAAAGAATACTTTTGATTTTCTTTAGAAAGTTAACAATTATTTTTAATAAAGATTTTATATAAAACAATTATCGATAACTTTGATTGTATTTAAAAAAAGCTATTACATTTCTGCAGAAAACCTGTTATATATAATTTTTCTAAATATAACAAAAATTATTGATAACTTTTTTAAATAAAATCAACGTTTTTGATAACTTTTCTATTAAAAATATTATTAACGATAATTTTTCTAAATATTATTAAAGTTTTAAGTTAAATAATATCTAAGTTATCGCTAACTTCTTGAACGAAAAACAAAGTTACGAAACTTTTGTAGGAAAATCGAAGTTATCGATTACTTTTCTAAAAAGACCATAGTATCGATGTTTTCTTAAGAAAATCAAAGTTATCTATAAATTTTCTAAAAAAATAAATTTAATCAAAATTATCGACAAGTTTTTAAATAAAAATGTTTGTTAACTTTTCTTATTAAAACTATTGAAGAAAATTCAAGTTTTGAATAACTTTTTGGAAGAAAATTTAAATTTTCGATAACTTCGATAAGTTTATTAAAAAAAATCCAAATGATCGATAATTGTTCTAAAAAAAATTCGCCATGTTTTCTAAAGAAAATCGAATTTATATTTAAACCAAAATATTAATAGTTTTCGAAATGTTTCCCAAGAAAATGGTAATTATCGTTATAGGGAGAAAAAAATTTTTTTGGAACGCCCGACGAAAGTCACTACCTACGATTTCAAGGAAATTCGGTATACACACTAATTACGTCAATATAAAATTTGAAGTTTTTCAAAATTTTCAAATTCGTTGTAGTTTAGTTTTTTATCGCGGCTGAAACTTAATTTTTTCAGATTTTTTTTTAAATACATGAAATTTAAATCCATATATCTTCGGACCTGTTTATGTCCGATTGAAACAAATTTTGGTTCAAATTGATGCCCAATAAATCTAGTCTCTAACTATTTTTGGAAAAAGTGCTATCTTGGAAAAGAAAAGAATTATATTAAGGATAGTTAAAAAATCATATCTTTATAAAATCATATTTTTATAATTTTTCTTTAAAATGTTCCTTAAAATATTGGCAACATATACAAAATTTTGAGTGGGACAATGGGAAGATGGTAAGAGAATTAACATTAATAAAAAAAAGGAATTTATTTCAATAATAATTTGATATTTTTCAAAATATTTTTTTGTATATGAAAATATGTGAATAGATTTTTCCAAAATCAATATCATACATAATAAATGAGTGTGTCCCAAAAAGATGCAATTTCTATTGTAAAGGAAAAATTTCATATTTGCTAAAAATACTACAAATAAGTAAATGTTATACTAAATTTATGCATTTATTTAAAGACATGTATTTCTGTGGTACTTTTTAGTGTGTCACTTGATTAAGGAATATTTTAAAACAAAGCATAAGTATAATGACTCTAAGTAATTTAGCGAAATTGAACTCCATGCTTCCGTTATTGCATCCTTTAAGGATTCTCAAATTGTTTTCCTCCTTCATAAACTTTTCTTGCAAGCCAACCCCAGACATTTGCCATTGGATTCAGGTCTGGTGAATATGGGGGCCAATCCAAAAGTTGAACACCTTGTTGATTAATCCATTGTTTTACTGCTCTGGCGGTATGAATCGGAGCGTTGTCGTGTTGGCATGTCCGAGGTATGGGTCCAAAGAAATCATTAAATTTTGGAAATGCTTCCTCCAGAATGTTTTTGTAAGTCGTTGCAGTCATTTTGTTGTATACAAAAACCAATTCTATGGTCCCATAATACGTTCTTAGACTGGCACTGACTCCACTTTTTTCACGTATTTTTGATATTGACATGGCAGAATTTGATGCAATTCTAATAATTTTTCGTCTTTCTTTTGGAGTTGTTGCCATTTTCTTCCACCCTTTCATATTTCTTCCATATCTTTCCCCGTTATTTAAATAATTGTACACAACTGTCTTTCCTATATGTTTTTGGCTATTTGGACCGGATTCTTACCCTGAGATTTCAAGATCAGAATTTTTTTCTTTTTCAGAGTTATTAAGAGCCTTACTACGTCCCATTTTGAATAAAAACTATTTAAAAACTATCAAATTAAAAATTCTCTAGCCGTTTATATTGAAAGAAATTCAAATCATAGCCTTCCTGATTAATATTAATAGAATTCCTTATTCAAGTGACACACAAAATAGTACCACAGAAATACATGTCTTTAAATAAATGCATAATTTTAGTGTAACCAAATATGTATATTTCTTATTTCTTCAGGAAACTAAAGCCAACACTTTGAAATTTGGTTGCGCAAAAAATTATTTTTTTCTCAACTTTAGTTTAGGAGATATACTTAATTTAAAGTTAAAAAAATGTGATTCCTTATTCAAATGGCAGGCAGTGTACTTTTCTGATTTTAAAATTTTTTCGTAATATCTATAGGTAAAGAAAAATTTGCAAAACTAAAGCTGAACTTTTAAAATTTTTACAGTGCAACAATGAATGTAACTTGTTTTCTGTAATATCAATAAAGTAAAAATTTTTTGGAAAAGGATCTAAGTCTTTAGATCTTTACAATGCACAAAATTTTATCAATTGAATGAATTTATTTGGTTCAACATTAGCTTTAGTTATAGGTCATTTTATAGTTCCAATTTAACTTCGATTGTAGGTTTTTATATTCTTTCTATATTCCCAAATTAGTTTATTCCTTAGATCCTTATATGGTGCCAAATTAGCATTAATTGAAGGACTTTAGATAATTGAATATAGCTTTAGTAGTAAGTCATTTCATAGCCATAAATTATAGCCATAAATAAATCAATTAAAGATCTTTATACAATTTCAATTTAACTTTAATCGCAGGTTTTTTACAGTTCTATTTTGAATGCAATCGTAAGTTATTATATAGTTCAAAATTAATGTTTAAACGTTGATATTTAATAACACCTACTTTTAATTTTTATTTAGCGTAAATTTAATTTTAATCGTAAGCTTTCACATAGGTAAAAATAGTTCACTCCCTGTTCAGCAATAAGGTCCCAAATAATATTCAAATATTTATATTCCCCAAATTTAATAACAAAATCTTCAAATAAAATTTAATGCAAAAATTCAGAACAGTTTATTTTTTTCACTTAAAAAGCAGAATTTTATATCTTTATTGCAGTTTTTATTAAATTATTATTTTTATCAGATAGGTGCGAAACTATATACAATAATTTTAACCAGAGAGTAAAAAAAACTACTAAATTATTAGAGAAATTGCTTTTTGTTTCCTAATTGGAAATTAAATCCTCAAAACTTTTTAATAATAATATTAAAATTTTAATAATATTCAAATTTAAAACATCAAACTTTTTATTTTGTATTGTATTGCATATATATATATATATATATATGCTTTTAGCCAACAGAATATAATTATTTTAGTAATACAATTTTTTTTTATGTCACAAAATTTATTTATTTTTTAATTTTTCCGCATATTCAAATTATAATTGTTTATGATTTCAAAAAATGTTATTAGCAAAGAAATGAAAATTTTAAAAATGAAAACTAATAATTTATGATTTAATGAGAAATTTGAAAAAAAAAATACTGAAAAACTAACAATATTTAATTTCAAGTTTTAAAAAATGAAATTATGATACATCTTGAATTCAATTCAAATGATAATTAAAGAAAACTTATTCTTCAAAATTGATTTCTTCAATTGCTGGATCTAAAAGAGAAGAATTAAGTTTCACTAATAATACTAATAAACTAATAAACATTTTCGAGTGTATCTAGGCGCAGTCTGTTTCTGGATTCTCTGAGAATGATCCATAGTGAAGAAGAGGCTTTTTCTTTTATAACCTGTAAATATAGAATATTTAATATAACTTATAGGGTGACGATTTTCGAGTCCTAATAAAAAGTGTTATTTTTTAAAGTTACCTGTATCGGTGGAACTCCAAATATAATGTTAGCTAATATTGCAAAACGCAGGAGTCACTTTTTGAAAATAACAACTTTAGGCTTTAAATTTTTATAAAAGGAGCTAGTATCTTAAAAAAGCGAAAAAAAAATCAAGTGAAATATAATCATAAAATGATTTAAAAGAAGTACTGCTAGAGACATTTAAAATCTATTCTGCTTGATGCCATATCAGTTAATTGATTTAGAAAAATATATAGAATACTAAAATATGTATTCTTATAACATGTAAAATTTTATTATCTATAATATAATATATATTATAAAAATTTGCTTTTAGCAGCACAACATTTTAGTTTCATTTTTAGTTTTTATTCTTTTAGTTTGGAATTTTTACACAGAAAAAAAGGTGCATATATTTGAAAATTTTTTTCATAAATAATATGAATCGAACATGACTTTTTTCCCAAACTTTTTTCATAAAAAAAAATTTTGTTCATAGATATTATTAAATTGTTCATAATGAAAATTTTAGTAATTTTGCGATTTAGTTTTATTAGATTTGATTGAAAATGATAAATTAAAATAGTTGTACATGAAAATAATAACAACAAACGCCTTAAAATGGCAAAATTAAAAAAAAAAAACGCTCGCAATCTGCGGCACATTATTTTGGTAAAAAGCGCTTCTGTTCTGTTACCATAATGTAGCTAAAAAATATCAAACATTTATTTTCAAATTGAAAATATAAATGAACATTTAAACAATTTATTTCAAGTCTTTTGGACTATTGATTCATTTCAGAAAATGTAAAAATGTTAATATTTTAGACATTATTCTTATATATTATGGACTAAAATCAATGAAATTATGTTCTTATATTTACAAACTTTTTTGTGTGTAGTTAGAAAAAGTAATTTCTCATAAATTTAAAATTTTCATTTTTTCAAATTTTTATTTCTCTTAAATTTAAAATTTTCATTTCTATGATAGTAAAATTTTCTGTACTAACAAAATTGTATTATTAAAATTCTTATACTTATTAAACTAAAAGCAATTTGAAATATTTTTCATTTGTAAAATATTTTTAGTTCAGCTTAAGCGACAGTTTAATAAATTTCCTATTTTAAATTTCTTTTCTTTTAAAAACTAATATTACACATATTTCTGTATAGTTTTTAGTAATCAACAAAAAAAAGTTAATACGAAATATTAATCTCTGATTTTAATATTCCCACATTGTTCGCCTTAAAAATATATATTTTACTCAATTACAAATTTGCATAGATTAAGCTAAATAAAAACGAGTTTTTTATACGACTAATGTCAAAGAAATTATTTCTATAATTATAAAATATGTTAACCCAAAGCATAATTAGCATAATATAAATATTTATTATTTAACTTTAAATTAAAAATTTTATCTAAATCAAAGTTGAAAAGAAATTGTTGCTATTTCTTTAAGTATTTTTAATTTTAATATACAGGTTTATAACATTTTTAGCTAAATATGATACAATATTTATAAAAAAATTATTTGTTTATTGATATCTTATGCTAAAAAATAAAAAAAAAAAAAATGAAATTTCAAAATGTAAACAACTTTCTTTGTCATAATAATCATGACAAGATTAGCATATATATTTTTTTGGCGTTAAATGTATTTAATTTAGTAACGCCATAGTGCTAATTGAGTATTAGATAATATCTAACAAATATGTATATTTTTTTTAATAGGAGATATAAATGTATGAATTAATAAAAAAGGAAAAAAAAATAAACAAAGAAATAGTTTTTAGGAAAATATATAAAAAATTTAGTGGCTTCAATCTTTTGCTATTTAAATATTTTCGGGGTTTTAAAAGTAGAAATGTATTTTTATTTATATTGTATTTTTTAATAAAATATTTTAATAATTTTGTAATTGAAAAGAAAAAGAAATTATATAATTTCTCATAGGAATTATATATTAAAAGAGTTTTTTTGTTAAATTTTTTTTAAAAGAAATTTTTGGTTTTAGAAATATTATTTAAATATTTTTTAAATATTTATTTATAAAAAATTGAGGGTTACTTAAGTCTTTTGTTTTTTTGAATATATTTTATAAAGGAAATACATTTATTTGTAAGTCTTTTGTGGGTATTTTATTAAAAGGTATATACAAAATTCCATAATATTCACAAGAAATTAAATTGTTCACGCATTTATTTAAAATCTTTTTTCGTTAAAGTGATTTTATTAAATTTATACTTTCTTCAGTATCTTTAAAATTGATAATATAATAATATATAATTATTTATTTAAATTATTTCTGACACAATTTAGCTATAAAGTCCTGCTTGTTCGTCTGTGGAAAACATTTTGAAGTCCAAACTTTAAATCCAAATTAAATGACATTGATCCAGATTGTTTGTTATTTTCTTGTCCTTGTCCTACTTCCATAAACTATAGATGTGCATAATATAAAGTTATGACTAACATTTATATTTATATGCACTCAAAGGTGATTCTCTGAAGTGGACCTTACATATGAGATATAGTAAGTTTTGGACCGTTGATAGTAAAATTTTGTACGTTAATATTTGCTTATGTAAAACTTGTTTGGTTTAAATATAGCATTAATACTAACATTTATATGAGAATTATACACACTAAAGCTATTTTCAGAAAAGTGGTTTATGCGGGAGCTATAAATCCTCAGGAAATTTGCTATAAGGATTTTTACTTATATAAGACTTTCTTGTTATTACAATTTAATTACTATCGATAATGACCAATTTCAATAGACTTCGTCCCTGTATGAAAATAATTATTTGTGGCAAATTTTGTTAAGATATCTTTTAAATTGCGACCTGTAATTTGAGCACGAGTTTTCATGTGTCAGACGTATGGACGGACATCGTCAAATCGACTCAGAAAGAGATTTTGAATTAAACGACTTTAAGGTGGAGGTCCGAAGATTTTTTGTATGTTACAAATGTCTGCACAAATGCATAATATTTCAACCATCTATTTTGAAGGTATATCAATTGCAAACTAAACTTTGCCCACAAGTTTACATGAATAGCCAGTCAATCAGGCGGACAGACGGACATCGTTAAATACACTTAGAAAATGATGTTGAGTCAAATGATCTTAAGCATGAGGTCTTCCGACCTTATTAGGCATAAACACATAATACCCCAAGCACCTATTTTGAATATATGTTGCAACTCTAACTTTGCCCACAAGTTTACATGAAAAATCAGTCAGCCAGATGGATGGACGGACATCATTAAATCACTGCAAAAAGTGATTTTAAATTAAACGACTTTTAGGTGGTGGTCCGAAGATTTTTCTATATGCCACATATAATTGTACAAACACATAATAACCCCACCAGCTTTCTAGAAGATGTATAAATTGCTATCTAAATTTTGCTCATCTGTCGAATTATAAGATATTTTGCCCACAAGTTTACATAGACTGCCAGCTGGTCAGATGGAAATTGATTCTGAGTTGAACAATGTACACGAAGATCCGAAGATTTTTTTTGTGCGTTATAAGCATTAGCGCGAACATATACTATCCCAACCAATCTATGGTAGTGTAAGGTTTAAAAACGCACGTCCAAATATAGCATTCACATTTGTTTTATTTTTTATATTTATTCGATGTCATCTAGACCTTTAAACTGCACTGTGTCGCTTAGTAAGTGTATGAACTATTTTTTTAATGTATAGCAAAGTATAAATAATTTGGTTATTCTCAAGGCTAAATAACGTATATGCTATTACCTGACCTAAACCAAATAAGGCATTAGGAATTTCAAATGAGTGCACTTTTTTTGAAAGTGTCACTCTTAAAGTAAATATATATATATATTTAAATGGATTTAAAATACCTTGAAATTATAAAAACATATTAAAAAATTGTCCCACCCGAAAACTTATTACAACCCAGCTCTGTATTTTAAAAGTTAAGTAATGTTGAATTTTTCTGAGGAGTGTTTCAGCAAAATGACTTACTTGATTTACCACATTTTTTCTATGCTAATATGCAATTGTTACCAACAAACGTCAACTAAAATGGCACATAACAACAAGCAAAAATAAAAATTCAAAAGCAAATAATAAAAAGTAAATCATGACTACTAGTTTTTTAATCCTGGTTCTTTTAAGATATAAACATAAAAAAGCAATATAGAATAAATCTTGATAACATATGAACTACTTAAGAAATCATATATGTATATACACATTCAATATATTCATATTTTATTTTTATTAACAAAAAAAAAAAAAAGTTAAGCAATATTTTTTGTTTAAATATAAAGTTTGTGTCTCAAGTCTTTTGTTTGCTATAAGCCATAAAATATTAATAATTTTGGCACATATTGTTAATAAAATTTAAATTATAATTCCTTTATGTCTTAAAATAAAACTATACCTTATTCAGATTATAGGATTTTTTGCATATTTAAATTTTAAAGGAAATCTTTTTTATAAAAATTTCTTTAAAATATGATATAATAATTACTTGCTTAAAATATTTTCTATTGGATTTTTGTTTTATGTTGCTTTTTTTTAATTAATATTATATAATAGATTAAATATATTTGATTTTGTTAATAACTGTTTAATGTTTTTGTTGTTAGTTTTAATAAATTAAAAAAATTTAATAGTTTTTTGTTTTATTTTTTTTATCCATAAATAGTTTGCGTACGTTTTATTTTTAACTAAATATAAATATTTTTTGATCAAAATGAAAGTTTAATGTCTTTGTAATTTCCTTTTATAATTTTGCAAATATTTCACAATATAATGACTTTCTCAACACAATTTTGTTCAATATTAATTGATGGCATATTAAATATTTATTTTGACAATTTATTTATTAAGTATGATTTAAAAAAAAATATATTTTTCACTTTAATTTGAAATGAGGCTATTAAATTATAATTAAGAAAAATACAGAGATTATTTAAATATTATAAGATATTGAGAAATTTGTGTAAGAGGTCAAGATTATCCCGTTGGTGTTATCTAATCATGTCCGATTTATATTTTGCTTAAGTTTTGCGCAAACTATATTAATTATAAATAAATATTTTAATTTTTATATTTTGATTATATTAAGTGTTAGTTATTGGCACTAAATATTAAAGAGCTTGATTTTAAATATACTAACTTATAAAATTTTAAAGTGTTCCATAATTATCCATTTGGAGAGTAGTTTATTGTAAAATTAGTTTGAATTATATTTTAATATTTAAATAATTTGCCAACATATGTTTTTCAGAGCTCAGAGCATTGTGAAATTTTAAGACGATTTAGATATGTCCGTCAGTCTGACGAAAGCAGGGCTTGGAACGGAACACAAAATTTTCTGGGTCCCCGTGAAATTTTAAGACGATCTAGCTATGACTGTCTGTCAGTTAAAATCACAATAGTGCTCAGAGCGGATCACTTTTTGATACGATAAATTTGGCATTAAAATGGGAAAAATCGTTTCGGTGTCTGACGTAACTCCTATTTATATACTTCCGTCAATATCTCTTGAACACATTACACTGGGTGAAAAAATTTGACACAACTATTTTTTATTAATCTATAATGATATAGTTTGTTAAAAATTTTAAAAATCGGTGGATACGAAAACAGTTTTCAGTGTGGATCAAAGCTTTTTTCAGAGACTAGAAGCCATAAGAATTATAGAAAGGCATGTAAGAAAACTAACTTTCATACAGGTAGTTTAAGAATCGAAGACAAAAAATATATTATTATATTTTTCGATATGAGCAAGGGAAAGCAAATTTTATTTATCGAATATAAAAAGAAGGAAGAAAAGAAAATGATTTTCTTATCAAGTTACACAAATACAACGAACATAGGACGGGTAGAACTGGTGGACATTCGTAGCCTCGATACCAAATAAATATTGAAAATCATACATCCAAAGAATTATTACAGTGAAAGTTTTGAAATTTTGTGGAAGTAATTTTCATATCAAGTTCCATAATTTAGATGAACATAGGATGTTTAGGATTACGGGGAGTTATATTCACCAGAAAAAGAAAATATTGAACTATTGCAGCGAAGGTACTAAGATTTTGTGGGAATAATTTTCTTATCAATATTTATAGTTTAGTTGAAGATAGGACGGGTAGGACTAGTAAATTTTAATTAATTCATATCTAATGAACTATCAGTGAAAATCTTAAAATCTTTAGGAAAGAGTTTTCTTTCCCAACTCAACTGCGAATTGTAAGAAAATTATTGCCACTAAAAATTTAGAACTATCACCACAATAGTTCTTTTGATATGAAAAATCAATATTTACTTTGTATAGGGTTAACTGTTCTCCCAAGACCTACCTTTCCTATTTTAATGCCAATTGTGAATCTTAATGAGAAAATTATTCTAACTAAATATTAGCTATGCTATAATCAATATTTGCTTTGTATGGGAGCTACAACTCCCCCTAAACTTGTCCGTCCTATCTTAATCTCAATTATGGAACTTCATAAGAAAATTATTGCCTCCAAATCTTAAGAATTCTCTCTCTGCAGTAGTTGTTTAGATATTCACTAATTAAGATTTACTTCATAGAAATATTCGCCCTATCTTAATCTCAATTATGTATCTTATTAAGAAAATTATCTCAACAAAATCTTAAGGCTCACTAATACAGCTCTTTAGATATTAATACATATCTAAATGTAATTAAATTAATTAATTTTGTAATTTAGTTAATTAAGGTTTGGTGGCTAGTAATTCTCCTAGATCTACCTGCTCCATTTTCATCTCAACTATTGAACTTTATAAGAAAATGATTCCAGAAAATCTTAACACTTTCGCTGTTATAGCTCATGAGATACTTAATATTTGCTTTGTATGGGGGCTACTACTCCCCAAAGAACAACTCGTCCTGTTTTCATTGTGAATCTTAATGGGAAAATTTTTCCAACATATCTTAAGAATTTGTCTGCAATAGTTCTTTAGATATGCTATAATTAAGATTAACTTTGTAGGGAAGTACTCCCCTATCCTTGTCCGCTCTTTCTTCATCTCAATTGTGAATTTTATTGATAAAATTATTTCCATCATTTTCATCCTATTCCCACCATATTCTAAGAATTTCTCTGCAGTAGTCCTTTACATATGTAACAATTAAGATTTACTTCATCTTTATGTATTTTGCCAAGAAAATTGTCTCAACAAAATATTAAAACTTTCACAGTTAAAGATCTTCAGATATGTATTAATTAAGATTAACTTTGAATGTGAACTATCCCTCCCCCTAGATTTACCAGCCCCATTTTCATCTCATCTATGGAAAAGAAATTATTCCCGCAAACTCTTAAGATTTTCGCAGTTATAGTTGATGAGATATGCGATATTAGCTTTGTATGGAGCTACTACTCTCCCAAGACCTACCCGGCCTATTTTCATTGTCAATCTTAATAAGAAAATTATTCTCACCAAATTGTAAGAATTTCTCTGTAATAGTTCTTTAGATACGTAATAAGATTTGCTTTGTATGGGGGTATTACTCCCCATTGACCTACCCACCCCATTATATGGATATGGAACTTTGTTAGAGAATTATTTTTACAAAATCCTAAGACTTTCGCTGTTATAGTTCTTGAGATATGCGATAAGTAATACTTACTTTGTATGGTGATTACCACTCCCCATAGATAGAGCGAAAATATCTTCATCTCAATTGTGAGAAATTTATTCTCACCAAACCTTAAGAATTTCTCTTCAATAGTTCTTTAGATACGCAATAATAAATATTTCTTTGTATGGGGGCACCATTCCTCCTACACCTATCAAAATATAAAGTAGCCTATTTTACTTTTGGGTATCACAAAAAGAAAATCATTCCAGCTGTTTAGCTTTCTATAAAGCCCAAACAAACACATATTAATATTTATATAAATAGATTAGCGTTTTGTTATAAGAAAAAATAAAAAACACTTTCCCTGGAATTAACGCTTTTGGTTAAAAATAAAGTTTTTGTCCTTATTTGTAATAAAAATTAATTTGTTTATTTTAAAAATTTTTATGTGAAATTAAATTTTTTCTGAAAATACAATTTTCCAATACCAGTGAAATTATATTTTTTCTGGGAAATTTTAGTTTTTAGGAACCTCTGTTGAAAATAGAAAAAATACATAATTCATTTTTATGACATTTTTAGGTTTTAAATTGAAATTAAAGGTCGTAGATGTACCATTTTGAATTATCTACCATGTTAATATATCCGCAATTCGCAGGAAAATTCTTTGGTGTATTTTTTCGAACCCATATATATGTTGACCATCGAAAAATATAGCAAGAAAGTAATGGTGTTGTTTTTTCCTTTATGAAATTAATATCTCAAGTTATACATTTTTCCAAAACGGAATTTTAAAACATATCTTGAATATGTTGAATTATGTACTTATTCCATTTCCAAAATACTAAAAAAATAAAACTTATCTCTGTTTCTAAAATTTGCAAGACTAACGTTTGTATTTAAAGTTATTGAAATTAGTTTTGAAATAAAATTTTGAGTAAATTATTTCTTTAAGCAGAAATTTTATTATTTTATAACTTTTTTAATTTCTAAAGCAAAGTAGTAAAAATGAACGTTTCAGAAAAGATTTAATAGCTCAAATTTGTTTTCTATTTTTTAATGAAATTTTAAATTTGTTGAAAAAGTTTTCTAAAACGCAACTTTGTAGTTATGGTAAAATTGGCTATTTTTATTACATAATTTATGTTTTTGAGAAAAATTAATTCTTCTTGTTAATACTTGCGTTTTTATTTTGTTAAAATACTCGTTTTTTAAGTATTTCTTTGTAGAAATGAAGTTTTGTTTAAAGCAACAATTTCTTTTTTCATAGAATTTGCTGTTTTATTGTAAGCATTTTTCGTATTTAAAATAAAATTTATAATTTTTGTGTACAATTTTTTACTGTTTTGCAAAATTTTCCTAAAAAGAAATTTTATTATTATTTTTTATAAAAATTTGATAAATTTCGAATATATTGAATTATATTTTGACATTTGTGAGAGTTTTTTTTTTCATATTTAAAAGAAGAAGGATTTTGGTATAAAGATTGAAGTTTAGCCTGAAGAATGTTTTGTAGTACTTAAAATTAAAAAAATGATAATTTTTTGTTACGATCATATTCTATCAAATGACCTATATTAGAGGAATCTATAAGGAAAGTGTAAAAAATACGAAAATAATTTTGAATATACATACATCGCAAAAATAAAATTAATTTATTTTAAAAGGAATATTTTTATACACATTCATATATTTAAGTTTATTCAACTTTGAACATTAATATTTTTCTTTCGTTCTCTTTAAATATTCATTTTTAATTTTCCACTTCATTTTCAATTTATCCTTGGATTTTCTTTAACAAATTTTCACTTTTCAATGTTTATATTTAAAAATCATTAATCAGAAAAATGATCAATTTGCATTGCATAAAAAAAAACTAAAAATAATGAAAAACAAACCAAAAACATATAATTTATCTTAAAGATGTGCCACAAACAACTAGTTAACACATGTGTGTATGTATGTAAACTTATTTTAAGAAAAGTGCATAATGTAAACAAACTATGCTGGTGGTGTAGCTAGTATTAGTAGTAAAAATGGTGGTTTGAAGTAAAGCGATAACGTGATGGTTGTATACCACATGAATGCTGTGAATGGCCTACTTTCATTTTGACAGCAACATCATCATTATGATCAAGTACATACAACATACATAGATACATACATACATAAATACATACATACATACATACATACATAAATACATACATACATACATACATACATAAATTTATACATAAATACATACATGTACATTAGACTGCACCAAACTTTACCGACTTTTAAAATTTAACCGTAACTCTATCTAGAATCGTTCATTGGATTGCAAGCAGATATTGTGTGATAAATTAAGTCAGATATTGTTAACCCGTCCCGTTTCGCAACTGAAATTTTTATGGTACGATTATATGAGAAAAATGGCTTTTTTACAGTTTTTACAAAAAATTAACTATTAAATACTCTGCTTTGTAACAAAATGTTAAACAATCGTAACGTACACATAATTATCTATCAAACAAGACATAAAGAGAAAAAATCGGTTTATAAATGTTGAAATTATTATGAATTTCCCACACAATTTATGTGCTTTAGACCACTTAAATAAAATACTATTTTTATTTAAATTTGAAACATAATTACTGAAAAATATGTTCTTATTTCTGTAAGATAATTCTACCCCCTTTCTGTGTTTGGTTAAAAAAAAAATAATAATAATATATATATTTTTTTTGTTAAACAAATTTTAAAAAAGTTAAAAAAACTATGCAGGTTTGTAGACAACACTACAGGAAATAAAATTAAAAAGGAAAACAAGTTGTACAATACCTTATATGACTAAGCCGTACCTGTGGTTTTAATTTTTCAGATTTTGGCAAAAAGGCATTTTTTCAATTTTTCGTTAAAAAGTCAATTTTTTTAGAACTGATATTAAGATTAAACAGAATTATTACAGAATAAAATAAAACATATCTCTAGAAATATATTCAGAAGTTTTTAGGAAAATTGGACGAGGATAAACTTTAAACCACTAAGGTCAAAGGTCAAAATTTGGAATATTTGAAAGTTTTAAGGAAAACATAACAAAAACTTATTTATTTTTATGTGTATTTCGGTAAAAATTTTACAAAAATATAACTGAAGATCCTTTTTGTTACTAGCAATAACGAAGACAAATTTAACACTCAATTGAGCTTGGGGTCAGAATTTTTTTAAAGCACCTATTCTTAAATATTTGTAAATAAAATTTTATTAATTAATATCATAGACAAATAAAGTGATAATTATCTCATGTTCACCTAAAGTCATGTAAAACTTTTGAAATTCCTCGCAGAAATTATTGCATTCAAATCCAGATTAAAAAAAGACAATATTTCTTTTCATAGAATTTTTGCATGTTCGGCTTAAGTTCATTGAATAATTGTAGAAGAGTACAGTGCAAAAGTTTTATTGAACACTCGGCAGAATGGAATGGATTTTTAGTCCGCCACGACTTCCATCAGCACTCTTCAGCGTCTCACCGTGGTATTCTCTGTAAACATCATCTATTTAAATTAAAACTTTTGGGAAATAGAATCTGTAACTCATTTTCCCTATATGTTATTAAGTAAGATGAATGGCGGACCAGAAAATGCATTCCATTCTGCCGAGTGTCCAATAAAACTTTTACACTGTATTCTTCTACAATTATTCAATGAACTTAAGCCGAACATGCAAAAATTCTATAAATAACTATATGAAAAAAAGTTCAACAAAGAACTATACACAAAAATAATTTTTCGTGATGTTTTTCTTAAAAATTTGAAATATTTCAAATTTCTACCTTTAACCTTCTCATTTTAAAGGTAATCCAATTTCCTTAAAAGAATGTATTTTTTGAGATATGCTTTTTTTTATTCTATAATAATTCTGTTTAGTCTGAATATTAATTCTAAAAAATTTACTTTAAAATTAAAAAAAAAACGCAATAAATGTCTTTTTGCCAAAATCCGCTAAATTAAAATTGCAGGTAAGGCTTAGCCACACAAGATATTGACATAATTCCTCTTTAGTTTTATTTTTTGTAGTACTTTTTTTATAAACTAGCATAGTTTTATTTGAACTTTTCTGAAATTTTGCTAAACAAAATTTTTTAAAGTTTGAAGTTGAAGTTTTGAAACAGTCTTAAAAAAATCAAAATTTTTTAACCAAGAATAGGTATTTGTTTGAATTATCATGGAGAAACCAAAACATAATTTTCAGTAATTATGGTTCAAATTAAATTAAAAATAGTATTTCATTTAAATAATCTCAAGAAATAAATAGATAAATAAATAAATAAAAATTTTTATGTACACTACTTATACAAGTGGTCTAAAATACGTAATTGATCTGAAAAAATTCGTTATAACTTAAAAAGTTTTAGACTGATTTTTTATGCCTTGCTTGATAGATAGTTAACCTAGTCTACATTAGGCAAATTTTTATCAAAACAAACGCCAAAGTCAGTGCGAATATAAGCAAGGTAACCTTAGTTAAACAGCTGATTATTATTTTGGTTATTACAGTTGCCAAACTGCATATATAAAAAACAATCATGAATACGCCATATTGTTGTTTTTGTGCAACTGTTGCCACCTTCCACAAATTCGCGTTAAGTTTGACGCTTGTTTTGATAAAAAATTGTTTAATGTTGACACTATGTTAGAATAGATTACGATTTTTTAAGATTTTGTTACAAAGCCAAGTATTTAAGAGCTAAATGTTTCTAAAAATTGTAAAAAGGCTACATTTTTCCCATTAAACGCACCAGATAAATTTCAGGTCTGATGCGGAACGGGTTAACAATAACAGATTTCACTAATATTTCACACAATATCTTTTTACCATCAAATTGACGATTCCAGTAGGAGTTACGGTGAAATTCTAAAAGTCGGTAAATTTTGGTGAAGTCTAATTTACATACTTGTAGCACAGATACAGCACTAGCAACTTTTTTGGCATCCAGCACCAACACCACCAGCAGCAAAAACATGAGCGCCCGTCATTATTATTTACTTACAATATATTTCGTGGTTTTTGTTTTTTGTCTTTGTTGTTAAACATCGACAATTACAATACAAAAAAAAAAAAAAAAAAAAAAATAACAACAAACAAATATTGCAAATGTCTAATGCCATTATTATAGCAAAACAAAATATTAAAAATCTTAAACAAATTCTCTATATTATTAATAGTCATAGTTAATAATAATTTTGCTTCTCTTTAAAGCTCTCTAAATATATTTCTCTTTTAAGCTGTTTCTGGATCTTTTCCTATTGAAACTTTGACTTTTTAAGATTTTTTTGTTAATTTTGTTTTGTTTTGTGTTTTAAGACAAAAACCATTTAGATTTAATATTAATGATGATATGGCATTTGGTTAATAATACCATACGGCAATGATGATGATCATGATGGTGTAGATGATGAGGTGTTTGGCAAAAACAAATATACATACACGCAGAGAAAAAATATAGTTGTAGTTACCATAATCTAAGATCAATATATTATGATTGGAACATATGATCACATCGAAAAATAAAAATATTTATAAGTTATAGTTATTATGATTCCATTTTGTCATATTGTGTCTGATTTTATGGTTTGTTTTTTCATGTTATGATTCAAGTTTTACATATAATTGAACAATCTTACTATATCATTATCCCATTCTATCAGACTATGATTTGATGTTATTGTATTATTATCCTATATCTTATTATATTATTATACCACATTGTCATATTATGATTCCATTTTAAAGTATTATTATGCCATTATTCATGTTATTATTCTAATTTTTTCGTATTATTATCCCATGTTATCATATAGTTATCCAATCTTATCATATTATTATTTCATTTCGTCATATTATTCTATCTTATCACATATTAAAATAAAATACTCTTTTTATAAATTATTTATTGAAAATAATAGAGAAAAGAAAATATTTACATATTATTTGTTCATTAATTATATTAATTTTTTCCACCATCTATGGTTCACATGCAAAATATTTTTTTTTAACTAAACCCTTTAATGGTAGTTATTCAATATCTCATATTGCTTGAATCACACCGTGTATAGCCAAACCTTGTCTATTTATATTTCTTCATATATAAACTAAATGAGAATTACATTGAAGTTGAAAAACAAACATTACTTAAAAACAAACAAAATATATTAAGAAAAAACAAGTATTGTATTTTTCCACTAAGTTTGTGAAAAGAATAAGTATTATATTCATTTGAAGCATTTTATTGTCATGGGAATAATAATATTAATATGGTTTAAAAACAAAATATGGTTTAAGAACAAGGAAAAAGACTACAAATATTTAATGGTTATAGAAATAATGATATTTTTCATATTAAAGAAATCTTATTTCTGGTAAAAATACTTAAAAAATGTAATTTTTGTAGTCAACCATATTAAAATTTTTATTGAGTGTAAACATTAAATAACAAAATTTAAAAATAAAAAATTTGTTATCATGATCACAAAGTTATTAAAACTTAAGAAAATTAACACTGACAAAATTAACAATATTGTTGAAGTGGTAATGCTGTAACCATATTTTTTCTCTGCGTGTAATAATATGAAATGACGCCATTGACTGTATTTGTTAAATAAAAGATACAAAAATAAAATATTTAAAAGGTGTTGTTTAATTTATATTTAAAAATACATAAACAAAGCTACCGGGTTTTAAATGTAATTTGGCTTAAAGTCAAGAATGCAATATTTTCTTTAAATTAAAATATGGGTTAAATTTTTTAATTAGTTAAAAAATAGTCTTTTAAAAATAATACGGAAAATAAATTAAAAAAAAAATAAAATAAAAAAATATAATAATTAAAAATAAGTTATTGTTTTTTAAGGTTTTTTTTTAATTTATCAGGAAAAAATTTTCAATTAATTACAAAAAAGAAACTTTTGTTTTACAGTGTCAGAAATTAATAAAATTTATTTAACTGGTATTTAGTCTGAACTTTTTGGAATATACTCTAGCTATTATTAAGAGTTTGTTTCCTAAATCTTTTGTTTATTGTTTTTTGCTTAGAAAATATTATGAGTCAAACAAAACACGTTTGTTCCTAAATCTTTTTTTATGTTTCATGAATTCATCATAAAAATATGAAAAATATGAAGGAGTTTAAAAATTCTCACATACATTGCATTCTTTATGAATTTAAATTAGAATAAATAAATCAAACCAAGTGGGAGTAGAGGCAATTAAAAACAATATAATAAAAGAATATTAATTTCAAAAGTTTAGATTTTAAATATATTGTTATATTTATGGTTTCTGAGTTGACCTTTAAAGGAAAATTAGGAAATTAAAAGAAGACATATGTTGTAAACAGGGCAACCTAAAATATGTAATATAATACTATTTTCTGTTCTTCAAATGAACTGATCTTTTGGCAATGTATGGCTCAAGGTCTATCATGAAATATCAACCAATACTTTGCTTTTTAGTTTCCACCGAAGTCATCACTTATGACAACCCAAAATTGGAGGCCATTTAAAATAAATCAGATGAGTTCTGGATGTTCACTATTTTTGATCTAAAAGAACTTTCAAAATAAGGAGCAGATGGTAAATAGTATAGCAGCTTGAACTTTTTGGGTATTTTAGCAAAACACACTTTCGAACATTGGCTATGGGATCAAATTATTTTTCAGTTATGACTTTTTATTAATTTTTTTTTCAGATTTCCATAATATGTTAAACTTTAAAATATCTTTGTCCTAATCCTATAAAAGTCAAAATAATTTGTTTGAAAAATTTGTAGTCCACAGTTTTTAAAATTTTCTTAGTTAAATTAAAATTTTTGGAGAAACTATAAATATTGTATCTGCAATAAAATATTTGTTTGTTAAGGTTATCTAAAGAAAATCTGTTGAGTATTGGCTTAAAAAATGATGAAGTATAAACAAATTTAAGATTTTGGTAAAAAAACCCACAATTCCCAAAAAAACTGATGAAAATAATAAAAAAAATGTAATTTGTGTTTTTTTTAATTTAGCCATAAAATCCAGATTTGTTTTAGGTCTATAAAAAGGCGTTGAAAAGCTCTTTGGAACATATCGGAGTTTCCAAAACTGCATTCCGTTTGTAGATTTATGCTTTGGAATTTTAGAACATATAGGCTAAGTTAAAAATTTTGAAATAAAATAGGTCATATTTGGAAGAGACTGCACAACCCCTACCCTATTCGGTGGTAGGGCTTGTTTTTTATTTTAAAATCAGTTTAGTTAAGATACCTTTATTATATTATATATTTTTATTATTATTTATTTTATTATTATTTATTATTATTATTTATTATTATTTTTTATTATGTATTTTTAACAAAAATTGTTTATAAAAAAAAAGTTGACGCCTTTTTCAGCAAAAAAAAAAATACACCATGATGTCGAGCGAAAAACTCGTTCATCGACAGGCAGACAGGGATAGCAGAGAATTTTTTAATTTTCAGATTTCAAATCGTTTGTTTTTCGACTCGAAAAAGAAATCAACTTCAAATTTCTTCATCTTTAACTAATTGGTTAAAACATTTACAAAATCGGACGCAAATATTTGGCTATTTATTAAAAAAACTGCAACAAGATTTTGCAAAATTGAAATAGTTGAAATTTCAAATGCAAATTGAAAACTATAAGTTGTAAATTGCACTTGTAAGTATGTTTTGCATAAACTTTGTCGAGCGCTTTAATAAAATGTAAAAATATTTGGCAATCGGTTACAAATTTTCTATATGAGATATATCCCACTTTGAACTTCCATAGCTACGCTCCTGATGAAATTGTGTAGTCGCCCTTTCAAATATAAAATTTTACTCTTCTCTGCCATGCCTTTCTGAAGTTGATGGTAAATCCAAGCAGCCGATTAGAAGTTACAGATTTATTTCCAAAAGTATCGATTCTACCCCACTTTTCAATATACCAAAGTTCTTAGGAGCCCTCTATCAAGGTTATAGAGGTGTTTTGTTTCTTTTTTTAATTTCTACAAAAATAAAATACAGCCACATACTATAAATCGAATGAATACTGCATTAAGAAAGTTGTTGGTCAAGAAAGATCTGGTTGATTGTATCTAGATTTATTGCATTTATTGCAAAGATAGGTATCTAAGAAGCTACCACTTACTTAGTAAGAAGACTTTGTGGCTATAAAGACGATTAAAAGTAGACGGATTAAGTTTTTTCTAGCTACTGGAAGAAGTGGCATACTGTGTGTATACCCGAATGTTTTAGCCCTTGTACGTTGGCAGTGGTTTTGAGATCGTAATCTAATGAAAAGATAAATGTGGAAATTTCTCAGTAATTTGATGTAGAAGGAAATGATTTAGAATTGCAATAATTTATTCGCTCAAAATCAAAGTAATTTCTTCTACAATCGTGTTAAAGAGTAATATGTGAGAGTTTGGAATGGTTAAGGTTAAATAAACCAAGTATTTCCTTGAAGTGTTTTAAACAATTTTCTGGCTTTGATTAATTGTTTAAGTTTGCACAAAAATGGTATTAAAGAAGGTCAATTCACTATTCACTTATTGAAAATAATTTAAATGTTACTAGAAGTAAAAAAAAATAATAATAATAATAAAAATAAATAAATCAAAAATAGATTTTAAAAAGAATTGAACACATTCCAACCAAAACGTAATAAAACATATTAAAAGATCTTATGAAAGGTCTATCAGAAAAGAAAGTGCAATTTATTAAAAAAATGAATAAAAATATAAAAGTATTTAATAAAAACTGAATTTCCAAAATATTCACCCATTGCACGCCAAAAATCTATAATTCCCTTATTTCTCAGTGTAAATAATTAAAATTTGGTATGCAAATAAAAATATAATGATTTATTCACAAACTATTTTTTTGCGGATACTAAAAGAGGATGGACGGTTAAATGAGGACGAAGAAGATTTATGTTAAATTCATATCATATTAATACATATCAAAATAATTTAATTAGTTTAATCATAAGACATAGTTATAAGCTTTCTTATGATATAAGTTTCGTAAAAATTTGTAAAGTGTAAGAAGAGATATAAACGATTATCTTTACATATAATGCATCCAATCGAAATAATTTGTATTGCTGAAAAATTGTTGAAAATATAATAACATTTAATACATTTATCAAAGTAAACCTAAAAAATTAAGGTTAATTTCATGGTAAATTGACAGTTTTTTGTTGTTCAGTGTTATCCTTTCTAATGCGGCCAACCCCTGTACGATTGTTTATTCCACTTTATTAGATAAGTTGGACATGCATATATGTTTTTACTTAAAATTATTTAGATAGATAAATAAATAAATAAATACTATAATCATGCTGAAAAAATTATACGAAATAGATAAATGAGTTGTTCAATTTATTTTGGACGACAAAAATTTTAAGGAAAAGTTAAGTATTAAAATTTTATTATATGAATTTTATATTAAAAATTGCTCCAAATATCCGAGAATCAAATCTAAAATTAATATTCTGCGTTTTATCATGATATGATTAATATTACATAATCCATATTTTAAATATGTTGAACTCCAAAATTATTAAAAAAGTCCTCATTTTAAGTAGTTACTGGGAACATTGCACGGTGGGGCAGAATCGAAATTTTTTGGAAATAAATCTGTAACTTCTGATCGGCTGGTTGGATTTTCATGAAATTTGGTATAGGCGTAGCGGAGGAGTGTATAATGTTATATTTGGAAGGGGGGCACAACAATCCCCCAGGGGCGGAGCAAAGGGGGCCCAAAGTTAGGTACCTTTGACATAAAAAATTTTTAATCGCTTGCCAAATTTTCCTCATCCGATTTCAAATATTTTTATATATTGTTGTAGGCCCTGATAAGACCTATAGAAAACATGCTTACATATCCTATTTATCTCTTATAGTTTTCAAGTTATTTGCGTTTGAATTTTTAAGCACCATAATTTTGTATGTTCTTGGTCCAGTTTTTTTCATATATATCCTAGTATTTCCGACCGATTTTATTTGTTTTTTTCCTACCTAGTTAAAGAACAAAATTATCTATTGAATAAAAAAAATTACCGAGTCCAAAAATAAACGATTTTGAATTTGAAAATTCCAAAAAGACGACTTTTGTGTTTTTTTAGCCGAAAAAGTATCTACACTCTTTTTTATCTAAAATAAAATTTTCTTTAGCAACATATAATAATTTTTACACTTTTCTGAAAGGCAACTTCACAGAGATGACTTTAAGATAAAAAACAAGCCCAATAACTCAATTGGTCATGGTACACACCCTCCCGAATTCGACCCATTTTATATGAAAGTTTTGACTTTAGACCATTTTTTCTCAAATCCCAAAGCACGAATCGACAAGCGGAATATATTTTAAGAATCCTCAATATGTTTTAAATCAAAATCTATGGGCCTTCGGAAAAATGTGGATTCTATAGCCATAAATGTAAAAAATCCCATTTTTGGGAATTTTGATTAGTTTTTTTGGTAATTCAGGAAAACCCTACCCCTGATTAAAATTCAGAAGTTACAGATTTATTTCCAAGAAATTTCGATTCTGCCCCACTGTGCATTGTAGAAAGAAGGGTAGCAAGTAGAAGCAGCTGAATTTTATTGATACTTACTTATGACACTTTGTATAAAATTTAGACTCAATCGCCGAAACCTAGTGCAAAAAATATCTGATTCATTAAAGTTTTTGTGAAAATAAAAGAAACCAACTTTTCTATAGTCCATAATTTTATGACCCTATTTTACACCAGAAAATAAGGACAAAGAAGATTTATGTAAAATTCATACTTATCAAAATAATTTAACTAGTTTTATCATGAGATATAGTTATAAGCTTTCTAATGATATGTGTGTTGTAAAAATTTGTTAAGTATGTAGTAATATTCTCAACAAATTTTGAAAGTTTTTAAGAACATATATGACATAAGTGGCAAAAAAGAGTAGCATACTTTGTATATAAGAATTTAGACAGTATTAATGAAAAATTTCAAGCCACGAAAAAAGTTATGAATTATGTTATAATGTAGTTAAAATTTTACTAAAAATCAGGTTTTAAATTTTCAATATTTCTGTAAATTATTAATATATTTTATTTTATATTTTAAGTAAAATAATAATTCTTAATTTTCTTTTTATTTCCAGGTAAGCTTTATGGTCATTAAATTCGAGGTAAATTTTAGAGGAATGACACAAATTTTATTTATACAAATTTTAATAAGTACTTTAAAACGAAATATTCTAATTTAAAATTCTATTATAAACAGCAACTAATTTCTCTCGAAACTTGGTTAACAAATTTGTTTTTCAAGTCTTTTGTTTATTAGAAATGAATGTTTTTAGAAAAAGAATAAGGGTTTTATAACATTTTTAGTTTTACAGAGAATTAATATTAAAATATTCTAATTCTAAATAATTTTTAATAGTGCTTAGATAGCTTCTATTTCACGACTTTCATTTAAATGCTAAATAGTTTTAGATTGTATTTTTAAAATATTGATTTAATTTTAAATTGTATGTATATTTCTAGTATTGAATAAATAAAGTTAACTCCCTATAAAAGTAGTTTTTACTATTGTAGGGAGATAACTGTATTTTTAGTATTTCTGAGATTTACATAATTTTAATTTTGGTACCATATGTACACTTTTTGCTAAGAATGATTTGTTTTGCTAATTTTATAGTTTTTATTTATTTTTAATTTAAAATTTTACATTATCATTAAAGTGTATTTAAAATTCTTTTAAATTTAATTTTTTCCTATAAATATATACATTTTTTCTATGCAAATGTTCTCTTCAAACTTTTTTTTTTTATTTAAAAATATGTGTAAAAACTTATTTTTACCGTTATACTTTTTTTGCTTGATTAGTTATTTGCCTTTTTAATACTTTTTTTGAAAAGTTCATTAAACTAAGATTACAATAAAATGGCAAACAAATTAACAAAATTTCTAAAAAAGTCAAAGAAAAAACTTTTTTGCCTTTTGGCAATATACGTTTTTTTCTCTTTCAATAGTTCTATTATTATAATTAACAAAATGTGGGGGTGTTTTGTGGTTAATCAACAAACACAAATCTTAAGCCGTTCTTAAATAAATTAAAATGTTACATATTTAGGAAGTATAGAACAAAATTTAAATCAACACTTGTTTGAATTTAAAAATAAAAAATGATTTAATTTTGAAGAAAAAAATTATGAAAAAAATAAATTTTAAATAGAATAACAAAATATTTCGTATTTATCATTATTTTTAGGGAATATGTTTAATTAAGTCAACACCTTTGGCTTTTTTCTAGGGAGTTGGATTCAAAAAGCCAATGAACAAGTTTTTGTATTGTTTTTTAATTTATTTTTGCGTTATTATAGATTTTTTATTAATGCGGAATATGTTTGAGATTTTTTTAATTTTTTTCTTAATAATTACTTCTTTCCTTTATTATTTTTCATGCATAAACAAAATTTGTAAATTATTTTTCTGTATAATGAGCTTAAGTTTAGTATATTTTTGCCATCTAGCAGTGAGGCGTTTTTAAACTTTTGAGATTAGGATTACAGTGAGTTGCAAAATAGAGAAAAGTTTTCTACTACAAAACAAAAGATCAGTAATCTTCTCAAAAGAGAAAATGATTTATGAACTTTATATTTTAAGAAAATTTATCGAACATTTTTATAAACAAGTGAGAATGTTATATTCGGCACGACTGAATCTATATACCCATTATCTGTAACTTTTTTTACCTTATATGGGGGTGGACGGATCACGACCAATTTTGGTTTCCGAGTTTATTTCGACTCTTGAATTAAGAGATAACATAGAAAATGTATGAACTGGAGTTCATACATTTCCATACACTAAGTTTTTCTAGTACTTGTCCTGCAACTTTTTTGTTAATCAACCGATTATGCCCATTTTAAATAACAAACAAACCTTCTATAAGAGAAATATTAGGGCTAAATTTCGTCCCTCTAGGTGATCCGCACCGATCATTATCCTACTTTCAACAGAAAGATAGACGAACAGATAGCTAGATCGTCTTAGAATTTTGCCAGGACCCAGAATATATATGTATACTTTATAGTGTCTCAGATGAATGTTTCGTTATGTAGACCCCCATCTATTTGGATGGTGGGTATAAAAATATTCTATCAAAATCTTTTGTAAAATATATAAAAAATTTTGGATAAATGTTCCCTTTATAGAAATTATATATATATTATATATTATATATATATATATATATATATATATATGTATATATGTATGTATATATATATATATATATATATATATATATATATAAATATATATAAATATAAATATATATATATATATATATATATACATATATATATAAATAAATAAATAAATATATATATATATATATATATATATATATATATATATATATATTTATTTATTTATATATTTATATATATTTATATATATATTTTTATATTTATATAAATAAATAAATATATATATATATATATATATATATATATATTTATTTATTTATTTATTGAAAATTTTCTATGAAGAGAAAATTCATCAAATATTTTCAATGAAGAGAAAATTTATCGGAAATTTTCTATGAAGAGAAAATTGATCGTAAATTTCTATAAATAGAAAATCTATCGAAAGTTTTGTCTTTATAGAAAATTTTTTATACATTCTGCATACAAATTTTCGATAAATTTTTCTTCATAGAAAAATTTTTTCATAGAAAACTTTCGATAAATTTTCTCTTTATAGAAAAATTTCATTCTTCATAAAAAGTTTTCAGTAAATTTTCTTTTTCTTCTTCAAAAAAATTGTTATATAAGTTTTCTACAAGGAGAAAATTTATCGAAAATTTTCAATAAAGAGAAAATTTATCAAAAATTTTCTATAAAGAGAAAATTTATAGAACATTTTTTGTAAAGAGAAAATTTGTTGAAAATTTTTAATGAAGAGAAAATTTACCAAAAACTTTTTATGAAGAGAAAATTAATCGAAAATTTCCATAAAAAGAAAATTTTTCGAAATTCAACATTTTCTATAAGAGAAAATTTATCGAAAATTGTCTATATAGAAAATTAATCGAAAATTTTCTAGAAAAATAAGATTTAGTTATAATTTTTTATAAAGAAAAACTTAGTTGAAAATTAATTATAAATAGAACAATTTTTTATGAAGAGGAATTTAGAAAAATAACATTTAAATATTCATGAATTATCTTCTCACTTATTTCGAATTTTTCTTATATAATAATAAAAAATCTCCTTTTCCCTTAATAATCTTTACTTCAATATCTCCCTTAATTTATTGCCTCTGACTGCCATCAATCAATCAATAAATTTTTGCAAATAAAAACGTTAAATTTTTAAAAAATTCATTTAAAAGATTCCATTGTAGTGTCATTCACTGTAAATTACTCTGTTTAACTATTTAATTTCATACATCTGCATATTTATTTGTATAAAAAACTGTATATCTTTTAAAAATTTTATTTAAGTATTTTGGAGGTGGTTATATTTTTTCCTTAAAAAATTTATTTAATGCATAATGCATGGGCGTTTTAACTTACCACCAAAAAATTAAAAGAAAACGAGAAAAAAGACAAAAAGCTATAATAAGAAAAAAATATTTTTTTTTTTAAAGTTATTAAACCAAAAAGAAGAAAAAAATTTACATTTTTGTAAATACTTATTTTAAATGCTAGTAACGTCCATTTAACTCTTTAAACATATATTTTCCCTTTATAATAAGAATTGTTGGACTAACAGTAATAGCGTTTTTGTCTTAACTTTTTTTTAAATTTTTAAATGAATATTATCTTAATTTTTTTTTATTTTTTTCTCATTAATATTATGAAGTATCATTTAGATATTTCTTGTTTATTTATTTTTTTAGTTCGTTATTGTTATTTAAAATTTGCATTGCAAATTCTGGTTTTGTTTCTTTATTAGTCATTTGTGTATGATTTGGTGTTTAAATTATTTTTGTATTGTAGATTTTGGTCTGGTTTACAGTTATTGTTATTGTGATTTTTTAAATGTCATTTTCTTAAAGTTCTGAAACTGTTTTCTTTGGCAATGCTGAGTAGTTAAATTTTTTTTGTTTAAGCATTGGAGTTTTATTTTTGACTTTTTGCATAATTTTTAATATAGTTTTATTATTGTTCATGTATGTGCTGAAAGCAGGGATGGTTAAACTTTCATTTAGGATTCAGTATTAAATATTTTAAAATACAAGAATAGACTTCCATTTTTTTTCAAATACAAAAAATTGAAAATGTTAATAAAATTTTAAATTTGAAAATTCCTTGAAGTCATATTAAAAATATGTTGGCCTAGAAAAATTCATTATATTTTGAATTTTATATATATAAAAAGTATATAATATTATAATTTAACTTCTTTAGTGATTTGCGGAAAACATTTTAAGCCTTTGATAAAATTTTTTATTTTTATTTCTCCAGTCTTGTCTTTTTTTTTTTGGAAAAGTATTGCAATTTGGGGACAAAAAGTGTCACATTTTATATAAAAAAATCGAAATAAGGATTTCAAAATGTTGCTTATCTTTTTCAAAGGACAGTATTTTGATGTTAATAAAATAAAATTATGAACTGAAATTTTAATATTTTTCCTTTTTTATTAAGATTTTTATAAAAAAAGAACAAATTAAAGGAAATAATGCAATTTAAGGGTAAAAAGTATACATTTTTCCATGCTGCTTATATTCTCTAAAAAGCTAATATTCTGCCTTTCCGTTTTAGTTCAAATGTTTATAAAGGAGCAAGTTTTAGTTGTAGTCTTTTTTTTTAAGAAAAGTAAATAAAAATGCAATTTAAGGGCAACAAATTTTGATTTTTGTAATGGCATAAATCTTTTTGAAAGGCAATATTTTCACTCACAGTTAAAACTGTTAAAATGTTTAATATAAATACTATTAAATTTTTTTAACTAAAGTATATATTGGAAAAGTGCGGTTAGGGATAAAAAATATAGAATATAAAATGCATTTTAAGGGCAAAAATATTGCAATGCAAGGTAACAGTTTTAAATTTTTTGTCTTACATAAAAAAAAACAGATTTAAATTGCATTGTATTTTTTATGCTACCCATATCCACTTAATAGTCAACATACTTATCCTGTAATAAAATTAAAGTGCAAAATTTTTAAATTTTTGGGAGGCATTAAAAAAATACTTTTCCTATTATGATCCTTTTTTCGAATAAAAAGGCAAAAAAAAATTTTTTTTGAAAGAAGAAGGAATACATTTTTATCATGTAATAAATGTAGAAAAGTTCAACATTTTGGATGAAATTTTTATTAAAAAATATTTGTGTAATTTAAATTTATTGATTAATTTACAGTTTTTATCTCGTTTTCCGCAAAATAAAATGTAAAATATACATTAAGTAATTATTTTTTATTACCTTTAAATCTGTAGTGTTTAATATTTTTAAAATATTGCCTTTATCCATCCAAAATCAACAGTTTGACCCTGTTATTATAATGATAGCAAATTTGTAAAATTAAAACATAAAATATATTGCCTTATATCTAACTTAAGAATGCAAAAAACATATTTTAGGACAAAGTGTTAAAAGTGCCAGGTATTTTAAATTAAGACAAAATTAAAAAAAATGTTGGTTAGCTGCAGAGAAACCACAAATATGCTCTAAAAATGCATTATGCGCATTAAATATGCAGTGAAAAAGCAAAAAAAGAAAAAAAGATGTAAAAACGCTAAAATATGCACTAAAAAAAACAAAAAAATGTTTTTTTAGCAGAAATTTATTAAACAAAGAGTTTTATTAACATTTTATTGTTATAAAATAAGGCAAAACTGAAATTTATCAATTGCGCTGAAATTTGATACCCATTTTTTAATTATATCATATTAAAACTTTATTAATGTTCCATTTGCTTACGCATCTAGTTCTAGACATTATTATTAGTTCTGAAATTATCAAAATCTTCATATGCTTTCATAAAAAAAAAAAAATGTTTTTACAACATTAACTGATGATATTCGTTTAAGTTTAAAAGTTAAAACTTCTATATTATACTTTAAAAATAGCTTTGATCTTGTTGCTACAAGTCAAGCTCCTCAGCAATAAAAAGGTATCCTTTAAATTTTTGGTTTTCTTATTTTTTCCATAAAATCAAATTTGAAAAACTTTCCATGAGGTATAAAAAAATAATCTTCAAAATGCTAAAATAGGTTCTAAAAATAAGCAACAAATTTGTACTAAAAATAGCTAAACATACAAATATGACGTTAAAAAAAATTCACTTACAAATCGTTGCCAAAATGCTTTATTTGTGCTGAAACAGATAAATATTTTATCGATGATTTCATTCAATGTTCAGAAACATGCAAATGCATATTTGTGGTTTCTCTGGGTGTCTGTATTTTTGTTGAGGGTAATAATATTGAAATGTTTAATTTTTATCTTTGTAAATGAATCCCTCCCACTGGCATGCGAAAAAATCTTATAAAAATAAAATAATTGAATAAATATAAGTCACATTTTAGCAACATTTAGCCAAATAAGTGTGACATTTTAAAAATGTAACATGTTATTCGTACATAATATTGCCTTTAGTATTCGAGAAAGAAAAAAATGTAAATGTAAGTCATGGGCAACATTTTAGATGAAAAAAAGTATAGTTTATTTATATTTATAATTAGATACTTAAAGTTTTCAAAAATTGTTCTAATACTGTCAAAGATAAAGCTCTCGATCTGTGGTAAATTGAGAGAAAAAAATTTTATATTTTTACCTTTTTAAAGTTACATTTATGAAAAAATACTTAAAATTTGTTCAATGCGTAAAGAGATCTTTTTTTTTTAAGTAAGTTAAAGAAAAAAATGTGGAAATTGTTTCTTTGCTACACGAAAAAATTTAATTGTTCTGTAGAGTATAAAACATATTGCAATTTTACCCTTATACTTGCAATCGCAACATATAAGAATAAATTTTAAAATATTATTTAAGTGTAACATTTTTTTTTGCTTTTTTAAAAACTAAATTTCTTTTAAAATAAATATTTTTATTTTTTTAAAGACAAATATTTTGTTTTGTCTTTAAAAAATAATTTCTACTTATTTAAGTGTTTAGCACTCTAAGTATTTCTTATAATATTATATTAGTATTAGATTTTTATATTTCTGTTTTCCTTGAAATTTTCATACAAATAATTAATTATAATTTTTCATAAAAATTTTTTTTGAGATGTCATTTGTGACTATTTTTATTTCATAGAAATATTTCCTCTTTTAATACTTCTTCCGTCATAATGTCTTCATTATGGCCAGCAGACAACACCACCGCTAAGTTTTTTTTTGTCTTTTTGTAATAAATCATTCAACAGCAATAAATAAAAAATATATATCTTCAATTTAAATTTTACTTTTCTACAAAATAAAAAAAAGTACTTAGCAAAAATAAACGCTTGAACAAATGCATTAAACGTAAACATTTTGTATTTATGTAGAAATATATCGTTCATTCCACGAGAGATTTATAAAAAATTTATATTTCTTTGAAAAGGGTCATCAGGTTTTGTTCATAATTTTCATTATTATTTTTTCCAATTTCAAAAAAAAAAAAAAAAAAAAAAAAAAATGCAAATTTATTCACGATTTTAATTTTTATAAAAGTTAAAAAAATCGACAAAGTATGTAACTTTAAATGTAACTATATCTTAACGATGTAGATGAATTTTTATTATTCAAGGCTTTAATGAAGGCCAACTGAAAGCTCTTTAAAGGCAATAATGCAAAGATAAATCGTTTATTTAAAAATTCACTACCTCTCCGATTTTAATTTTCTTTTAACATATATAAAAGCAATATCTTTACTGCAAAATTTTATAATAACTGTTCTGAGACAAGGTGATCTACTATTTTTTAGAAAAATTACCACAAGCTTTTTCATACAAAAATTGAATTTTTTAATAATTTCTAATATTTTTTTTGGATACTTCCACTCAGTAATATGTAGGGTTTGGTAATTCTCAGACTACAACTTACCGGGAAACAGGAATGAAAAAATCGTGTTCGCAGGAATTCCCGGTATTCTCGAAAAAATTTTAAATTAACTTAAACCACTTGTTTTCCTAAAGAATATGCACAGTTTTATATTACTAATAAAAAAATTAAAATTTCGTTTTGAAATTCGATTGAATTATACTTAATACTGAAAAAAGTATTACCGTATATTTTTCAATTAACACAGTTATTTCATTTTGTATCTATATTTAATAAATATATTCAAGTAAATATAAAATAAAAATAAAATTTAAGTAAAATTTTATTTCTCACTTGAGTTTTTAATTTATTCAATCATCTAATTAATTGATTTGTTCAATTTTTTAATTGGAAAAATTTTTCTGTTTTTAATTTTTTACAGTTTTTAGAGGTGCAAATTTAAAAGAGTTTCTAATCGAATGAATTATTTACTATGTAACATAATTGTGTTAAAATAAAAAAACTATAAATAAATATCGTTATTGCAATAATAAAGTCCTATATAGAAAGTCCCTGAAATATTTTCAAGAGAGCAAAAAAAAGTTATTTTATGAATCAGAGATATATACTTAAAATTTTATATGAATTATTTTGATAACCCACAGAAATAAACAAAGAATTTAAAAACAGATTTGTAAATCAATGGACGAATAAAAAATAAATTCGATGTTTTAATAAAAATATTTAAAATTATTATTGGCTTAAAAATTGTTTTCTAGAACCGTTTTGCTTTGGTTAGAAAAATTTCAGCGAATACCAAAAAAAATATTTATTTTATAAATCACCTATCTTAGGATTTTTAAAAGAGTTTGATCATGTTTGTTTATTATATCATTTATCTTTAAAAGTTTATTTTTTTCTTCTATTAAAATTAACAATTATTCTGGATATAATTCATATAGTTTTTTCTAAATATTTTAAACTTTGCGAGATTTTCTTCATAAAAAACATATTTTTTACTTCACATAGGACTTTCATTGAGAAAATAAATAAATAAATAAAAATAATAATAAAATTTTGGTCCTGTTTCTATTAAATTATACAGAATTTCTGAAAATAGTCTTAAATAGATTAAGAAATATTATGTGTGTTTTATTTTGTCTTCTGCAAAAATATAAAAAAAAATTCAATTAACTAATCTTTAATAATAACAAAATAAAATTTCAAAGTAAAATGCAATAAAAAAAAGTAAATTTTTTCTGAAGCGATTGTTGATAATTTCCCGGGAATTCTGGTTTCCCAAACCCTAAACCTAAGTGTTTATAACTCGTTAACTATATGTTGGATTTTGTTGATTTGAAAACTAGTATACAATTTATTACAATAAATATTGTATAATTCAAAATAATATTTTTACTAAAGATGCACTCACAACAAGAATGCAAATTTCAGATGCATTTTTAAAAAAAGGCCTACCCTTTTCATTTTAAATATTTTTGATTAATATTGAAGACAAAAATGTTTATTACACAGTGCATTAGCAATTATTATGGAACAAGAAGGTATTATACCACAAATAACAAATTATTAAATGCTATGTCTAAATTTGATTTTAAAATAAACTCACAAAAAATAAATATATATATATATATATATATATATATATATATATACATATAATCACCTATGTTTTTATGAAAAAATCTGAAGGAATATTTTTTAACTTTTCCTTAAAATAGTAGACTATTTCGTCCCAGAACATTTTATATTGGAATTTTTAGTAAACATTATATTTTTTATAATATCAGAGGTAGACAATAACTGAAAGATTAGAAAATTTTCAAAATTATATCTTAAAATTGCATTTGTATTATGAATGAATTTATAAGTAATAATATTGCTTTTAAATAACTGCGTTAATACCCAGCAAAAACTTTTTAGCTTTCGATAATGGCAACTACTTATTAAAGTAGTTACTTGGTAATGAGGCGTCATTATTATTTGCCTACTCTATATTACATAAATAAGTCCTTAATAGTATAATAACACAGTAAAATTGCAATCATGTGGATGAGTTGGCTAGAGCGCTGGATTAGCAAACAGAGCGTTGTTGCTTCAACCCCATTCTGATGCTGTTTGTTTTTTATAACAAAATGTCTAGAAAGATATTTTATACCAAAAAAAGTTTTGTCACTTAGAAAATTAAGTGCGAGATGGTGTACTGAGTAAGACGTTAGTCATTAAAAACGAATGGTTAGTTTGAGTCCAAGTTCAACGGCAAAATTTTTTTTATTTTTATTTTCATTTACATACATATTTTTGAGTATCCCTAGAGTCTAAAAATAACTACATGAATTTGTGGACAACTCGAACAAAAATAACTAGTTATTCAGGAAAAAAAAAATAAGTAGTTTATTTTTGTTTCCAATTCTACCTGCTAGCTTACTAGGAAAGCAAAGGTTTTACTGGGTATATATTCATTTTCTATATGTAATTTAAATCACTAAAATCCGTTTAAAGCTTATAGAGATATTGGTGTTTAAAGTTACATACTTTTCAATTTTTTTTTACTTTTAAAAAAATTAAAATCCTAAATAAATTTGTAAATTTTTCAAAATTTTAAAAAATAAAAATGGAGATATTAGTGTATGCGATCTAAGGGAAATTTTTCTACGTTCTTTCATGGAATGAACGATATATAACTAAGAAAATAAAAAATATACAGTCGATGGCAAAAAAAAGTCTGAAAAACTAATATACTTTTAAAAAAAGTTTTTAGAATTTTAATTATTTGAGTTAATTTAAATCGGGGTTTAAAAAGTAGTAAAAAGGGACTTTTTTTTAATTCGAAACCTAAAAGATCTAAAAGTTCTATTCTATATAGAGAAAAAATTAAAAAATATCAGCTATAAATTTTGAGTTGGACTCGAACCTGCTTCCTAAATTGTATTTCAAAACTTTTTCTTTTTCATTAACTGTATATTCCTTACAAATATATATCTAGCTACTTATAATAATTTTAAACCGGATGTTTGTAGTTTTGTGGCCTATCAGTTTTTTTTTTATTTTTTACAATACAATAATTTTTTTGTTGTAATGATTATGTGGTTGTAGGATTAAACACTAAAATTATCAACACTTTGTTATACAAAAAAAAAAAAAAAAAAAAAAAAAAAATAAAATAAAATAAAAGTAAAAAAAAAAAAAACTCAAATTAATTCATGTATGTAATTTTTGTTGTGGTATTTTGTTTAATTTTACTTTAACGCTTTGACCGGCTATAAAGTGCTGGCTTTAGAACGGAAATTGTTTAAAGGTTAAGATTTTGTATTGAATTTTAGTATGATTTTATAGCATAAAAAAAAAACATAAAAAATAATGGGGTTGTATATTGATAGTTATGTTTGGTATTTGCATTTTGTTAAAATCAAGTGTATGAGCATGATGGTGAAGTTTATAAGTTCTAGTTTGATGTTTTCTTGACCAAAAATCAAGGGGGTCAGGTTTAATGTTTATGGTTGTTTTTTTTTCATGTTGTAATGTTAAAATTATGTTAAATGCATTTTATTTGTGTGTGTGGTTTAAAATACGTTTAAGGTTGTTTACAAGGTAGTGGCGGTGGCGGAATCTTCAAATGTTTTGAATGGATTTTGCATATTGAATAATTAAATTTATTCAATATGTAGTTTTTTCTATTGAAAATATTATGTTTAAATTTCAGGCTTTATTTAAGAATTCAGTTAAAAATATAATTTTAAAGGATATCTATAAAAGGGTAACATTATTAACATGTTGCCATCTTTGTCACTCCTTATTGTAATTTATTTGCATAAAGCAAAAAAAAAAAATCATTGTTGGTCTTCTCAAAAGAAATAATTTTTCATTTTTGCAGAAGGGAGTAAAATTTTTTAGTTAAATTTTATTGTTCCGTAGAATATATTATTGCTCCTTCTTAAAATAGCAAAATGCAATAAGTGCAAAATTTTTACATTTTTAAAAAGTTTTTTTTTTATGAAACTGTTGCAATCCCCTCATTATTTCAAAGTTATTTAATTTTTTTTTCTCAAATTCCAAATAAAAAATGTACTTATATATCGTTAAAGATATAGTAATTGTTTTCTTTAAAGATATCGCACATTTACTTCAAGAACTTCATAACTCAAAAAACGAGATTTTTTAGTTAATTATGTAGAAATATGGATTTATCTTCTGTGAAAATATTGTGTTCATATCTTGTATGATCAATGATTCTGAAGATAACACTCATTTTTCTATTACGGTAATAGTAATGTATTTCCTTTTTTTTTTTGAGTAAACATTATTGAAGTAAATGAGCGATATGCAGAAATTTTAAAAACATATCGTTCTGTTTATTTTGATCCGAAATAAAAAATTTTTTTTTTCTTGAAAAATTTGAATTTTATTCAAAAATGTATGAATCACTGCCATATGTAAGGTAAACGTTCAAAATTTTACGAAATTGCCTTTGCGGGGGTTATAAGGTGTAATTTTTGAATCATTGAACTTTTTAAATTTTTAAAAAAATTTAAGTAAGTAAATTAAGTAACTTTTTTTTCAAAAAATATAGAATTTTGAATTGTGATAATTAAATATATCTTAATTTAAGATAAGTCAAATTCAATTTTCGATGTCAAGTATTTATTAAATCATAAGACATAATGTGGTATAGTAACATTCAAAAATTTAAAAATATTTTAAATCGATTCATATTTGTGAAATTTTAAAACTGTGGTATGTTTTTCACTCTCCAGATGGTGAATTTTGGCCCACTGTATTACCGTTTGTGCTTCAAATACATACTTGTAAAAGCCTAATTTCCTTCTTATTCGATGTTCCGAGTTTTATCAACTTTGGTTTATTACCATTTATTTAACAATTATCTCCGTTGTGCCTTGTTACAAAATCTCAAAATGCAATTAAAGTGCAACATTTTTGATATTTAATAGATTATCATTAAAATGTTAGTTTTAGAAAAAAAATCTTTATTTGAAGAAAACATATAAAAGATTAATTTTGCACTTTTTCTTATACTTCCATTTTTTTATTACTTCAAATTATTTATAAAATATTAGATATAAAAATTATAAAATTGAAAACTGCAGTTTTTGAAAATTAAAAAGTTTATTTGAGAAGACACTAAAGTTTACTTAAATAAAATATGTAAAAGGGCAACATTGCAAAAGTGTTGCTCTTGCTTTTATACTTTCATATAACTTTATTTTTATTATAAATTATTTACAAAATTTTAGTTATAAAGTTGGAATATGGAAAAAAGTGCATCTGTTTTACCAATTAATTGATTATCATTAAAATTTTAATTTTGGAAGACAGATAATTTTATTTGAAGAGAATATATAAATTGTAAACTTTTCAAAAGTGTTGCCCTTGCATAGAATTTTATTTCTATTACAAATTATTTAAAGAAGTTAGTAAGTCAAATGGTATACTGAAGAGAATAATTTATAAACAGATTTATAGATGGATGCATGATTATATCTTATGATTATAAACTGAAGCAATTTGTCCAGTACCAATATTTATGGGCGACTTTTGTTTTCCGAAGAGTGTAATACTTTTAAATATTTTTTTATATTAACGAATTTTAATTCCCAATTTATTATAAACATTTTTGCAATATTTTTTACATTTTAGAGTACAATATTCTATAGGATCTTAATACAGATTTAGTTTTATATAACAAAGCAATAATTTTAAATTTTGTAAAGAAACATTTTAACTGATTTAAATATATGCATGTTTGTTTCCATACACATAACAAAGCTAAAATTACAAATTAAAGTAAGAGTAACTACTTTTTTCAAATAGTCAAAATTTTAACGTATAGATCTTTTAAAAGGCAACATTTTTGTCTTAAAAAATATTTTTGGATTTACATTGTGTTTTTTTATATAGTTTTTGATATCTTTTTAGCAATTTATTTGATATTAATATAGATTTCGATAAAGATTTTAACAAAGAAAAAAATTACTGTTTAAATCGTTTTTTTCCTAAAATTAAAATTATATTGTCTGGATCTCTTAAAGGGTAACATTTTTAAATTTTAAAACCAATTTATTGAATTAATATTATTCTTTTTCAAAATTGTGGCATTTTTTATATGTATTTTTTAGGGCAAAAGCCAATTTTTTCTCAAACATTTAAAATTTTATTGTCTGGATCTCTTAGGAGTAAATATTTTTCTCTTATAAAATGGCAATTTATTGAATTAACATTGTGATTTTTTGAATGGCAAAATCCTTTTACATATTTTTTACATATTTTATTTGATCTTAATGTAGATTTAAATAAAAATTTTAATAAAGAAAATATTGATATTTACAGGAAAAGAAAACAGCTTTTCCCCTAATAACGAAATTTTATTGTCTGGATCTCTTAAGAGCCAACGTTTTCGTCTTACAAAATATTAAAAGGTAATTTATTGAATTATCTTTGTGATTTCTTATAGGGTGACACTCTGTAAATTTTGTAGGGCAATATTTTATGGATTTTTCTCCATATAAAAAAGTAAAAATTTCAAATTAAAGCAAAAGGTAAAATTTGTTTGCTAAAGGCAAAATTTTATCTCTTATATAAAATATATAAATGTTATATAAAATATTAAAAGGCAATTTATAGCATTTACATTGTGCCTTCTTAAATGGTCTGGATTTCTTAAGAGCAATATTTTAAAGGGGTTTTAAAGGATTATACTTTTCAAATTTTGTAGCACAAAATTTATCAAATCTTAATATAGATTTTCAAATTAAAACAAAAGAAGGTATCAATTTTATCCTTAAAACTAAAATAATATTTTCTGAAACGTTTAAAAGGCAAAATTTTGATCATATAAAATAATAAAGGGCAACAAATTATACATTTTTCCTTTCTATTTAACAAATAAAAATATGAGCACTGCTTGTGAATTAAATTTTGCGGATTTTGGAAAAACGATTTTTTTTTTAATATTTTTTAATATTTAAAATATAGGTCAGAGTTAAAAATTTAGATTATTTTTAAGTGTTAATGAAATATTATTTACCTTGATTAATAACACGCTGTTACAGTGAAAAATCACGCGAGAATTGCCATAGTGTAGGTTATAGGCCTTCTTGAGGACATTATAAATCAGTTATAAAAATTTGCAATTCATCTTCAATATTTTAAGTTATTCACAAAAAACTGTTTTTGGGTAGGTTCTTATGAAAACGTATTTCTAATCGTTTTCCGAGTGAAAATAAAAAGTGCCATTCTGTTATATTTTAAGTTATTCACAAAAAACTATTTTTGGACAGGTTCTTGTAAAAACGTATTTATAATTCTGATATTTTTTTTTGTCAATTTTTGCTTTTTACTCTTCTTTGGAAAATAGAAGAAACAGGCTGCATAGTAGTATGTAATTGGTTTGTTTTGGTCAAATATTAAAAACAAATTTTCAAACAACTTTTAGAAAAATAGATTTAAACTGCGACTTTTTCAATATATTTGAAATCCTAAGCAATGAGGCAGTAATTTTTAAAGACAATTTTGTCGTGAAGTTGGAAGTTGGAAAAAAAGCTGTACAACTTATTAAATTTTATCTTTAGCAAGTTTCAATATATTTTTAATTACATCTTCAAAAAGTAAAAACCAAATAAAAAAAAAAAAAAATATTGCGTCTTAAAATTTATGAAGAATTTTTTTAATAAAGTTTAGGAAATGATTAATAACTTTTTGAGTTATTAATCTTTATTCATCATTTCTAAATTTATTTCTCTTTTCAAAGAGAAATGAATAATTCATTATTTAATAATGAGTGTATTTAAAAGATGGTAATATATGTTTTTATTTACCAGTTGCAATTTGTGATATAATTATATAATTATATAATTATACAATAATATAATTTTTCGATATTTTCTTATGAATTCTTATATATCTTTTTTATCAGTACTATAAGGAAGCTATTAAACGTTTATGTTACTCTTCTAGTTTTTTTTATAAAAAAGGCTTAATATCAATTTCTTATCATCTTGTACCGGTATTTAAGTTTTCTTATGCCTATAATTTTCTTATTAATTATACTTAAACAGTCAACCAACTTCTACAACTTTTTCTGTTAACACACTCTGGATATCCTTGAAAATAACCAGTCACAAATAAAAAACTGTCCCGCAAAAAAACCACTAAATTTAATAAAATATTATATATTTTAACTAAAACAACAACTTTAAAAACAATATGGTTAAAAGTATGTATTTCTTTGTTTCCCCAAAAACCTTTAGACACAAAAACAAATTTGTAATAATGTCCCTCGTTCACTACGAAAAAAAAGCAAAACTCACTTTACAGCTATGTAGGTTGGAGGTTTACAAACTTTATGGCAAAAAATTAATCTAAAAAGAGATACAAAATTAATGATAACGTATAAAGAAACGACAACTGCAACGGGAATTTTATATGTTAAAAAAATATGTGTGCAGAAAAAACCTATTTCAACAGTCTGCCAGACACACAGATGGACTTACAGCAGGAACTTGAAAAGTTTGTTTTTTTAAGTAGTAGTCATAAGACTACTAAGAAATATTTCAGTCAAGTCATTTTCAACTTACTTGATGTTGATAAATCTGGACAAGGATTGTAATATATTAATAAGAGCATACGAGTTTTTTTGATGTAATCTTGGTGGGTTTTCTTAAAACAGTTAATAAGGATATAAATAACTAAACAAAAGTGACAAATCATGTAAGAAAATTAACAAAGACCTTGAAAGTTTAAATGAGTCTCTCAAGTTTAAAGATAAATTTTTTTAACAAAATTTTTATTTACAATTTTATATTTTGAAACAATTAATTATTTATATTGTTAAGAATTTTGTAGATTTTTTTGTTTATAATTTTTAAATTTTCTATTAAAGAAATATCCTTGAATAAATGTTTACACATTTTGTAAATTTTCTCTATTATCTTAATAAACAAGTTTGTTTTTTAAGTCTTTCGTTTCGTTTTTTTGTTATTGCGTTTAATAGCTGTAACAGTTTCTGTTTTAATTTGTTTGCGATTTTTTAACTATTAAAAAATTTACTTAAAATACGCTTTTATGTAGGTTTACATGTTTGTATATATAACACCTTTTTGTTGTTTGTTTTTTGTAGTTGGTAAGTTCATGTGTGTGTATGATTTTTCTTAATATTTTTTTTTAGTCTACAGTATCTGTTTGTTTAGTTTAAAATTGTTAATTTATGCAGATTTGCAATCGTTATTTTACTGCATGTAATTGTTGAAATAAATCAACAATTAGAGCGTCTAAAATATGCGGTTAAATAGTGTATATATTAGCTACTAAATATTTACTAACTTCTAGTGAAGCCTTTGTTTGGACATTTATTAAAAAAAATATATATTTCAAACAAAATAAAACCACAGCTTGACAAAAAAAAAAAAAAAACTTAATTATTTGTTTTAAATTAGATAAGCAAATTTTTTTATTACAAATATTAGACTATATTTCATAGTCTGAAGTCTAGTCTATAGCATATTTTTAGTCTGTAGTATAGTCTACTCTATACTCTAGTTTATATTCTGGCTTATAGTCTAGTCTATAGTCTAGCTCAGTGATCTAGTCTATAGTCTAGTCTATAGCCTAGCATATAGTTTAGTCTATAGCCTAATGTATAGTCTAGTCTATAGCCCAGTCTATAGTATAGTCTATAGTATAGTCTAGTCTATAGTATAGTCTATAGTGTGATTATAGACTGGACTATAGTTGAGACTATATTCTAGTCTATATTCGCGATAACAGTCTAGTCTGCAGTCTCGACTATAGTCTAGTATATAATCCAGTTTATAATCTACTCTATAGCGTTGTCCCTAATCTAGTCTAATTTATACTTTAGTGTAGAGTCTAATTCATAGTCTACAGTGTCCAGTTTACTGTACAGTTTAAAGACTAGGATATAGTTTAGCTTTTAATATAGCAGAAAGTCTGCTCTTAGGTATATCTTTAAATATATTCACTGGTATAATCTATAGTCCAATATATTGTCATGTCTATAATTCCATCCATATTTTAATCAAGACAATAAATCAGATAACATCAAAAACTTCTTAAAAATATTGATTTCTTAATTAAATTTGCGACTAGATTATTTTCTCTCTTTTGGTCACACATTTTCTTATTCCAATATGATATAATATAATTCTTTTCCTTAAAATTCCAACTAACTAATATTGCCATTTAAAGAAATAAGCCTTATTAACTTTAAATTATTTATAAAATTTAGCTAATGACTACATTTTTTTTAAAATGCGGAAATAGTATGATTTATTTTTTCTATGTAAAACATATTTTGAAGTTATAATTGACAGGTTGAAATTTTAAAGCTTTAGGTCACACAAATGTAAACCCTGATCTGTTTTCTGCAACAACCAGTCATAAATCATTAAAAACCTAAACAAATGGTGTTTATATGTTTTATTTTGCTCTTAACCTGACCATGATATTGTTTATATAATTAATAATAATTTATTTCTCTATTCTTAAAACAATTATGTTAAATGATTGTTGACGTTAAAATAACCGCAAGCTTACACACCAAATAAGCTTTTGCCTATATATATATATATATATATATATATATGTATATATTTATTTATTCTAAATAGATACAATGCAACCATTATTCAACAAAAGTTAGTTCACGTATTTGGCTACAACGTTTCTCTGTTATTGAACTCGTTTAACAGGTTCTAGTTACTGGTAATAGAGAGCGTGCAACAACTTTAACTTACTACAAGTATCTATGGTCATTTTGTTGTTTAAAAAATCAATAGCAAAAATTTCCAACAATTTCATGTTTGTTTTAAATACAGAAAGTTAGAACATGCTTTTTGCATGTTCTATATGAGGGGGTGGCACGAGAACTGGGTTTCTTTTATTCTATAACATTTAAAACCTTTTTCTGTTAAAAAGTTTAATTAAAACCAGTTTTATTTTAAAGCAAAAATTTTAGTCCTTGAAACATTATGGTGAGTTTAAAGTGTGTTGTTTGTTACAGAATATGATTGATTAGAATTGTGTTTTCTTTTGTCTACAAGTGTTTTTGTTTCTAATATTTCAAATGACCATTATTTAGGTAAATAACATGTTATGAACATAAAATCGTTTTAAAAGTTTTAAAATAAAATAATTAAATAATAGGTGGGGTTTTTTTTAAACGGGTGTTGTATAATCAAGTTAAGGTATTTGTTGACGTAATGTATTAGATTAGTCAGCAATAACATACAAAAGTTTTGACGAATATTAATAATAATTTTCAGATATGGCTATAATGGCGTTTAATCGTTTAAATAAGATATCAAAAGAAGTGGTTGAACAAGAAGTGGCCAAATTAATCTATTCTAGAATAGTATAGTCAATAATGTTGATTATAGTCTTGTTATAGACTTGAATACAGTATAATTAATCGTCCTAATTAGTCCAGTAAATAGTCCTGACCATAGTCAATAGTCGTGACTATAGTCTAGTGAATAATTTTATCTATAGTCTAGCCAATAACCTTGACTATAGTCTAGTCAATAATCTGGACTATAGTCTAGTCTATAATCTTGATTATAGTTGAGTCAATAATCTTGACTATAGTCAAGTCAATAGTTTTGACTATATATAGTGTTGACTATAGTCTAGCTAATTATATTGACTATAGTCTTGTCAATAGCTTTGACTATAGTATGGTCAATAGTCTTGACTAGAGCCTAGTCAATTGCTTTGACTATAATATATTCAATAGTTTTGACAATATTGTAGTCAACAGCCTTGTCCATATTTCAACCAATACTCTTGATTATAGTCTTGATAATATAGTCAATAATCTTACTGTAGTCTAGTCAATAGTTGATTATAGCCTTGTTAATATTCATGACTATAGTCTTGTCAGTAATCCTGGCTATAGTATTGTCAATAGTCTTGGCAATAGTCTAGTCAATAGTCTTGAGTATATTTAAGTCAATAATCTTGGCTGTCAATAAATATTGGCTATAGTTTAGTCAATAATTTTGACTATGGTATAGTCAATATCCTTCTTTGAGGTGTTGTTCATAGTCATGATTATAGTCTAGTCAATAGTATTTATTTAATCTAGTAAAAGTATTAACTATAATCTAATCAATAGTCTTGATTGTAGTTTACTATTACTATAGTTTAGTCTTGACTTTAGTTTAGTCAATAATCTTAACGATAGTCTAGCCAATAGTCTTGATAATATAGTTAATAATATTCGCTGTAGTCTAGTCAATATCCTTATTAATATTCATTACTATAGTCTTGTCAGTGATCTTGACTACAGTATAGTCAATAGTTTTGGCAATAGTCTAGTCAATAGTCTTGAGTATAGTCAAGTCAATAATCTTGACTGTCAATAAATCTTGGCTGTAGTTTAGTCAATAATCTTGACTATGTTATAGACAATAGCCTCCTTTACGGTGTTTTTCATAGTCATGACTATAGTCTAGTTAATAGTACTGACTATAATCTACTCAAAAGTATTGATTATAATCTAGTTAATAGTCTTGATTGTGGTTTACTATTACTATAGTTTAATCTTGACTATAATCTAGTAATATTCCGGACTATATTTATTTGTCTAGAGCCTTGTGAATAGCTAACTTTATAGTTTTGACTATAGTTATTCCTGAGTTAGTCTAGTTCGTTATTTTGACTAGATTTAAGCCTCTAATTTTTACTATAGTTAATCTCTAATCTTGACTGTGGCTTTAGACTGTAATCTTGATTTTGCATAGCTTATCCTATAATGTGTTCTGCAGTCTCATCTATAGTGTTAGCTATGTTTATATCTATAACCAAATCTATACTTTGTTGTCTGATCTATTATTTAGTCTATTTTTTTATTTAAATATTTCCTTATACTATATACAATTTTTTTTAATTTTTTTCTTTTAATAAAATATTTATGACTTTAAAAATCTTAATATTCCGTTTAAATGTATTTTTTTGTTCAAATGAAATAGATCAAGGTAAAATGTTTAATATAAGTGCGGCATGTTGTTTCATGTTAAAATTATATGTTGTTTTAACATTAAATAAATAGTTGCAATAAATAAATTAGAAAAAAACTAAATATTCATTCAAATAAACAAAAAACATAATTAGGCAATCAAGTAGAACTAATCAAACTGGCAAAGAAATATGATTGTTTTACTAATGCCCATTAAAAGTTAAATTTTTTCTTCAAACTGTTAAGTTTTTTCTTATAGTACTACAATTACAATAAAAAAAAAAAAAATAAAATGTTATAAAAACTGCTTTCAAAATTTCTGTATTATGTTTAATGCTCACTTAGCAGTTGTCTTGCTTAGATCTTAAAGTCTTTTGTTTTAATTTCATTACATTTTTTTATACAAATACCCAATATGAATTAATTAAAATTCTTAAGAACTAATATATGATATCATGAGAAGAGTTTTGAAAAAAAAATATTATATTTTGTTAGGTAATTTATAAAAATTTTTGCGGTTTTTAAGTTTTTCTGAAAAAAGGAAATACCTTAATTATTGTTTTAACTTGAAAAAAAAAACACCACATGATGATTGTTTTGTTAGTGTGTGAGTTTGTGTTATAAAGAATATTTTTTGGTCATAATTCTTTAGGTCAGTGGTGTTTTCAGAGTTAAATGAACTCTTTCGTTTTTTGTAGCCATGAATGTGTGTTGAGGTGATTTTTGTAATAAAATATTCAATTTTAAAGGTGGCAAGTAAATAATGCTAAATAAATTTTTAGCGATTTTCTTGATTACAATAAAAAGCTGTATTAAATATTTAAATTTTTTTAATTTATATCTCTCATTTGCTACAACAACGTGATAACTCGAAAATGCACATTTCGAGTTAGTATTACTAATGTATGCATAACATATTTTATTAACTGACAAAGTCTTGTGTTACGAGTCTTTTATATTTCACGCAAGATCGCGTTAAGAGCATTTAGACCCAATTATATAATCTATGGTATATTACTTACAAAAATGGATTATTTTATTTGTGCTTCGGATATTGTATACTAAACATTGTAAAATTATACAGGAAAGTAATTAAGTTTGACCATAATATTATTTTCATTGAAAATTTGTTAAAAATTAATATCAACTTAAAAATTAAAAATACGTTTCATAGAAAAATAGATTTTTTGTGTTATGACGTTGTTGCAGCAAAGGATATATATATAAATATATATAAATAAATAAATATTATATATATATATATATATATATATATATATATATATATATATATATATATATATATATATTAAATTGCTATGTAGGCTGGGAGCTGCAGGAAGCTGGAAAAAGAAAATACGCTTACGAAATTATATAAATAAATAAATAAATAAATATATATATATATATATATATATATATATATATATATATATATGTATATATTTATTTATATAATTTCGTAAGCCCGTTTTCTTTTTTCAGCTTTCTAAAGCTCCCAGATACATGCAAAATTAAAATTCGGCTTACTTATAAAACTATTCGTTAAGTTTCTACCAGGTAGCGGAGATACGCAGAATATTTTTTATTTTCTGTATTATTTTCAAAAGTCGTCTTGGATTTTAAAAAGGTACTATACCCATTTTGATTAAAAAATTGTATCTTTTAATATTTTCAGCATTATTCACCATCAGTTCTAATGTATTACAATCTTAAAATTTTTTAAAAGGTTTTTGGATTTTTTTTGTGCATTTTTTTATTATTATATTGCAGTTTTTCCTGGTATTGGCAAACTCATACGCTAGCATATTATAAAGCTGTTTTAATAAGTTTTGGATTTATTTATTACAATTTTGAAAATATTTTAAACAACTGCATATGAGTTTGAAATTATTTTTTTTGTGATGTATTTGTAGTTTATTTAAAAATTTCGCATTTATTTATTTCTTTGATCTTTTTCTAAGAAGCTATTTATATTCAAACTTCTTTTTTTTTAACATCCACTCCCATTTTCCGTTTTTTTTCATTCCTTGCTTTCCACTATTTTATGTAGCTTCAACTTTAAACTTTAAATATAACAAGTTTTTTGTTTTAGCATTTTAAAGGTTTTATCTTTTTTTAAACTATATTTTTTAGTTTTTTTCAGCTAAAGTTCTGGCTTATGCAATTTTAGCAGCAATTTATTTTTAAACTATGATGTTTTTGGTGTAGTTACTGGTGTAACTACACCTTTAGGCTATTTAGTGAGAAAAATTAAAATGTAATAAATTGTAGATATTTAAAAACCATTAAACACTATAATGTGCAATTAATATGATGTAAAACATTATGAAATACAAAATTGTGGAAAAAAAACAAAAGACTTAAGATCAAAACTTTTTCTTAAGAGTTCTAAACTAGGTATATTGAAGTACTTGTAATAAGTACATACTTATGTTCAATACTACTAAAAAGGCAATTTTTTTGGCCTTATAATTTTTAATGTCCTTTCAGATTTAATTGAAAACTGTTTATTGGTGTTCTATCCCAAAAACAAAGTTTGTTGGCTTAATATGGTGGTAGACAAAAGGTCACTGATAAAGCCTTGTTAGACAAGGTCTATCATCTACCATCCTTCCATTATATATATATATATATATCTCCTTAAATAAGGAAAACTACCAACCTTATCTTAATTTTTATATTAAAATAAATAATTTTATGTTATCTTCTTCGATAAAACACAGGAATTTGTATTTCCTGATACCTGATACGAATCAATAATTATATAAATACTAGTGAATTAACCTGCCAATGAAAAATTGCAATAATAATGATAATGATGACGATGATAATAATAATGATAATAATAATAATAATAATAATAATAATAATATTAATAGAATAATAATAATAATAATAATAATAATAATAATAATAATAATAATAATAATAGTAATAATAAATATACCAAGAAGGTCCAAAAAAATTTTTAAAGAATATATTAACAACTTTTTGACGCTTTTCCTTCCCCTGATCGAAATTGAAACATTTGAATCCATTAGAATTTTATTTTGCATAATACTTAAAGTGTTAAAAGGTAAAATTGGTAATACAAACAAAACAAGCAGTAAAAAAATATCGGCATAAATTCACTCCCTGGTCGAAATATAAAATCAGTTTCCGGTAAAATGTTGATAGCAAACAATGAATATAGTAAATTTAAACTCTTTAAAACCAAAACCGACCTTTAAAAATATTACAGAAAATAAAAAATAAGTTTGTGTACCTCCGCTCCCTCTTTCTGATGAAAATTTCAAATAAGTAAGCCAATTTTTAATTTTCTGCATCGTAAGAAGGCTTCAGAAAAGAAAAAACTGTTCAGAAAATTATATGTAAATCCGATTATCACCGCTCCCTGACAAATATTTCAAAATTTGGATCCGTTATGATTTGCAGGACATATAGTTATTCAAGTTATACAAGCTTGCTTGAATAAAAAAAAAAACAATTTGTAAGAATACATAAATACGAACTAACTGACTGCTTATACAGAAAACAACAACAATACTGATATTCTAATACTGCTGTTGTCAACTAAACCTCTTGCTTATGCAAAAACCAACAACATTAATAATCACTGCAATGCTTGAGCATATATGTTTGTATGTGCATATTTTTACAGTTTTTGTTTTTCAGTTTTTGGCCCATAACTCGGCTGTTTATGAACTAATTCCCTTGATTAAAAAAACCGAAGGTTTATAAAAATATTTATGACCGATCTATATAAATGCGTAAATCCGTAGCTTAAATAAAAAGTAAAAAATGCATTTTGGCTAAAATCTCGTTTATTAATAGACGGATGTAATTCATTTTTTCAGCATAAAAATTCGCGGAAAAATGTCCTTATATAGAGGCTTCAGAAAATTGAAATCTGGTTCAAAAAATATAATTATATAAAATATCTATGACATTTATGAACCGATCTTGCTGAATTTCAATAGCAAAATTCTCGAAAAGATTTACGATCGTTTGATGTATATATATATATAAACATATATATATATATATATATATATATATATATATTATATGGCAGTTATCGGTAGGTTTTATGAACGTCATTTTAATCGATAAACGGACAAACGGATATCGTCCTATCGCCATCATTTCTTACTAGGATACAGAAGATATAAACTTTTTTGCTCTCCGACGAAAATACCCTTTACATCTGTGGTGAAGGGTATAAAAAAATCAGATTTTGGGAATTATTTGGATTTTTGATAAAAAAAAATCTGATTTTTGGAGTAAATTTGGATTAAAAAAACAGATTTTTTGTTTAAATTTTGATTTTTGAAATCATGTTTTTAGTGTAAAATTAAGATTTTGGTGGAAAAAAAAAATAGTTATGAATGAAAATTTAAATTTTTTTGTAAGAAATCAACAAATTTTTAAACAAAATAATTTTAGCAGAATTTAAATTTTCATATTAATTTTCAAAAAATGGTAAATAATAGATTATTTCAAATATCAGATAACACAATAACTCAAATAATATACTTTGTGAGTTGGGTAATTCTATTTTAAATTTAATTTTATTAGTTAAGTTATTAAATACTCTTTTAATTATATCCTTAGCATTATTTCTTTACTGAAAACATTCAGACTATTCATGTCACCATCAAATTTACTTTTCAAATTCCTACTATCATGCTTTAATTGAAACGTTTTTTTCTTTTTGTTTAACATTAAAGTGTTAAAAGCTTAATTCGCATTTATAATTCATAAGAAATTTATTATTTAAAAATTTTCAATTTTGTGCCTATGGGTTATTATTTAATAGTGTCATTCGAATTTTTCATTTCTTTTCATTTTAAAAGAGATATACAAATATAGACATACATTCATTTATGCATATTTATATATATATACACACTCTTAATATAACTCCATGTAAATATTAAGAAAACTTTAAATTAAGATATTGAAATGTTAAAGATATACAGTCAAAGTCATATATATTTATACTTTTTTAAATTTGTTGAAAATTTGGAAAAGAAGTCAAATATTTGTGCTGTTATAAAATACTCAGAAATAATTGTTTTATTATTTTAAAGCCTGAAATGAGTAGAGTAGATTATGGTAAAAAGTCTGATATTTAAAGAAATATTCATATGCATTTTTCGTTTCAAAAGTATTTACACACATTTTTTATACATCAAAATAACTTACAAAGCTTCAAAAGGCAATTATTTACGCTTAGCTTTGTAAAAGATGGTTTTTGAATCTTGCCTATAAGATAGTGTAAAATCTTGTGATACAAACTCAATTTCAATAAGTCGAGAAATCTAAAAATATTGTGAGATTTTAATGAAGATTTAAGATGGTACATTATCTTTAATATTTGTAAAACAGTTTGCGTAGGGTTAAAAAATCCTATAATCTTTAATAAAAAGGATCCCTAAAATGAATATAGAAACACTTGAAAGAGAAATTAGCAAAAACCTGTCATAAAAATTTAACATCATTTAAAATATTTGCAAAATTCTCAGTAGTCATCTATTTATCTAGCGAGAAAATATGATATTTAGAAAAATTGTGATGTTCGCATTATATGAATACATTGGTTTATATGAAAACTCGTGATTTAGAAAAATTTAAGTATACAAATTTTATTTATGAATTTAAATTTAAAAATTTTGATCTCTCTGAAATTTTCTCTGTAGCAAGTGTACCGATAATGCCCTACCAAAAAATAAAAAAAAAAAAAAAAAAAAATTAAAGATGAACTTTTTTAAATACTCGTCACTAAAGAAAATTCTTACAATAAAATATGTTAATAAAAATATTTTCCAAATTTTTACATGGCATCTTAAAATACACTTTTTGGCAAATCTAGTGCAAAAAATAAATTATTTTGATATCTTTTATAAAGTTATGGCCATTTAAATAAATATGTTAATCAATTTCAAAGCTATAGAGTTGCCACATTTTCAAAATAAAAATGAAAAAAATTCATTTTACATAACTCTGTATCCTTCTCTGCACATGCACCAAATTTTATCTAAATCGATAACCAAGGGTCAAAATTTTTTAATTTTAAAATGGAATTGCTCTTATTTGAATTACATAGAAAATTCAATATGAAAGTAAAATCAATAATAATATAGTCTGGTAATATTTAGAAATCGTATTTTATATTATAGAAAAACGATTTTGGAAATATAGAATTACACTTTCTGTAATGCAAACATAATAACCTTTCTAAAAATCACACATTCTCGCCAAATATAACAAGGACTGCAGAAAATTTTGAAAATGTTCGAGCATTATTAAATTTTTCTGACAAATTTTTCCTTATTTCTCGCTAAATTTTCTTTAAATTGTGTTCATTTTCATGTAGTTATATCTTTTAATTAAGGATTATACCATCCTTTAAATATTCCCATTCCTTTTTCCAAACCATAATGACGATGTTCCTTTTTAAACATTCATTTAACTCTCAACTTGGCTCTGATAGATTTTTTCATAATTTTTGCCACAATTTTTATATTTTTGCTACCTACTAAGTTGTGTTTGAATCTTAAGATTTTATACTACCTTAGATACAAGTCTGTGGATCAATTTTGGCAATCTAAAGCGTAAATAATTGATTTTTGAAATAAATAATGTTGATGTATAAAAATGTGTGTAAACACTTTTGAAATAAAAAATGCATACGAATTTTTCTTTTAATATAAATAAATACCGCTAATAAAAATACTTAATCATTATTTATTTATTTATTTATTTATTTATTGCTGTTATTTCTAACATTGTTTAGCCATATACATAATTAATTCCATGAGATTTTAAATTAATTTTATTTTTTTTATGTTAAATAAAAATTTATTGAAATATTATTTGGAAAAACCATTGTAATATTTTAATATTTATTTATTGCAGACATGAAATGTCATTATGAAATTGTTTATTTGATAGATTTATATGTTTAATGCAAAATATTGTAAATAAGATATATGAAACTTATTGATTAAGATGATGAAACAATATTTGTATTTGTTATGGAATATTCTTTGATTAATTATGTAGGTAGTGGTGGGAAAATTAAAAATTTTAAGAGAAATTAAATTAAAAGGGAAACGTTTTAAAATAAATTTAAGATTTTCTTATGTTTTCCTATTAATTAATTTTTTATTATTATTAAAAATTATTTCTCTGCAAAGTATTTTATTGATTTAATATATTTTTTTTATAAATCAATACAATTTCAATTGAAATATTAAATAAATCAAATGACAGTTTTTAAGGTATAGCAATTGTGTAAAAAATAAATTAAATGTTTATTGTCTTGTTAAAAAGAAATAATGTAATAATGTAATTGTTTTTTTAACAACCTCAAGCCTTTCAATTATACGTTCCCCAAAAGTATATTTATACTTAACAAGCCAAAATTTTTTGAAACTAAGAGATACAATCTTAAACAATCAAATACTAACCTTCACAAGAAGATGTTATTTTTGGAAGAATATATTACACTCAATAATTTTTAAAATGATTATGACATTTTGATATATTAAAAAAAATCATCATAGCAACGCATTTTGTTGCAAAATAGAAAAAATTTATGACAATTTGACATGGTTTTGCAAAAAAAGAGCACTACATCTACAAAAGATTTTTAAAGATAAAAATTTGATTTAATTAAAAAAAGACAAAATTGCAACTAGGTTCATTTAACAAATATCAAATAAAAATACATTTTTGTTTATTTAAACTTAATTTTTTTGTTGTTCTGTTATTTGTAACCAGATCTCAATTTCCATTTTCTTAGAGAACATGATTTAAGTTTTTTAATTTTTCTATAAAAAATAATATTAAAAACAAAGAAACTCTTAAAAAAACTAGCCAAACAAGTGGAAATGCCAACAAGTTCACATTGCAGATCATAAAATATCCAAACAAAAATCTGAAGGCATGAAATGTTTAGTTTGAAAAAAACCTAGTTCACTTGAGAAGCTTATGATATTTGAAATAAAAAAAAAAAACAAATCACGTTGTGCCAATACTTAGTCATTGTTTTAATATAGCATGCTACAAGAAATATTTATTAGTAATAAAACTAATCAAAAAATAAAAAAAGAAAAAATTATTTAATTGCAACAAATAGTTTAAAAAATTTGAACTTTAGTCAATAAAAATTATAGAAAGAAAAAAAAAGATAACATTGATTGTTTGAGGAAAATTGCTAAGAAAAAGTTGACTATTTAAAAGTTAAAATTTTAAGCCGAAAACAAAAGACTTAAGACACATACTTGATGTTTGCAATTTTTTAATTCGAGCTTAAGCCAGCAAAATGTAGGATAAAAAATAAAATATTTTCTTTGATGAAAATTACAATATTAAAACAAAAGCTTTAAGAGACATACTTGATTTTAAATAATTTTTAATGCTGACTTTAGTGAAGAAAGCATAGGAAAAATAAAATGTTTTCCTTAATGGAAATTATAATATAAAAACAAAAGACTTATGATACAAGCTTAATGTTTAAAAAATTTGTATTCGAACTTTAGTGAATAAAATATGTAAAAAATAAAGTAATTTTCTAAATGAAAATTATAATATAAAAAACAAAAGACTTAAAATACATACTTAAATTTAAACATTTTTTGAATTCCATCTTTAGTGAATAGAATGTTTAAAAAATATTATATTTTCTTTAATGGAAACTTCAATATAAAGTTTAGTCTTTAAAAAGCCAAAAAAAAAAGACTTAAGTCACATTCACCATATTAATTTAATAAAAGTGTTTGTATTTAAGAGAATATTATGACAAGTTTTCCATAAATTTTTATTTTTTAAATTTTTATTTTTTTAATAATAATAATCTTAAGCCTTTTGTTTTCATATTAATTTTAGAATAAACACTTGCTTGTTTTTATAATAAAAATATTCAAACAAAATTCTTAAATTCTTTTAAATAAAATTTTTATTTCTCTCATCACCTTATAAGTCTTGATTTGAAATGAAAAAAGAGAAAACTTCTTATAAATAAATTGTCATTTAAACATATAAAATTACCAGCTAAACTTAGATATTTTTTTTAAAAGCCCACAACACTTTTACCGCACCTTACTTGAGTTCTATACGATTTTTGTTTTTTACATACTAAATAATTTTTTATTTTTTACTAAACATTTACACGCCACCAACAGCAAAATAAAAAGCAACAATTTAGGTCAATTCTACTTAAACACTTTACGAATATTTATACGTTCGTTTTTTTTCAATTATAAGAATTTCAATATTTTTAATTTTTTATTGAAAATATTAAAACAAACAAATATTTGTTGGATTAAAAATACAGCTGAAAGCTTATATACCTATAATAACAAGAATTCATTGATTATTTGAAATTTGCCTAAGTATTGGTAATTTCATTTGTAGTTGTATAATATGATTCATTCTATTGTATTTGAATTTTTAACTCATATGACATTTAACCAAGAATTGTTTATATTATTAGCCATATTTCTTTTGGCTTAAAAACTACTTGTATAAATATTATTGAATATATATGTATATATTTATAGTTTATTTAGGCTTTTGAATTGTGTTATGTCTAGTATAGTTTTTGAGAAAAAAAAAGAAAAATTCTACAAGCACGTGTTCAAATTTGTTGGCTAAATGACTATTACAAGGTAATAATTTTGTGTTATAAGAATTTAATATTTATATAGAAAATATAAACAATAGTGTCATTTAAACTCTGAAGTGTTTTGTTTAAGATAAAAAACTTCATATGGCTTTTACATAACTAGATGACAAGCAGAGTTCAAAATGTAATTGTTTCAGTAAATTTTTGATTGTTTGAAACTAAGGAGAATTGAATGACGCATGTGAGTGTAATTTTTGTAACTTAAGCCCCTTAAGGTGTGGAGGGCATAACGCTTTTGTTGTTATATTTATATTATCTAAATATAATGTTATAATTTCTTCTTTATATATAAAAGTCGATTTAATATAATTTATTGAGTCGTAAGGACAAGTCTGTCAGACCGCACGGTGGGGTCCATCAAAAAATGTTTGTTAATAAATCTGTATCTCCTAAACTACTGGCCGGATCGAATTTAGATGTATGAGAAAGTTGTAAAGAAGAACTTAGGCTTTCAGTAAAATTGTTTGTAGTCACCTTGTGATAATACAAGATTAGCTGCAGGGTGTCAAATTTGATCATCTCGTGTATGTAAAACTTTTAGAAAATCGTAAGTTCTACAAATAAAGTTCGATTTCAGATATACTTCTGTAAAGTGTTTGGCGAGATAAAGAAAAAAAAGATATATACTCGTCTAAGTTATCTCTTGCAGTTAAAAGGATACTTAGTCCTAAAGTATATGAGGGAAAAATTTTGAAAAATATTCTATAATTTCTAATATATTTCAAAATAATATGTTCTCAATTTGTCTAGCCTTGAAAAATGTTCAAAGTCAGCACTCTGAAATTAGCTCGAAAAATGGCTTTTTTAACCAAAAATATAATACAATTCTTTCACTTTTATCGCAAAGTTTTTTTAATAAATTTTTTTTCTTTGTATATCTCAAAAGACAAAATGGTTAATAAAAAATTTTTTTTAGTTACAGAAAAAACTGTTGTTTCATACGTATTATATAAAATAAATATTAATCTTTCATTTTCCGAAACATTTTTCAAATAGCTTCAACAACCAATTTTTGTCAATTTTTAAAATATAAAAATAAAAAAAATATTAAAAAAAAAATAATTATGAAATACTAATTAATTAATTATGAAATATTAAAAAAATATAAAAGTAGACTTATTTACCAATTCATTAATATACAATATGCCTATATGGATCATTTTAAAACTTGCAACTCTTATCAAAGCTCACTAAATTCATTATTTTATTGTACATTTGACTATGTGCGTATATGTAACATAAAATTATACTGCCACGTGTTGTTTGTGTACGAGATAATATTGGTTAATAATCGGTTAAATTTACTAAATATTGTTTATTATTTAAAAATTACCAAAAATTATCTGTTAAAGCTTTTTAAATGATTTTTAGATGCATGAAAGACTGATACTGATACTCATGCAACACATAAGAAATACTAGTAAAAATGCAATGCTAAAATACTTTTTTGTGTAATAAAAAAAATCTTAAAAGTCGAAGCAGGACTATAGAATTTATAAAATCTATAGTCCTGCTTTCGTGTTTGGGCGGGTGGAAAGCAGTTTAGTGCCAAAATGATCTAAATGTATTTTTTAAATAAGAAGCGTGATATTTTTTTTATTAATCGGTAAACATTCATTTTTTTTAAATTTCTAAAATTTTTGTCTAAAATTTACCATTTTCTACCAAAGCTGTATGTAGGGTGCAAATCTGGATCGATTTAAAATTTCTCTGTTATAACCACTTTTGAAATAAGTAACGAAAAAAAATTTTATTAAAAAATTTTGACAAGAAAGTAAAAGAATTGTACTATATTTTTGGTAAAGAAATGCCATTTTAAATACTAATTTCAGAGTGCTTATTTTGAATCTTTTTCATGGTTCGACGAATTGAGATAATCAAAGAAAATTTTTTCATATTATTTTGAAATGCATTAGATTTTATAGAATGTTATTACAGGGTGACTAAAGAAAGATTTTCATGAAAACCCAAGTCCTCCTCTACCATTTTCCAATACATTTCAATTCGATCTGACCAGTAGTTTAGGAAATACAGACTTATTACCAAAAAATTTGCCGTTTGATTATTCTTTGTATCTGCATTGTAGTTAGATTAAAAATCGGATTTATAAATAGAACTTTATAAAGTTTGTGGAAAATTTTTCAAAATGAATTGAAGTATTTTTCAAAATAAATGGGGTAATTTTTTTTTTCAAAATTACAAAAAAATTAACAAAAAAATTATGATTCAAGAACTAAAAAAAAAAATAAAAATTAAAAAACTTTTGCGGAATTTAATTAATGACTAAAAATTTGTTAAACATAAAAAACAAAAATTTTTTAAATAATGTAGAAATTCGCAAGTATTTATATATAAATAAATTTTGAGGATAATTTATAAAACAATTTATATATTTATGAAATGCTTTTGCAAACAAAAGACTTAAGCAACTATTTTTAACTTAATGTAAATAAAAAATTAGTTAATTTTAAATAAAAAAATCGAAACATAAAAGAATTTAATTCAAGTTTTAAAAATGTTAAAATTGTTTATAAGAAATGGAAATAATATTTTTAAAATTAAAAATGCTTAAGAAATTAATATTTTTAGATTACCTTTTTTATTACTTTAAATTCAAGAAAAAACTTAAACTATTAATTACACAGTGCTAGTCGCAAATTTTAACAAGCTGACCATCCCACTGGTGAAGCTATTTCAAGTATGCTGAATTCAATGGTGGTAGCCGTTTGTCGAAGTTAGTACTCGTATTCGCGATATTTGGGTTTAAACTATATTATGGAAGTAGCACAAATAATAGATAATCAGAAATAGAAAGGATATTATTTATGTGATTTACACAATAAATTGATTGAATATATACTTAAATTATAAAATAAATCAATTTCAGCTCGATTTGTAGTGTATTTATATTTTTGTTTCAAAATCTGCGCTTAAAATATATTTCATAATAAGAATTCGTAATTCTATTTTTCAAATTTTTGTTTATTTTGTTTTAGTTTAATAAAATTACTAAAATTTTAGTAAAAAAATTTAATTTCCTTAATCCTATTTTAGACTCTCAACATTAAATATTTCAAAAAAAGAGCGCTAACTTTTAAAACTTAATCTTACCCAATGGGTGCTCAGTTTGTTTTAAAAAAATAAGTGTCATTTTCAAGCATAGTGTTATTATTTTTAAAATCATATTTTATTTAATGAAAATTTGAACAAATCTATATAAACTAAAATTAAAAAAAAAATAGTTTTAAACAAAAGACTTAAGCAGCAAAATTTTTAATAAAATTAACTAATACGACTGCCATTTTTTTAACTATTCAAATTAATAATGTTTATTGACATATATCACTTAAATATCATTACCATAATTTTAATTTTTTTATGTTAAGGAATCTAAAAATAATTAAACTTTATTATACAATTTTTATGATAGCTATTTATTTCTTTTCCTTTCTAAGAAAAAGTTTATCTTTCGCTTTTTATTACTTTTATTTTACATGTAAATTTTGTGAAAAAAATTACAATAAATAATATTTATGGCCCTTTAAATTAAAAGTTATTACAAAATTTTGCTATGTTATGGTTTTAATAAAAAATGCAAAAAAAAAAAAAAAAACAAAATCAAATATTATGTTAATAACACTTTTATTTATAATATGCCATAGTTAGACGTTTCATCTACACTTTAGTGCTTTAAATACCAGAGTAGACAAATTTACATGAAAATTAAAAATAGCTAAATATAAAAAGCAAAAAAAAAAAAAAAAAAAAATGGAGAAAGTCATAAAGGCATTTGTCAGAAGGTCTTTTTAAAAGTATTTAAATTTTAACTGTTGAAACCACATTTGTATAAAAATACTTATAAATTTATTAAATTTTTATTTACAGATTATTATTTTTCTAATGCAAATACCCAAAATCGTTTTGTGCCATCTTCACAATATCAAAATACACGAGGCTTTAATAGAGGTCCTGTCTCTACAGCGATTGGCAGTCCAGGCTCTTATCAAGAACAGATTTTATTTATAGGTAATGAAAGTAAACAGCCTCAAGGTCAACCTTTAACTTCAGCTGCTTATACACCATTTGGTCAACAATATACGGTAAGTTAACATTAAAAACATTCGTACATACTCATGTCATTGAATTGCATATATAAATGTTAACGCCTTTATTATTTTTATATAAATATTAAAGTAAAGCTAATTAAATATATATTTTAAACAATAACTATTGTTTAAAAATCAACACTATGTAAAGAAAAAATCCAAAAAAATATACAAACAAAATTCGAAAAAAATTACCTTTAAAAAAAATGCAAAGAAAGACATATGGACAGACATATAAATAGAAAAAATAATAAAAACTTCATTTTGGTCAAGTGAAAGTTAAATAGCTGTTATTAAGTCATACTATCAAGTAAAAATCAAATAATAAAATTAAAATTTATAAATAAATGAAAAATAAAACTCTATATAGTTAAACTTAACCAAATAGCTTAACAAATCAATTGTAAATTCAAAACAGTCTACCGTTTTGGTTGAACATTTTTGAGCGTGACGTTTAATGTGGATTGTGTGTTTTTTTCTACATATTTTTACTAACTATCCCACCCTGTTGAATGTGTATGATTAAATAAAAATTAAATTTATGAAATATTTATAGGAAAGTAATTACAGTAGGGTCATTATATTGAGAAATTTATATGAAGAAATAATTAAAAATGTTATACAAATTTGTAAAATTTGCTAGAAATGTTGCAGATAATTGCTGATTAATAATAGTGTAGGTAGTGATAAAAAATATATATAACTAATTAATAATTATGAGTTATTATTTGGGCGATAAAAGTAAAGAGGTTCGTGTTTTAAGTCTTTTATTTCCTGTATTTTTTTTAAAGACAAACTGAAAATTAAACAAATATGCTACCTTTAAATAATTAATTTATACCATCAAAGAAAATTTTAAATAAAATTTTAATAAACTTTAAGAAATTCTTTGAAAACAAAGACTTAAAACATAAAGTTTTACAGAAATTAAAAAATAATCTGAAAGTTTTTATTAATCTAAGAACATTTTTAGAAACCTGAAATATTATGCAAACTTTGGAATTAAAAAAACAGAAGACTAAAGAAATAATTATTTAAAAAATTCAACAAAAGGCTAAAGTTTTCTAGAACATTTTTCAAAATTTAGAGAGCTAAAGGGTTAAAAAATATTACTCTCTTCATACGTATATTAATTAATTGCCAAATCTTTCCATAATACTCAGAAGATCTAGTAAAACAATGTGAGAAAGTTAACTGCAGATTTAAGAAAGTTAATTAAGATGAATAATTACAGTTAATGAATTACTCAATTATTTTTGTCTTATTATAGTTTTTTGCTAATTTTATTAAATTGCGTGTTGATATTTTATTATTTATTTTTACTACGAATATCTTAACTATTTTCTTAATTCCACATTTTTTGTATCTCCAGATTTCATTCGAATTTATATTTGTGATTTTATCTAAAACAAATTAGAATACTATATTCGGCTGTGCCGAATTTTTTATAGCAGCAATAGGCATAAAGAGAGGACATACAAATTTGAATGTTTTAGTGTATTTGGTTTGTTTATGCTCTTTACTGCGAATGTATTTATTATATCTATGATACAAAAAAATATCTTTTTCTTAAATTCTTTATTATGTGTTTTGTTTTTGCTTTCGCTTAACAATGCGATATGAACCATCCTTTTTGAAAGCAGGAATATAACTAAATGACTTTTTTGCATTTTATTCGCTCTCAATTATTTAGTTTCATTAATTTTCGCGTTATATATATGAAAACTCCAAAAACACTTAGTTTCGGAGTGCTATATTTTATACCCTTCGCCACTTTACTAACAAATAAAAAAAGGTATGCCTTAATATTTTCATATTTATACTTAAAAAAATAATACGTACATTTGTTCCACAAGAAACGCTTGCTTAGATAAAAAAGCACAACAACAACTTATAAGCATGCATATATTTATATATTTCAGTATATATAAACAGAAAAATTGACTGCATATACAAAATCCAAAAACACACAAATAATCATTATAATACTACTGTTGTCAACTAAACTGATTGCTTATACAGAATACACTAACACTAATAGTCATTGCAATGCTTGATATAAATGTTTCTGTGTATATATAATCGATAACCACTGCGTGCTTATACAAAAAATGAATACTAAAAGTATATACATATGTTTGTATGTAGATGCATGCTTATACAAAAAACCACAATACTGAGTCATTGCAATGCTTTTATATCCAACTAAAAAACGCCCAAACACACATAAAAAAATGACTGAGTGTATATACAAACAACATCTTCAACTTACTTATACAAAAAACAACAACAAAACTGAAAGTCATTGCAATGCTTTTAATGAAAAAGAAATCGAAATTTTAGGAAAATATTTACAACAGATTTGTACAAAAACGAATTCTGAATCTTATATAGAAGATTTACAAATTCCATAAATATTTTTTGGCAGACATCTCAATTAATAATGAACCGATTTTGTTCATTTTTTCCGGAAAAATATTCCAAAAAAGATTTCGAATTTTCTGTGCAAAAACGAAGTAATTGGCTTAGAAAATTCGAAAAAATGCGTTTCAGGAGGCCTTCTTGGTTTTCTGCCAATATTTCGGCAAGTAATAAACAGATTTTGTTAATTTTTAATAGTTTCATTCTGAGGCATATTTCTTATAATTTGATATATAAAGCATATATAGCCGATAACTGGGATTTTCTAAAAAACTGATTTCAACAGACAGACGAATATTATTATGTCGACTTCCCTAACAATAAGAATCCAGAGAATAAATACTTTTTGGGGTCTTATATAAATACTATAGAAATTAAAAACGGAATGACAAACTTATATATACCCTTTACAACTGTGGTGAAGGGTATAATAAGGTGATGGCGTCTCATTAGAAAGCTAACGACTTTCATTAAATTTATTGAAATATTTTTGTTGATACTTATTTTAAGTATAGTCCATTTTTCTATGAAAATCACATAAGCGCTATATTATATTATTTATGTACTTTAGGAGGATTCTCGAAAGTGGATCTTATATGGGAGCTATGGTCAATTATCGGCCGAATCTCGTATAGTTTGGCAATGCGATTTCTATGGGAGTTATGGTCAATTATAGGCCAATCTATGCAAAAAAAGTTTGTATTAAAAATCGTTTATACATTCCATTTAAATTAAAATTTTTCTTTTTCTTCCAAAAATACCTTATATATAATTTATACATCAGTTTAAATTCAAACTTATATTTGAAACTTATAATAGAAAACAAATTCTACATCAAATTCTAAATCAAAAAAAAAAAGTATATGATTACCTCGTATTCCAGCATTTTTGACAGTGTGACACTTTAAAAAAATATTTTTTAATTTCTAGTTAAATTAAACAGAATTGTGATCATAGCAATCGATTCCATAATCATAGTTATTGTCCGTAATTTGTTACATGAAAAGCCAAATCAATAAGGTATTAATTTTCGCTAACAAATACTAAAAGGTCTGTTAGAAATAAGATACCTTATAGATTAAAAACGGTTGTAACATTAATTACACAGTGTGCCAGTAAAAATAAACTTTTTAAATGACCTATTGTAGGCCATAGACCTTCTTGAGTAGATCATTTTGTAATTTTTAGAATCAAAAGTTATCCAAAGAAAAAAAAAGTTTTTTCTTAGAATTTAATCATATTAATCATATATATATATATATATATATATATAGCTTTTTAAGACTTTTTCAGTAGATGATTAAATTCTAAGAAAAAAACTTTTTTTCCTTTGGATAATTTTTGATTTTGAGGGTGTATTGAAAATTCTAAATATATATATATATATATATATATATATATATAGAGAGAGAGAGAGAGAAAGATAGATAGACAGATAAAAAGACGATATGGAATATGGAGAAAAATATAAATTTTAGATAGCTTCTGTAATAGTTCCGAAAGCTTCAATATTTTTCTTTTTAATCACGTTTCAAAATTTAAAAACTACTTAAAATAACTTAAAATAAGGAAAACGCTGCATCAATTGTGTTGAAACTTTTACAGTATCATTCTGTAATACCCGATATTTCCAAAACTATTTCAGATAAAGTCCTGAAATTTTGTCGAAATAATTTTATTATAAATTTACATAACTGATATTAAAATAGTGGGGGTAGTTCTTGGGGGAGTGAAAGCCCCTCGTATAAAGAAAATACTAATTATCGAATAACTTAAATACTGTTACAGCAAAAACTTTAGGGGAATATCTTTCTTATCAACCACTAAACTTTGAATGAAAATGGGAACAAATAGGGCCAGGGGAAATGGTACCCCCCATACAACGAAATTATTAAATATCGTATATCTTAAGAACTATTACAGAAAAGGTTATAACATTTTTTAAAAACAACAACCATAAACTAAATGCAAATGGGATGGGTAGGACCAGGGAAAATGGTACACTCGATTCAAAGCAAGTATTCTTAATGGAATATCTAAAGAATTGTTGTAGTGAGAGCTCTCAAATTTTGTAGGAACTACTTATTTATCATATTGCATTAATGAAATGATAATAGGATGGATAGGACCAGCGGATGGGGTAGCCCCCATATAAAGAAAATATTAATTTTTGCATATCTGAAAGAGTAATGAAACATTTTTATAAATAATTTTCATATCAAATTTTGAACAGGGTGGAAAGATCAAGGCGGGGGGGGTTGGTAGTACATCCTATATAAAGTAAATATTAGTTATCGTATCAAGCGAGGCAGCGAAGCTCACCGGGGTAAACTAGTTTTTTATATATAAAAATTGGTAGTTAAAAATTTTTAAAATTTCAAGAGACACATATTTTATATAAAGTATACGCAATTTATAGTGGGTATATTTAACGATTTTTTGTATGATGTATTTGGAAAATTATAACTTTAACAGTTTTCTTTTGATTTTAACAAATAAGGCCTTGTGTTATTCAAAATTGAATGTTTAAAGTTTCAACTAAAATAATACAAAAAAGTTTTGCTAAACGTAAGAAAAATCGACGAAAAATTAAAATTATCAGATTTATTTAATAATAGTTTCTAAAAACTTGCATGTGTGTAATAAGATATATATATATATATATAAGATATATATATATATATATATATATATATATATATATATATATATATACATATTTTGAAAGCCTGAATATTTGTCTTTCCAACCCAATCTACACATCATGTTCTACAGCTAACACTAGGTCTTTTTAAAAGTATATATTTCTTTAATTTTGTACTACAGTGTTATTATTTATCTCTCCATCATAATTTCTTTAAATGATATTAACCAATTAATGATATTAATTTTAAATTTAAATTTTAAAACGAAGATTGCTTTCATCTCTTTACTTTAACTTTTCATTTAGGTCTTCAAAATTTTGCTTATATAACTTTCCGCCATTTTTTTTTTTGTAATTTTTTTAATTCATTTATATTTTTTAATTTATTCATATTCTTTAAATCGTACTAAAAATTTAATTTATACAACTATATATTGATAACTTTAATTAAATTGTTTGCATAACAGTTTTCTTTGTTTCAAAATTTCCTGTCTCATCATAATTAGAGTTTACTTTCAAAAAGTTAACATAAAAGTTAACATAACTTAAAACCTTAAAAATTTATGATTTATGATCATTTTAACACTATTAAGTTATGTTATTTGATTAAGCATTGAAATTTAACTTAGCTAACCAAAACTATTTAAATAATAATAAATTATATCAAGGTTATTTAATACTAAAGACATTCAATAACTATATTTAAATAATAACATGCAAAACATTAAACTATCCCTTTTTGCGCTTCATATTACTGTTATTGAAAGTTAAGACCAAAATTTTACCCACTTTGACATAATCTCTTATGACCTTGTTATACATTTATGCTTTTGCCTTGTCTTTATTAAATTATATTTTATTTATTTTTTCTCAAAGCTCAATTATTTATGGTATTTTCACTTTTACTTAGAGTTTGTGCAAAGGTAGTGAAAAAAACAACAAAAAATAGTCCCCAGATAATAATAAAGCAATAAAATTTAAAATGTTGATAATAAGAAAGTTTATAATTAACATTATCTTACAAGTATACTGACTGCCACTTGAATAAGGAATCACATTTTTTTTAAATTTAATTAAGTATATCTCCTAAACTAAAGTTCAGAAAAAAATAATTTTTTGCGCGACCAAATTTCAAAGTGTTGGCTTTAGTTTCCTGAAGAAATAAAAAATATACATATTTTGTTATACTAAAATTATGCATTTATTTAAAGACATGTATTTCTGTGGTACAATTTCGTGTGTCACTTGAATAAGGAATTCTTTTAATATTAATCAGGAAGGCTATGATTTGAATTTCTTTCAATATAAACGGCTAGAGAATTTTTAATTTGATAGTTTTTAAATAGTTTTTATTCAAAATGGGACGTGGTAAGGCTCTTAAATACTCTGAAAAAGAAAAAAAATTCTGATTTTGAAATATCAGGGTCAGAATCCGGTCCAAATAGCCAAAAACACTAATAGAGGAAAGACAGTTGTGTACAATTATTTAAATAACGTGGAAAGATATGGAAAAAACATGAAAGGCGGAAGAAAATGGCAACAACTCCAAAAGAAAGACGAAAAATTCTTAGAATTGCATCAAAATTACGTGAAAAAGGTGGAATCAGTGCCAGTCTAAGAACAGTGCACCGTATTTTAAAGTCGTGCCCATACATGGTCCGACGAAAAATGCAAAAAAAAACACCACTTAATGAAAAACGCAAATCATAACCTCTACAGTTTGCCAAAAATACAATGACATGGTCCGACAAGTGGTTTAAAGTTGTATTTTCCGATGAAAAAAAGTTTAATATTGATGGTCCCGACGGGTATAACTATTACTTCCATGACCTAAATAAGGAGGAATTATTTTTGAGCCGCAGATACAGCCGAGAGGGCGGAATAATGGTATAGGGTGCCATTTCGTATTATGGTACCATATAATTGGTTTTTTTTATCCAAAAAAATGACTGCAAAGACTTACAAAAACATTCTGGAGGAAGCATTTCCAAAATTTAATGATTTCTTTGTGCCCATACCTTGGGCGTATCAATATGATAACGCTCCGATTCATACCGCCATCAACAAGGTGTTCAACTTTTGGATTGGTCCCCATATTCACCAGACCTGAATCCAATGGAAAATGACTGGAGTTGACTTGCAAGAAAAGTTTGTGAAGGAGGAAAACAATTTGAGACGATAGAATCCTTAAAGGATGCAATAACGGAAGCATGGAGTTCAATTTCGCTAAATTAGTTGGAGTCATTATACAAGTCGATGCCAAATCGCATTTTTGGGATAATTTCTAAAAATGGTGGCAGTAATCATTACTAATTGAATGCTAGAAGATAATAACTTTCATTGTTATAACCTAAAATTTAAAAATAAATTACAGTTTGCTTAGTTTTAAAATCTTCCTTAATCAAGTGACACAAGAAAAACTACCACAGAAATACATGTCTTAAAACAAATGCATAATTTTTGTATAACAAAATATGTATATTTTTTATTTTTTCAAGAAACTAAAGCCAACACTTTGAAATTTGGTTGCGCAAAAAAATTATTTTTTTCTGAACTTTAGTTTAGGAGATATAATTAATTAAAGTTAAAAAAATGTGATTCCTTATTCAAGTGGCAGGCTGTGTATTTAAAATACTTTTATAGATATAAATAAACGTACTAAAGGGGGGAAAAAGTAATTCATATTGTTTACTGAAAGTGACATGAACATTGAACTTTAGAAGTAGAAAAAAAAAAACGAAGAAAACTAATTTATTGTGATAAATTGTAATAATGGGAGAAATTATGAAAAATTAAAGAAAAAAAAAGATCATTAAATAGATGAGGGCATGTTTTACCTACTACTTAAAGGTAGGTGTCTTAAGTCTTTTGTTTGAGGCGAAATTTATTAAAGATAGATTTTTGTATTAGAGCAAAGGTTATAAAGTATTAGGATTTACTTATCAAATAGTAACAGTGATGCCAACTTAGCACTTTTGGGGCTAGATTTAGCCCGTTTTTAGTGGTATAAAACGCTAAAAATATTTTTTAGCCCGAAAGTAAAAAAAGCGTAAATCTAGCACTTTTGACAATTTTCGTTTAGCCTTTTTAGCTCCTTTTTTACTTTTTTCTAAATATGCAAACATTTTTTACTTATTACGATCATTTTTTGTTCGATTATTTTTTTTAATAGATAATAATAACTTTGCTAATTTTTTATTTTTTGACAGTTTAAATATTTTTTTGTTCTTGATTTCAAATGTTTTTTCGAACATTAAAACTTTAATCTCAATATTTAAAATGATCTTAACAAATTTTAAAGAAACTTATTTATTGGAAAACTATCTTCAACAAATAAAATTGTTTGAATGGAAATGTATTAAAAAAATTGAAAAATTTTGGATTGAGGTTCATAAAACTAAAACTTTATAAGCTGTATTTTAATTTGCTCACTTTGTTTTAAATATTTTAAGTTGCAGCATATACGAAATATTGATTCGTTGTAGAAATGTTTATATTTGTGTTTTTTGCTTATCAAAAAAAAAATGTTTAAATTTTAGCGTTTTTCGTAAAACATGCCTTGATTGTACCAGAAAACTGTTGTGTTTTTTTTTTTACTTAGACCTTTTTAGCGCTAGAGTTGGCAGCACTGAAATGTAAAACCATTTGAAACTGTTGACTTTAAAATGTTTAAAATATTTTTGTGTCTTAAGTCTTTTGTTTGAGGGAATCTTTGTAAAAAAATATCAATTAAAAAGTTATGGGGGTTTGTAGGATTTAAAGTAATTAACGATAATTTTAAAAAAAGTATTTAAATTTAATAACAGACTTGCTTTCAAATTATTAATTTTTTATTTGTTTATTTTTTTTCCAGAACACTCGCAATATTGACTACTATGATATATCACCCCGTCCCTTTGGTATACCAGGCACAGCCACTGGTTCCGCATCTGTCAACACTTATACACGTTCCAAGTCTTTTAAACCCAGCAGTAGTTTTGTGCCACAGCGAGTCAATGTGCCACACCAACAGACACAATTCATACAACAATTCAATGAACCAACGGTAAGTTTAAATAAAACAATTTAACATAATGTAAAAGTAACTGCTAACTAACCTTGCCAGGTATTTATAATGAAACTGCATAATCATGTCTAAAAGGAAAATAAATATAAATAAATATGTTAAATCTGCTCTTTATGTTAAATTTTCATCAAATTAACATCCATTTTTTTCTCGATGACTATTGTTATTTGAACTTAATTTTTAATGTCTAAAATTAGTTGAAAAATGAAACACGAATCTCATCAATTTGGTGTTTAGATATTACAACACGTGATAGGGTCTTATAAACTTTATGTGATTTATGTTATTTTTTTATTTATATGTTTTTACAATGTCACTCCCATCATTTGCAGCTCTAAGTACTCTACATACATATCTAAATATCTAAATATCTAGTGTGTAGTTTTTGAAGTGCTTAAGACAATAGTTTATCTTACAAATTACCACATATCTAAGGATATTTATGTCTAAACATCTAAACCATGTGAAAATGTGTGTAAAGTATTAGAAATCTATGAAATTTATATGAATTACAAATAAAGTGAATTGCTCTAAAAAAATAAAAGAAATAAAAATTGAATTGAAACCACTAATTAAACATATCAAAATCATACCAAAGTTTAACAACAACAATAAAAGCAAAAAAAAAAAAAAAAATTGTAAGTGAACTGAACTCTAATTTTGTTGTTGTTTAACACAATAAATGCGAATACAAATGTAGAGTAAAATGTTAACGAATACCCCCACCACCGATACCGCCAGTAAAAAACAAGTAAAAAAGATATAGTCGGTCAAGCCCGACCATATGATACCCCACACCATTGTGTATGTCCATCAAAATTCGTGAAGGGGTCTTATATTAGACATGTGGACAATTGTGGACCGATACTTTTATTAAGTGCAAAATAAAATATACTAATACCGAATATTACATTAACACTAACATTTATATGAATTTATGCACTTTAGGGTGACATCCGAAAGTGGGCTTTTATTGAAGCCGTGGTAAATTATGAAGCGATCCTCATAGAATTTGTCACTGTGATTTTTACTTATATAAAACTATAAACTTGTTCTTAATATGTGTATGTGATTTATGCACGTTAAATTGATTTTCGGAAGAGGATTTCGTATGGGAGCTATGGTCAATTATGAACTGATCTTCATGAACTTTGGCATAAAGATTGATACTTATACAAAACTTCTTTATACCGAATTTCATTAAAATATTTCTATATTTAAGGCATTTATGATCGTTGAACTCCTATTCCGGGAGGACATTTATGTAATGAACCGATCATAACCAATTTCAATAGACTTTCTCCTTGTGTCACGAAAGTCCTACGTGCCAAATTTCATTGAATTATCTTCAAAATTTGCGACTTGTACTTTGCGCATAAGGTTTACATGGACAGCCAGCCAGCCGTCCAGCCAGACGGACGGACAACGTTAAATCGATTCAAAAAGTGATTCTGAGTCTGATTTTTTCTATGCGTTGCAAACATCAGCACAAACGCATAATACCCCAATCACCTGGTAGTGTAGGGTATAAAAAAGAAAAAAAAGGTACTTTACGTGGGAATGTTGTGCTTCATAATATTGCAATAATTTTATTATATACATATATTTTTTTTTGCTAAAAAGAGTTTGTTTTTGTTTTCTTAAGAATTTTGAAATGTTTTGAATACATGTTTTTGTTGTTGAAGTTGCTGTTTAAATTGAAATTTTAATTTAAATTCATTAATAATTTGTTGCAAAATCTTTTATTTTGCGTTGTTTAAATAGAAACAAGTTATATATAAATTTGCAGCAGGTATTTATTGAATTTTTTAATATATTACTTGCAATTTCATCTCAAGAAATAAATAAATATTTTTTTTGCAGGTTTAAACTTGAATAATATGCATAAATATAAATTTAAATGAATTTAATATAGAATTAATTTTTGTTAGATTTTATTAGAAGGAACTACTGTCTTTCTGATGAAAAAGTCATTATATCCAAAATATAGAATGAATTTTTCTAAAATATTTATAATTAAGCAATTTGATATTAAAATTCAGACTGTGTTAAATCTTTAATGGGATTTAACTTTATACTATATTTTATTTACTTTTCGTCTCATTGATATTTCTATTTAATTAAGCTAGGTTTGTTCGTTCATTCTCGAAATATAGTTCTGAATGCAACGAATTCAATCCACAATATAAACTAAAATGTAAGACAAACTCATAGACTTATATTATTGTACCCTACATCACTGCGGTTGTTAGGGTACTATGCGTTTGTGTTGATGTTTGTAACACATTAGTCCAAGACCAATCTTAATTTATAGCAATCGGCTTAGAATCACTGAGTCGATTTAACGATGTTCGCTCGTCTAGCCGTCCGAACTTCACTCCATGTAAATCTTGTAATAAAATTACAGGTGTCAATTTTGAAAATAATTTAATGAAATTTGGTATTTCTGCTCCAGGGGAGAACTCTATTGAAATTGATTAAAATCGGTACCCAAATTTTAAAAATTCAAAGTTATTATGTAATTAATAATTAATATAATCTTAATATATGTATTCAGGTTTTAAATACTATGCATAATAATTATAAACTTAGGTTAGTCTTTAGGAGAAAAAAGTATTTAAAATATAACTGTTTAGAACAATGTTTTTCAAAATGTGATCCCTCATCCATTTTTGTGGAGGATCGGGATATAAAAATTAATAATAGGAATTTAACTATTCTTACATCCTTACGATATAATGTTGAAAGCAAACCAGATTTTAATAAAGTTAGAATTGCAAGACATTTGGGTCGAGCAGTAATAGAAAATGAGGTTGACTTTTATAATTTTGTGTTCACAGAAAAAGAATGCAAACAAGAGTTATTTTTTATAGGGGCTTATCCAATCTCATTTGATAATATGAATTCAAAAATCTAAAGATTTAAAGTAAAGGACATTTAATTGTTCATGTACCAAAGTACCCACAATTATTAAATTTTAATAACTTAATTTAAAAATTGTGTACAAAATTGTGGTTCAATTGAAAATACATCAGGATTGTAAAATAATCTGGTGCCTTTTTTAAGTTTTTATTATTTAATTAATAATTTAGTTTTTTTAATCGTAAAATACTCCAATAAAAGTGCAAATGTACCTACATAAAATATGGCATTCAGTTTCAAAAGTATCGCTTTAAAATTGATTTTAGCTTCTATATATGGTCCTCTCCCAAAAATCAGTTAAAAGTACTTAAATCCCACATAAATATTTGTATGTTAATAAAGTTTGGCTCAAATAAGATTAACTATACCATCTATATAATGCTCTCTTTCAAGTATGTATTACTTTAAGTCACATACTCAATAGTTTAGGATATCATATAGTCGATCATTCACCGAATATAAATTTCTTTATTAATAGTAATTTATGTTGTAATTATAAGTATTTAAGTTGCTTGTTACATTGTTAGAACTTTCTCACAAAAATCTCCCAATCCATTTATATTTTTGGTCAAATATCAGAAAATCTTTATATTTTCTATTGACTTAAATTGTTTTCTTGATTTGTCAGTTGAAATTGGAATGAGAAGTTATAGTAACCTTTAGTTTTTAAATGTGTGATGAATTTTTAGTACATCCTTTTTTTATTGTTAGCAAGTTTAACAAAGTAAATAGCATTTTTAAAACTTAAAAAAATAAAATTTTGATTTAACAAAAAACAAAATGGAAAAAAGTAAGTCATCATCTCCACATTGGAAAATAAAATAACCAAAACGGCAACACTAATCGGTCCATTATTTGATCTAGTCCCCAAATCTTGAATAAAATTAAAATCTTAAATGAAAAAGGCTTATATTTAGTACACCAAATATGAAGATAATCTGATGACTTTCTGTTAAAACATAGCATTTTTAAATACATTAACAATATATTTAAGGGTATATTGAGAATGTTTGTTTAAATATATTTCCAATGAATTGCTAACTTTTTATATTTTATTGTTATTTTTTTTACTTTATTATAATTTTTGTTAAGTATTCAAAAAATTCGAATAAATTTAAATACGAGAACGAATAATTCGAACAAATCAAAATGTCTTATTTGAATACTCTATTATTTACTCATGTAAACAAATCTTTAAAAACTCTAGAAGTAAGAAGACTTTTTTAAATTTTCAATTCATCAATACAATAAATTTCTTATAGGTTTCACTATAAATTTAAACATCTCTGTTATTTAGATATACTTTAAAATAGCCGCTGAATTATATATTTTATTTTACCCTTTATTTCTCTTATTTGCTGGAATACTTATATAGAAAATAAATTATAAATCAAATAGTTTTATTTAAAAAACATTAACTTCTGAGTATTAGTTTAGTTATAGATTTAATGTTTTTTTTAGAGAGTCTTATGGCCACTTTATGCTCCAATTTTGTAGCTCGCAGATAGAGCAAGTCTGGCCTGTATTATTTGCTTTATTTCTTATGGTTTGGTTTACATTTTTTCATGTAAAAAAACTAATATTTCTTGTTTAGTTCAGTTTTAATTTCATGTTTGTTGTTATAAATATTTCTGGTATATATTATCATTTTTTTTTTGTAGCTATGATGCTTTAATGCTTTTATATTATGCAATTTTGATAGTTTTGTGGCGTTTAAAAACATTTGTGTGTATGTGTGTGTTTTTTGTTTTTCTTTCCATTTCATTTGGTCAAAAACATTTAACGTTTACGCTTGTTTACTTTCATTTTTCATTTTTTTGTTATAATTTTTATTGATTTAAAAGCATAATTCGGAAAGGAAAAAAAAAAAATAAAAATATTTCATTTTAGTTTTTGTTATGACTTTTGATTTTATTAATGTTAATGAATTATTGGTGTATTGATTTTTATATATTTTTTCTTTAGTTGTGGGAGTTGAACTACGACTCAGCATGTTGTAAATTATTAATGTTATGGAAGTTGCCTAAGGCAGGTGTATGTAGTGCAGCTATGAAACATATATATTTGATGCATTTGTTATTTATAGGAATTTAATGAGAAATTGTAAAATAAATATAGTTTAAATCCCAAAAAAAGGCAAGTTATTGGAGTTTAATAAAAAATTATTCAATTGATTGAAGTGATTGTTTTTGGGTAGTTGTTATTGGGTTAAAAAGCAAAACAATTTTAAACAAAATTATGTTAATTGATTTTTAAAATTGAAGAAATAGTGATAAATTAACTAATAATAAAATTTTAATAAAACTGTTTAATATAAAATTGAAACGAGTAGATACATTCAAATGAAATTTTGGCACAATATAGATAGAGTTACATTAATTAAAAACACGGCCACTGTTTTGTACCAAAATACTCAAAATTCCATACCCGGAAAAAACGTGTTTTAAAAATTCATTTCTTCCATTAAAATGGTCACATTGTCGTTACAAAAGGCGTCCATCAGAAAATAATTTTTCTGTTTTTGGAAGTATTTAATTACTATAATTTTTGTTTGATCCCTGCTTTGCGGTGTGAGTGTTTTACAAACAAATTAAAAAAAATTTTGGAAAATTGATAAAGTTTGGATAGGGCTTTTGAGGAGGTTATAAATATAAATGGGAATATATATTAACCGAATATTTAACTATTTTCTCGTGTAAATAATTTAAGTTTTTATTATTTTAATACATTAATTATTTTTTAACATTTTGCTTACTTTTCGTACTTCAAATAATTTTTAACACGTCTTTAAAATTTAATTATTTAGAACTTTATTAAAGATTTTAAATGAGAAAATTATTTGACATCAAATTTGTATTGTTTACTAGTGTAAACAAGTTCATTTCAAAAAAAGTTCAGGCATATATTCTTATATTATCTGTATTAATTAAGACATGTTCACACATAGCATATGTTTTTGTAGCAATATTTTTTTTTAACAAATACAAATTTAATTATTATTTAAATTAATTTTTCCGATTGTTTAAATAAACATTTTTTTGTTGCTCTTCTTGGTTTTCATTATTTACATAATTTAAATTTTTTCAAAATTGTTTTTTCTTGTATAAATTATTTAAAACTTTTGAATTTAATTGAAAATTGTTTTTTTTTATTACTTGCTAATTACTTTTTTTTAATAATTTACAAAATTAACTTTTTTTACATAGATATTTGCTCTGCAAAAAATTGTGTAAAATTCATTACTACTTTTTTTATAAAAATAAAATAAAGAACTGCTGAAGTTTTAAATGAAGTTGAAATGTACTTGTATTGCACAATTTTTATATTATTTATATACTTTACCCAATTTTTTACATGTGTAAAATTAAGTATAAATAGTTCCGCTTCAATTTTAATTAACTATAAGGAATGTTATAATTATTTGATGTTTCTTGTTATTATTTGCCTATGTAAACAATTAAATCCAGTTAAATATTATTTAATTCATCAAAACTTTACTTTAGTTTACAAATAGTTTTGGTTTTTACATACATTTTTTAATAATTTGTCATATTTTCTTTATTCTTTACATATTTTACATTTCTTGTTATAAATGTTTATACATATTAAATTTATGTAAAAGCTAATTATTTTAAATTTTATTACGGACCGTAGTTAAATTTTAAGTTTTAAGTAAATACCTAATTGTTTACCCGTGTAAATAATTTAATTTCTTTTACATTCAGGCTTATTGTTATTATTTTCGAATAATTACACATTTTACATTATTTGTCACGCGTGTAAATTTAGGTAAAATTTGCCTATTTCAAGTAATTATGTAAAATATAAAATGTAATTATAACAAGTGTAACCTTTATATGACTTGTAGTTTTTATACATGATTTCTATTGTCTACCATATTTTCCTTATTTTTTACCTACATAAATTTTTTTACATAATTGCTTTCACGTGTAAAAATTATGTTAAACTTAAGTATTTTAAATTTTATTATGAACTATAAAGAAAATACAAATTTGAAATTAATTTCTTTTCGATTTAGGCTCATTTTCATTATTGTTTGGATTATTTACACATTTCTCACAATTTTTTACATATGTAAAATTATGGTTAAGTTTATAAATTTCAATATAATAAATGTAATTTTTATTTATCTTGATTTTTTAATTGTTTACCCATGTAAAGAATTGAATTATATTAAGAATTTTTAAAATTCTAGCAGAATTTTCTATTTTCTCATAATAACTTTTAGTTTTTATATTTGATTTTTATTTTTAACTTTATTTTCCTATTTCCTTATGTAATACTTTACATTTTACGCATGTAAAAAATACGTACAGCTTTATTGATTCAATTTTTGTTAAAAAAAAATAAAAACTACAAATTTGTCATGAATTTTTAATTGACTTCATTTAGATTTAGTCTAATTTCTAATACTTTCTTAATATTTTGAAAATTATGATGAAATTACATGAATATTTAATTGTTTACCCGTGTAAAAAATTTATTATTTTTGAAATTATGACTGATTTCTATAATATTTGCATTATTTAAGATATTTTAAATTTTTTTTTTACATTATTGTTGACACATGTAAAAATCATGTAAATATTTTCGCCTGGAATTTTTATTAAATATTGAAATTTTGGGCGATTTTTTAATGCTCATGTAAAAAATAAAAAAAATAAAAATAAAATTTTTAAGAAAAGTTATAAAAACATTCACTTAGGTTTTAAATAGTTTATCCGTGTAAAAATTTAATATATTTGAAATTATAGCTGATTTTTATAATATTTGTATTATTTACGTTATTTTTACATTATTTTTAATTATTTACATATTCTAAATTATTGCTGACAGATATAAAAATTATGTTAACTTATTCTATTTAGAATGTTTATAAATATTGGGATTTAAATTATTAATAAACGGAATCTTTATAATTATTTACTTATGTAAACAATTAAAATTTAATAAGAAATCTTTGTTTTTCTTTTTTTAATTTCTATGTTTCATAGTAAATAATTTTTTAGTTTTTAGCTACTTTTATTTATTTTTTAAATTGTTTACATTTGTCAAAAATATAAAAAACTTCATTACACTAAAGTTCAATAATTTTTTTTAATTACTTTCCAAATTCTTCAACTTTTATTATTTACTCTTGTAAATAATGTGATTATATAAATAACTTAATTGTTTACATGAGCAAACATTATGAAAGACTTAATTATTTTTAGATTTAATGAACATCTATAAATTTAGGAAATTTTTATAAATTTTTTCTTTACTTTTTTTTTAAATTCTTAATGATTTATACTTACCTTTGTAAAAAATTATACACAATGATTAATTAATCTTTTTGCACAATTAAAGAATATTTAAATACTTTCCATTATAATTTAAATTTTCGAAAAAAAATACTCATTGAATTTAAGTTTTTTAAACATTTACTCAGGTAAACAATGTAATAAATATAAATTTTTTATATTTTGAGTTTTTTTTAATATATTTTTGTCATAACATTAAATTGTTAATTTAACTAGTTTAATCTATATTTATTTCTTGGTTTAATTATCATAAACTCCATATTTATTTTTTCATTTTTACAGGTGGATAAACCAGCTTCCTCTAACCGTTTGTCGGCCTCAACTGGTTTTGGCACTTCGGCAGCTAGACCTTTTGGAAATGGTGGCTTTTCACCCAGTTCAAATCGTAATCGTGCGACATCATCCACCTACAATTCTGTCTCTCCCGTTGGACCTCAAGTATCACAACAAGTTCCTTTTCGTAACACTAGAAATCGTTTCCAACCTAGCTCGGCTACCACAACTACAACGACCTCTACTTCAACTACCGAGTTTGCACCCACCAGTCGTAGATACAACCGCTTCGGAGGTAGAACGCAAAATCTGTCATCGGGAGGATTTAAACCGTCAACACAAACTACCACACAAGCCAACAATCCCGAATTAAGTAGAGTCAATGTAAAGAAAAACAGTCGAAGACCAGCTTTTATAAGTCGTGAGGTAAATGAACCCATACAGGTGAATAAATCACAAAAAAATTATCCCATTAAACAGGGAAGAGTAAAGCTGCCTTTAAAAAATAATTTGTTGAAACAACAAGTGTCGGCTTCATCTGCACCCTTTAGACCTGCCTTGCCATTTGTGACACAAAAACAAAGCGAAACTTTAAATGATGAATATGAGGAGACACAAGAGCAACAATTGGATAATAAATTAAATAGATCGGAAATAAAAGAGCAAGTTTTAGAGAAATTACAGTTGCATGAAGCAGAAGCTAAACCTCCAGCCACAGATAGCGCAGCCAAGTCAACAGAGATTGTAGCCACCACCTATAAACCAGAACGAACTGATAAAGAAAATGAAGAGGAAGTAGTGGCCCAAAATTCCGCTAATGCTTCCCAAAGTGCAGAAATTCAAAAACCCGAGGACAGTGATGAAGAAGGAGGTGAAAATTATTCTGACGAATATTCTCAAGAAGAGCAACAGGAAAGAGAAAGTGATAGTAAAGAAGCTATAACAAATGCTTCCCAAGACGAGCAGGCTCATACTACAGAACAGCCTAAGTCCAGCAATGAGGAGGTATACCATGAGGAGGAACAAAGTGGAGATGGTTTAAAGGCCACCGTTATGCCAGTAACAGAAGAAACTACCTCTATTAAACAAGAGGAATTACAAGTTTTTACCACCACCGAATCCCAGTCTGCGGCTGAAGCTGATAAAATAACAGCCACAGTTTTAATGACAACCACCGAATCTTCAGGTGAGAAAGAAGAACAACACCATGAAGAAGAGTCTAGTGCAGATTATGATGAAGAAGACTATGAAGAGGAAAGTGGAGATGAAGAAAGTGGCGATAATGCACAAAGTGGAGAAGAAGAAGAAGAAGAGGGTCATGAGGAATATGAGCATGAAGAAGACCAAGAAGGTTCAGCCCATAGCGAGGAAAATCTGGAAGAATCTCTTACAACTACATCCACTACTACTCTGGAACCTAGTCCCTTGATTTTGGATCGTGAAGTTATATCTGTGGTAACCACCAAGAGTGTGGTTAATGGTTCTACAGCCTTTCCCTCTCCCGTTACATCCCGTTCTACCACCTTATCCTTGGAAGAAGAAGCCTTATTTACCGAAACTAAAGTCTCACCTGCTTCAGATGAGGCAGTCGAGGAAATTGATGCTCCAACAACACCTCAACCTAAAGCAGCTAAGGATGAAGGTTTAAGTAATACCACCGAGGGTTATGTAGTGGTGGCCTCCATTCAAACAAGTAGAAGTATAAATGGTGCCCGATTTTTACCCTTCCCGGCCATACAACAAGAAGAATCTAAGAAATCTTTATCCGAATTGGAACGTAATGCCAAAGCTAAGGCCAATAAAAATAATCAAGATTCTGCCTCAGAGCAAAATAATGAAAGTGCAGAAGTTGAAGTCACTACTGCTGCCCAAACAGAGTCTTCTACCGAAAATACTTCATCCACTCAAACTTCCTCTTCTACTGAGAGTATTATAGATAAATTGGATAGAGTACAATCGGAGCTATCTAGTGGCTTATTGGCTGGCAAATATCCTATAATAAGTCAAATGGGCGTATCCACACCCTCTACTACCTCCACTTCGGGTAATAGATTTGCTCCCAATATTCGCAAATTCCAGCCAAAAACAACTCCCGCCCCTAAAGTTAAGGTTCATCACTTCGGTGAATCTTTAGCTCCCAAGGTTAAAGTACATCATATTGATGAAACAGAAATGGATGAATTGGCCAGTTTATTGCCAGAAGGTTTTAAGAGACCTTCATATAAGAATCGTAAACTAACAACTAGCACTACTACCACCAAGAAACCTGAAAATGAAATACATGAATTCAAAAAACCCTTAAGAAATTCCACTATAGGCAGATCTTTCAAAAACACTCCCATACAACAAGATGTTTCTTTAGCCGGTTTATTGCCCAAAGGCTATAAACTGCCTGCGACTACCGAAACGCCCAAAAACGATTTACACGATATTTTAAGCAAAATCAAGTTTGACGATAACCTCGATCAATTGCTGCCCAAAGATTATAAAGAAAAGGCTACTACAGCCAAACCTGCGGTAACTTTGGTCGATGATATATCCAAATTTTTACCACCAGGTTATAAAATAACAACCACGCCCACAACACCTACTACTGAAGCGGAAGAAGAAAATAAAAAGAAAACTTTGGCAGGTGTTACATTAGCAGAACCTGATGATATAACTAAATTCTTGCCTCCTGGTTATAAACTGAGAACTTCCAGAAAACCTTTACCTAAGATTGAACCAGAAGCTATAGATATCTCACAATTATTGCCTAAAGGTTATAAACCTTCAGAAGCAAAGGAAAGTGATACCACTGATATATTGAAGAAAATTGAGTTTAAGGAAGTGGCTTCACTTTTACCTCCAGGTTTCAAGCTTAACAGTAATGAAGACTCAACACCGAAACATCCAGCTTCTACCCCAACTAGCACTACTTCTATTTCCACTACCACACAGAAACCGGCCGAGGAAGCTAATAGCAATTCTTCATCTTCCTCTGGCTCTAATTTCAAGGTGGTATTCCCTAAGGGCATACACAAACGTATAGGAGCTCATCGTTTAACTACACCCAGATCAGTTGAGTCGGGAGAAAATATGGGAGGTTCACCTCCCGTAGTGGTAAGAAAAGGACCTCCCACCAGAGCTACTACCGAATTTACAGGCTGGCCTACTCCTTCCACTACACCCATATCTATTGAAAAACTATTGGAACAAGCTAAAGCAGCCACCATTAATTTCGAAGATTTATTATCTTCTTCCAGCACCTCTACTACTACAACCACTACTACCACCACAACTACCACTACCACACCAAAACCTACAAAACCTGGTTTCTGTACAGCCGACTGTGATTTAGCAGCCACTATTAAAATTATAGATGGTGTATCCTGGAAACCGGAATTATTGGATCATAATACAGCAGAATGGAAGAATTTGGCTAGGGAAGTAGAGGCACAAGTAAGTAGAGTTCTTAGACTTAAAAGGAACTTAATTAATCTCGATTTTATTTGCTTTATTATAGCTTAATGAAGTTTATTCCTCGGCTCCACTATTAAGTAAATGGTATAAAAAAGTACGCATTGATAGTTTCAGCAAAGGCAGTGTTTTGGTAGATTATTATGTGGAATTGGCCAATATTACCAAAGATGTTAATACTTTGGAAATTAAAAAACTCTTTCATCAAGCTTTACAACCCCAACCTATACTGCCCCACAAACCCGAAACAGAAAATGAAACCGATAATGAAGAGGATAGTAGTTATCAGGATATCAAAGAGGAAAAACTAGTCAAGGAAACTTTCCTAATGGGTAAATATGTTATAGATCCAGTGGCCACAGATTTTTCAGGTAATTGTTTTATAGCTTTAAGAAATTTAAACAAAAATTTATTGATATTAATAATTTATTTAAAAAAAAGTCATACCCAAACCCTTGACCCCTAATGTGGAATTTGCCGAAGAGGATTTATTAATACCCCAATGGGCTATAGTGGTCATAGTCATAGGTGTGGGTTCCTTGGTATTTGTGGTTATATTTGGTATAACAGTGGTATGTATTTCATTGTATTTTAGTGTAAAGGATTTAGGGTTTAAAAATGTTTGTTTTCTTTCTATAGTTACTGAATCGCCAAAATCGTGCTAAGAAGACACCTATCCCCCTGACCAATGACATGCTGAATGAATTGAAAATCAATCACATGGGTGGTGTAGATAATTATGGCGTGGATGATTTCTATAATATAGATGATGCCTGGAATGATACAAAACAACCTATTAAGCCGAAGGTAAGTTATAATTTTAATTTTATGAATAGTGCGAATCATAAGTCACTCTTTTCCTCTTGAAAAGCAGCTTTTTGGCTTTTAAAAGAGCAACCATTACCGTATATGTCTCACTCTTTTGAAAGGACAATGTTTTTTTTTTTTTTTTTTTTTTTTTGGGAAATTACTTTGGTTGTAAATGTCTTTATAAAGACTCAATGATGAAACTTTAAAAATTTCCAATAAGTCAGATTTTAGTTTAGTTTCAAACTTGAAAAGCAATTTAACATTCCAGTTTAGTTTATAATATAAATTTTGCAATTCAGCTATAATAACCTAATTCAGCAGCCTCAATTGTTTAAAAGGGCACATAAAACTCTATTCAGCTTGCTGAATTTATAAAAATAAAAATTTTGCTTACCTTGGAATATAGATTTTAAAATTCAGTTAATAAAAATTCAATTCAGCTAGCTAAATTAATAAAAAATAAGAAAAGAAAACATTAAATTAAAAAATAAGTATTTTGTTACTAAATCATGCAATTCAACTAAATAGGAACTACATTCAGCCAACTGAATATATATTTTGCAATTCATCTAACAAATAACCTAATTCTGTAAGCTGAATTGTTTAAAAGGGCTCAAAAAAGGATTTGGCTATAAATTAATGCAATTCAGCTAATAAAAAATATATTCAGCTTTCCAAATTTATGAAAACGAAAATTTTTGTTTAGCTTAGAATAAAAATTTTAAAATTCAACTAACGAAAACCAAATTCAGCCAGCTGAATTGTTTAAAAATATGTACAAAAGCGTTTAACTGCAAAATAATGCAATTAGATAACAAAAAAACTGTATCTAGCTGGCTTATTTTATTGATATAATCGTTCTTCAATAGTTTAGACTATAAATTGGCAATTCCGCCATCTAAATATCTTATTCAGCCAATTTTCTTTATTAAAATTACCATAATTAAAAATTTAGAGAGAAAAAATTTTAATTCAACTAAATGAATTGCTACGAAAGGTAAAAATTAAGCAGCTAGTTACAAAATAATGCAATTAAGCTAATTAAATACTTTATTCAGCTAGCTGAATTTCGAACAAATGCAATTTTAAACCATGAAAATATAAAATTCAGCCGAATAATAGAAATTTAAAACTCTGCTAAGTAAAATTCACGTTCAGCTAACTAAATTTGAAAAAAAGACTAAAAATTTTTTTGTTTGAAACATAAGTTTTCCATTTTGCCAACAAAACTCTAATTTAAGTAGTTAAATTGCTTAAAATTTCAAATATGAACCATTATACAATTAAAATATAAAATCTAGCTATGTATTGTATGTATGTATTGAGTTAGACTAAATTATAAAAATGATTTCAATTTCTTAGTTTGAAAAATACATTTTTAATTTAGCTAACAAAAATCTTAATTCAGTTAGCTGAATTATTCAAAATATTAAATTTAAACCATTGATCAATGAAAATATAAAATTTATTTAAATAAAATTCGAATTCAGCTAATAAAATTTACAAAAATTTATTATTTATTAGTCTCAAACATAAACTCTTAATTCAGCTGACAAAAATCCTATATCAGTTAGCTTATTTGCTTAGAAATGCATATTTTATACTTTATTTTATAAAAAAAAAATAAACTAAAAATTCATATTCAGCTGGCTGAATTTAAAAAAATAATCCTAACCTCTTAGTTATAAATATAAACTCCTAATTTAACTAACAAAATTTTAAACTTAGCTAAATAAACTCATACTTAGCTGGCGGAATTAAAAAAAATATAGTTTTTCGCCATATAATGCATATATAAATAATTCATCTTTTAAAGGTACTAGCTGAATATAAACATTACTTAGCTGAATAAAAACTAAATTTAGTAACAAATTTAGTTTAAGCATTTTTTAATTTTTAATAAATTAGCCTAAAATCTTAACTATAAAAGGTCTTAGCTGAATTAGGTTTAATGTTAATAAATTAGAAAACTACTTTAAAATTTCCAGATTTTGTTAGCTGAATTGAAATTTTCCCCAGCTGAATTGCAAAAATATTGAATAAATGTTTAAAAATAAAATAAATTTATGACTTTTGGGAAAAAAACTCTTGGGGGAGTTACTTAAAACTTAGCTGAATTGAATTTTTTTCGTATTTTTTGATGAGCTATTGATGAAGTTTATTATATCCGATCAAAATTTTATTTTTGATTATAGGTATTTTTTACGCCAGACTTGAACTTTAATTGTTAGTATTTTTGGAATCAGATCTTGACTTTAATATCAGATCTGTATGAATACAGATTTCAGACAAATATTATAGGCAATATTTAAGCTCAATTGTAGGTCTAAATTAAGTAAGAATTTGCCTTTAAATGTATTAGTATTTCAGTAGTTAGTTTATAATATTTTATAACCCTATTAACATAACATTTGTCCTCTTCTTTTCAGCGTTTCACCAACTCCATGAACGATAGCAGTGGGTCAAACATCTACGATAGTTGGCGTTCAACGCGACATGGTGACTACTATTATGATTCGCAAAATCACTACTCTTCCCAAAAGGGTGACTCACTGCAAAGATCTCTTAAACATCATCCTCACTCACAATACTCAACACATTCACAGCATCAACAATCGTTGTATGGTGGTCATCAGTATCCCGATGCATTTGCGGATGCCCATCAAATGTATACGTACAATAATCAAACGAATGGCCGATCATCACGTTATGCACGTGATTATGATCCCGATTTTTAGTTTGTAACTATTAGGATAAATTTTATATTTACAAAAATTAATAAAAAAAAAAACTGTAAATAAAATATTTAAACTTTCTTTCTACCATATGTTCTTTAAAATTACTAAACAAAACAAAATCCACTTCATATAACTCCTAACTTCAAAATTTAATTAATAGTTTTTAAGTTTATTTTTATAAAAATCAACTAATGATGCTCTTTTTATCTTTTTATTTTATAATTTTCTTGATATTTATATTTATTATATTTCTTTTTTATACTATTTTCCAAACCTAAATTATTTAAATTCGTAACAAAATTATGTGCCTTGTTGAGAGTGTTTTTGTTTTTATTTAAATTTATCACTAATTTATAAAATTTAGAAAAAATCCTTAAATTCTATTTACTTAGCTTTTATTTAATTAAGCAAATGAATTTAAATATTTTTTTTTTATTTTGCTCGAAAAAAAAGGAGCAAAATAAAAAAAATTCCATGAAATCAGTCAAGATCTTAGTTATTAATAGTTTGTAAATTATAATCTTAATAATAATTAATAATTTTAACTGAAAAAAAGAAAAACAAAATTGATAGTAATCTAAATAATAAAATTAGTTTATTATTTAGCTTTAAGTAAAATTAATAAAATAAAACAATTATAATAAAATAAAAAGAAAAAATTTATCAAAAAGGAAGTTAAAAAAACCGTTTTTTGATGAGAAAAACGTGATCACAAAATAACGTTTTTTCTCCATTTAAACACATTTTAGGCAAGATAAAGTCATTTAAAGATTTTCATATAAAAAATCGATTTTTGGTAAGAAAAATTGGTGATCTTTCGCCATTTAAACGCAATTTAGGCTAGATAAAGTCATTTAAAGATTTTCATATAAAAAATCGATTTTTGGTAAGAAAAAGTGGTGACCACAAAATGACTTCTTTCTCCATTTAAACGTGTTTTAGCGAAGTTAGAGCCGAATAAAGATTTTCATATACAAAATCGACTTTTGTTAAGAAAAATTGGTGATCACAATATAACGTTATTTTTCCATTTTAAAGCATTATAGCAGATTTTCTTATAAAAAACCAATTTTTGGTAAGAAATATTGGTGATCACAAAAAAGCGTTCTTTCTCCATTTAAATGCGTTTAGCAAAGACAGAGCAGATTTAAGATTTTCATAGAAAAAGTCGATTTTTGGTGTGAAAAATTGGCGATCACAGAATAAAGTCATTTTCCATTTAAATGCGTTTTAGCCAAGTTATAACCGATTAAAGGTTTTCATATAGAAAATCGATTTTTGGTGACAAAAATGTTACTCACAAAATAACAAAATAATTAGAGCTGATTAAAAATTTTCATAAAAAATCGATTTTTGGTAAGAAAAATTGATGATTACAAAATAACGTAATTTTTTTAATTTTTACGCGTTTTAGTCATATTACAGCCAATTGTATTAAAGGACGTCATTAAAATTACGTCCTTTGTCTTAACACTTATAACACGTTTTAGCCAAGTAAAAGCCATTTAAAATTTTGAAATAAACGATTTTTGGAAGGATTTTACAACTTTAGAACGGACCCACCAAAATTTTTGTGTAATAATTTAGCACCAAGTCAAAGGTTTGAAATATGATTTTAATGTTTGATATCAAACAATGTTGGAACACAGACAAAAGTTTTTAAATTTAAGTTTGAATTCTAATTGGGGCGTTCAATAAATAAATTTTTTATTACAATATTAAATGTTAATTTTAAATCATTCTGAAATTTAAAAATAAATGCATATATTTTTATGCAAAGGAGAATAATCAAAAATTTTTAAATCATTTCTTAACCTAAATATAAATTCATTTTCAAGAGAAAATGTTTAAAAAGTGGTACTTGTTATATCATATTATTTTAAAATCAACCTTAAACCTAGAGACAAAATTTAGAAAAAAAAAATTATTTTTAGTCCGGTAGTGTTCTCAGATTTGCTTTATTTTTAGTGGTTTTTCTGGCAATGTCTGACTAAAACCTGTACATCTAATTAATACTGGAACAGACCTAAAATATACATTTTTAAGTCGAACAGCCAAATTTATATATTTAGGAATTATGTTTGAAACAATTTGATAATGAACACATTTCAATTTGTAAAAAATTATTTATTCGCAAACATTTGAGAAGAAGTTTAATTTTGTCGTCAATTTGAGATTAAGATTTCGTATTAAAAGAAAAAAGAAAAACTTAAATATATTATATAAAAAATTGTCATTAAATTACTGTCGCATCTGTTTACCATTTGAACTAAAAATAGGAAAAAATTTTTAAAGTAACTTATCAAAAACGGAACGCTATCACCAAAGTGTGAAGATTGATCCATAATTTAATTAATCTCCCAAATGGATATGAATGCAATTGCGTTTAATTTAGATTTGTTACTATTTTATATTTTATGAGAACATAAAAACGAGTGGATGCGTATTATTGACCTTTAAACAAAAAAAAAAAAAAAAAAAAAAATTAATTTTATTTTTATGTAAATGGTTTTCACAACCCACCTCTCACTTGTGGGTGAGAAACTTTGATTTAAATTAGAGCTTCTCACAAGCAAAAGATTTATGACCCCCTTGAAACATTGCATCTCGAGAACGACACACTTTAACTTTTGTGCAATAAGTAAACCCCAAACCAAAAGTATGTTTTTTATGTTTGATATCAAAAAAGTTTTATTCAAACATAGACCAAAAGTTTCAGTTTTAAGTTTTATTTCTAATTAAGATTGAAATTATTCTATCTATATATATTATTCTATCTATATGCATGCGTAAATATTTAAAAAAATAGTTTTTTCTCAATTTGATATCAAAAGTTATCAAATCATTCTTAAATCTAAAAATATATAAATTTTCAATAGAAAATATTTGAATTAGAATTTCATATTATTTTTAAATATAAGTCAAAATCTTAAAATTTGGGAACATATTAAATTTAATAGGTTTTGAAATTTTGTTGAGGTCTTTTTAATAAATAGTTTTAAAAATGTAAGAGTTTAAGTGTATTTTTTAAAATAAAAGCAACAATTTGTTAGTGATATTAAACATAAAAAATGTATAAAGTTTTTTGATTATCTGACAATTTTTTATTAACCTGTAAATGTAACTAGTTGTGATATAGAAGAACTACAAATTGTATTTTTTACTTTTACAAACTTATTTGAATTATTTGAGAAAGTTATTATTTAATTTTGAGAAGATGTTTAATTAGGTTTCATCAATTTGAGTTCATAATTTCGTATTAAAAAATATACAGAATACAAAAATTAGCTGCCGTGCATTCCATTTGAAACTAAGAATAGTTTAGTTTCATAGAACATAATTAATTTAATCACACACGGATAAAATTATAATTTTGTTTACTTTCGACCTCTATATGAATTAATCATTTCGATGAAATCTTCACTAAATTTCAAGATATTTTATGGAGAAAAAAAAATGCTTTAAATTTTTGCGATCCCTCTAAAATGTTTATACGGATCCCATCCATTTGAGAACCGTTCATTACAATTAAAAATTGATATTGCGGTTCAGTAGTCTGCATTATCTTTTCTTAACAGTTAATTGGCTGTGCTATATAGTCCGGGTTTCTGACCTAGATATGGTAAATTGCATCGTGGTGAAAATGTTGAGTTTCATGGAATGTTGTTGTCCATAATATACTTAGAGTAGAGTTATTAGTAACTCCCAATCTGATGTTGCCAGATAAATTTTATTTGCAGAGGCGTTATTTTCAAATTTAATTTAAATTAATTTAATTTTTCTGCTATGTCGGTATTGCAGTAATTTTAATATGTAGTAATTACAAACATAATTTATAATAATTTGATGAATAAAAAATTTTAGTTTACTAAAGGGTTTTGATTAATATTTTATATTTATTGTTATTTAACTATTAACAAGTTATAATTGATGAGAATTAAGGCAGTTTTAGAATTTTAAAAATTTTAAAATTAACTTTATAAGCAGCGAGGGGGCAATTTTTTTATATACATTTAGGTGAAGGTGAATTAATTCACTATGTAACTTATTGTATTAAAAATAGTAATTACAATCAAATTGTAATATCCAGTCTATTTTTTTTTATTAAATCTATTTACCTGTTTATTTATTTTTGTTTTTGTATGAAGTATAAGAAATAAAATGTAATTTCTTTTTCTACTATTTCTGAAATCCTATTAATAATCATTAATTGTTTATTTTTTTTTAGTTTTTAGTTGTTATTATTTTTTGTTTAATTATTTTCTCAACTGAATTAAAAACTTATTACCAACTAATAAAAAGTTTCTTTAGCTAAAAAAAAATAGAAAATAAAATTGCAGAAAAAATGCTAAATTTAAAATCATTTCACAGACAAGTACTGCAAAGAATTGAATAAACGTAGAAGCAATTAAAATTGTTATATCAAATTGAAAACAATTGACAAATTATGTAAATTTACTTACTCACTGATTGTTAAAAATCTAATAAGACTGAGGAACAACTTCAAAAAACAATTTTCTTAAAATGCGTATAAAAACTACAACAAGATATTGTTTGTCTGGTTGTGAAATGAAAAAAAAAACTGGAAAAAAATTAAATGGGAAGGGAACGGAAACCGGAAATAATAACCAAGTAGCAGCTTCCTTGAGAATAATACAAACAATTTTCTACAACTTCATATGTACAAGAAGTGTGTGTAATATATATTAACACATTTTCATTTAGTTTGAAGATAAATATGACCCTACATTTCTGCTGCCAACTTCCAACTTTGTTTATATAATTAGGTAATTTTAAATATGTATGTGTCATTTATAGTAAAGAAGTCATTTTATGGTTTTTAATTAAGCTAGAATACTTGGATTGGCCACTAGACTGTATCTTTTTAGTCTATGGAAGTGTCGTTTGAATTTTCCTTAAGGCAAAAAGACAAACATAATATGTAAGTACATATGTATGTACATATTATGTACTACTCATATATAGTGGTGCACTAAATCGCTATCGAAATCTCCATTACATAAGCAATCTTCAGGACTGTAGGGTACATATTTGAAAGTACTATGTTTTTTGTGTATTTAAGTGCAAATTGTTGTTTAAGCATTTGTAGATGTACGACTGTTTGTCTATGGTATATGTAATTTTGTCTCTTCTCTTAAAACAAGTGTGTATTTGTTTGTACCTAAGATTTATTGTCATAAATATACCTCTTATATATTTATAATTTTCATTGTATTTGCCTTATATGTATGTGTGTGAACTTCCTTTTTTATATAAATTCAGCTATAGACAGACAAAGTTTTGTTTGTTTATTACATTTTGGTTGTTAAAGAATTTGCATAAAAATTCATGACTGTTTAAATTAGTTTAGCTGAGGAGTTTTCTGTTTCTTTGCTTAGATATTAATAAATTTTAAACTTTAAGTTGATAATAAAATATTAAGAGAAAAAAAAGCGTTAGTCAGGGATATTAAGAAAATAATGTAAAATTTCAATTATAAGTTTCTTTAACACTTTGGGAAGGACAGTGCACAGTGATTTGTTCCCATATAATGATGGCACAAAAATAGAAGTTGTCGTAGAATTTGGAAACTAGGTATCCTGCAATGAAGCAAAAAAATGCATTTTTTTTCTAAAATATTGGTCAAAATAGTGTCAAAATCTGTGATAGCCATTTAAAATAAATTTTTTTATTGGTCAGACAATATTTGAATTAATAGCAGCAAAAAGGCAAACCTTCCTCCCATAAATCCTACCATCTAATATTATTTTAAGTTGTGCACCTATATTTCCTTTTTAGTAACTAACTAATTTGCCTAAATTTGGGCCCATAGCAGAAATTTTGCTAATAAATCTGCATCTCCTAAACTACGTCGGATCGAATTGAAATGTATGAGAGAGTTGTGGAGGAGGACGTAAGCTTTCAGCAAAATGATATTGTAGTCTCACTGTTTACGAAATGAGCTCTACTGAGTGTCAAAGTTGATCATATCGAATATGAAAAGTTTAAAGAAATCGTAATACCTACAAGTTAAGTCCGATTTCAAGGATTTAAAAACCTTTATAAAGAGCTCGATTAGAAAAATAATTTCTGTAATATAAGAATGATTTCTTTTTTAATATTCTAATATTATCAATACGTTCCAAAATAAACTGCTGGAATTTGTTTTGTGTTATGTCAATTCAAATTCAAGACTTTAAAATGAGCACGAATAATTGTTGTTATTTTTTATTGCAAATAAAAGTATTCTGATTCTTGCAGTTTTTTCAGAAAATATAATTAATAAAAATATTTTTTTCACATTTTTCAAAGAACCAAATTTCAACAATAGATGATAAAGATTTTTTTTAGAATTGATCCTATGTCCTGTATTGGTCGAAAATTTTGAAATTTCGAACGAAAATTCAAGTTCATTGGGCTGGAAAAAAAATTATTCGAGATTTTTCAAATTTAAAAATTATCTTTAATAACATATAAAGAAATCGAATAAATTTAGAATCATCTTTTTAAAGTACACAAAAAGCAAATTATAACTTATTTTTTTAAATTAATTTATAGTTAAGGTACGTTCGGGCTTGTCAAATATTTGACCAAAATGACGTAACCACTATATAAAATATTTCCTAATTTCTCTTTTTTAATAGGAAATGATTTTTTACTAATCATTAATCATAGCTGACACTTTATCGAACTTTTTGACGCTGTTTCCCAAATGTGAACATAGCTTTAGCGTATAAGAAATATTACGATCTTTTTGTGTACCAAATCTAATTTATTGGAAATTATAAATAGTATAAATAGAAAAATTTAAAATTTTAGTTAGCTAAATTCCTTCCAATTTTTAAGTATGTAAAAATTATTTATTTATTGTATTGTGAGTTAAATAGATGCTGTTTACAGGGAATACCACGGTGGGATGCGGAGTGTGCAATAAATCTTTTACAATGTATTCTTCTACAATTATTCAATGAATTTAGCTCGAATGCAAAAATTCTAAAATTGTATTAATATATTAAAGGTTACGAAAACAATTTTATATATAAATATATATATATATATATATATATATATATATATATATATATATTTAATCTTCATCAAATTCAAGTAAAAATAAAATATATCATTCATTCCATTAAAGAACACCAAAAAATCACCTTAGGCCTTTGGAATTTGTTAATATTCGGCACACACATATAATATGGAGCCATTTAAATAAAATAAAATTATTTATTTTTTTTTTTGAATTCGAGAATTTAATTTTTTGAAAAGTGAAAAAAAATGAAAAAGTTTATAACTTTAAACACGAATATTTCTATAAGCTGCAAATAGATTTTAAGAATTTAAATTACATATAGAAGATGAATATTTCCTCTTTAAAAACAGTAATTTAAAAATAATATTATCACTTTAAAATGCATTCATAATGCAAATGTAATTTTACGATGCATTTTTGAAAAATTTTTAACCTTTGAAATTTTGTCTCTCTCTGATATGATAAAAATTATGTTTATTAAAAATTGTAATATAAATTGTTATGGGACATTCCTATAGATTTTTCCGTACAAAAATATTGTTATTTTTTTGTAAAATTTTTGTGTTATTTATTTATTTGTGAGTATATAGTGGTATATCTGAAATAATTTCTGGATTTCAGAAAAACTTCATTAAAAAAAAATTATATTGAATAATTTCTTGAAAGGATTAATGGTTATTAAAATTTCAAATCAATAAAATCCGTCATACAGTTAGAGAGTTATGAAAACTTAAAGTTACATATTACTGAATGAGAATAACAAAAAAATTAAAAAACAAAAATAGTATGAAAAAATTAAAATTTTGTACAAAAAAAAAACTGATTTTTTTAATATTGGAAATATAATAACAATTATTATTGTATTTTGTTGGAAAGATATTGCTTTTAAACGTTTTAAAAGAAAATTAAAATCGTAGGGGTAGAAATTTGTCAAAAATGAATTGCAAAACTGCAATTGCATTACGAGTAAATTTTTAAGTAAAAAATTTACCTTTGAATTTATATCTTTAAAGAGGTCTCTGTTGGCCTTCAATAGAGCCTGGAATCATTAAAATCCGTCTATGTCGTAGGAGATATTAACATTTAAAATTACTTACTTTGTCGGACTTTTTATCTTTTTTATAAAAATGTAAATTTACATCAGATATGCCTGTGACTAACAATATTTTAGTTGCAACTTATGAGGATGATAACGCTGTATTAGCCTCTAGATCTTGTCCAGTAGAAGTATCGAATCTCGTCCAAAATCAACTATATCAAATTGAACACTGGTTGTGTAAATGGAATATTAAAGTCAATACTGAAATATCGGTTCATGTTGTATTCATGTTACGCAAAGGAGTTAGTCGTCATTTAAAAATAAATAATACTGAAATTTATAGTGTAAAATATATTGGTCTTCATATTGATAAAAGATTAACGTGTAAAGAGCACATAAAAGCTAAAAACGAACATCTTAAAATTAAAACTAAAAGATTATAATGGTTGCTGGGCCTTAAATCCCAACCAAATATTGAAACTAAGCTTGTAATATATAAGACTATACTTAAACCAGTGTGGACCAACGGCATTCAGTTGTGGGGAACTGCAAGCAACTCAAATGTTGAAATTCTCCAACGGTACCAAAATAATACTCTGAGATTAATTGTCAATGCCCTAAAGTATGTATCTAACAAAACAATTAAAAACGATTTATTTATTGCAAAAATTAAAGAAGAAATCAAGGAGTTCAGCGCAAATTATCTTAAATGATTAAGTAATCATTGTAACCCATTAGTAATAACATTACTAGACGATACTAATGAAGTGAGAAGCGATGTTATATTCTTGATTTACCCTTCCGATAACCTTATATTTACGATTATATGGACTGATTTCAAAATAATTTAAAATTTGTATAATATTTAATATGTTAATCATTGATTAATTTAATACTAGTATGTATATTAAACTTTATTGTTACAATGTTGTTGTCCTCGCTGGAGCACAATAACGAATGAGTTTTGTAAATAAAGTTTGTTATGAGAAAAAAGTAAAAATGTAAATCGTGAATAAATTCGCAAATTTTTTTAAATTGGAAAATATAATAACGAGCAAGTCTTAGTGGCACAATAAGAGAGCACTCCTTGAGCAACGAGATGGAGAAATTTGGCAACATTTGGGATTTTATTCAAAAAAATTGTCTTCAACAGAACGTAATTACAGCATGTACGAACGCGAATTGTTAGCTGCCTACAGTGCCATTAATTTTTTTAGACAGATGCTTGAAGATCGTAAGTTTGTATTGTTTACAGATCAAAAACCGTTAATTTATGTTTTCAGCCAAAAGCCTGAAAAAGCTAGCTCACAACAACTTCAACATCTTGATTTTATCGCCCAGTTTGCAATCGAAATACGTCACATATCAGGTATACATAACACTGTTGCTGATACACTTTCCCGAGTTGGTGAACGTAGAAATATATTGTGATATTTCAAAAACCGAACAAGACAATTCATACCACTAGAATTCTGAAAAGCTATATTTAAAAATATTCATAGTTTGTCTCATCCTGTTACATGAGCGCTTAGTAAATTAACGCTTTATATGTCCTTCGATAAAGAACGATTGCATCAAATGGGTAAAAGAGTATCAAAACTGTCGAGCTGTAAACATTTTTCAACAGACTGGAACTCCAATTGCTAATATTCCTGCTAAAACACAATGCTTTTCAGAATTTATTTAGATGTCTTGGGCCCGCTTTCACCATCGGAAGGTTCTCGATATTTGCTTACAATGTAGACCATTTCACAAGGTGGATAGAAGTTGTGCCTCTAGAAGAAATTACTGCAGAAAGAGTTACAAGAGCATTTTTCGAAAACTGAATATGTCGTTATGGATGTCCACAAAATATACGCACTGACAGAGGTAGACAATTTCATTCAAAACTGTTTTTTGAGGAATGAAGCGAAACTTCTTGGTGCACACTGACAGAGGTAGGCAATTTCATTCAAAACTGTTTTTTGAGAAATGTAGCGAAACTTCTTGGTGCTCAATTGAAACAAATCACTTCTTTCCTTTCGCAATCAAATGGGTTGGTTGAAAGATTTCATCGACATTAAAAGCATTTTTTATTGCACAACAAAATCAACAATGGACCAAGACACAACAGTTCTCCTTGGCTTACGAACAGTTTTTAAAAAAGACATTAACGCATCACCGGCAGAACTTGTCTATGGAGAAACACTCCGTTTACCAGGCGATTTTTTTAAGAAATCTGAAAGAGAAGAAAATTTATCTGAGTTTATTTCAAGTTTACACCAAGCAATGGATACGCTCCAATCTAAATCAGCTAGTAATCATTCCAAAGAAGTACCCTTCATTCAGAAAGATCTTGACTCATGCACTCATGTTTGGTTAAGAAACGAAGTTCGAAAACCACTAGATCCTAAATATAATGGACCATATAAAGTTTTGGAATGACATAACAAGTTTTTTAAACTTTAAATTGATTCAGGAGAGGTTCATAAGATCGACTTAAACCAGCTTTATTCGAAACCTTAAATGTTGAAGTCAATTTAAACAAAACAAACAAAAAATCTATATCATTTAATATTAATTAAACTAACAATGAAGTAGTGTAGTGTATAATATTTTTTATATTTCAATAATTTTCATAAATTAAAATTTGAGTTCTTTTTTTAAATTTTGTAAAATAAGGTTGTTTTATTATTTAAACCTCTATAGGTTATTTATATCAAATATGAACAAAATCTTATGAGCCTCCGTAAAAAATTATCTTTAAAACAATAAAAATTTTAATTTGCAAATACACTGAAGAGTTTAAAAATATAATAAAAATACAATTTTTTTTAAAAATGAATTTCTAACAATTATTTTCTTGAAAGAGTTTACAAAAAACTTTTTTTGTTAATTCATATTTGTTATAAATACGCTGATTTGAGCATCCAACTGTAGTCACAAAAATGTTTAATTTTTAAAAAATTTATATTTCCATATAATTTAAGACAATGATTAATTTAGATATTTCTATATGGGATAGACCACTGTGCAACGTTTTCAGTAACTTGGAGTTTGAGAAAAACAAAAACTGACTGTATTCAAAATTTTCTGTAGCCTGAGAAAATTTCTATATAACTATTTGACACAGTTTTCTGAAACCCTTTTATAGGAAAATAATATGTGAAACATCTTAAGGTATATTAAAAAATTGACGAACCAATTATTGTTAATATCAACTGGTAAATTATGTCAGTCCCTAGCAAAACTTTGTTCAAATATTTCCCTTTTTTCATAAAACTATGGATCTTTCATACCAAAGTCTAAAATCATATATAAATATTTTAAAATCTACATTTGATTATGATTATCTAAAACATTTGCAAATTCTTATTATCTTCTATAATTCATTACTAAACTACTGTTCAACACTTAAAGTTATTACCACAAAAATATCGTAACTAAATTGTGGCATTAACCGCAGAAAAAAATAAGATAACATAAAAAGAACAAATTGCAAAATATTAAAAACACTTAATAGAAAAAATCTTGCAAAGTAGAAAAATGCCTGAAAAAAAGGAATTACGAGAAATGAACAAAAATTCTTTTTTATAACTTTTTCTCTTCTAGCTAGTGGGTGTTTGGTGTCATCTACCCGTACATAAAGTTTGGACTGAAAAATTATGGAAATTGCTAAAACAAGTGTTGCATATTTTCTTTAAGTTAGTCTTCTAGTTTTTGTCTTCTTCTACTGTTTTTGTTTTAAAATTTATTTTATTTCATTTTCCACTACAATAAAGTTTATTTTTCATTTTTATATTTTTCTACTACTTTTACACATACTTTCCAACCACTTCAGCCATTATGTCCTTTTCTCTAGCGACTTGTGTGCATGTGTTCATTTTTCTTATGTTGCTTTCTATAGTAAAATCGCCAAAGGCATTATTTTACGTTTGACCCCACTTACATACTTAAAAAAGCTTCTGCTTTTTTTCCTTGTTATCTGGCTGGTTGAATGGTTCGTTTGTTGGTTGGTTGGCTGGCTGGCTGGCAGTATGGTTGCTTGCAACAACGTTTATTTGGTTTGATGAAAGTTTTGTGTTGAGTGCTTTGTTGAAAAATTCCTTGAGGTAACACCTGTTGTCAATTGTTGGTACAACGGAAATGAAAATTATTTAACAAAATTACTTATTATGTGTTTTTTTTTTGTTATTTTCATAAGGTTTGTTTATAGAACATGGCCTTTGGGTGAGAATGAAGAACATTTAATTATTAAATTGTTTTAATTAGATAATTTGCAATAGTTTTGACTTAATTAAAAGATTTATAATTGAAAGCTTAATTTAGAGAAATGTCAATCGGAAAATTTTATGAAAAGGAAATTATGTATTTTCAGAGAGCTGAATTTCAATTGAAAGTGTTAAAGTACTGAATACTAATAAACTGTTTAACCTTTTTTGTATGTGATCGGAGATTTCCAAAGCTGTGTATGATTTTTCCTATAAAGTGAAGATTTTTTTACGGTTTTTAAGTACTTGAGTTCTTCTCTTAAGAATTAAATATGTGGCTTTTTGTTTTTGTCAACAGACGTTACCCAAATACATTTTTAAGAGTTAATTTTCCTCAACTAGTAGTAAAAATTATTAAAATTAATTTGACTTATTCACATACACGTAGATTTCTATAATTTTTAATTTATTTTGTACTCCGTTACTCCACATGTTGCTTATTTAAAACATCAGCAATTTTAGTGCACAGAAAAGAATTTTGGAGTTTGATTTATATTTTTGTTAATAGCTCATTTCCTAATGCCGAAATGGGTAGAATAATGATGACCATCTAAGATCTATTAAATTTTTAAACTTAAATATTTCTGCTCTCTTTTTTGAACGTGAGAGTTTAATACAGACAGCTATTTAGCTTAATCGACTCAGATCACCAAAGGGTTATAAGCAGTGTTGCAAAGTAGAGGTTTTCCCGTTAGAACTAGCAGTACTTTTTTGTCTCCATAAAAAATCGCTAAATGGAATTTCTGTTAAAAATGGCTGTAATATTTTTTAACTGGTGGTTTTTAGCGGCTTTTCTTTTATAGTAAAAATATGGGTTTGAAACAGAAATAAGAAAATTTATATATGTTTTACTTCTACAACTAATTAATTTATTTAAAATATGAAATTACTAGAAACCAGGAAATTATATCTAAAATCAACAGTTTTTCTATAAAAAAGGGTATAGAAATTATTTTTTTTTTTCTCAAAATTTTAAATCACCTCAATATTATTATACACAAAAATCTTTCAATCACTGGAAAATTATTGTTTAATTCGATTCGAAAGAATATATTTTCAAAAGTCATTGTATTTAAAATACAATCGAAATATACAATAAGCACATCGGTTCGATGTTTTGCAGTATAAAGATAAGGGAAGCAAAATTTTTAAAGAATTATATAATTGATTTTGCATACAAATTCTCTATATGTCTATATTAGCAAAAAAAAAAAAAAAAAATGATAATAATAAATAAATAAAAAATAAATAAAAAATAATAAAATTAAAAAAAAAAATAGATTACAAGTTTACAAATTTGATGATGGCTGGAACACATTCAAGTTTTTAAAATGAAGATTTTTAAGGAATTTATATTAATTCTTAACATGTTTCAAACTTAAAAAATAACAATGTATTAGTTCCTTTAATAAGAAATAGTTTAGCGGTAAAAATCAGCGTTTTTATTTAAAATGTAGGTGATATCTAGCGGTTTTTCTAATACAAACTGATGGGAAATGGTCTCAAATTTTGGCAACACTAGTTATAAGTAGAACTAAAAACTTGAAGGTACTTTTTGATATAAATATTGAGCCCAACGCACAGTGGGTCCAAATGCAAAATTTTTGGTAATGAATCTGTATCTCCTAAAGTACTGATCGGATCGTAATGAACTGTATGGAGGAGTTGTAGAAAAGGAAAAATCATTTTGTAGTCACCCTGTGATAACGCGAGATATGCTACAGGGTATAAATTTAAAAAAATCGTAACTTCTTAAAAATTAAGTCTGCTTAGTTAAATTACAAATTAAGTCTGATTAGTTAAGTTATCTTTTACAGAATTATGAACTGTTATATATCATTAAAAAACTTATAAAAATAAACGTATTTTAATACTAAATCCATTTAATTCCTTCGCATATACAAACATTTTTATATGAAGGAAATTATATTTCGAAAAATTCGAATAAAATTCGAACAAGTTCGAAATTTAAAAAAAGATACAGAACCAGTTTTGGTATAAATTCTACAAGATTATATTTTATAATTTTTATCTTATTTTTTAAATATTAAGTGCAGAACATTTTTTGTGAAAAACTGAAAAATTTGAGACTCGGTCCCAAATTTTTGTTACTTTATTAAACGCGCGTCCCAAAGGTCTTTCTTGCGATATCAAAATTTTCATATTGTTTCTTTGGCAGAAATATGAAAAAAATGCGAAAAACCTGAAAAAAAAAAATTTTTTTCATTTTTATGCAGCTCAAGAAAGGAAAATGTCAGGAGGAAAATTATGAGAAACCGAAATATCGATATCTTATTTTCTCTCTATACAAACGGAGCTACCCTAATATTTAGTATTCAAAATTAATTTTGTTGTTTAACACCACGTTTGCTGAAAACCACAACTAAAAATTGCCTTGTAACAATAAATTATGAAGGCTTAAAAACAGATTACTTGATTTTTATTAAAACTGATTTTGAAATATGATATAAGAGGATGCAGTAGCTTTTAAACTTGACCAAACAGCATCAATTAATATTGTAAAAACTATTGACTTGAATGAACATAAGTAAATTTACACACGCATCTTTTCGATAATTTCTGCACTAACATTAATTTATAGATGGAAAATGCAAACTGAAGGCCAATAAAGCTTTCATGTGATAAAATCAACAAATCGGGAATAAAAAATAAGATTTTTCAACACAGCTGATAAATTTTAGTTTGCTTTATTTTATAACGTATAAATATCTATAAAACATTTTGTGTTAATACTTGTTTAAACTTCACGTTTTTAGAGCATATTTTTTGTATTTTCCAGCACATAAAAAACTTTTTTAGAGCATATTTGTGGTTTCCCTGATCAAAAACAGTTAATTAGATGGAATTAGACATGCTGAACACGAATCTGCTTTTAATTTTTTCTTTTATGAACATGTCTAAGATTGCCCTATTAATAAGACAATTACCAGAGTATATTTCAGTATGACTCAAGAACCAGTTGCACGATTTAGATCAGAGAAAAACCAAAAGATGCAAACTAAAATTATTTTCAATTCATTTTAAAATTACTTTTTTAGTTGCTCGACAGTTTCGAAGTTATTCAGAAACTACTATTGGAAAACTATTTTGTTTTCATATAAAATTGAAGAAGTTTTCTTCTTTATATATTCTTTTAAGAAATAAAAACTGCAAAAATATTCTGTTTTTTATTTTTATCATCATATTAAAAGGAGACACATTACACTGGTGGGGAAAAAAATGTACCTTTTTTTAAACAAAGTAGGGGGAACTAAATGGAATTTGACGTGCTAAACAAGAATCCGCTGGCACTTTTTTTCTATCACTTTAATGATTTTTCTTTTATGGGTTTGACTAATATGACCCCCTTATTAGGAGGTCACACTAGTATAACTCGAAAACGGTTTGTCCAATTGAGGATTATTAGTTTTTTATGCAAAATTGGAAAATTTTTGCTTCTTAACTTCGACAATATTGAGCGCATAAAAAATATTAGAAATTAAAAAAAAAATCAAGACTTAAGAAAGAAAAAAAAAAAAAAACTAAAAGCAGATTCGTTATCAGCACGTTAAATTTCATCTACTTTACCTATTTTTATTTAAAGAAAGACAAAAAAATGTTTTTTTTTACCTACCAGCGCTATTGTCTCATTTGCAGGTAAGCTTAGGTCCTCTCCTACAACTTTCCTATATGTTACTTTTCCATCAGACCAGCAGTCTAGGATTTATTTACATATTAAATATCAATTTTTTTCTGATCGAGGGATAGACTGATGTTGCTGAGAAAATAATTCTGATACGAGTGATACCATTTAAAATGGAGGGGCGAAAATTTTTTCTGTACTTTAAAAACATTAGCACAAATGCACCTTTGTAATTTCAAGTAATCAACTTTGTATGATCCTGTGATAGTTTCACTTTTCTGCATAAAAAGTACTACCTTGTCAAATAAATATTTAACTAATCCCCCTACAAAAAAAAAAAAAAAAAAAAAAATTAAGTTTTTAACATTCCTGCGTTAAACAATTTAATTTAATTTTAATTGAAAAATTTATAAAAGATCATTTGTTTCTTTTTTTTACTTTCATTTTTTAACAAGTTTCCTGTGCAGCTTAATTTTTGCATTGTCATAAACAAAAATACATAGATGTGTATATACAGAATTCTTGGCACGATTTTGCAATTTTCTCACCATTTAAACTTACTGTTGCAGTTGTTTGCAACAAAAGCTATTTTTTTAATTGAACACTTCATATTGTATTCGAAGACCCTGCTATGTACGTTGTGTTTTTCAATTTTTAGGGGTATTTTTTGTGTTTTTTTTTCGTTTAAAGAGAAAAATGTTAAAAAAAAGAACTGCAACGGCTGTTTTAAATTATATTGTGGGTATGAAAGTGTTTACATGTGTTGTATGTTTAAATACAGATATTGCAATTTGCTTGTAGTTTTACCCAGGGAATATTTTCCGCGATAAGATTTTTTTTATAATTTGATTAGAAGTATTAAAGATTTTCTTTTAGTAAAGTAAGGTTAAAGGAGAAATTGAGCTATATCAAATGTTTTAATTTTAATTTAACTGAAATTAATCAAAATTCAAGTCGTAAAACACTTCCCTCTTCCAACCGCAAAAAAACTTTTTTAAAAAAATTTGTTTCAGAATATCTAAATTAACTATGAAAATGTTTGCAGGGTATTCATGTTTTTATGAGTTTGTAAGTGTGTATTTGCATATATATATATGTGTGTTATAAGCGAATGTGATTTTAACTTTATGGCTGATTGAAGTTCCGTTTCCGTTTATTTGCAACTACTTCCAGTTCGTGCGTGTGTTAGTTACAGAGAACAATTTTTTAACATTGTTTTTTTTTTTTATTTAAGCTTCATTGTCAATGAAATTATTTTCAAGAGGATTATTGCATTTTTTGTAAAACATGTAAGTTTTCAAAGCGAAAAACTGTTTTGAAAACTATAAATTAAAAGGATATTTTTTTCTAATTTGGGTTAACAACTATGTATTAGTTTAACTTAAAAGTCAAAGGAAACTAATTAAAAAATTTAATTAAGAGGATTCATTTCATGTAATTGGCAAAACAAATAGTTTCCACTACAAGGATTTTGAAATCAAAGTTTGGGATTATAACAAGGACTTTTTTGTTAACGACTATGTTAGATAAAATTACAATAATTTAGTAATTTCGAAAAGAAATAATGCTTAATTATTTTCAAGCACTTTTTCATGACTTCAATTTACTGAACTGGAAAAGTAAGCCTGCAAATAATTATCCATTTCTCTTTCTGGAATTTAATTAAATAATTCAATACCATTCTTGAAAAAAGCTTTCTGTTTATTACTGCAAAAAATACGCCTTCTTTGCTTTTCCGTTAATAACATTAAGATATTTTTTTCTTTGCCTTTTGTGTGCATTAAATTGATCCCTTAATAACCCTTTTTAATGCAGCATCTTGTTTCCCGTGCCAGTTTCCCAGTCTATAGGCATCGATGTGTATTTTATATGTGCGTGTTTTCATTTCATTCGGAAAAGTATTTAAGGTTTATTTCCACTTAACGCAGGTGTTCATTTTAATTAAAACCTTTGTGACTCTGGCATGGACATATTGTTTTCTTTATTTTTCGCTTCCACTAGATGATTCTCTATGTAAAGAGAGGTAAAGGAGTAGAGGAACAAAGGGCATAGCTATAGGACAATACACATTTGTATTACTGACTCCGGAAAATGAGTCATTTATAGAAATCGAAAACACCATAAAACAACAAATTACATAAAGAAAAGATTTTAATGATGCAAAAAAAAACACATCTAATGGTGCTTTGGTATTTCAAAGGATGACATATTTTCAATTTAAAAATCATTAAATTTTGTATTTGATTTTTTAATAGAGAAGCAGTAATATTTAGATACTGTTAACAAATAAAACAAAAACCTTTTCAATATAACAAATACATTTCCTGTTGTCCACCAACTAATTAATATTAATCATACGCACTCAATTTTATTTTGGTATTATCTCTAACATTTAAATCTTTTAATTTTTAAAAATCATTGCAACCAATAAAATAAAATAAAAAAATTAATCTATGAAGAATAAAAAAATATTTATTTAACGCTTTTTAAATACTCTTAACATTAACAAATAAAATATAAAACCTTTCAATATAATCAATAAAAGGAAACAAAATTGTAATCTATGAAGAATAACAAAATATTTCTCCAACACTCGATAACTTAACTTTCCCCTACTTTCACATTTATTTAATATTTTCCAATTTTTTTATCATGTTTTTTATTACATTTAATATGGTATCGTTCATATTTTACACATAATTGAATGACAAAAAGTTGATAAACAAACGAATGTGGGGAGGACTTTGTATTGAGTATGAGCACAATATCAACACCATCAGCGTCACCATAGCGTCAGATTACTTGAATATTATATTCTTTTGGATTTTTGTTTGCATTTATCAAAAATACATACATATTTTTATCAGAGAGTGGGAGCATTTTAAACCATTGACAAAACACAAAAACAAAAAAAAAAAAAAAAAAAAAAAAATCACGTGTAAAAAGAATTTTCCAACTTGCGTCACATGGTTCATATTTTAAGCTGCTTCTGTTGAAACAGTATGCACATTTATGAACCCCTGAGATAAATCTCCATATTTATGTATGTGTCAACAAATACATGTTAATGTACAATACATACATATTTACACAAATGTTGATAATGCATTAAAAAACTTCAAAAGGGAGTTGTAATTTTATTTCCCAATCCATGAATTTTTTGCATAAAAAATATATTTAAACTTTTTAACATCATATTCTTCACTAGTGCCAATACTGCTAATATTTAATAGAAATATTTTGCTTTGGTTTTTTTTTCCAAAATTATTTAGCGAATCCATAAACATTGAACTAAATCAATTAAAAGTTTTTATTAAACAATTTAAAATTTGAAAAGTTGTAACTAGTTTATATTTTTTGATATAATTGATCAACTACTCAGCTAAAATAAGGTTAGTGAAGTGTATGAAAATGCTGCAACGCAAGTGAATTTTTTGTTATATATTCTAGTTGTAAAATATGAAAAAAAAAAAAAATATTTGCTAGGGACTAAATTAATTTGTTGTGAAAGGGAAAGTTGGAAAATATTTATATAGACATAAATTGAGAGCAAATATTTCAAAATTTAAGACTACACAAATGACAGAACTAAGGACTAAATGATAGACTATAATCAAGATTATATACAAGACTATATTCAAGGCTATAGACGAGTTTATAGAAAAGCCTCTAGACCAGACTATAGTCAATAAGGCAATAGTCAATACTATAGACCATACTATAGTCATGAGTATAGACTATAGACTAGAATATAGTCAAGACTATAGATTAGAATATATTCAATACTATAGACTAAAATATAGTCAAGACTATAGACTAGACTATAGTCAAGACAGTAGACTACAATATAGCCAAGACTATAGACTAGGTTATAGTCAAGACTACAGACTAGACTATAGTGAAGACTATAGACTTGACTATAGTCGAAACTATAGATTGGACTATAGTAAAGACTATAGATTGGACTATAGTAAAGACTATAGATTAGACTATAGTTAAGACTATAGATTAGACTTTAGTCTAAACTATAGATTGGACTATAGTCAAGACTATAAACTAGATTATAGTCAAGATTATAGGCTGGACTATAGTCAAGACTATAGACTAGACTATAGACCAAGCTATAGTGAAAACTATAGACTTGACTATGGTCGAAACTATAGATTGGACTATAGTCAAGACTATATATTAGACAATAGTCTAAACTATACATTTGACTATAGTCAAGATTATAGATTACACTATAGTTTAAACTATAGATTGGACTATAGTCAAGACTATAGATTAGATTATGTCGACAATATAATTTAGACTATAATCGATAATATGCAAGATTATGAACTAGAATATGTATATACAGACTACTATCTACTCTTTGTTTAGCACACTGTAATAAATGCAATAATCACAGAGAAAACAGATTTGTTGTGGCAACTGAATTTTTTTCAAATCGAATTCAGTCGGTTCCACGTACTCTTTAATAAATTTGATTGCATGTACCGGTACATGCAACTGGTTTTATATAAAAATAATTCTGTTATTTAAATTGAAATTGTCGATAGAAGAAACTAGTTTAAAAAGTCATTTGATTTTTATATATTTTATATTTTTTATTTAATTTTCTTTTGAATTGCAGTTCTATATTTGTAATACAAACCCTGATATTGACTTCATTATTAATCCCTACATCACCATAGGTGGTTGGGGTAATATGTGTTTATGCTGATGTTTGTAAAATATAGAAAAACTTATCAAACACCCACCTTAAAGTATAATAGTCGACTTAAAATCACTTTTTAAATCGATCTAACGAAGTCCGTCCGTCCGTCTAGCTGGCTGCCCATGCAAACTTTGTGCACAAAGTACGGGTCGCAATTTTAAAGTTCAATGAAATTTGGCACGTGAGACTTTTATGATACAAAGAAGAAGCCTATTGAAGTTTGTTGTCATCGGTCTATTATTTCACCTAGCCCCCGGAATAGAGTTTAAACACTTAAAAATACCTTTAACGTGCATAAATCCCATACGATTGTTAATATCAAGTTAACATTCAACAAATAAATTTTATTTAAGTAGAAACAACATTGCCAAATTTTATGAGAATCGATTCATAATTTACCATAGCTCCCATATAAACCTAGTTTCAGGAATTGCCCTAAAGTGCATAAAATCATATAGATGTTAGTATCACTGCATTATTCTGTATTTGAATATTTTATTTTACATTTAGTAAAATTGGCCACAGGTGTAATATAAGTCCCCTTCTCTTGTAGTATAACTTTTTGTAGTATAGTTTTTCTTGACCGACTATATCTTTCTTTCTCGTTTTAATAATAATAATGTGTACATAACTCTGAAAGCAATTTCTTCTGTCTCTTGGTGTCTTTTTAGTATTTGCTTGCATCCAGAATAAACGGATCTAAATTTTATTTACCAAAATTATACAAAATATTTAAGAACTACCACATCCTTTGGATTTTTTAGATGTTATACATATACTAAATCCACATAAATCTTTGTTATTGATTACAGGCTAAATTTTGAGGCAAGGCTTTCATTTTAATCTTCATCTTTTTGGTTTTGGGATCTATGGATATTATAGCACCACTCTAAAAAATGTTTATGTTGCATATCATATTTTAAGAATATTATTTTATTTTATGAATTTTTATTATTCATTAATTATTCAAAAGCCTTTCCCTTTCTTATTTTCTTCTTATAAATAAAAATTAATTATTCAAGAAGAAAGGAAAGCCCTTCTTATTTTCTTATTTTATAAATAAAAATGTAATTTTTTCAAATGTCAGAAAAAGATTAAAATTATATTGATTACCAGCACCCGAAACTGTTTTAATACTGGTTATAAATAAAGAAAATTTATTTAGATTTTATAATGTGCTAATATAACCAATTTTTACGATTGTTATTACCAACATTCCGTCTTGAAAATTATTGCATTCCATTAAATATATAGTTGTCTACAATGAATTGGAAAATTATTGTAAATAAAGACATTGATTGGCTGTGTCAACTAATTTTTTTTTGTTGTGAGAACCTTAAATCCATTAAGATAATTAGTTTTCAGTTTTAAATATGCCTGTTGTATATGAATATTATGTTATTATAATAAATATTTGCTTTATTGTAATAAATTTTAATTTTACAAGCATTTTTCAACTAATCTTTTTTCTGTGTGTATTAGACTATAGTCAACATTATAGACTATACTTTAGGCAAGATTATATATTAAACTAGAGTCAAGACTATAGACTTTGTTTCTATTTGCTTTTTAAACCATTCTGCAAAATTTAGTTTAGCTTTTTCCCTTTTTAGCTTTAAGTTCAGTATAGTTTATCACACATTTACAAGGGATTTATTGCTTTAAAAGTGTTTGTAATTTCCGGTTTAACAAACATTATCATACTTTATATGGTTTCATTTTTAGTCCGTCTTGCTGTTTCGCAACAAATGCCGGAAGCACCTGTTTAAACTATTTGCCAACAATAGGAAGACAATGATTTTTATAGAAATCTTGCAAATAAAAATAGCTTTAAAGAAAAAAAAACATTACTAGTATGAATAAAAAATATTGGTACGAATTATCTACTTGATTTAAAGTTTAATTTGAAAAGAAAATTTTTAATAAAATATGAAAATTGTATTTAAAATATTTTGACCATTAACATGTTTTCTTGTCTCTAATGTTATTAAGTAAAATTTTCTCTTCCGACTTTTTCTTTCCTTTTATTGAAATGATAACATTGTGTTGTTTTTTTTCTTTTTTTTAGTAAAATGTTACACATTGAAAGAAATATTTTTTAGCTCCTTAATGTTGTTTTCAAAATATTTGTATGTTAAAAAAGAGAAAAAAAAAATAGCAATATACTGGTCATAATAAACACGAAAAAATTGTTTCTGTTGAAGACAATGGTTGCTTTTTTCAATACTTTTCTTTGGGAGGTCGTTAAAAAACGTACATTTAAGTAAACTTTTAAAAAACAACATAAGGAGAAAACAAACGACCACAAATAAACAAGTGAAATGTTGAAAAAAAGTAACAATAATGTGTATAAAGTATGCAAATGTCTTTTTGTTTCCGTTTCCTTTTAACATTGCAAAGTGCATTTTGGGGTAATTCCTTGCGTTTTTTTTGTACTGTTTTATTTATTTATTTTTTTCTTAAGCATGTTTTACGTTGTTTTCTTGTTTTGTTAAGGAGTATGAATAAAAAAAGACAAAAAAAAACATAACAAAAGAGAATAAATAATAGTGGTAAATGCTGTTTTAAATACAATTAAGTAGGAAACGAGAAAGAAGAGATATTCATTTCAAGTAAATATGTATAATTATAATAAATATTATATCTTTTCTTATAGCTTTTAATTCATGTTATTGCAACTTAAAATGAGCAGATTTTTTCGTAAAATTTTTCCTTAATGACTTTGTAAGTTAAAGTGAAGTATTTACGTTTTTTTGTGGTTGTTGTTTTTCGTTAAAGGCCTATTAGCGTAATCAATGAGGTTTTCTTTTTTTAATATGGAAAAAATTATATGAATTGCGGCACCATGGGGGCCGATCGCAAAAATTTTGGTAATAAATTTGTATATTCTAAACTACTGGATGGATTGAACTAAAATGTGTGGGATAGCTATAGAGGAGTACCTAAACTTTCAGAAAATAATCCTGTAGTTGCTTTGGAATAGCACGAAGTAATCTACAGGGTATACTTTGAGTAGGAAAAAGTTTAAAAAATCGTTACTTCTAAAAATTAAGTCCGATTTCTAAGTCTTAAAATCACTTGATGAGGAGTAAAAATATGCTTATTTACCCATTATATCTCTTATGGTTCAAAATATATTTGACCTTAAATTTAGAATTTTCCATTTTTTTCCTTGGCTCCTTTTGGTCTTTCTCATAGAAGGAGTGAAAATAATATAGGGGTGATTTGTTTTTAATATCTTAAGATTCCCAATACATTTTTGAAATTTGTTGAATTTTTATTTTTTTTTTAATATTTCAATTTGTCTAGTCGTGAAAAATTATAAAATTCAACACTATAAATTGTTTACGAAAAATTGCTACTTTTTTAAGTTATCTGATTTTTTGACTTCTTATTCAAAATTTATTTAATAAAAGAAAAAAAAAATACTTTTTTTCACATTTTTCAAAAGATAAGGCTTCAGGAATGGATAAAAAACAAACTTTCATTTAATTGAGTGTTGCATCCTTCGTCCAGCATTGGTCGGAAATGGTGAAATTTTTTAACAAAATTTAAAGTTTATCGGGTTGGAAAAACAAGTCGCGCGAGATTTTTCAAATCTAAACGAAATTTTAGTAACTGCATACATATAAATTGATTTGAGACTAAAGGCCATACTTTATGAAAAAAAAAATCAAATTTTTAAAATCATAGATTTTTCAAATCTAAACGAAATTTTAGTAACTGCATACATATAAATTGATTGGAGACTAAAGGCCATACTTTATGAAAAAAAAATCAAATTTTTAAAATCATATTTACTTAGTGTTAAAAAATATTTAAATGATTTTTTTTAAATTTAGTTTTAATGTAATATATTAGAAAGTTAACGATCTTTTCGTGTATCAAAAATCATTTTGATAGCTTCATCGGGCAATTTTTTATAAATTTTAAAATCTGAACTAATATTTTCTAAAGAATTATAAATACAAAAATTTTAAATTATTTAAGCAAATCATCTTCCAATTTTTAATTATGTAAAAAGGTAAAAACATAATATTAAAATAGAAATATTAACGTATCCACTAACACACATATATACCTATACAAACGAAGGAAATATAATGATCTCAATTCTGCTATGTCGGCAAAATGGCTGAAAGTTTAAGTCATCCTCTAGAACTCTTCCATATATTTCAACTTGATCCGTCCATTAGTTTAACCTTCGCGCTCTCAAAGAAAATTATATACGTAAATACCCGAAGCTTACCCAGGTGGGTCCATTTTTTTTTTTTTTGGTATCATTGGTAAAATTACATTATTTGTTTAATATGTGCTGAAAATATAATTAAATAATGATACAAAATTAACGTAAATGATAAGAATAGATATTAAAAATTTTTGCACACTACAATAAAATGTATTTGATATCAGTGTAGTCCAAAGGGCCTCAGTGTAGTCAAAAAGTAAAAAAAATGTAAATCACATGTCTCGTTATGATTTATATTACATTAAAAGAAATATATTAATATAAACATTTATTTCTTATCTTTCTACATTTTATAAAATTTAAAGTGTTTGTTTTTAAAATTAATATTTAAATTAGTTTGAGTATTCCTTCCACTACATTAAATATTTGTTATAAATGTAAATATTTATATTTTTAATAAACCATAAAATATTGTTGAAATTAAAATATGTTAAATATAAATAAACAATTAATGCTTTGAGCAAAATATTGAATATTTTGTTATTTACTAAACAAAACGGAAAATATCAGTTAACGTTATGGTTAAATAAATATGTGTGTTGTAATAATTTGCTTACTTTTTATAAATATAAATAGTAGTTAGGTAAGTTATTAGTCAAATGCTTCTATTAGATTCTAAAAATTTTATTTTAATTTTTTAATAAATATTTCTAAAATTATTTAAAACATTTTTCTTTACCAAACCAAATGTTGTAATTTTTTTTTCTTTCAAAAACTACAATTAGTGTTTTTGTTATATTAGTAGTTATTGTACTTATGAGTACAGTTTTTCTTTCTTTGTATGATAATTTGAAAAGTTTATTTAATACAAAACGTGATTCAATTACAACAACACCATTAAAAGTAAAACGATACAACAGCAAAAATTAAAAGCTTATATGTATTTATAAGGGCAGAAAAAAAAGGTAAAAACACCCATATAAACACGCTTTTATGCAGGTATTTGTTTAGTTCCAATATAGAGCAGAAAAATAGAAACTAACACTTGTAAATATTATTTGCTAAACAATTTTGTTTACACAAAAGTGTTTGTGATATTGTATACATGTATATTATGGTGTGTATTACGAAATTTACTTTAATCACTATATTTTTTGTCCTTTGGTGAGCTGGACAAAAAGAAACCATATGAAATTTTGGTTTATATAGAAGAGTTCTTTAAGGTAGTAAGCATATTTTGATAACAATATTGTGCATAGCATACTGGCTTCTTATGCTTATAGAACAACTATCAGTTTTGTATTTCAGAACTACAGGGTTATGTAAATATAGAAAACATTGAAGCAAACATACATTTCTGGTTATGAGTTTTTTTGAATGTACGAGAAAAATCTTGAAATTATTTTCACATAGAATACATAAATTTATGAAAAAAATTGTAAAATGGAAGATATGATTTTTTAAAAATTCTTTATAAAAGGACGAATGTCGATTTTATTATCCTTTTCAAAAATGACGTTTTTACACAAATAATTAGAAACTAGATTTATTAGGCATTAATTTGAGTTAAAGTTTGTTTAAATTGGACAAAAAGATCCGCAAATATATGAATTTCAAATTCATGTATTTAACAAAAAAAAAAAAAAAAAAAAATTCTGAAAAAGTGAATTTTGAACTGCGATAAAAACTAAAATAAAACGAGTTTGAAAATTTTGAACTTCTAATTTTGCATTGAGGTAATGAGTGAGTATACCAAATTTTATCAAAATCGGAGGTGGTGTGGTCAAAAATTGTGTTTTTTGGTTCAAAAAATTTTGTTTCCTCTCTATATTAAAGAAAACATACTCGTATACTTTAAGATTCTGGCGTAACTGAAGATAACTTTATTATGAATATTCTTAAACATAAAAATCATATATTTTAAGATTCTAGCGTAACTGAAGATATTATTATTATTACGAATATTCTTAAACGTCAAAAGTAAGAATTTTTTGTCTATTATGCGTTATGTTATAACCTATTTCAATAAAGTAATAAATACTGTAAAAAATATTAAAATATTCTGTTCAATATATTGGTAAAAATTGTAGGTAATAAAAAATCTAAAATTTTTATTATATTCATAAAATATGATTTCCTACCTACATTTTTGAGCGTGCGGGAACCAGTTTAGTGGCAAATCAATCTATATATATATGATTATTAAAACTTTTTTCAGATTTTAAAAATCTAAAGTTACTTTTTTTATAGCCCGATGAACTTGAACTTTTATTCAAAATTTCATCCTTTTGAAATGATGAACGTAAATAAAAATTTCCTCATTATCTAGCCGTATCTTTTGAATTATGTAAAAAAAATATTTTTTATCAATTAAATTTTGAGAAGAAATGTAAAAATACATCAATCTTTTTTACTTATTTTAAAAAATTGGCTTTGAATTTTTCACGGATAGACAAATATAAATAATTCAAATGAATTTTCTAAATATTATTATGGAACGTATTAGGATACATTCCAATTGGGACACATTTGGATATATATTTCATATATTATGGAAATTTTTTGATAAAAAAAATCAAGGCAAAAAATCAAAATTTCTATATTCAAGCGCAAATATCTTTTTTGCCATAAGAGATATCATATTAGTAAGCATATTGTTTCTTCATATTATCGGGTTTTTACCGGGGGTTTTTCTTTAAAATCTGACTTCTTATGTAGTAGTTACGATTTTTTAAACTTCTTCATATTCACGGTGGTTAAGAGATTTTCTCTGAAAGCTTAGGACCTGAAACTCTCCCATACATTTCAATTCGACCCGTCCAGTAGTTTAAGAGATACAGATTACCAAATTGTTTGCGATCGACCTTCAAACTTAATTAAAAAATAAATGTTAGAAATTGTCCTTTCGGGTCATAGTACAAATTTCGACATTCAATTCTATGTTATGTGTTTTATTTAGAATTAAAAGAAAACTCTTAATCGATCACTCTAATCAATCGATAAGTGCAAATGTTTATCCCTTGTTATTCACTCAAAAATATCTTTATAGATTTCTCTCCTATATATATATTAGACGGAAATATTGTTAACTGTATTATAAAGTATTATGTTCAAACAAAAACTGTTTTTATTTATTTTTGTCTATATGAGTTTTTCCATTCACATTTACAAAAAACGTTTAGTTAATTCTGCGGAAATGAATGAACCGGATGTATTTGTGGTCTAACAAACTAAAAAAAAAAATAAATATACAATTTTTTTCCTCTCTATATGATACAATATTGAATTTTGAAATTTTTATTTTTATTATAGAACCAACATTTTGTCGGTATATTTTATATACACATGTATTTTTTTTTTTTTTGGCAAGAAAAAAACAATCATAAAAAAATACAGATGAAAAACCATCTAAAACTCGATTTGTTAAAAAATTTGCTTGGCATAAAAAATGAGAACCAATATACATATGAAATATAGTATTTAACTATGCTCAAAGGTTTTAATATTTAGTTAGAAAAAAAACAAAGTTTAACACGAAGCTTTTATTTTTTAGTTAAAATAAGTGGCTAACATTTATATGCAGGTGTATAGGTTTTAAGCCATTTTTCGGGCCGTTAGGGTGATTAGGGGCGTTTTTCTAGTGTTAAAAACATCAAAGTGCAACAATGCGTTTAATAGTAGTACAGCTAATTTCACAGAAAATATTATTGGATAAAATTGGTTAATTAATTTCTTTATTAGTTTCAAATTTGTATTTAATAAAATGTATTTATTAATATTATAATTATTCTTAGTGAACTTGTATTTTGACTTAAATGTAATTTGAAAAATGGGGAAAAAATATTGATAAAAAAAATATTTGGAATAATAAACATAAACATTACATTTATGTATATTAGACGTAACCAGTTTCAGATTTTTAGGACTTTTTGGTGAGTTTTTATACAAAAGGATGTTTTATAATACCAAGAACTATTAAGTATTCGCTTCGAATGTTTAGTAGCATACATATTTATTGATTGTACTTATATTATTGCAGATATTCGAATTATATTTCGAATAACAAAAATGACGGGTGTGGTCTATTATTTTAACTGTGGTGCATTAGATGATTTATAAAAGTAGAAAACAATTTCGTGTGAGTAAACATTTTTAGCATTTCCATGATTTTCTACGAAATGTTATTAAATATGTCTGACGTTGTGTTGGCCTTTAGGAAGTTTGTAAAATGTTTAGTCTTCCATTGAAATATCCATTCAAAGCAGTTTCATTTATTGATAACGGAAAAGGAAAGGATCTACACATTTGAAAAATACGTATCTTCATAAAGATAAGTAATTGCGAATATATATATATTATTTTTTAATTTCCAATTAAATATATTTATTGTGTTTATAGATGCATCATTCATTCCTTTTGCTATAAAGCCCATTTTGTCCAAAATTTCTTTGAAATAGGTATAAATCCAAATTCTCATTTAATACATTACGTATACTATTTACATGTCATACAGTAGTTGCAAAACTTACATACATAATACATTCAATACATTACATACAAATATTAAATGGATTTCATTTACAAATATTGTTATAAAATATTTCAATAAATTTTAAAATTTTGTTAAAAAATACAGTTTTTTTTTTGTTTTAATTTGTTCGTAACAAAGGTAAAAATTTTTCTCATTTTTTATTTAAATCAATATTTTTTTTAAATTTTTCGAAAAATTTTCAATCATAAATATAATTTATTCGATAAATGATGAAATTAGTTGAAATTAACGAAAAAAAAAAAAAATTACTTAATTAATATGATCATTTTGATAACTGGCGCAAAATCAAACAACATGTTAAGTAATATAAGCAATTTCGTAATTGAAATCCTTTTTCATTTTTTAAGTGTAAATTACTGCATTTTGTGAAATTTCATAGAATGTATTAAATGAAGAACGAATTAAATTACACTTTTATTTCATTTTCATCAAAATCATAAATAGTGTTGCCATTTTAGCACATTCAGTGCTAGATTTAGGATTTGAGGAGGTAAAAATTCACAAATATGCTGAATACTTTTTAACACTCTGTTATATCATTTTTTAATTGGTTTTTTCAAAAAAATCCTTAGAAAATTTATCGTATTACTTGTTAGATTTAAAATATCAGTCATATTTTTATTTTATTTTCCAATATTAAAAATAATTCTGAAGAAACATTGTCATTTCAATTTTGCAAGAAAAAAGGGCAACAATATGAATTTTTTTAACAAAACAATTTAGCATTGTTGTTTGCTGCTGTAGAACAATTCAGCATAATTTTTTGAACGGTTTACCACATTTCCAATTATGTATTCTGGCAACACTCATAATAAATTAACTTATAGATCAAATAAAGGTGTATTAAATAACGCATAGTAGATTGAAAATAAAATTATTGTTCCTAAATGAATATACTATATATTACAGGTGCCTTTGTGATGACGTGACGTGGTTATAATTATGGCACAGCCCTTTTTTGAAAATTTGAATATATGTAGATGAGGAGTTAAGCTTTCAGAATATCTTTGGCTGAAATATTTTAATATGAACTATAATGTAGATTTTTCTTTCACAGAAAAAAATATTCTCTAAAATTTTTCAATTAACTTTTTAATAATTTTTATTTTAAAATATAATTAATGTATTGATTAATATAATTAACTTTTTAACTCTTTCTAACTCTTAGAAAATTTGAAATTAAAAAATAAAAATATTTAAAAAAAAAATTCAATTCTGTATAAAATATCGAAAATGTCTGTCTTTGTGGGCTTTATTACTCTAGAAATGCTGATTGTGATGAATTATTTTGATGGCAAAGATGACGCTGCATATAAACTTCTTCATTTCGTCAGTAAGTAATTTTTTTTTTATGTTGCGTGAGATGATATTCCCGTAATTTACATGATGTATGAAGGAAATTAACGAATAAACCTATACTCAAGTATTAAAGCTGCGTACTGCATAAAGGTAAGTATTTATTTATTTTGACGATTTGTTTAAACAGTCTGTCACATATTGCTTCATATCCAGTTATGTGTATCATCTCCTAGATTGCAAGATCTGTGTTATTAAAAATCCTTTTGATAGTGCGTCCTTCCGAGATGACCAATTTGAGTCAAATAGGAATTTTTCTGACAAAAAACACTTAATTAATTATCAGTTTGATGATTGGAGCAAAATCAAATAAAAATTTAATTCATATAAGCAATTTCGTAATTGAAATCCATTTTTTTCTGTGTTTGAAAATTCTTTTGATTATTATCAAATTAAATCTTAAAAAAAATCTTACAAATTAATTAAATTATCTTAATATACCATAGAACGATATGACAACAAAAACGATATCATCTTAGGTGCCGAATATTATATTGTATTGCCGAAAACGATATTATTTTGATATCGAAATTTCAAAATATTAGTTTCCATTAAAATATAAAAACATAAAAATTTGGAAAAAAAGTTCAAAATAAAAATATTAAAATAAAAAAAAAATTAACAAACACTTTCTGAGAATAAATATAAAAAATTATTTAAGTAACAGAATTTGAATGATTCAACTAACGTCTTTTGGTACGTAATTGTAAAAGTATGTGCCTAAGCTTGCAAATATTATAATGGATAGTATTTGCATTTTTTCATGTTTTATATTTATTTAGAATATTTTTCTTATTTCAGCAAATTATCAGGTATGTGATGGAAATCGATCGAACGGTTTGAAAAGTTGTGATGAATTTCGATACATTTTAAAAATAATTTTTGGAACAATGCCTCATTTTTCCTTTATAAGATACAATACTATTGAAAACCAAGGAACTAGTTTTCGTGGAACACTTAACATTTTATAATAAAATCAATTCGTCTCGTTTTCGAAATCGATTTCCAGCACATACCCGCATATTTCTTTATAATTATCTATAGTGTATTTAATTGAAAAAAAAACCAAATATCAAATAGTATTCAAAATTAAATGTTGTCCCTAAAGATTTTATTATCGTTACTTTTGAAAATTACGATACTAAAAACGATATTATAATTTCATAAAGAAAGGTACTCTTTAGTTCGTAAAAACTATCGTTTTCGATTCGAAAACGAATATCACTAGTGATAATTTTATATCATATTAAATTAAATATAATTAAATTGACAAAATATTATTCCTATTAACTAACCAGCATACTTATTTCTTTCATATTCAATTTCTTTTAAAATAAAATTTTTAAAACCAAAACAAAAAAAAAAAAAAAAAAAAAAAAAAAATAGAACAAAAACCTTAAAAACATGTTGAGGTTTTAAAAAGCTTTTAAAAAATTTACTTGCTTGGTTTAAGTCACTCACTCATTCCTTGACAAAGAGTGATATTTTCACTCATATATGTAGAAAAAGTGTATATTTAAAATCTATCTACAAAAAATCTACAAAAGAAAAACAACTTTTAAGCCAATGAAAATACAAACAAATTTATACTCTCGCATTTTCTATACAAAAAGCTAACTTTACTACAAAATTAAAGTTGATTATTTTTTTTTTTTTTGTAAAAATCTTTTCATTCATTTTTTATAAACCCTTTCATTCTATATCTCTAGTTCTTAACACATTTCTGTGAATGTAGAAAATTTTCCAAAAATTGTGACAATTTATCGCCTGTTAGCAGCAGAAAATTGTTAAAAAGCTGCACATACATGTGTGTTAATGTAAGACTAGAAATTCGAAAGCGAAAACCCCGCAGTTCTGGTAAGTGTTTGCAAATTTAAGGATTTTTATTTACTTCACTGAGTCACCATTGTTATGTTAAAGGATTGGCATGTATTAAAATAACTATTCACATAGTTTTTTTAGAATACAGTAGTATACTACAATTTGTTAGTAAAATTATTATTTCCTTGAAAGTCACCAGAACTTTTGGGGAATATTTAAACACATACATAAATTTTTACTTATCCCAAGTATAAACACTCTCTCCATATCATATATACTATACATACATATCTGTTGAGGTTTACAGTTTGTTGCAGCTACAAAAACAACCAACCATGATCTGAAACAAAAACAAAATTTTGGAAAATAACAAGGTTTTTAGGTTAAACTTGTGACATTCTAAACTCGGTTAAACTAAAATAGTTTTTTTTTGTTTTTATTTTCATTTTATATATTCCAGGAAAAAATGTCTTGTGTAAATGCCTTTTATAGCAAAATTAAAGATAATTGTGACATCTGAATGTAGGAGCAATATGAGTTTTTCTGATTGCTTTTATTTATTTAAAAATACACAATTTAATTAAATTAGATTTTAGATATTTGTAAATTTCATGACAGCTATAATGGACTAAAATAAAATGGAAATTATTTAGTTAAAACTGTTTTATAAATTTTGAAGTATTTTTACAGACATCTACATACATATATTAAAAATTAGGAATAGTTTTAAGGTATAATTTTATTCGAAAGTGAAAAATATGACCGTGAGAATATGACATTAATTGCACAAATATGAAGCAAGTTCTTGATGATGTCATATACAATAAACTTAATTTAAATTTTTTGTAGTTTTTAATAAATTTTTAAAATTTATTACGAGTACTATCAAGTTAAAATTATAAACGTTGTTAGGGAGAAAACAAATATTTTCAAGCACTCAGCAAACCTCGTCATCTTGGATTTCGATGAAATTTTGTTTATACTAGGGTATCCAATCGATTAACCGTCATTCGGTTATCCAATTAATTTTAGTCGATTAATTGCTCGAATAAATTAGAATTGTCAATTTTCAAATAACGAATAGACCGAATAATTTGTATCGAATACCAAAACAAAAACTTATTAGTTTTTGTAAAAATAAATTTACAAAACCAAAACGTTTCCATTCCTAGATTTCTTCCTATGTGGTTTCTATTGAAAGATTTATTTTTTATAAATTTTTGTTTAAATCAAATTTAGTTTATTCTTGTTGTTTAAAATGTTTTAAATAATAATTTAAAAATAATCTTTACACAAAATTTACAATACAAACAATAAATAATTCAAGAAATTTGACAATTCGTCATATTCATATTTCGTCATATTGAAAAGCTCACTTTTATGAAATTATCTGAAATTTTATGAAATTATCATAAATATTTATTTTAGTAGTTTTTATTTAGTTTTCAATAAAATTAAATGAAAATGATTTTTGATTTGTATGGAAACACTTTATGTATTTTTTCAATCAAAAACCGAATGTTACTAGTTTTGTTACATATGTTTTGGCATATAAAGCAAATTAAAACATATATAATATCGCCTTTACATCAGAAAAAAAAGAAAAAAGCGAACTAGTTCTTAGGAAAACCGAATTTCAAAAACCACATCGTTTACACACCAGTTTTTCTCAATAATTGGTTTTTGTTGACACGTGTTTTGTTTAACAAAATTTTATTGAAATAAAATTTGGATTATTTTTGTAGGTAAAAATGTTTTTTTACAATATTTTAAAAATAATTTATTCACAAATTGTAATATATGCCTTTTATACCCAAACAAAAAGCTATTGGTTTTTGAAAACTGAATTTGAAAAGCCATGTCGTTTACATACTTTGTTTTCCTTAAATATATTATTTTCTTAAAGTAAAAATTTTTTCATTAGTTGTTATTACAATCGAATTTGATAAACTTCTTTTATTAAAATGTTTTTTTTTTTTTTTTATAAGATTTCAAATTAAATTAAAAAAAAAAAAAAAATGCAAATAAAATAATACAAGAAAATCAATGATTTCATTTTATTCAATATATATAAAATGAAATCAACTGAACAGGCCGTGTCATAATTAGCTATTTTAATAGTTTTTCATTAAAAACTAGATGAAAATGGTTTTTGATTTGTAAGGAAATACTAAACAAATGTATAATATTAAACCATAGAATACAACTAGAATTTTATGTGAGAGGCACTCGAACTAAATTAAAAAAAAAAAAAAATTACACATTTTTCAAAACCCAAAATAAAGTATATGTGACTACATGTATTTTGTTGCTGAATGAATTATGTTTTCGACAATTGAATAAGGTTTTTTTCTCTCACATAAACATCTACTTATTAATCTATGAACAAAATTATTAAAGAAATTTGACAATTTTATTTACTTCATTATATAGAAAAGCTGACTGTTCTGAAATCACGTGAACAGGCTGTATCGTAAATAATTAATTTAGTAGTTTTTATTTGGTTTTCAATAAAAACCACATGAAAATGATATTTGATTTTTATGGAAAAACTTAAGAAAATTATGTATGTAGTTTCTCTATTAAAAACCAAATTAAGTCATAAACTTCTAGTTTTTGTATAGTGTAAACGGCATATAAGTCATATAAATTTTAATTTTAATCAACAAAATATACGTAAAATACCAGTATTATTTTTGATTTTTTATGACAGAAAATCATTTCTACACAGGAAATAAAGTGTGTTACATAAAAGACTTATTAAATAAAGCTGTATAGGAGAATATTTTGTAGTATTATATCAAATAATTAAATTTCTTTATACAAATGTGCGAAGAGTTTATAAGATGAACCCTTTGTGAAAGAATTTTATTTACATTTTGTTTCTAAATAACTATTTCAATAGATTAAATACTATAATTAGTGTTATTTATATGTTTTATAAGTTTATTCGGTTAATCGAATAATTTGCCATTAATCGGCTACTAACAGATTAACTTTTAAACTCGAATAGCTATTTGTCGACTTAACCGATTAATATAAAAATCCGAATAATTGTATACTCTAGTATACACATTACATCAATACAAAATATGAATATCTGTAAAACATTCGAATTTATACATTTTTTTTAAATGTTCCCTAAAAATTTAAAGTGGGACCATGAGGGGATATAGAAAAAATTGATTTAGTAAAATATTAATATTATTTTATTATTATAAAATATTTAATATATTTTTTTTATACTAAAGTACGAGTATGTGAGTAAATTTTTATAAAATCAATAATATTTATACATAGTAAATGAGTATGTCCCAAAAAATTAGGATTTCTGTTGAAATCCTATGTCTTCAAAAAATGCTAGAAAAACAAAAATTTAAGTTAGTCTATTGAACGAAAATTGCATCGAAAAAATGCATTTGCATTGAAATACATTTTTTTTTTAATTTTAATTATTTTTCATATCTTTCACAATTCGAAAATATTTCAAACAATTTCATTAGAATTCTCCTGAGAATAAAATTATGTGTAAAATATTATTAAGATACTTTGCAAAATGTGTACTGTAGTTTGAATAAAATATTTACATTAACGATGATTTAAGGGACAAACTGACTGACAGACACTATTAAATCGGTTTAGCAAATTGTATATTTCTATTTAATTCAAATATATGAATGTGCGTAAATAGCTTTATTATAGATTATTATAAACATTATTAAAGAGGTCATACACCGCCTACAGTGATGCAAGATGTTCTTTTTATATATCCTACACCAACATAAGTATTAGCCCGCTTGTGCTTAATGTATACCAACCAATCAGCTTAGAATCATTTTCAAAGTCGATTTAACGATGTCCTTCCATCAGTCTGTCCGTCCATGTAAACATTGTAAGCAAACTAGAGGTCGTAATTTTAAAAACAACACAAGCATACAGGTTTCGGATCTGAGCAACCAAAAGTTGTTTGTTTTTCGATTTTCGCCAAATTTTATTTTGTTTAATATCCTTTCTTGTTACTCTTACCGCCAAACTTTAAATATCGAATAAAGACAATGATGTGCTAAAAATGTTCGAGCCCCAATTTTGTGGTATTTTTACAATAAATTCAGATTAGAAGACTTGCGTTTAAGGAGAATGTTGGGAACACGATTTTGTAATTATCCTATCTAATTTTAAAAAATGTTTAAACATTTTTAAAGATTCCGTCAGAAATTATATATATATATATATATATATATATATTCTTTGATTTTTGTGCTTTGCGGTTAAGTAGTTTGAAGAAGTTCTTAGGTAAGGTTCTATGTGAAAATGTGGCTTGAAAGTATTGTGTGAGCTCAGAAGTGATAAAAAGGAGATATTTTGTTTTCCGCCATAAATGATATCGAACGAAGTATTCATGAAATTGTATAAATCGTTGATATATAATATATATTACTCTTGAGTACCGTTAAAATATTTTGTTATCGTTAAAATATTTTGTACAAGTCATTAAGTTTAAATAGTGAAATATATAAACCAAGGTAATCAATTTATATCAATTATTCTATTTTCCCGAGTTTATAACATTCGTAAGCATACGAAAAACATTTAAAATTGTCTTTGTAATGCCTTTTTATATTTCTACACGATGTGGAATAAAATCCAACATTAATAATATGATTGAAATCAATTTTTGAGCAACGTCATCGCGAAAAAAAACATTATAACTGCACATTGCTGGATCCTATCTTGAGAGACGAATGCCATATTTAAACTTAGCGCCTCTAATTACATTAAAATTAGTGCAAAAATTGATCCGAATTTGTAAACCTATGTAATTCAATGAAGTTTAGAGCAAGACCATTCATTGCTCGAGAACAAAGCTTATTGAAATTGATTGCGATCGAGCCATTATGTTCCACCTAGCCCCTTAAAAATTTATTGCTGCAATATGGGTTTAACGCTTTTAAATGGCTTAAATATGTTATAATGAAATTTAGCACAAATAAGATTATATAAATATAATTCTGTGTATCGAATTTAGTGAAGATCGGTATAATTGACAATAACTCCGTTTTTCCGATAATCATTTTAAGTTCCTAAGTCTCACACAAATGTTAGATAATATTTCTCACAAATAAATTTTTTATAAGTAGAAACCACACTGCACAATTTTATGAGAATTGGTTCATAATCGATCATAGCTCTCATATATGGCCTACTTCCGGGAATCACCCTAAAGATCATAAATCAAATATAAGTATCAGCATCAACATAATATAATGCATTATTATGTTTTATATAAATATACATTACACTTAATACAAGTGTTGTCTACAATTGGCCATATATAAGACCCCTCCTCGGTAATATATAGTAGGGCTTGACCTACTTGTTCTTACTTGCAAATAATAACGAGTTACTTTTATTTTCTAATCAAATCACTTATGTAGATAACAGCGGAAATAACCACCCAGCTGGAAATTGTGTCTTGAAGACAATTCTATAAGTGGTCATTAGATGATGACCGGTGCAACCAAAAATATGCAAAATCATATTTTTTCTCAGCTTCAAATAAACCAAATTGTTAGATATTTATCCGTTTCAGACAATTTTATATGTATATATTATATATGTTATATTATAATATACTGTACATTTTTGCATATTTTGGTGATAACAGCATAGCTTTGAATATTTTTATCACAACATATTTTTGCATACTTTGGACTTAGCTGCATATTTTTCGCTATATTTTATATATTTCATACATAAGGGCATAATTTTACATATCTTAATCTTGAGAGAAAAGTTTTGAATATTTTGGTCCCACAAGAACTTTTATTAAAATAACAATTTTCATTTTATTAATTGATATACATATATATATATATATATATATATATATGTATATATATATATTTATTTATTTATATTTTTTTCTTTTATTCAATTTCTAATAAAAATCAAGCATGAATAGTTAATTTTGAACAAAGCCGGATAAACTAATATAAAGAGTGTATTTTTTAATTTTGGGGGCATATTTTCTGATTTTAAAAGCATTTTTTATGCGCATAAAAGACTGGTAATGGTAATGACAAATTACATATGACGTACAGCGGGGTGAAATTGGGTAAAATGGCTATTAATTGAAAACTGAAAATTACTATTTTGAAAAAGTAACACTGCACAGTGGGGTCAAACGCAAATTTTTTGGTAATAAATCTGAATCTCCTAAACTACTGGTCGGATCAAATTGAAATGTATGGAAGAGTTGTAGAGGAGGACCTAAACTTTCAGAAAAATCATCTTGTAGTCACCGTGTTATAACACGAGATAAGCTACAGGGTGTCAAAGTTGACTACCTCGAGTATGCAAAAGTTAAAAAAATCGTAACTTGTACAAATGAAGTCCGATTTTAAAGATTTTTATATTTCTGGAAAGTGCTTGGCAAGGTAAAGAAAAAATAAGCTTACTCATCTAAGTTATCTCTTACAGTTAAAAAGATATTTACGCTTGAATTTTGAATTTTTGATTTTTTGGCTCGACTTTCTTTCGTTTTACGGGAATAAGTCCGGAGATATATGAGGTAAAAATTTTTTAAAAATATTATGTAATTTGCTACATATTTCAAAATAATATGCTGAAAGAATTTTTGGATTATCTCAATTCGTCTAGACGTGAAAAATATTAAAATTCAGCACTCTGAAATTGGCATGAAAAATGGCTATTTTTTTACAAAAATATAGTACAATTCATTCACTTTTTTCTCAAAGTTCCGTTAATAAAAAATTTTTTTCCTTATTAATTTCAAAAGATAAGGCTTCATAAATGGTTAATAAAGAAATTTTGAATTGATTTAATAGATAATAGATAGATTATCCCAGATTACTTTGCAAATAGAAAAGTGTTTTAATGTAATCTCCATAATGGCAAATTCACTAATAAATTTGCATATTTATAAGGATACTTATATATAGAAAAAGAATATTTATATCAGGTAAATGGTGACAGGCAAAAATGAATTAAAAAATTTAAATTTTTGCTCAAAACCCCCAATTTCATTCAGTTTATATGACCTGTAGTGTTATAATACACTAATTAAGTAGCTAGGTAAATTATTTAAAATCTTAAAAAAATGTAATAAAAAACGAAGGAAAATATACTTATTTATGTACTTAGGTAAGTTTAAAAACCTTTTCAGTAGAAAAAAATTATGAACACTTTAAATAAATTCATTAATAAATATTATTATCTCGTAACAAAAATAAGCAATGCAGTTGAGTGTTACGTATACACACATATGGAAATACGGAACAAAATATTGAATTTTGCAACTTTTGACGTGACTTGGTAGTTTTGAGGCCATTATATTACTATTATTAAATGACCTATATCAACATTTTATATATCGTTGAATTGGTAAATAAGTCTACTTTTATATTCTTTTAACATTTTTAAAGTATTTGCAAAATTAGTGGAGTTGTATTAAAAAAATTAAATTTTTTTAGATTTTCAGCTATTTAAAAAAAAAAAATTATTTTTGAAAAATTACCAAAAATAGGTTATTGGAGCTATTTTATTGATTTGTTTTAGGAATGAAAGCTTGATTTATGTTTTATACATTACATAAGAAATAATATTAAAAATATTATGCTAATATGCTTTTAATATGCTTTTAAAAATAGTCGTTAAAAAAACTGACTTTTAACATAAAAGCTCCACTCCTGCATTCGATTTTGGCCGGGCGGGAAGCAGTTTAGTGTTAAATCATTCTAAATCTATTTCTATAAAAAATATGGGTACCAAATTTAAAAAAGCTTGCGTGACATTTTTTTTATTAATCGATAAAAATGAAACAATTTTTTAAAATTGACAACTTTCGGTCAATGCTGGATGTAGGGTGCAAACTTAAATCAATTCAAAATTTCTTTTTTAACCATTTATCTTTTGAAATTAATAAGGAAAAAATTTTTTTATTAACGGAACTTTGAGAAAAAAGTGAATGAATTGTACTATATTTTTGTAAAAAAATAGCCATTTTTCATGCCAATTTCAGAGTGCTGAATTTTAATATTTTTCACGTCTAGACGAATTGAGATAATCCAAAAATTCTTTCAGCATATTATTTTGAAATATGTAGCAAATTACATAATATTTTTAAAAAATTTTTACCTCATATATCTCCGGACTTATTCCCGTAAAACGAAAGAAAGTCGAGCCAAAAAATCAAAAATTCAAAATTCAAGCGTAAATATCTTTTTAACTGTAAGAGATAACTTAGATGAGTAAGCTTATTTTTATTATCTTGCCAAGCACTTTCCAGAAATATAAAAATCTTTAAAATCGGACTTCATTTGTACAAGTTACGATTTTTTTTAACTTTTACATACTCGAGGTAGTCAACTTTGACACCCTGTAGCTTATCTCGTGTTACAACACGGTGACTACAAGATGATTTTTCTGAAAGTTTAGGTCCTCCTCTACAACTCTTCCATACATTTCAATTTGATCCGACCAGTAGTTTAGGAGATTCAGATTTATTACCAAAAAATTTGCGTTTGACCCCACTGTGCACTGGTCAAAAAAAAAAAAAAAAAAAATTGTTTCCTGTGTTTTTTTTATTTCTATATCAAATTGACGTGCATTTTTTAAATACGGCAACAATTTTTCCCTAAAGGCTCTTGTTTTTGAGTTATAGCTAACTACCTTAATTTTTACTTAGATTTTCGTTTTATATTGGACACTACAATATATTTTGATATTCTTTTCGATATGGCTTTGTCAAGAAGATGCTTTGCTATATTTGTGAATATATATTTGAAAAATAAAGAAAACCTATACGACTTTGTGAAACAACATTTAGCCCGATTTTCACAAAATCTGTGAGACTTTAGTGAAAGATTTCGTCAGGATCTTCGGACAATGGAAGTGCTTTATCAGGGAAGGTGGTACTTACTTATGATGGTAGACTACTGCAGGAGTTTGCAACGAGAACTACCTAAAGTCGTTCATTCAAGGAAATCTTATACAAGATGTTTTGATAGTGTTCGATAGAAATTTTGTTAACATATATATATATATTAAATTTTTGTTAAGATAATAAAACTTTATATTTCAAACAGTAAAGCTGTTAGCAATCCAACAGTATTTATTCATAGTCAGAACCATAAAAATACCCAACAAAAGAAAAAAAAAAAATAAATATAATAAATAAATAAATAAAGGAAATAGGAATTGTGTTGACCAGTGTAATTGATTCTAGGTAAAAATTGATAAAATAAAGCACAATTATCTGTCAAAAAAGTTCTCGAATTTTTTTCACACTCCGTGTAGCACGCCGTCAAATTTACAGAGTTAAACTGAAAATCGAAAATTTTCAAGTTTAAATTTTTGTGTTTTATTTTACAAAAAGTTTTTTTTTTTTTAAATAGAGTTGTTGAGTATACGTACTTATTAACATATTTACGCATTTTTTGTTATCGAAGTTAATGTTCTAGGGATATTTTTAATATTTTTTTGTTTTTCAAATCGATCTAAAAAAGATATTTTTTACTTTTATACAGAAATTCAACAAGTTTTTTGACAAACTTGGGTGAAAATAATAATTTTGTATTTTTACTTAATATACGTAATACACCATTTATATTTGCATAAAAACTACTTTAAAAGAGATTATGTAAACAGAGTATATCTTGTTTTTTTCGAAATCTCGTCTAAAGGAGATTTCATGTGCAAGTGTAAATTGGATATAATATGAAAATTCAAAAACAAAAAGAAAGCATTTTGCGGATTATATATATATATTTATATATATATATATATATTTTCAATTAAGTTTCTATAAAATATAAAATTTAAATAATAAAAATTTTAAATAAAAATTTTATTTACTTAATTATTTGCACTATTTAAGAAGGGAGCTGTATAGAATTTTGAAAAATACTTAAGACAAGTAGAAAAGCAACAGTGGGGAAAGTTTTGTCATATTGAGTCACTTTAATGCGCAGACATATGTAATTATAAATTTGCATTAACATGACAGGATTATATGGAAGCTGTGGCCATTTATGGAACAATCCTCCTAAAATTTGGCTGTAAGATTAATACATAAATTCGATTTATTTCTACTAAATTTTATATTAAGCATTCATTTACATAGGAATTATGAACGAGAAAATAATACCGTGGTTAATTATTGACCGGACTTAATGTAATTTGGTAGTATAATTTTTGCTTAGATAAAACTCATCTGTGATTTATGTAAAGAAAAAATGTTATAAATTCAAAAAGTATTTTTTCGATGTACTAATGAGCTAATTAATTGGCTAAACTAGTAATATTTTGACTAAGATCATAACTCTTTTAATAAATCTGGGTGTGGAATAATATTCTAATTTTGAGGCTGATTGTGAAAAAATCACCGATATTATTATTTTTTTTTGTTAGATAATATTTTTAGGCATTTTTAAAATATATTAGTTCCGAACAAATAAAAAAATGTTACCGTTATTATATGAAATATATAACAAGGCATATTAATGATAAGTTACAATTTTTCAGTACTATTGAACTTGCTGAATTTGTCTTATATGCCATTTACACCAAACAAAAACTAATAGTTTTTGGCTTTATATGCCGTTTATGCTAAAACAAGAAGTAATTGGTTTTTGAAAAACAAAATTTGAAAATTACATAGTTTACATACCTTATTTCTTCCCAATGTAGTTTTTGTAGACATTCACATTTCTTGGATATTTTTTATTTCTGCTCTATATGCTATTTCCTCGTTCCGAGCATATATAGTTTCAATATACATATTTTAACAATTTCTAATAAATTATTTATTGTAATAAATTCTTAAACAATTCTTCATCGTTTTTTAAATCACAACTTGAAATCCGTTCCACTGTGCGGTGGTTTGTGGCTTGTTAGCAAATATGTATTTGCAATTGTAATTAATTTTATTCATTTAAATTCAAATAAAAACATATCTGTATATTGGTAACTCTCTGTAAAAAGCTTTTCTTCAAACTTTCTAAAAATAAAAGAATAACAAATTCTTATATTATTATCTCTTAATTTGCTTTGTTTTATTTAATAACATTTTATATTTCTTTTAGATTTCTATCACTAAACAAATATCTATAAAAAAAAAAAAATAGTTTATTATGCTAAACATGTTTCTACTAATGAATACCTTAAGAAAACATTAATTACTATGTATATATTAATTAATAATATATACATGTTATACACTAGGAAGCAGATGTCTGCGTATGAAAATATAATAACAAAAAACATTATTGACGCAATTTTTTCATATACAGTGTAAGACAAATATGTGCAAATGTTTTCATATTTTAGCATTTTTTACATATTATTAAAATTGTGAAAGATATTTGGAAAAAAAATAGCATTTAATACAGATTTTATTAAACTATATTAAAAATCGAGAAAGCAAGACTATATGATGCCCTATACCATTATCTACGAGCATAAAAATTCGGGAAGGTTATTTATATTACACCTATGGTCAATTTTACTAAATGTAAATTAAAATATATAAATACAGAATAATGCGTTGATACCTAACATCTAGATGATTTTATGCACTTTAGGGCAATTCCTGGAAGTAGGTTTATGTGGGAGCTATGATATGTGTCGAATATTAACTTGATGCTAACATTCGTATGGGATTTATGTTCGTTAAATTGATTTCCGGAAGAGAGGTTTATATGGGAACTATGGTCGATTGTGAACCGATCTTCATAAAATTTGGTGCAAAGATTGATTTTTATTTAAAAACTTATTTATTTATTTTTGATATTTTTTTTAAGATATTCTAATAAATTTATAAATAAAACATAATACGACTGCAAAATCATTCAGTAAAACATCTAATAAAAAATTTCCATAAAAATTTGGGTTGTACATATTTCATATAGGGTTTGGGGTCCGAGAATTCCCGGGCGGAAATTTCCAGTCAAAATACTCTCAGGAATTTTTTTAAATTTCCGCGGGAAAATGGGAAGTTAAATATTCTCGTAGTTTTAAAATTCTACTGCAAAAATTGAGCTATTTTTAACACTTTATATCATTGAAAGATTGACGTTACTGTAAACATGGTATTTGCAAGAGTTTAACGCATATAATACAATTAGAATGTTATCTGAGAGTAACATTACTGTTGCATGAATTAAGTTTTTGACTATAAAGTTATTTTTTTTATCAGATATCTATGTATTGGTTTATCTATGGTTTAACCAATTTACTTATAAGTCTAATCGACTTTATTTTTTTCATGAACATTTTAATTACTTTAGTTTTATTACAAATTTCTTGAAATTAATATTAAATAAGTTGAACTATGAAAATACTCACTATTATAAAAAAATACTTGGTTGGGAGATTTTTCATTCTAACACAACATTTTCCTTTGAAGCAGCATCTCTTATCCAGGCAAGGGACATGTAAAATTTAGAGTAAATGTTATAACTTCAAAATACTTAAATACTTAAATAACTTAAATAAAATACTAATCTCAAGTTGCATTCATACGTATATAAGATTATTTTCATCAGATTTGAGAACACTATGATTGATCCGAAAAACCTTGTTGCGAACCAATTTTGAGAATTTAATTTAGTAAGAAATAGCAACAAAAGTAATAATAATTTAAGCTAGAGAAATAAAGTGGAAATATATAGCAATGTAATTTATAATAGACAATAGATTACTGTATATATTTTTTTTTTTTTAATTTTAGCACCAAAAACATAATAACGTAAAAATCTGAGACACAGTTTTTAACATAAATTACAAAAGGTACAAATTTTATTTGTATAAAATATTTAAATTTTTTATCTCATATAATAAAAAGCGAAACATATCCTGAATTCTGAAAGTCTTAACTGTCATTTAATGTAGATTTTGTTATTAAATTTTAAAAAAATTTTTTGAACTTTTTTTCTACTAGACAGTTCATTGTGCGGCACCCAATATTTAATATTTTTTTTTAACAAAATCATTTTTTAACAAAAAATACGAAATTGAACTTTATATATCAGTAAATTTTATAACTGTTTATCCCAATTTTTTGACGTACAAACATAAAACATAATTAAAATAAAAGGTCCGTCTTATTTTTGCAAAATATTATTAATCTTAGGTTAGATAAATGTTCATTCTTGAATCCGTACAAATGCTAATTTTTTTTCTCTGTAAGGATAAATTAATTTTTTCTTTAATTTATTATGGAAAACATGTTAAAGTATATTGCCAAATTGCGGATACTAATTAAATAAGTAAATTCATAATACAATCTTAATCTTCCTTAATAAAAAAAATTGCTGATTCAAAAATTTGCTATTTCATAATGTACATAGAATTTTCCTGTTTGAACTGAAGTACTTATTTCAAATATTTCTAAATAACCGCGAATCTCTTTACCTTTTTGAAGCTAATTTTTAACGAACATATTGTTAAGGATTTAAGCTGTTATATAAGCAATACAAATTAAGAAAAAAAACTTAAATTATATATGAGAAAATTGCATCAATAATATTTTTTATATTTTCGTACGCAGACTTTTGCTACTTAGTGTATAAAAAATAAAAAAATAAATAAATAAGAAATACAAAAATAAAAATAATAACGAATCGAATAATACACAAATTGATTTTGCTACATAAACAAAAATAAAAACAAAAATATTTTTGCATTATTTTATGGAAAATGGAATAGATAAACCAATAAATGAACAAATAAAATATACACACATGGACAATAAAATAGGCGTGAATTTCTTCAAATTAAAAAAAAAAAATAATTTTATGTTTTACATTTTTTTAATTAAATTTATATTTTATATATTTATTAAATACAACTATCTGAGGAATAAAAAAAAAATACCTTTGGAACTTATCTACATTTGGTTTTGGAGTTCGAAAGAGGTTTTTATGAAGAATTTAAAAGAAGAAATTAAAAAGAATTAAAAAATTTCAAAACTACAAAATAGTTTTTTATTTTTGAAACTAAATATTAACAAAATGTAATAATAGCATGAAAAGACATAATTATTTTTTGGAATTTCCTTGATTATCCCTAACATTGCGGAGACACACACTCTAAAATCCTTGATAAGTTATTATAACGTCATTATTAAAAATTATGATTTTTTCATTATTAAATGAATGAGGATGCTCCTAAAGTTATTGATTTAGATATATTTAAGGATTTTAGGTAGAATTTATATTATAGAATGTATTTTATATACCCAGTGTCATATTTCCATCCGACTTGTTGAACGATTTAAGTCGTTAATCTTTCAAACTCTCTATAAAAGTAGAATATTTAACCCAGATTGAGATCCTATGATTATTTCCAGTAAATCCTAGCATAAAACCACATTTTTCTTTTCATTAAAATGTTTCAGACATAACCATCCCTATCAAAGGCACTCAAATACTACAATTTATTACCATAACACTTTTTGGGGATTCCTTGCTTTCAATCATGTTTAATTGCTTTCTATACTTCTTCTCATTAGCCAAATTATTGTTTTTACAATAAAATTACCTTTTTATAGTTTTTATATCTTCCACCACAGGTGTAAAGGGTATATATAAGTTTGCCATTCCGTTTTCAATTTCCACAATTTTCATTGAAGAAAAAAAAAGTTTATATTTTCTGGATCCTTGTACGAAATGATGTGTGAAGCCCACCGATAACTGCCATATATAATATATACATAAATTCGTAAATGGCGGAGATATGTTAAAAACCGAGTTTCTAAACTGGTTTTTAATTTTCTGAAATTTTATGCTAAAGAAAGGAACTAAATCGGTTCAATAATAACCGAGATATCGGGCAAACCGCATTTCTGAAACCCTTGTATAAGCCACGAATTTCATTTTATATAGATCGGTCATAAATATTTTTATAAATTTCGGTTTTTTGAATCAACCACATTGGCCCATAAACAACCGAGTTGTAGCAAGAAATCTGAAAAAATTATTAAAAATATACACACACAAACATATATAAAATGTACTGCAATGACTATTGGTGTTGTTATTGTTTTTGCATAAGCAAACAGTTTGGTTGACAACAGCCCCAGTTGGAAAAAAGGGTTAAAGAGACATTCTAAAGTGTTTTATTTAGAATCCACAAGGCATGCTATTCACATTCCAACACTATTTCTTTTTACACGGCGTGTCATTGGAGGCAAGGCCTTCCCTTCTCCATTTTAAAAGGAGGTGAGAGGACAAGGTAACTTAAATAAATAAATATGCTCTCTTATGTGGAACGCTATTACAAAAGAGTTTGAAATTTAATTTAAAAAAGGCATGTGGATTTATTAACTGCACTTTGGATAAGACTAAATGATTTTGAGCTTTGTAACCCTCGTAATTAAAAATATTTTTGTCCGTAATTAGAAAATTAATAAGTGTACAAGAATTAGTACTGATTTCTTTTAAGGAAGCCGATGCTTTCATTGAGAAATTTTAATAGAAAGCAAAGTGAAGCAAAGTATTTAAATTTTTAACGGTAGATGTGGAGGTGTTCACAAAGGCCTGCACGGATGAAGCACTAAAATAATTCCCTGCTGGGGCAGTATTATAATGGCTATTAGTGTTGTTGTTGTTTTTAGTTCTATATTCAGCAAAAATATATAAATATACAAATGCATGCTTATAAGTTGTTATTGTGTTTCTTTTTTTGTTTTGTTTTTTTTTTTAAGCAAGCGTTCCTTGTGGAATAAATGTATGTATTATTTCTTAAGTATAAATATGAAAATATTTAGGTACACTACATATTGCTTTTTATTAGTTGGTAAAGTGGTGAAGGGTATAAAAGATTCGGCACAGCCGAATATAGCACTGTAACTTGTTATATATTATATGGTTCCTATCATAATTTATGGGTCAAAATAAGTTGTTTCCTCTTACTTGGAATATCTTACATTATCCGAAAATGTCGCGGAGTTCCAAAAATTGTTCAGTGATTTATTCAAAAGGATTATGCTGCAATAGAATGACCTTTACATACCACTTTAGTGGAAGTTTTAACTTTATAGCGACCAAAAAGTATGTTGGTAGATTCGGTTACAAGAGACAATCTGAAGGTTTCTGAATAAATAAGTTATTCTTATGGTTAAAATTCTGGCTAAAATTGTTAAATAAACTTAAAACAATTATTTCTGAAATATTCCAAGCCAATTAGTAAGAAAAAATTTCATAATTTTAATAATAACAGTACAATATCCTAGCAAGGACTTTTAGAATATATGTCTTCCATATAGTAAGGATAATAAAGGAAGCAAAAAAAGGGCAATTACGGCTTTACATGTTATTATTGATTTTTTTTATTAATAATTATTTTAAAAAATAGGAAATTATTTTCTAATTTTAAAATTTTTGCCAGTCCACAGAAAAATATGGTCTTTTTTTTCGAAAAAAAATCCAAAATAATTTTTTTATTCCTTAGATAAATATGAGTTTAAAAAATTTTAAAACTTAAAATTTTAACATTTTTATCATTTGAAGAATTTCAAACCTTTTTTATTGTCCATGTGTGTATAATACTAACACACATGTATGTCTATATACTTTTCTCACACTTTTACTTATACACACAGCATATAAACTAGTCAACGTCACCATTAAAAGCGTCATTTTGATTTACAATCTTTGGCTTATATTATTTTTTGCCAAAATTTTTTCCCCTTCTATATATAAATGTCTTCTAACTTTTAGGGTCAACTACTTCAACTACCACTTAGACATTTAAGCACGTAGGAAAAGTAACAATAATTTTAATGTAAAGAAAAAGTACGAAAAACTTTAATAAAAAAAAAAAAATATATATAAATAAATAAATAAAGTCTAAATCATTAAATGTACTAATATAAAGTAAAATAAAATACCTGACTTGTTTCATATAGTCAATATGAATTTACGAGTAAATATCTATAAAATATGTTTATACATTTATATAAATGTATATAAATATAAAGACATTAGTTACGTTAGGTCAACTTGTTTACAAATCTTAGTGTTTTTATTTTTTTTCTAAGGTCTACTTCAATATTGTAACTGTAACGTGAAGAGAGTGTATTAGAATACAATAAAATATTTATGACCTTCTAATAAATCTTATATTTCTTTAGTTCTCTTGTATTTCAAGTCAATGTTGTAATGTTGTTTGTTTATGAGCTTTAATTTAGGTGTGAGAGGTGGGATTGTAAGGAAACTATAGTCTTGAATATTACTATAATTTCTAAACAAAAATTGAGCAGTAGAGAGTGCTGTAAAATGAAATGTTTTTGGGTTGTGAAGGAAAATTTATTTGAATTTAAGTCATATTAGCCAGAATACAACTGTATTACCTTTCTCTATTACATTGGCCACTCTCTCAAAAACCACCAAATAATCCAGATTTTCAGTGAGTTTTTTCTTAGTAAAGTTCTAGATGATCCTTCAAATTTATAGATCTTGTCCTCTTTAGAGTAATTTCTGTGGAGTTTGGGTTTTGGAACTGATTGAATTCCATACCTGCTTGCGTTTGAATCGTTTAGAACTTCAATCTAGATGATCCTTTAGATTTAGAGACTTTGACCTATTTACAGTAATTTCTGTAGAGTTTAAGTTTTGGAACTGATTCAATTGAGCAGATGCTTTTTCGTATTTAAAGAGTTATTTATGTAGAGTTTGAGATTTGGGACTGTATGGGTTTTTGCAGCTTAGTTTATGGATTTACTCCGACTTAGAATATTTCCAAGAGAGAATTGGCTCCCTGTCATAGACTTTCCAACCTCTTAATCCCCATCTTCGATATACTTCGCAGAAATATGCTACTTAGGATCGTTATTAAACGAAAAAAGGAACGATATAATCGGTTAAATTCAATTATATGATACCCTACACCATTTTGTATGTGCATCTAAATTCCGCAATTCCGGGAGGGATCTTATATGGGACCTGTGTAAGAATATGTATAATATTATGTTAATACTAACATTTTATGGTATTTATGAGTTTTTAATTGATTTCAGAAAGTGGGCCTTATATGGGAGCCATGGTAAATTTTGTACCGATTCTCATAAAATTTGACATTTGCTTTATACTTACAATAAATTTCATGAGACATCATATATGAAATATACCACAGATCCTCAGATCATAATTTTTACTTGCATGCTTTGTAAGGCTACATTGACGTATCTGTTTTCATTTTTTTCAAATTAAAAAAATCGTTAAAAATTAAAATATTTCACTTTGTATGTAATTTTTGTTATACATATCTTTTAAAGTTTAGGTCCGATTTTATTGATTCAAAAGTCATTAGAAAGGCAAATAATTCTCCCTTTAATATTATAATTGGAAAAAGTAAACAATTTTTAAAAAATGTGCTTATAATGCAAATGCATTTTTGAAAACTTTCTCCGATTCGATTTTTATTTTCTTAATTAACTTTGTAACGAGATGCTATAATATTTTTAATATTTTTTTTTTAAATAATACCAGCAAATTTTCCCATATAAAAATTTACTTCTTCAAATATTTTATGTGTTGTACTAAAAACAAAAAAAAAATTTTTAAACTATTTTTTTGGTTTATTAATAAAAAAATTATGAAAATATGTGTCCAAATGAAGTCATATATGATTAATTAGTAAAATTGTCAAACACTAATAAGATATCTTTTTAAAAAATTTTTTTAGAAAAAAGTCTGCAGTTGAAAAATTGCAAAAGCATTTATGCATCTAATGCAATTTATAACTAAAATTTAATTTTTGAAATATTTAACTTAAAGCAATTGTAAGTACCATTAAAATATTTTTATCATCAATTAAATTTGTGATTTACGTATGTAGTTGTATATATTTTATATTATACACTCTTTGCGTAAAACGTACAAAACACTAAAATATTTAAAAAATTAAATTTTTGTATTAAATAAAGTGTTGGTATTGTTTTTTTCTAAAAATTATTAAAAATGGTAAATATTTCCGTCGCAAAAAAATCTAAACTGAATTGTTTAAGCAGTAAATAACTTTTTAATATGAAATAAAAAAAATTAAAAATCGTTGGGGTAGAACAATCTAGAAAGTGCATCTGAAAAATGCATTTGCATTTAATATGCATTTAGCAAAAAACGAAAATTATTTAATAATTTTATTACAAAAGTAGAACTGTGATGTTTTTTAAATAATGAAAATCTGAAAATATGGTCCTTTAAAGCATCATATTTTTTCGGGATTTTTTGCTTCATAGAGAACATATTTGGAGAATACGAAGAAAATTGAAAGACATGAGCAGTTTTGCCAATAAATGAGAAAAAAAGAGGCAAAATTGAACTTTAAAAAACGTCAAAAAAGGCGTCAAAATAAGGCCAGAAAATAGTTATTTATTTTTTAATTTAAAAATTAATTGTTTTTTCGTTCTCATTAATTTTTGATGAGTCAATAAAAATTCGCGCAAGAAATTCGCTTACAAATTTTGGGTTATATTTCATATGAAAAATTGCCTAAAGTTTTGTAGTGATTTTTCATAATTTTTTAACTGTAAATCCTTTTATATTGAGAAATAATTGTAATAATCGCAGGCTAAATTTTTTATTACCTAATAATTAAATCTTTCGTGCAAATAAATATACAAAAAGATGCTTAAATGGATGATTCTGTAAAAATAAAATTAGTCATAGAAAATAAAGAAGTTAATTTATTCGTTGTTGAAATACTAACATTTTAGCCCTTTTAAGGCAATTTTAAGAATCAGAAAAGGCTAGAAAAAAAGCTAGAAGCTAAAGGGAAAATGTTGAGGCTAAAGGGAAAATAAAAAGGCTAGATTTAATCCTAAAAAGGCTAAACGGGCAACACTGGACATGAGGTTAAAAATTGTACTTTTTGTGAGTTCCTTCATGGAATTATTGTTATATAAAACTTGTTTGTATTAAATATAATCTTAAAAGTAATGTATATGTGACATTTGAGCATGTTAAGGTTATTTTCGGAAGAAGGGTTTATATGGGAGCTATGGTCAATTATGGGCTGAACTTCATGAAGTTTGGCATACCGATTTATGATTTAATAGAACTTATTTCTGGTGAATTTACTATTTTTAAGGAAGTTATGAGTTAAAAACTGCTTCTTAGGAGGACACTTGAATGGGTAAAATAATGAACCGATCATAATCAATTTCAATAGGTTTTGTCCTTATACCAAAATAATTATTCGAGCCAAATTTCGGAGTCGGACTTTATACTTCACAAGATTTATTTTGTGCGTTACAAATACCAGCATAAACATTTAAGAGCCCAGCTACCTATGACGGTTTAGGATATAAAAAGCATCAACTTTATAAAAGCCATTTTGACAATTTTTTAAACTCCATTTTAATTTGTTGTTGCCTGTGCAAAGGGATGCGTAAGTTGGTAACTCTGTAATTTGTTTGTGATTACTTTGCTAACGAAAGGAGGTGTAGCCTTTGAAGTCAAAAATTTATTCGCTCACAGTTGGCACTAGATGCTGATGCTTAAGATGACCTCAAGCTTGTTGCTCACAATAAATCAGATTTCATTATTCTTTCTTATTGATGCACACCAGAGTAGCTCTCGAAATATTTGGCTTAATTTTCAGAGGTACCCTGTTACTTCTTGCTTTACTTTTTTTTCTTAGGAATTCTTTTATTAGCATATAGGGATATATTAGGTCTTTGCCCAATCGCTAACCTCTTATTATATTCAAATGAAAAATTATATTCAAATTAAAAATGATAAAGGAATCTAAAGTGCCTCATGTTCTAAATTAACACCTCTTATTTAAAAACTCTACTTCCTAATAGAATTTCGTAAAATTATAACCATAAATACCAGCAAAGAACTATTTAGTGTATAAAAGTCCATATACATTTCTTATGAAATTTAATGCCACAAAAATTCTTTTTGGAATATAGGAGTATTTGTTTTCTACTTACTAACAAGTATATATTTCATTGAAATAAAATACGTACATGTAATACTTACTAACATTCCTAAACAAGTATATTGAGCCTCTTTGGATTATTGTTTTTAATGTGGTATTGATAGTGGTGTAGCGTTGTGGTTAAGTTTATGTTGCTTTCTATATACAACCTCATAAAATAATACATTTTATAGGTTTTTATTTACTTTGCACAGGAGTAAAAAATATAGGTTCTTTGGATAATAGATTTTGAACATTGTTATAGAAAATTCTATAAAGTTTCTTTTTAGAGATTTTATTAATTTTCCAGTCCTTTTAGTAGCATATACCTATGTAAGTTTTAAAACTATAAACATAAAATATACAGTAATTATATATATATTTAATAATTCTTAAATGTAATTACACACACGTATGAGCAATATTTATATCATTTAATATTAATCATACGCCTTAGTATATGCATAATAATAGTTTCAGTAATAATAACAATAATTAAAACAATTATTTCTTAATAGTAAATGTTTATTTTTCTCTAATTCCTAAAATAAAATTAAAATTTACATTTAAATATAATTTTCTTCAATATTTTGATATTTTCCTAAAATATTTTGAGAATTTATTTATATATTTAACATTGCTTCAAAATTTATTTTACACTTAAAAAGCTTTACTTTTAAACATATTTACACATTTAAGTGTCATAACTTAGTTGCTGAAGAAATACAAATTATATTATTATATTATAAATATTTAATTTGTTTAATATGTAAAAAAAAAACTTCTTGTGTAGAATTGCATTAGAAGTAACAACACTTACAAGCAAAAATTATTTTCAAATTGTCTTTTTTTTCAGAAGTCACAAAATTTAAAGGGTGTTTTTGAATTGTTGAAATGGCAACAATATAACTGACATAATTGTAAAAGATTTTTTCGGTAATAACTATTTTCGTTGCTACAAGAAAGTACTGAAATCAGTGAATTTAAGGGAAAAGGTTAATTAACCCAAAAAATTTGTTTTAAACTCTTTCGGGAAAATAATTGTCAAAAATTAATTTTTTAATAAAGTGTGTAGAAGTACCGTCTTTTCAATTCTTCAGTATAATCCGGACGTGATCACCGTACTGATATATATATATATATATATATATATATATATATATATATATATATATATTTAACTATTGTTATCGTTAATTAAAAAATATGTTCAGAAAAATCTATTTATTTTATCTTTTTTCTGAGGCTATATTATAATCTTTAAAATCGCATTTACTTCGTTAATTGAAGCTCTTAGAGCAAACGTTTATTCACTTCGGCGATTCTTTTCATTTTTGCGATATTTTTTCCATTTTGTTTTTTTTTATTTTGGCGATTTTGGTATTTTTTTATTTTGGCGATTTTGGTATTTTTTTATTTTGGCGATTTTTGCATTTTTCGTTTTTTTGCGTTTTTCCCCTTTTGGAGATTTTCGGTTTTTTATAAAAATCCGGAAATAACATCCACATTATGCAGAAAGAAATAAAAATTACAAAATTACTTTTATTTTAGCTCACAAATAAAAATCATAAAATAACTGTTATGTTTACTACATTAACATTTAAAAAAAAGCTCTGAATCATTTCAATTGGAAAAGTAAAGCTTTTTAAATTAAAGAGAAGTCCGTTATGCAAGATTTAAGTCGAGGAGGATGTCGATTTCCCTTGATTTTTCATTTTCAAAATTATTTTTAAACATTCTTATTTCAAAAAATGGTAGTGAAGTGTTTTGTTGTTTTCCGAATCCAACTTTTTTCAGAGGATTAATTTCAACAGAATCTACGATTAATTCTTTATTTTATTTATTTTTTTCCTTTCCAAACTTTACTATAAACACCGGTAAAAGACTAAAGGAAGATTTTATGGTTTGGTTTTGGAGTTGCTATTGTTTTTGTTGTTCGGAATTTCCCGTTAAAATACTCTCAGGATTTCCCAAGATTTTTTTTCGATTTCCCGGATAAACCGAACATTATATATTATCATACTTTTAATATTCTATAGCAAGCATTTTGATACTTTTATACCAATGAAAGAATGACGTTTTGGTCATTTAAAGAAACTTTGAAAACCCGATTTTTATTATAAGATTTATGAAAATGAATTTATTTCGTTAATTAGAGATCTTAAAGCAAAAATAAATAAAATCTGTGATTACTTATAAAGTCCATCAAAAATTGAGTTTTTTAACTTTAATATTTTTCTAGTTTTTACTTTTTTATTTATATAGAGGTCTTATAGCAAAAATAAAGAAAATCTATAATTACACAGCAAAAACTTTTTTTTGTTTTCGATAGTGGCAACTACTTGTTAAAGTAGTTTCTTTGTAATGAATCATTATTATTATTATTTGCCTACTCTGTATTACGTGAATAAGTACTCAATAGTATAATAGCACAGTAATATTGCAATCACGTGGATGAGTTGCCCAGAGCGTTGGATTAACAACGAGAAGGTTGTTGATTCAACCTCCTTCTGATGCTGTTAGTTTTTTATAACAAAATACTCGCATCAGAAATGATATTTTATACTAAAAAAGTTTTTGTCACTTAGAAGTGCGAGATGGTGTGTGTAATTTGTGTCCAAATTAAAATCTCACTGACGGCAAAATTTTTTTGTTTGTTTTTTTTATTTTCATTTATGTACGAGTACACATTTTTGATTACTTATATTTTATATAACATTTGTATAAAAAATTCTTGGTTTTTTGAAAGACTTGGTATTAAAATTTATGCTTAAGCTAAATCTCTTTATAATAAACTTAATAACAGGAATAAAAACTTGTAATAAAATAGTGACAAATAGAAAAAAAAAAGAAATAAAACATTAAAAAATTCTTTAGTTTACATATTTTTAATGTAAAAACTATCTTGGAAAACAGGTATACATTCCTAAAGTATAAAATTATTTAAATACCTATTAATGTGACTTAAATTATTTTATTTGGAGTAAAATGAAATATACATTTGTAAATTATCCTTCTATTTGTTCGTAGATAATGTTTGGGTACACCTAAGGTCGCAGATGAAATATTAACAAGTTATGAAGTTCAACCTCAATTCAAAACATTGAAAATAATTATATATATATATATACACACACACATATATATATATATATATATATATATATATATAAAAGGATATGTGTTTTTAATTCGATCAAAGTCTATGTAATTATCTAACTATTTTTTTAATTTCTTCAGGTTTTCAGAATTAAATAAGCTTTATTTTTTGCTTATTTTCTACTTCAAAACCAATTGAACTAATTTTATTTACATAAATAATTCTGTAAGTTCATACATATTTCATAAATAGAATATAATGCTGTAGTCTTATATGTTATTATTTTTATATTCTAAATATGTATTATAAATATATTATACCCTTCATATAAACATTCATGATTATTATGAGAAGAAAACAAAATATATCGTTATATATATATATATATATATATATATATATATATATATATATATATATATATATATATATATATATATATATATATATATATAGATAGATATGTATTGATATATATATATATATATATATACTTATTTGCCCGAATTTAACAAACTTTAGTTCAAACTGATGGTTAATAAATCTAGTACCTATTTATTTTTTAAAAACGCCATTGATAATGATAATAAGGATAATAAGGATATTTAAAAATCATATCTTCCACTTTTATAATTATAGAGTGGAAAACAATCATTTATTTCAGAAATAGTAAAAAAACAATCATTTATTTCAGAAATAATTTAAAATTTTCCAATTTGTATATATATAAATCCATTATATATAAATATATATATATATATATATATATATATATATATATATTTAATTGCATAATTCAGCACATATAAAAGTTTTATAATATATGAGCGTCGAAACCTTATTCTAGGAGAAAATTTGTATGAGGGCTAGGTAATAATATGTAACTATTGTCAGCTATTTTTAATAGGGTTCCTTCCTGCATCATATAAAGCCAAATTTTATCTAATTATATTAAAAATTGCGACTTGTAGCTTCCCAAAATTTTAACGTAGGCGGATAGACGGACGGACGGATATCGTGATCATACTACAACAAGTTTTTTATATATGTATTTACCAGTTTGTTTTTATTTTTGTAATCAATTAAATGATCTCAATAAATTATTAATATAAAATTATATTTTTTTATACAAAATCAACGAAAAACACGCTAAGGTATCCGGTTCCTCGGGTATTGACTAACGTTAAATTATTTGTACATGTAAGTATATTTAAGTATATTTCCAGATTAAAGCAAACATTTTGAAATTAAATGTTTCCAGCATGTTTAAATATTTATGAAATAGAGATTTTGTTAAGTGTATTAGAGATTCGGCACAGCCGAATATAATACTTCTAGTTGTTGTTTTTTTTATTTATGTTAAATGTTTCTATTTTACTTAAGTAGCTTAGCATTTAAAAAAGTAAATAACTTTAGATTAAAGAGAACTCATAAGTACTTATATATATATATAGTGTACATATACAAGTAAACAATAACTCATACATAAGGATTTATAAAGGTACACATTCAGAAGTGTTAACCTTTTAGGAAATTATATATTTAACACAAACAATGATCTAATATCTAAATATTTAAACACATTAGTTATATAGATATTGGCTGCTATAATAATTTTAGAAAATTAATTTTATTCAATATTTTTAATTTTATAATTTTTAGATATATATTTCCTGCAGGACTTAAATTTGAAGATTTTCACAGCAAGGTTCTAAAATGAATAATTTATACACAAGTAATATAAACATATACAAATATTTATATACATATATATACCCTATACCACCGTAAGTGGTAGCGGTGTTATGCGTTTGCGATAGCGCTTAAAGTATACCGTTCGACTCAAAATTACTTTCTGAGTTGATTTAACCATGTCCGCCCGTTTGGTCGACCGGCTGGCTGCCTGTCCATGTAAATATTGTGACCAAGGTACAGGTTGCAATTTTAAAGATATCTTGATTAAATTTTACACGAATAATTATTCTGGCATATGGACGAAGCTGATTGAAATTGGTTATGATCGGTCCATTATTTCATCTAGCACCCATACAAATGTTCTCCCAGAATATGGGTTCAACGATCACAAATATATATAGGAATATTTCAATGAAATTCGGTGCAAAGAAAAATTTTTCATAGCTCCCATATAAGCCCGCCTTCGAGAATTACCCTAAAGTGCATAAATTCATATAAATATTAGTATCTATTACGTTAATACTATATAATTAATACTATAATATATACATTTACTTTATTTTATTCTATACTTAGTAAAAGTATTTGTCCACAATTGGCTACAGGTCTAGTATAATACCTCTCCACGAATTTTGGTGCAAATACACAATGATGTAGGGTATCATATGGTCGTCCTTGACCGATTATATCTTTCTTACTTGTATTTTATTATCTTAAAGGTCATCATAACAAATTTGTATGCTTTTCTAGGGAAAATATAAAATAATATATAGAAAATAAAAGAAAAAAAAAAAAAAAAAACAAAATGACATACACAAATGTCCGATAAGATGAAATATTACAATGCAATTTTTATTTACCCTTTGGCATTATTTTTTAATTCTAAATATGTTTCTTTATATAAATATTAAACAGCAGTATTAAAGAAAATAGTAATAAAACTTATAAGATTATTATAATTATAACAAAATATTTAAAGATATAAAAAAAACATTGAGGCCTTATTCACATTTAAAATTTATAAAGGTTTTTTTTTTAAATTTATATGGTAATTTGTTCTATAAATCTTTTAAAAATTTAAAATTTTTTGACCATAGTATCTGAAATTGCACGGCTCACGGTGTTTTGTCCCAAAATAAAAACATTTTTCAAATTGTGTTAAAATATAAATTCTTTTGTGGCTGACGCTGAAGTCAGAGAATATTTAAAGCAAATATTAATGAACAAAATGGTTTCAAACTATTCAGAAAAAAAGAAAAAAAAATATGAAAAATTAATTTTTTTGCTAAAATCCTTCAAAGTTTTATTTTTTCAATATTTGTAATTTAAAACTATTATTATTTTTAAAATCTGATCTTAGCAATAACTTTGGTTGCCATGCAATGAATTAAGAAGCTATTATATTGGATCTTCACTACTTACACATTAGCTGTATAACCCATTATTTCAACACGGTGATGACATTAGAGGCAACTATTTACCTCATATTATTACAAATAGGCATTTTTGAAAGTCGTTATTTAGATGTCATTACAAGAACCAATTACTTCCACACTGTCCAATAACTCATTGATTTTAAAGTATTACGGAAGTAATTAATAATGAAAGTTAAGTCACAAATCTGTAGTTAATTTTTATTACTTTTCAGAAAACCATTTTTTAGGTTCTAAATTGAAATTAAATTTAAATTATTTACTATTCGCAATTCGTACGAAATTTGCTTGGTATATATTTAAATCGATATGTACTCGTATATTGACTATCGACAAATACAGCAAAAAGGTAATAATGTTGTATTTCCCTTAACAAAATTAATATTTTGTTTAAATAATATCACAAGTTATACATTTTTTACAAAATGGAATTTTAAAATATATCTTGAATATGTTGAATTATGTACACTTATTCCATTACCAAATGCTCTGAAAATAAAATCTATGTTTTAAACAACTACATATATTCAATCATGAATTTTAATACAGGATATGTTAATTTATAAAATTTTTACATTTCGTAAAAAAGTAAAATAAAAAAAAAAAATATCTCTAAAATAATGGACAGATTTTTGTTCTATTTTTACACAATATGTACATGTATGTATGAAAAGTACAACAATTCTAAACATTAAGAAAATGGAAAACGACATAACATAAGTTATGTATTTTTTTCTTTTGGCCACAGAACTAACTAACAAAATATTAAAAAAATAAAAAAAAGTTTTTTTTTGTTTTTTTTATCCTATTTGTATTTTAAACGTAAAAATATTTTATAAATTTTAACTACAGATTTCAAAAGCTAAACAGATTTTTCGGCCTACAAATTAATATATTTAAATTGAAATTGTAAATGAAAATATTTACATGCTTATACAAGTTATATCTTTTCATATATTTATTCCTCCTTTAAATATATGAATTGGTAAACTCAATTAAAAAATCAATAATATGTAGCATTTCAAAAAATCTGATCATAAATAAGTAATTACATATCGGGTTATAAATAAGTAGTTATGTAATGCAGATGGTATGTTATTATCATTGAAAAGTAACTATATTGGTTACTACATGTCATTACCAAGTTTTTGCTGACATGTTTCGAATATTTATGCTGTTGTCAAAAAAATTTATACTTATTCTTTATTTTAAACCTAAAAATTAATTAATTTTGATGAAAGAAACAAAGAAGAAATTATAAAAAATAATGCATTTTTTACAGATTAAAAAATAATTAATGCCTATTTTTTGCCACAACTTTAAAAGAAGTTAAATTGAAAAAGTGTCTGATTTCATGTTTTTACTTCAATTTTAAAGAGTTTTTAAAGTTAACGTAATTTATTTTGTTAAATTAAAATAAAAAATAATAATAATAATTTTAAGATCAGCTAAAGAAGGGACAAATATATTTATTGGATTCGACATAGTACGTTAAAAATCCTCAAGATGGCGCTAATTACAGAGCATGTTAAAACTTTAATACAAAAATTACATGAGTTCAATGGAGTATTAAAATGATAAAATTACTATAATTACTAACACTGTGCGACAAATGGTAGGGGTCAGTGATCGGGAAGGGTTCAAACTACCGGGGAAAGTTATATCGGTAAAAAAGAAGTTGTACGTGTCCCGGCGTTTCGCTGGGTCACGTCTAGGAATCGAGATATATCGATTTGAAGTTAGTAACTATCATATAGGGGAAATTGTGACCTTTGGTGGTCTTTTTTTTGACATAACTCGAGAAACACCAGTCCAATCTTGCTGAAACAAATTTAAAAAAATTAGAAATTACAATTCCTTTAATCTGTTCATGCAACGTTTCGCTACATAAGCAACAGTTTCGAAGTTATAAATAAATGTATGAAAAAAAACTATTTTTTGATTAAAAAATTTAATTTTTTTATTTTTAATTCATAAAAAATCCAAAACGGTAAAAAAGAGTCAAGTTCTATTACTTTCACGTAAAGCCACATAACCCTTAAACAAAATGAGATATAGATCATGAAAATCGATGGACGCGTTTCGCTTTTATTCACAATTAAGTGAAGGTATCTCATTTTGACAAGAATATTAATTTTATGTTTCAATGAATTTGGATAATATTTATTATATATTATTTATTATAATTATTAACACGTAAAATTAAAAATTATTACAGGTAATTATTAGGTTATTACATAGATACATAGGTTATAAAAATCGATGAACGCAAAACTTATTTTCGTTTGTTTGCGCTCTTTACTTTCTTGCGTGGTGGTTCGCCCACTTGTTCAGAGTCTGCATCGGATGAGGATCTGTCTTCATCTGGAAAAAATCAATTGTTTTTAATCAGTCAGCTAACTTCATTTTTGTGATTTACTCTCGGAGGAAACACCCATTGTATATTCTTTTTCTTCATCTTCATTGTCTTTTGCGACCATTAACAAATTTCAGCCACCAGCGAATCGAGCCTTTTGCCTTTATGTCGCGTTTCCATTGGCAGTGCCACTTGATGGAATCGCTCGCCATGTTCATCCGAATCTGAGGCTAGCTGCTTGCTGAAGTATTCGAGATGGTGATGCAAGAAGTGAATTTTGAGGGACATATTCACTCCAATTTTCTGGAAGTAGTGCAACAACTTGGTTACAAGAGCGGGGTAATTGTGTGCTCGCGTACTTCCCAAAAAATATCGTATGACTTTCTTCACTGCCCTCCACGCAAAGTAATCATTACTGTCTAAAGCACCTTTAAATTCCTTTGATTTCATGAGCTTTCGTATATCCGGCCCATTCAGAACACCTTCCTTAAATTTTGCTTCGCTGATTCGTGGGAAAATATTTTCCAAACAATCAAGAATTTTCGATTGCTTCACAATGGCCTTGATGAAATTTTTTACGCTTCCCAGTTTGATACGGAGAGGGGGCATGAGGACGTTCTCCATTGGCACCAGTGGATCATTTACGCAGTTGTGTCCTTCATCCGTTGGATCTCGAGTAAGCCACTCAAGCTTTTCGTATTGGTTTCTTTTAAATCGGGTATTCCAAAGACACAAGAAACACATGTTTTTCGTATAGCCTCCTTGGAGACCTCTTAGCATCGCCACGACTTTCAGATCACAACTGATCCGCCACATGTGATCAGTGTAGCAAACTTTATCCAAAATTATTTTCATGGAATCGTATGTTTCGCTCATGGCTGTGCTGTAGCCAATGGGAATGCTTGGTTTTTTATTATATTTATGTAGCAAAACGAATTTCAGGCTTGATTTCGAAGAATCGATGAACATTCGCCAATCAGCTGCGACATAATTAATGGCCATCGCCTCCATCAGTCCCTTTATATCGTGGCAGTAAACAAATGTGTTCCCTTCGTAGCAATTGTCGTCTTCGATATCCGGTGACTTTGACATTAGGCTCCAAATTGTTGCCTTCTTTCAAAAGCTGGGCAAGGTTTTCTGCTTCACGTTGAGAAAGGTTTAATTCTGCAACAATCTTGTCCATTCTTGCTTGTGATATTGGAATTATTTTATTCGATGGACCGGCTTCTGGTATTGGTTTATAGGTAAAATCCGATTGATCCATTGTTTCAATAGAAAAAGAAGTTTCTCTGTAAGGACTTGGAAGCGCTGGAATTGGTATTTCATCCGAATGCGGTAGAGGTATTTGTGCACTTTTAACAGATATGTAAACTCTTCGTTTAAGGCCTTTACTATTTACTATTTACGCGAATTATTTCGCAATCAAAATAAAGTTTAAAAGCGCGCTCCACTTGCTCAGTGAGTAATGCAGCATTTGTTGAAAAAGCTCTTTTGCCACAAACGTAACAAAATAAATTGATATTTTCTGGACAATTTGCACTCATTTCGGTTTTATACTTTTATTACTTTTTCGTCACTTTAAAAAACCGTTCTTTACGCGTTCGGAGACACTTGTTGAATGACAAAAATCGATCAGTGAACACCTATAAATACTACGTAAGTTTCAATATTTTACTGAGAGGTACTTATGAATTCGCGCATCTTTTAAGGGTGGCTATAAACCTGATTCGTGTGCGTTTTAAATTTTTCGAAACGTTCTAAAACATGACCACTCATAATTTGTGTAAAAAAATCATGCAGGTAGCCAACGGAAAAAACCCAAATAATTAAAAACGTGCAACTTCCCTTTTTTCCTTTTAATTGTCCACGCACATTTATGACCGTTTTATAGTTTGTTACCGCTACCATAAAAATCAAATAACCTTTTGTTTATTACTTTTTTTTTTTAATTCTGACAATCATAAAAAAGAGTCATCAATGTTTTTTCCAAGGAATTTTGAGCATATCTCGTGCAAATTTTTGAAATTCATACCTTCACTTAATTGTGAACAAAAGCGAAACGCGTCCATCGATTTTCATGATCTATATCTCATTTTGTTTAAAGGTTATTTGACTTTACGTGAAAGTAATAGAACTTGACACTTTTTTTACCGTTTTGGATTTTTTATGAATTAAAAATAAAAAAATTAATTTTTTTTAGGCAAAAAATAGTTTTTTCATACATTTATTTATAACTGCGAAACTGTTGCTTATGTAGCGAAACGTTGTATGAACAGATTAAAGAAATTGTAATTCCTATTTTTTTTAAATTCGTTTCAGCAAAATCGGACTGATGGTTCTCGAGTTATGTCAAAAAAAAGACCACCAAAGGTCACAATTTCCCCTATATGATAGCTACTATCTTCAAATCGATATATCTCGATTCCTAGACATGACCCAGCAAAACGCCGGGACACGTATAACTTCTTTTTTACCGATATAACATTTCCCGTTAGTTTCATCCCATCCCGATTTTGACTGTCGCGTAGTGTAATTTTTTGCTTGATTGATGTAATTTTTTGTTTCCATTTTAATATACGAAGGAAGAATTAATTCTTATTTTTTGCCACAGCTAAGAAAAAAATAATTAAAAAATTTTTAAATTTCTTTTTCTCACACAAAAAATTTAAGAATTCTTTATGTTGAAATACTTTGTGATATTAAATCGAGATTGCTTTAATTTAATATAATATTGGAAACTAATAAAAATAAGAATTTTGGACCGCAAATCAACAAATTTAGCCAAATTAATTGGTAACTGAAGAGAAAATGTAGGTGTGGAAAATAAAACAATTTTAGAAAATGATAGGGCTTGGGATAGGTAGATATGCCCTTGCTCCAATTAAATCAAATATTATCTGCCCCACCAAAAAAAAAAAAAAAAAAAATATTTTCAATGGCTATCGCAAATTTTTATACTGTTTTCATTTCAGGATATATGGGAGGTAGGCGTGTCTATGCTTCGAGTTTTTCAAAGCTTTATTTTTACTCACTTTGGATCTAAAGTAATATATATATAAATTGAAAAATTTTAAAAATTGATATATATATATATATATATATATATATATATAAATTTTTAAAATTTTTAAATTTTCTTTATTTTATACTACACTTCCTTCTATTTTATAAAATTCAGAACAGTATTTTTGCCATAAATACTTTTTTTAATTTCAAGATATATGGAAGTTAGGTGTGATTGTGTTCCGATTCAAATAATTGGTAGACTCACAATCAAAAATTTTGGTAACATTCTGAACAGTATTCAAGCAGTAAATCTGTTTTTTTCTTTCAAGATGTATGGTATAAGGAATCTCCGTTTACCCGGGTTTGCAGCTGGGGTAAACTAAGTCGTGTCTTACATAAAATAACAGCACTTTAATTTTTTCTTTTACTTTTGTTTTTTTTATTACTTATTATTATTTATTAAAAGATATAGTGATATATCTTTTTTCCCACAAACTTCTTTCTACGTTGAGACAGTGCTGTTTCGTAAAGCCTACGTGTTGTCTTACCGGTTCTACACCACCTATTTATTACATCCTATTGAATATTTAGTCATGGATGTAATCCGAGATTTTCTTTAGTCCCTATATTTTCCGAGTAAAAACTTCCAAGAAAATATTCTATCACTTATCCCTGAGCAGTGCTTATCTTCTACCACTTCAACCAGATTGTAAATCTTTTTGAAGCTTTTAATCTTACTGATTGTAAATCAGTATACCATACATTGAATTGATGTAATCAAGTTGGAAATAAATATTCTAGCTTCTAATCGGCTGATTGGATTTACATAAAATTTTACATATGCGTAGCAAGGAAAAACTTTAAATTTGGAAGGGGCTCCACAGACCCCTTAGAGCTATTTTGTTTCAAAATAGGGTATCTCTGACATAGACATTTTTTTAACCGCTTGACAAATTTTTGTTTCTCATCCGATTTTAATTATTTTTTATCGCTTATAATTTTCAAGTTATTTGGATTTGAAATTTCAACTATTTCAATTTCAACTTGGTTCAGTTTTTTTTAATAAAAAGCCCAATACTTTCATTCCATTTTGTAAAATTTTTTTCCAGTTAGTTAAATAATAAAATTATATTAAAGAAGATTTGAAGTTGATATATTTTTCGAGTCTAAATTAATTTTTTTCAAAAACAAAATTTTCCTTAAAAAGAAAAAATCGAGTTCATAGTTTTTTTTTTTTTTTTTTTTTGTAAAAAATTGGTTTTTGGAGACACTGTGTTTTATTCGTAACAAAATCTTTGTTAAAATATCTAAATAAAATTTTCCGTGCTTGTAGACTTTATAATTCTAAATGATAAGGTGTACAAAATTTTAATATTTTTATAAAAGTAATCTAATAATTTCAAAAAAAAAAAAAAAAAAACGGCAAAAAAATCAAAATGGGATATTTTGGATCTTGCGCATAAAGTCCACATTTCTTGCATGTCCCATAAATCACGATTGCAAACTTTTTAAAATATATCTGAGATTTCAAAATCTCATTATGTTTATAAATTTAAGCTTCGGGATTTTAGAATTCTTTTATTCGATAGACAATTTTGTTTTTTAACTAGTAGAAAGAAAATGACATAATCCGATGAAAATATTAGGCTATATATTTAAAAAACTGGATCAAGACTCTTCAAAATTGAGATAGTTGAAATTTCAAATGCAAATAACTTTAAAACTATAAGAAATAAATAGTATATGCGAGCATGCTTTTTATAGGCCTTACCTAGAGCTTTATCAAGATGTAAATGTATTTAAAATTGGATAAGAAAGAAAAATTTGGCAAGCGGTTAAAAATTGTCTATATCGGAGGTATCCTATTTTGAGCCCCAATATGTAAAGTTTTATGTAAATCCAAAAAACCGATTTATTGCAAAAAATTTCCAATTCTGACCCATTGTGTAGCGTATTACGGGTACATTAAGATTTGTTTAAAGTAACTTAATACTCTACACCATCTACACTTAAATTATTAAAAGAAAGGTAATATAATCGATATATTAATTTTATGTTTATCTTAAACATTTAAATAGTTCATAGAGTGTAAGATAACAAACATTCCTTATTAAATACTTTAAAACATCATGGTCATAGACAGTTCTAAAAAGTGTTATTTTGGCATAAATTGTCTTATTTATAAGTTATAAAAGTCCAATGTCCTATTTCTTATTTTATTGTAGATTTACAACATGCACAGTAGTTTTCAAATGGCGTAGACAAGGAGGGAGCTAAAAGCATATTTCTAAGCAAATTCAATAAAATATTCCAATAATGATTTTAAGCTACCACTCTAGTATCAAATATGCTGGCATCCATACATATTTCTATAGTCAGACATGTGTTTATATATCTATAGTAAAGTTTTATATAAACACGTTCATGTGTATGTGTGTATATAAGTGCATGTATTTGTGTATTTTAAACTATTTAGAGTTTAAGCAAACATTTCGTTTATTGCTTGGCATATTTTATTTACATCTATTTTATGGCATTTGCCATAAATAAACTAATAGTTTGCAATTGTTGAACTTCAAATAGAATATTTCTTAAAAAAGCGAAGGCAGTCGGAAAAGTTGGTTTAATATGATTTTATACTAATATGATTTAGTTAATTGAGAAATTATTTAATTAAAACTATTTTAAAATAAAACTTTGCAGCCTGCGTTACTATCTACAAATGAATGCTGCACCTACATCTATATTCGCACGTTTGTTTGCACACACGTACTTAAGAGTGTCCAGAAAAAATTTATTTTTGTGATTTTAATATAGAAAGACCCCTTAAATTATAAATACTGAGGAGCTGAATACGAAAATAATGTTCAAATTCATCAGACATTTTTTAATATCTTTCCTGAATTCTGCTCATCAAAATATATCGTTTAAGTGGCTTTCATATATACTTTTTTTTATCAAAGGAACACTCTAACGTACTTGCCAGTATAAAATATTTTGCAGCAAACTTGTGCTAACAGATTAGAGAAAAAAAAAGAAAACAAAAGTAATGAAAGCAATATTTTAAGCAAAATTTACCAAATACCAAATATTTCAACAATGACTTAAATGTAAAGAAACAAATCTAAATAAATTAAAGAATTCAATATTTTATTCTTTACGTAAAAATTAATCTTTGCATTTTTTTTGTTTTAACACCAAACTTGCTTGGCAAATTCATTTAATTAAACAAAGTTACAAAACCCTAAATATTTATTTATATAAAATCGAATTTATTAGTTGTTACAAAATATTTATTGCATAAATATTCTAACTTTCTAATTGTACTTAATACATTTAATTGTAATTTATATCGTTCGGCATGTGGCCATAAATTAAAGTTTGTAATATATTAAATGCATTAATTTATATTCTAATTTTTGTGCAAAAAATTAAATTTCAATAAATTCTATAAATTTATTTTTAGTTTTAGGAAACATATGTTAATTTTATTAAATGATGCATATGGATATTTGTTAAATATGGGCATTTCATGTATAAGAGTTTCCCTCTTAATATAATAGATAGTTTTTACAGGAGATATATTTTATAGAAAAATTTCTATAGAGAATTTCTGCTTATAAAAAAGATATGTTCTATAAAAAATTTCTCTTAATTTATTTGAAATTTTCTATAGAAAATTTCCTTTAATTTATGAGGTATTTTCTTAAAATAAGAGATGTTTTCTATAGAGATATTTTCTATAGATAATTTATCTTAATATAAGAGATATCTTCTATAGAAAATTTCTCTAAATACAACAGTTATTTTCTATAGAAAATTTTTCTAAATATAACAGATATTTTCTATAGAAAATTTTTCTTAATATAAGAGAAATTTTATATAGAAAATTTTTCTTCTCATAAGACATATTTTCTACAAAAAATTTCCCTTATATAAGAGATAGTTTCTACAGAAAATTTCTCCTAATGTAAGAGTTATTTTCTATAGAAAATTTCTGCTAATATAAGAGATATTATCTATAGAATATTTCTCCTAATATAAGAGATATTTTACAAAGAAAATTTCTCTGGATATAAGAGATATTTTTTATATAAATTTTTTCTAAATATAACAGATATTTTCTTTAAAAAATTTTCTTAATATAAGAAACAATTCCCATACAAAAATTTTTCTTAATACAAGAGTTATTTTCTATGGAGAATATTAATTATAATAATATTAAGATTATAATAATAATAAGATATATTTTCCATAGAATATTTTTCTTACTATCAGAGATAATTTCTGTAGAAAATTTCTCTTAATACAACACATATTTTCTGCAAAAAATTTTTTAATGTAACAAATATTTTCTATACAAAATTTCTCTTAATATAAGACATATTTTTTTTTTAGAAAATTTCTCTTAATATAAGAGATATTTTTTTTAAAAAATTTCTCTTAGCATAAAAGATATTTTCCACAGAAAATTCTTCTTAATATAAGAGATATTTTCTACAGAAAATTATATAGGAAATCTTCATATTATAGAAATTTTCTATAAAAATTGTTCTTAATGTAAGAGATATTTCCTACAGAAAGCCGCTCTCAGTATAAAAGATATCTTCTGTAGAAATTTTCTCTTAAATATAGGATATGTATGAAAATTTTCTCTGAATAAGGAGATATATATTTCACTTACTGGTGATAAATAGTGATACAATCTATTTTATTCTAATAGATTTAGTTCTAAGTCAAATGCTTAGAGACTACCTAACGCTGATTATTCTATGGAAACTTGTGCAAATTTCTAGATACTTATTCATTCATTAGTTGCATATTTTGGATTTTCTAATATTTGTTTTTAAATTCATCTGCATCCTTTGTTGTTTTCTTAACCCATAAATTGTACAAAATTAAAATTAGCCTTGGAATTTTATATTTTTTATATCTAAGCTGCGTTCAAATTTCTAAGAAAAAGTGGTAGCACACAAATATTGATTCTTATTCTATTTACATATGCTTTTCCTTAGCATATGTAAATAGAATAGCTAATTAAAGTAACCTTATAAAACCGTTACAGGTCTTTTCTTCGTTTTTTTGCTTTTTATGCTTCAAAGGAACTAAACCCTTTCGCACTGAAAAGAAAGAATAACTGCATGCTCATTCATATACAAATTAAGTTTAATTACATCACTCATGTGTGAAAATAAACATAATTATAAAAGAAAATTAGGTTTGTGTTGAGCTAATATTACACAATTCTTTACATTTTTGCATTCATTTTGCCAGCACAAGTAAAATAAGAATTTACATCACATCACATAATCTCAGCAAATAAGTTAGAAACAAATATAATTATATTCTACACAATTATAAACCAACAAATCTATTATGTAGAACCTAGGGCGGCTTGTTGGTGTTTGTGTGGCATGCAACTCATTCAACATTAAATCTCTACTGTATACAAAAGAGGAAATGAGAATAAAAAAAAGGAAACTCGACAGAAACATATATATTTCAATAAACAATACATCTTTAAATATTCCATATAATTGCTGTTTGCTTGTGGCACTTTTCATCTCAAACTCATCATAATAAAGTTTAAATTTACACAAACGTACTCAGTCTTCTTCTCTGTGCCTTTGAACATATACATTCACCAGTTTGTGAGTTAAAAAGTTAAAACAATGGTGCTTTGAAGTATTTCATAATCAAAAACGTCATTATTGCCGCCGTTACCAGCCACGTTATTTTGAAAATCGTGAATTAAAATTTAAATTTCTAATGCAGAACTGTGGAATCGAAAGCTTACACATTTCTTTTAACATATTAGGTATTTTCTGTAGGGAATTTTTCTAAAAAGACAAATATTTTCTACAGAAAAGTTTTCTTGCTATAAGACATATTTTTTTTGAAAATTTTTTCTTCTATATATTTTTCTAGATATATATTCTATAGAAAATTGTTATTACTATAAGACATACTTTATATAGACAAATTCTATTAATATAAGAGACATTTTCTGTAGAAAATATGTCTTACTACACGAGACATTTGCTATAGAAAATTTAGCTCAATATAAGATTTATTTACTACATAAAATATATCTTACTTTAAGGCACGTTTTTCACAGAAAATTTCTCTTAAAATATGAGATTTTATCTATAAAAAAAATTCTTCTTGGTGCATGAGATATTTTCTATATGAGATATTTTATATGTAGTTTATGAGATATTTTCTATAAAAAATTTCTCCTAATTTATGAGTTATTTTCTACTGATAGTTTCTCTTAATTTATGAGACATTTTCTATAGAAAATTTCTCTTAATTTACGAGATATTTTTATTTAAGAGAAACCTTTTGAGCTATGAAATATTTCCTATAGAAAATTTATCTAACTTATGAGATATTTTCTTTAGAAAATTTCTCTTAGTTTGCGAGATACTTTCTATAGAAAATTCCTCTTAATATATAAGATGTTTTCTGTAGGAAATTTCTCTTATTTTATGAGATATTTTCTATGGAAAATTTCTCTTAATATACGAGATATTTTCTATAGAAAATTTTTCTTAATTTATGGGATAAAAATTTCTCTTGAATTGTGAGATATTTTCTATAGATAATTTTTCTTAATTTATGATATATTTTCCATAGATAATTTTTTTATGAAATATTTCCAAAGAGGATTTTTCTTAATTTATAAGATATTTTAATAGAAATTTTCTGTTAATTTATGAGATATTTTCTGTAGATAATTTTTCTTAATTTATGATATATTTTCAATAGATAATTATTTTATGAAATATTTTCTATAGAGGACTTTTCTTAATTTATGAGATATTTTAATTGAAAATGTCTGTTAATTTATGAGATATTTTCCATAGATAATTTTTCTTAATTTATGATATATTTTCAATAGATAATTATTTTATGAAATATTTTCTATAGAAGATTTTTCTTAATTTATGAGATATTTTAATAGAAAATTTCTGTTAGTTTATGAAATATTTTCTTTAGAAAACTTTTCTTAATTTATGAGATATTTTTTTTAGAAAATTTCTCCTAATTTATTTGATATTTTTTTTTAGAAAATTTCTCTTAATTTGTGAGATATTTTCTAAAGAAAATTTCTTTTAATTTATGAAATATTTTCTGTACAGAATTTCTTTTAATTTATAAGATGCTTTTGTGTAGATAAATTCTTTTAATTTGTGAAATATTTTCTACAGAAAATTTTTCTAAATTTGTTCTATATTTTCTGTAGAAAATTTCTCTTAATTTTTTAAATATTTTTTAAAAAAATTTTTTAGATATTTTTTATAGAAATGTTTTTTTTTTAGATATTTGCTATGGCAAATTTCTCTTAATTTATAAGGTATTTTCTATAGAGAATTTATTTTAACCTTTTCGCTAATTTGTTGTGATATGTCAACACACACATTTTGGTAATTTGTCAACAGGTAAGCTGATTTTTTTTAAGATTTCTATATATATTATTTTTTGAGATTTTCTTAATAATTATCAAATAATTTCTTTTAATTCTTCTTAAATTTAACTAAAAAAATGCATTTAAAGTAATGTATTTTAAAATGTTTTTATGGGGTCAATAATGACTGTTTTAATTTTACAAAAATATAAAAAAATACGATACAAATTTTTTATTGAAATTAAATTAGGTGTGTACAATAATATTATTTTTAATATTTAGCTTCAAAAAATTTTGGTTTATAAATTTTTTTCTAGATTAGGCTATTTTTGTGTTTTTCGATTGTACCCCAAAAAACCTCTTTAGACATAATGTATCATAAAATTTAATACAAACTTTTATTATGTTAAAATTGATAACACAAATTTTTTCAAATAGAACTACTGTATATGTGCTACTGACAGTGTGTGTAAATGTATCCTCTACACATTTTCTCATTACAAGGTATGACATAAGGCTTTGTTTATAAAAAACACATAAGTATATAGAACAATGTATATGTGATATTTTGTATAGATGATTCTAATAAATTTGACGTCAAGTGAGTAAATGTTTAGATATAAATTACATATAGTAATAGAAGTTATAATAGAAATTAAGCGGATATTAAATATGTTTGGTTTGTAAATCTAATGTTATTTACATTTTACCTTATTACTCCCCTGCAATTTCTACAATTTTTTCCACTAACAAACGAAAATTTGATAAACTTATTTCCACATAAATCAAAGAAAAAAAAGAGCTGAGCTGTATAATTCGTTTTTAAAATGCGACAATTAAATGTACTTAAACGTAATGAGTGCGTAGAAATGCATTAAAAAGTAATAAAGTAAGTACTTTTTATAAATTGTTTCTTTGAATTAAAGAAAGTTTTTCTTAGTTTTAAGGATCACAAAGGCTGTTATGTTAATAGTATTTCAATAAAAATAAAGAAGTATTTTGGTATATGCATTTCAATTTAATTAAAAACTAAACTAAAGCCTATTTCTTTTATTGGTAATTAGGGATTGTGAAAGACTTTCTTTGATAACAACATTTATTTGGAAAATTTAGAGGGACTCAATTTAGAAGTTTTATTATACACTTTGTTTGATATAATGTATTTCGTAAATTGTATAATAGCTGTATATAGTAGTGTACAAAAGTATTATCTAAACCTTGCTTATCAGAGGAATTGAATGTAGTAAACAGCGTTGAAGCTATACCTATTAGAAATCTTCATTTCCAAATATTATGTCGTATCTTCTAAGAGCTTATGAATTTCTTAAATTCATATGTCCAATAAAAATAAAATCTACATGAAATGAGAAATGTAAATAAACTATATATTTGAATTTACTTGGACTGCAAGCTGACAATGTATTATATAACATATATAATTACAGTTTACTCCATAGAGAATAATGTCTTTTTTCGGCAATAAAAAAAAATTAGATTGATTTAACATTTGTTATTTGTTACTTTTTATTTTACTTTTTTACAGCAGCAATAAAACTGACAAATAAATTCCATTATTATTAGCAATAAAACACAAAATCAATAATTCTAAATTTTAACCAACAAAAACAAACTAAAATATTTTTAATTACATATTTATACTCTATTTATTTGCAAATTTAAATTATCACAATTTATCACATAGTAATTCATATGTTTTTGTAATATTGCAGTTGTATGTATATTTTTACCCTAAGTTTAAATTTTTCTCTAAAAATTCCGTTTTTCACTAAAGGTCTAATTTTTAAATAAAAATTTAAAATTTTCGTGAATTTTTTTCGTTATGTTTCTCTAAAAATCAAATTTTTTAGATCTTACCTTTCCGGAACTTATTACGAAATATTTGTAGCTGTATTAGAGAAGGGGTATTGCCATAAATGTGTTTGATTTGCAGCCTTCATGAAGATCTGATGTAATTTTGCCCAGAAAGCAATACCGTACATTCAAAATTAAATCCAAAGTAACAAGAATTTCCGACTTAAAGGTTAAGGACTTGGCAAAGCATTTGTGGGTACTAAAATAATTTGAGAAGGATATTTAGGGTCTAATTATGTAAATCATTTCACCTTATTTTGAAAATATTTCATATAAATTGTTTTTGTTCTACAAACAATTTTATGGAAAATTTTTCAAAGTATGTGAAAGTGAAGCGATTTACAAAATAAGGGAGATAGTGTCCATATACCGTACAGTAGTTGAATTAAACTTATTATCATGAACATTTTTAATAAGTATAGTGGCACCGGTGAGTGTTCTAGGCTTTTCTAAGAGCTCTATCTTCATCTATGACGTTGTGCTGGATACAACCTATAACAGTAATTTTCACACAAGCAAATAGCATTGTATGCATGAAACTATATGCATGAGACTATGCATGAAAAAACTGCGTAATCAGTTTTTCTCCAGGACGTCAAATTCTCAAAGGAATTAAAAGTTTCGAAGGATACATAATTTAAAAAAAAAATATATAAAATATTTATGAAGGCTATATAAATCAAATATGGATGTCCAATGAAAGTAGAGAATCCCAGCATTATAATAACATTTTTTTTTTAATGTTGCAGCTCAAAATGTATATACAATTTTAAAAATGTTCATATTTTAATATTTATTTTGAATTGTATATCGCCCTACACATACATGAAAAAATCGATATATGCATGATACTGGGAAACCTACATAGAAAAACTGCGTAATCAGGTTTCTCCAGGATATAAAATTTTCTCTCAAAAAGACTTTAGTGTTTCGAAAAATTAATAAATTGTAAGAAAATTATGAAATATTTGCGAACCAAATAGGGATCAAATGAAAGAAAATCCCTGCAATAGAAGTTGTTAAGTTAAGAAAATATCCTTTTGAAAATTTTACCTTTTAATAACTAAGCTGCTGCAACATTTAAAATGAAACATTTATTATATTGCAGGGATTCTTAGTTTTCATCTGGTAGACATATTGGATTGATAAAGTTTTCATAAATGTTTTATAATTTTTTTTTTAAGTTGTATATCTTTCGAAACTTTGAAGATCAATTGAATTTTACGATCTGAAGAATACGTTGTAGTATGTGTGAAGAAAATTTTGAAAATTGTTGCACCATGATATATGTGATTATATGGAATAAATGAGCACGTTCTTTAGCCAACATAAGGCCCCTGTTCGTTAATTGAGTTTTAAACATTTTTCAGTATCCCCGGTGATATATCACGGGAAATATGCCAGAGTAGAATAAATGAAATGGCTGCAGAAAAGACTTATTTATTACCTTTATTACTTATTTATTAACTAAACTAACTAAAAAACCCAAGTGAGCTTTACTTAGGAGCGACTGTTACTAAGAGTCATTTTTGGTGAAAGAGTGTATATATTAAGTTTGTCGTTTCATATGTAGCACAAGGAAATAATCATTTAAGATCCCATAAAGTATATATATTCTTTGCCCATATGAAATTCTGAGTCGATTAAACTATGTCCGTCTGTCCGTCTGTGAGAATAATTCTCACGTCCAAACTACTAGCTCGAATTAAATAAAATTCTCTCAGATTGTTTGCTGTTTTCCTAAGAAATTTGGTATTTAAAACCGGCAAAATCGGTTTAGCAAAAAAAAAAGTTATAGAACTGTATGTAGAAAAAACTCTAAGAATATCGATTTTTCATTAAAAATTTATAATTTAATTGATAAATTTCAAATTTTAATTGATTCAAAATGACTACCTCTGTTCACTTTGCATTACCGCAAAAAAATTACCTAAATCGGAGCAGTAGAAGAAAAGTTATAGGCTAACATATGAACATTTTTATGATTTTACCACAAAAGTCGCCTTCGCTTTAATTAACCAGAATATGAGCAACAACATTTATTTATGAGGACGTCTGTGTGTGCGTTCGCTTCAATTTTAACTATGTTGTTGTCTGATCGTAGTCTGTTTGATTTTAATGCAATATTTATAACTAAACTTAATGTTGTATGGTTTGATACCGCCCCACTCCCTCAAAAAAAAAAAAAAAAAAAAAAAAAAAAAAAATTATAAATAAATAAGAACTGAAAAGGAGCTGAAAAACTTATGATTTTAACATTGTGTTTTCATTGGAGGGAAGTACTTGGTGCTGTAAAAGAGCTGTAGAAGTTATATTTTTAATCCATGGCTGTCATTGTTCTTCTTTTATGCTTCTTGTTCATTGCTTTTGAAGTACTTCCCATATATATATATATATATATATATATATATAAAAGTATAAAAGTATTTTTATTATCTATTAACAAAGCTTAAGTCATATTTTTATTAACATATATATATTAATATATATATATATATATATATATATATATATATATATATATATGTTAATAAAAATATGATTTAAGCTTTGTTAATAGATAATAAAAATACTTTTAAATTTTTGTAATTATTTTCTTTGAAATTTTTCATTTTTAAAAATAATACATTTATTTCACTTTTTTATAAGTAATTTATATTGACTTCCAAAAAAGTGCAAAATATACACTTAGTTCTACTTTTGTTGTTTTTTTTTTGCTGGGGTATGTTTCATATTTTAAACATATATATAAGAGAATAGAGGTATTTCGTTAAAGTCTAATTAATTATTAAAAAAATATTACTGAGTTAAATTTTATAAATATCAATTTAAATTTTATAAATAAATATTTATAAATAAATATTTTATTGTTTTTTTTTTTTGGAAAATAGAGAAAAATTATGTCTATTTCATTTACTTTGCAATTTATTATAGTTTTTTCCACTTTTAGAATTTATAAATTTTACACATGTATGTGATATGTATGTTATTTTTGTTATTGTTATTATCATTTTTTTGCACTTAATTAATTTAGATAAATATTTTTAAAATGTACTGTCCGTTGTTGGTATTTTCTTAATAAATATTATTTGGAAATTTTGCAAATTTGGCTAGAATAAAATATTTTGACAGTTAAAAAAGTTAAAAGGTCAGAACGTCAATTTCATAAACTAAACAGTCATACAATTTGCTTCATTTAAGAAAAACTTGGTTTGAAGAGTATTTTATGCTTTATCAATTTTTGCTTTAAGTGAACGTTAAAAAAAATTTTACTTAATTGCTTAATTTTAAAGCAAAAAAATTAAAATTGTTATGTAATATTTTTTTCTTCTGCTGTAAAAAATTAAAATGTGTGGCTACGGCTTTTCCCTAAGCGCTTAGGTAAATGATAAGTTTAATACAAATTTGAAATTGAAATGATCTATGAACAATGTTGCACAATGAGGTAAAATTAACATCCTTTGTACATTTCGTTCGACTGGTCCACTAGAGATTAGACTTGAATGCATTTATATAATTTTAGATTTTCATCCAAAAAATTGGTTGTTGGTAAAAAATATAAGTGAGCATAAGTTTTTGTCTTTGTTTCAGTTTTCATCTAAAAAATCAATTTTTATTGAGAAATATAAGTGATTACAATTTTTTCTTATCTATATAGTTTCTTTGTGAACTGAAATTTAAGCTCTTTATTTTTTTTAACACAAACCACGGTTACATAAAAAGCTATATAGCATAGAAAATATTAAAACTTTGGAAAAAAATCTAAATTACATTTCATCCTATGGAAACTTGTTAATTATATCAATATAATGAAAAGTCATTTATATTATGTGTTTGGAAACCAATGATATATTTTTGAATGTAAAAATTGACGACATGAAAAAGTAATCAATGTATTTTTTTTAACACTATGTAGCCTATAAGAAAAATATTTTATGATCTATATAAAACCAAGTAGTGCTATATTATATTGGTATAAATCAATAAAATATATAAAATATTTTTATCCAGTTTTTTATGAACTATATACCTGCGTTACCAAATGGATGCACCAGTCAAAAAATTTTTTTCAAGAAATTGTGAATTGTCCTTCAATGAAGTTTTGAAAAACTTGAACGAGAAAATGATGAATATGTCCGAAGGAAGTAGTAGGGAAATGGGAAGGCAATAGTTGTTTTTGTTTTTAATGAGGAGGAAGAGGAATTTTGAAGAGGAAATTGTTTGTATGAAATTGAAAACCAATGAATTTGTTTTTGTAATTTCTTCTTGTGAGTGCATTAATAGGAGGAAAAATTGTTTTGCATTTTATGAAATTGAAAACCAATGTATGTATGTATGTATATATGTATGTATTTATGTAATTATGCTAGTAGTAGGGAAATGGGAAGGCAATAGTTGTTTTTGTTTTTAATGAGGAGGAAGAGGAATTTTGAAGAGGAAATTGTTTGTATGAAATTGAAAACCAATGAATTTGTTTTTGTAATTTTTTCTTGTGAGTGCATTAATAGGAGGAAAAATTGTTTTGCATTTTATGAAATTGAAAACCAATGTATGTATGTATGTATGTATATATGTATGTATGTATTTATGTAATTATGTTAAAAGTACATGCAAACAATTTAACAGGGGAGACAATTTTTATTTATTTTTTTTTTTTGCACTTTTAATTGTGATGAAATTAAAAACTGATGACTTGTATAAATAGCGTTTGAGTATTTTTGGTTTATTCATCTACATATTTTTATATGGTTATTTTTGTTTTTGTAAAGTGGAAACTTGAGAATTGTTTTGTTTATATGGAAAAAAATAACTTTGTGTAAGGTTCTTTGACATTAATGAAGATGTATTTTATGTTGTTGAGTATGGTCATGATTAATATTAAATATTCTAATAACAAATTAAGGGGAGTATTTTTTATTCACATTAAACATTTTTCATATCTAGAATATGTTTAAAATTAGTTTAAGGCTCAATATTTATGTATTTATAATGTTTTCTCAATTTGAAATGATTAATTTTGAATATTCTAATAACAAACTATGGGAGTATATTTTATTTACATAATTATTTTATAACTCAATATTTCTATATGAAAGCTAAATTAATATTTTCTCTATTTGAAATATTAAAGAGAAATACTCAAAGTATTCAATTTACTTATTTAAATATAAAGGAGTATTTTTAAATTTGTATAAAAAGAGGAATCAAATCATATTTATTACCATTTGATCTGAGGAATACTTCAAAGTATAGTTAGCAGAATGGTAAGCTATCACTATTGTAAAATGCATTTAACTTTTCATGTATTTATAACTTTTTTTTTTTTTTTAGATGTATGAACAAATTATTAAATTGGCTCTTGGTATTAAGGCAGAGTATACAAAAATTGATGATATTCCCTTACATCAACCATTCAAAATTTTAAAATTTGAGTGGAAAGAAACACAATATGGATCAAAAGTTATCACATATTTAAATAACAATAAATGGTTTTATCTTCCGCAACGATTCGTGAAATTTTTAAACAAGGAGGATCCCTATTTAACGCAATTGAATGATAAAATCTGGACTATTATTTACAAAGGTCGTCAATCTTCAAATGGGCTTGCAATATTTGAACTTAGTTATAGCTAAAATTTTATAAATAAAACAGTTTTTTTATTTTTTTTTTTTTTTATTTTTAGTTTTATTTATTTAATAAAAATATATTAAACTTATATAGTGCTTATTATTATTTTATTTATATAATACTTAAAAATTATTATATATCTAAATTTAGAAGAAGATCCTCGTCTTCGTCCATTATTTTTTTATACTCTTCTGGAACTGAGTATGGCCTGACATCAAGTTGAAGTTTCTCATCTTCCTGCATTAGTTTTAGTTCCTTATACTCCGGAACTAAATTCAATGTTGCGCCCCCTGAAGTATCTGCAGGCTCCAAATAATTTGAAAAGTCTTTGGCTTTGTTTTTATGAAAATTATGACATTTCATAAAATACCTTTAATCAATATTTAAATATATGTTATTTTTCATTAGTCTGTTGACATAATTAAAAGTGATTAGACATACATTTTAAACAATATGCCTTCTTATAAATGTAAATATTGCAAATCAATTTTTGTGGAAAAAGAAATGCTTGAAGGACATGAGATCCTTCATTGTTCGGAATGCTGGAAATGGTTTTCAAAGGAAAAACATCTAAAGGAGCATGAAAGGACTCATGCCAGCACATCCCATGTCAGTAGTAGAAGTGAGCCTTCTACTTCTAATAAATTTAGTTGTGTTAAGAGCGCTTTCAAAGAAAGAATTCTTACATACCTCTACAGAAACCAAAAAGAGGAAATTCTGCATCCTCAAGAGTTTTTAGAAGATGTAAACCGTGATATTTTTGAAATTTTGGAGAACGCTATAAATAAAAACATAACATTGAAATACAATTTAGAAGTGGAGTGCGAATATATTAAAATTGTAGAAGATGAAATAATGCTAACCACCATAACGCATAGAACAAAAATGTCACTTTTAACCATAAGTGATAGTATTGAAGAATCTTTGAAAGCACAATACACGTATATATGTAAAAAGATGTCAGAATTCCAGGAGAGGGATAGTGGATGGTCCCTAATACGAATGAAGCACTTGGAAATAAATATAAATAAGGCTTCATTCATTAGAGGCTCCAAATATATACCACTACCACATTGGATAAAGAAAAAAGATGCCTGTTTCAACTATCCAAATGATGATGAATACTGTTTCAAGTGGTGTATCATCGCTTCATTTTTATATAATGAAGCAAATGGATTTGTGAATTGCAATGGATTTGGAAATATTCAAATAAATGAGGATAAAATATGTGTGGAAAATGAAGTGCTAAATTTTGAAAAACTTCAATTTCCAATGAAGTTAAAAGATATAAAGATATTTGAAAGCAAGAATGAACATGTTAGCATAAATGTATTTGGCTGTGAAGGTAATACTATAGTTGGACCGTATTACCTCACATCTGCAGTAAAGAAACACCACATAAATCTTCTTCTTCTTATGGACGAAGAATGGTGTCACTACGTTTACATTAAAGATATCGGAAGGTAATTTAAATAAAAATTAACTACATATTTTATAAATTAAATTATTATTATTCAAATATTTCAGATTAGTAAGATCAAGTTTAACTTCCCACCATGGACGGGTTTTCATTTGCAACGCGTGTCTGCAGTACTCTCCAAATGAGAGGATAATGGAAGATCATTATCTTAACTGTAAAAGAGTAGTACCGAAAATGCCAGAGGGTGATAATAACATTTTATATTTTAAAAATTATCAGAAGGAGTTAGATGTACCGTTCGTTATATATGCTGATTTTGAGACGTATTTGGAGAAAATTGATAACGAGCAAGTAAATATACAAAAACATATAGCTTGTGCTTTTAGTTATTATATTAAGTGTAGTTTTAATGATAATTTAGATAAGTTTAATATTTATTTTGGTAATGATGCTCCTACAATATTCATAGAAAATTTAATTAATGACGCAAAAGAAATTTACGGAAACTATTTAAATAAGGACGTACCACTGACAGCACTCTCCAATGATGAAACAATTTTGTATAACCTCTCAACAATTTGTCACATATGTAAGCAAATTTTAGGAGCGGACAAAGTACGGGATCATTGTCATTTAACTGGCAAATTTAGAGGAGCAGCCCATAGCTCATGTAATATTAATTATAAAATAGCCAAATTCATACCAGTATTCTTTCATAATTTTTCCTCCTATGATTGTCACTTATTTATGAAAGAACTTTCACAATTTGAGGGAGATATAAGGGTAATTCCTCTCAATAAAGAACTATATATATCTTTATCAAAGTTTATAACAGTTGAAGAAAATCAGGGATTTGAAATTCGGTTTTTAGACTCTTTTCGTTTTATGGCCTCCAGCTTAGAATCTCTAGCCAAAAATTTAAATGACAGTGATTTTCAAATTCTAAATAAAATTTATAATCAAAAACAACAATTTGATTTACTCAGAAGAAAAGGAGTATTTCCTTATTCTTATATTGATTCGATGGAGCGCTTTAATGAAACTAATCTTCCTGCTAAAGAAAAATTTTATAATATTTTAAATAATTCCCATTGTTCTGATGAAGCTTATGATCATGCTAAATCGGTTTGGACAACTTTTAAATGTAATAACTTGTTAGATTACACTAAATTATATTTAAAAACAGATGTTCTCCTCTTAACAGATATTTTTCAAAATTTTAGAAGTATCTGTAAAAGTATATACAAACTTGACCCATGCCAATATTATACTGCTCCAGGTTTATCGTGGGATGCGATGTTAAGAACAACTAACATAAGGTTAGAACTTTTAAGTGACGTCAATATGTATAATTTTATACAAGACGGTATTAGAGGAGGACTAGTACAGTGTTCAAAGAGATATTCTAGAGCAAATAATAAATATTTAGAAGACTTTGATAGTAGTAAGCCTTCAGAATATTTAATGTACCTAGATGCTAACAATTTGTATGGTTGGGCCATGTCAGAATATCTCCCATATGGAGAATTCGAGTGGATTTATGATGATGCGGCTTTAGAAGATATTGATGTAACTGCAATATCGGATACATCTGATATTGGATATTTTTTGGAGGTAGATTTAGAATATCCACACTATTTACATGAATTTCATAATGACTTACCCTTTTGCCCAGAAAATAAATTTGTTGGTAAATCTAAATGTAGGAAGCTGATTGCAGACCTAACACCAAAAACAAAATATCAGATCCATTATAGAGTTCTTAAACAATGTTTAAAGAATGGACTGATATTAAAAAAAATACACAGAGCGTTAAAATTTCGACAATCTCCATGGTTAAAAACATATATAGATTTGAATACATACCACAGAACAAGAGCAAAAAATGCTTTTGAAAAAGATTTTTTTAAATTATTAAATAATTCTGTATATGGAAAAACTATGGAAAATGTTCATAAACGCAAAGATATAAAAATTGTTACAGATTGGGAAACAACAAGGCGTAATCATTTAGGCGCTAGAGCATTAATTTCAAAGCCTAATTTTTCGAGTATAACTCAATTTTCAGAAAACATGTTTGCAGTTCAGTTAAAGGTTATGCAAGTAACTTATAACAAACCAATTTATTTAGGCTTTGCTGTGCTGGAACTCTCAAAATGGAAAATGTATGATTTTCATTATCAATACATGAAACCAAAATTTCAGTCTAATTTAACATTGAATTATATGGATACAGACTCATTCATATACACTATAAAAACAGATGATTTTTATAGTGATATTCGTGAAGATATTGCCTCAAGGTTTGATACATCAGAGTATCATCCCAATAACATATTTAAGCTCCCAATATTAAATAAGAAAGTTCTAGGCATGATGAAAGATGAGAATAGCGGGAAAATTATGAAAGAATTTGTGGGACTTCGATCAAAAATGTATTCATTCAAAACGGTTGACATGGAGGAAGTAAAGAAATCTAAAGGAGTTAAAAAATCATGTATACAAAATTTATCAATAATAGACTACAAAAGGTCATTATTTGAGAGAAAAATAATTTCTGATACAATGCATACATTTAGATCGAAGTTTCACCAGTTGTATACACAAAAATTACATAAAGTTGTTTTGAGTTATGCGGATGATAAAAGAATTATTGCTTCTGACCAAATAAATACTTATGCGCGAGGACATTTTAGACTTCAAAGTGACTTTGATAACTTTTTTACAGAGATAGATGACGATATTTTCTTGAATATTGATAGTGAGTATATAGAATTTTTAAAAGATTCATCAGATGATGAATATTTAATGAATGTAAATGTTTAAGTTGTACATTTAATAATTTAAATACTTTCATATTTTTTAATTTTATTTATAGTTTACATAAGTAGAACTTCAAATCTATATATTTCTATTGAATAGAGTTAACTCCTTAAGATATTATAAAAAATATATTTTTTAATGAAAATGACACTGATATTTATGTTATCACAATGAAACAATAATAAATATATGTATTTTATTATATAATAAATGTGTTTTATTTTTAAATATTTTTCCATTGTACATTTTCTATTTCGTAATCTAACTTTTTACGATTTCTAGTTAGTCGAGGAGAATATTGATATGGTAAAGTTGATTGCTTTAAATTTTTGTGATTTTCATCCTTTGACAATATTCTTATTTTTGGTGTTCCATTATTTGAAAAATGTTTAAGTCGTTTAGCTGCTGAAGAGGCAGAAGTAGGATTAAGTTTTTGTAATGTTGTATCCATATCAATTTCATCATAATTTTCATTAGTATAAATTTCCTCAGGTAAATTTATATTAGATTGTGTTCCTACACTACTTGACTCTGGTTGCATTGTTTGAGTTTCAATATGTTTCTTATATATTTTCCTAGTTTGTGTTTCATTATCACGTAGGTTACTCAATTTAGAACTTTTAGTTTGATGAGAAGATGATATTTGGCTTCCAATTAAATATTTGGCTAATTCTTGTTTAATATAATACCATTTATTAATATCTTTTAGTGTGTGTGAACTATATATTGGTATTAGTTTTCGATGTAGAAAATTGGAATCAGAATATTTAATTTTAAATTTATCGTAAGTTGATGGATTAAGAACTATTAATTTGGATAAATTATTTGACATTTTCTAAAATTTTTCCAATAACTCCACTTAAAACGGATGAAATAATAATTGGTAGAAATCCTCCTTTTTGAATTAGATGTTTCCTCTTTTGTTTCATTGAGGTTTCTGGTGAACAAACTTTTCTAATTGTATTTTTATATGGTTTTATTTTGTCAAAAACTGCTTTATTGATTTTATGGTTCTCATTAATTATATTAAAAAGTATTTCATTTATTGTTTTAATAACAACATCATCAACATGTTTCAGTATTGCATTTCGTAATTTAGGATCTGCTTTCTTAAGAACGTAAAGAATATGTTTGTTCTCCTTCAACAGTTTTAGGTTCGAGGTCATTGTTTATATTTGCAAATATTAAATAGTGATTTTTATTGAAAATATCCGTTCTAAATCTTAATGCGTTGTGTATTTGTTGAGTGAGATCAATTAATAAATAACCATGAGCCTGCTGTGTACAGTTATTATATACATCAACCAGAGCTTTTGAGTTTTCTGGGTATACTTGGCGAGCTAAATATTGAAATTGTAACTTATCCCTAGGATTTTTAAACATAACTATATATTTAGAGTTTAAAGAAATATCTCTGGAATAAGCACCTTTATGAAAAATGTTTTGTGTTACTAAAATCACAGCTAAATTTCTATGATGAGATCCCTTAGTAAAAAGTTCACACACTTTTTTATTAGATGATTCAAGCATTAAATCATCCAATATTATTAAAACCGATTCATTTTCTGCAGTAGCAAAATCCTCTGGAATACCATGTATAAACTCTACATTGTTAATTCTCGGAAGAGAATTTTTTTCTGCAAAACACCAAATAACACGATCTATGTTTTTAGATATTAAATGTTGATTTTTTATCAAATTCATAATAAATGTGGATTTCCCACAACCAGAGGGACCACAAATCATCATAGTGAATGGATATATAAACTGTTGAAACATGTTTACACTTTAGTACACGACATTTAAATGAAGTGAAGCATTAACATTCTATAAATATAAATATGAGTAAAAGAATTCTTGTTGATGAACTACATCGTCAAGCGAGAAAGAGCTTTCAGCGCCGACGATTTATTCAAAAGGGTATTTTAGATACATGGCAGATTGACTTAGTGGAAATGATACCGTATGCAAAATTTAATAGAGGTTTTAAATATATGCTTACTGTAATTGATGTATTTTCAAAGTATGCATACGCATTACCACTAAAAACTAAAACAGGAATAGAAATTTCGAAAGCATTAAAACGTATTATAAAATTAAACAAAGGAAAATCTCCCAAAAATATCCATTCTGATCAAGGGAAAGAATTTTATAATATCTATTTTAAAACTCTTATGAAAGAATATGAAATTAACCATTACAACACTTTTTCAAGTATGAAGGCATCAATAGTTGAACGTTTTAATAGAACTTTAAAAAATAAAATGTGGAAACAATTTAGTATGCAGGGAAATTATAAATGGATAGATATATTAAATAAATTGTTGAAAGAATATAATTCTTCATATCATCGTTCTATAAAAACAGCACCCAATTCTGTTAATAAGAAAAATGAACAGAAACTTCTTAATACTGTATACAGTAATTTGAAGGTTTTCAAAGGAGGAAAATATAAATTAAATGATTTAGTTCGCATTAGTAAATATAAAAATCAATTTGAGAAAGGATATACACCAAATTGGTCTACAGAGGTTTTTAAGATAAACAAAATTTACGTAACCAATCCTATAACATATCAACTTGCAGATTTTAATGGAAATATAATTAAAGGTGGATTTTATGAAGAAGAATTGTTAAAAACAAAAGCCCCAAACATTTTTTTGGTAGAAAAAATTTTAAAGCGAAAAGGAGAAAAACTATTGGTAAAATGGCTTGGTTTCGGAAAAGAATATAATTCATGGATTCATCAGAACGATATTAGTAAATAATATATGTATAACAAACAACATACTATATTGATCATTCTTTTTAAAGATGGCTTCAAGTATACAAGAAGAAAATATTTATGTTACTTTATTAAGTAATAATTCAATGGATATTTATAAAAATACTCCAAACACTTTTACAAATTTGCTAACACAATCTCTAAATTTGGATGATCACTGGGTAGTTGGATTATCAGATATTTCATTTTCATTACTGGAAAGAAATAATCAAAACATTGCCAAACGTAGAAAACGAAATACAATTTCAAATGTCGACACACAAGCTATAGTACATGGAAAAACAAAAATATTGAAGCATAGTGCAAATAATGAATATGAAGACATTAAGTTAAAATTTCACGAACTTTTAGAAAGCTCTAATGATTTTATGATAACAAACCCCAATCTGAATAATAAAACAAAACTTTTGAATAAATTAAGTGATACTCCAAAAAGTAATGAATCCACAGAAAAAAAAGATTTAAGTGATAAAAAATCAGATCCTTTAAATAAGTTAAAGAATGATACCTCACAAATAAATTTAGCAACAGAAAAGAAAGTCAACGAATTTGATTCTTATACTAGTAGAGATGAATTAGAAAACGTTGAAAAGGATTCCATTTTAACATCAACAAACCACATTCTGCACAAATCTTTAACCAAATTTTCAGATAATATGACAAATTATTTTACTAAAGTCTTTTCACCAGATATAAATGAAATTGTATTTATTTACACTGATATAATTAAACCACGACATGTAGGTAATAAAAAAACTAAATGTTTGAAAATATTTTCAATATCTACATTGAAAAATTATATTCATTTTAATAGAATTGAATATTTTCCTATTGAATCTTATAACATTAATAATATATCTATAATGATTCGAAATGATGAAGGAGGAATAATAAGTTTGAATGAATTCATACCAGTTTATTGTACTCTACACTTTAAAAAATATATAAAATAAATGTTTAGTAAAATTTTAAATCATTTTTGTAATAACCATGGATGTGATGTATACAAATTATTATAATAATCAGTCTGGAAATAATGTTCAAAATATTGGTGAAATATATCATACACCAAGGTTTGTGCAATATGGACGTGGTATTGGATCACTGTTTTCATCTTTGTTTTCACACCTGAAACCATTCTTGAGAACAGGATTAAATTATTTAAAAAATAAGTCATTAGACATTGGAAAAGAAATTTTGGAGGAAATCGGAACAAAACCTGTGAAAGATATTCTATTTAATCAAGGGAGAAAAATTATGAATAATATCAAAGAAGCTACTATTGAAAAAATAAAAACAATGCAGAAAGGTAAAGGGAAGCATATAAAACTTAAACGCTTAAAACAAAAACCGCATAATAAATCCAAACGTTGTAGAGGAAAGAACTTTAACGATATTTTTGGAAATTTAAAATGTCGGGATTTATAGAATGTATGAAAAGTGAATTGGATTTATTTGAATCTCCCCCAATTCAAACTAGTGTAATTAAAACAGAAGAAATATGTTATAATCCAATTGCTTCATTGGATAACTCTAGTACAATTGAATTTGTATCATTGGGGAATGGTGAAACATATAGAGATCTTAATAGTATTTATCTTAGACTAGTGCTTGAATTCAAAGGACCTGGAGGCGTTGTTAATAACTTGTTGCATTCCATATTTAGGAATTGTACAGTTCATTTCAATAATAAAAGTGTATCTCAACCTGACAACAACTATCACTATAGAGCATATATGGAAACATTACTCAATTATGGAAATGATGCTAGATCTACCCATCTTGAATCGTGTGGTTGGGCTACTGATGTGAATAAAATTAATTCATTAATCGATAAAGAAAATCCCGGTTTAGATAAAAGAAAAAAATTATTTAAGGATGGGAAAAAGGTGGAGCTTTTCGGAAAACTTCATGTAGATGTATTTAATCAACAAAAGTACTTGCTTAATAATGTTGATCTTAAGGTCACATTAAATTTGGAGAAACCAGAATTTTATATTTTAGAAAATGGGGATAAAAATGAATCTTATCTAAGAATACATGAAGCTAATTTATATATAAATCATCTTACTATCAATAGTAGTATATTAATGGCACATCATAATGTATTACAAAGCAAAAATGCAATTTATCCATATAAGAGAGTAGAAATTAAGACCTTCACTATACATCCAGGAAACCATTCATTATCTCTAGATAATGTTATACTTGGACAATTACCAAATTTCTTAATTTTTGGAATGGTGTCGAACAAAGCTTATACTGGAGATAGAAAAGAAAATCCATACAACTTTCAACATTTTAATTTACAAAGATTTAATTTGGTTGTTAATGGAGTACAATTTCCAGCACAGCCAATAGAATTTAACTACAACAATGGAGGAATATTAAGCACTCGTGGTTATCAAACCCTATTTAAAGGTACCGGAATCCATCATTTTGATAAAGGTCATCAAATTACAAAGGAACTTTTTGATAGCGGATTTTTTTTACTAGCTTTTGATTTAACACCAGATCACAATAATAATTCTAATTGTGGAAATTTAATAAATCAAGGAACTATTCGAATAGAAGGACGTTTCGGGAAACCCATAACAGAGGCAATTACCTGCTTAGTATATTGTGAATTTGACAGTATAATAGAAATTGATAAGTCTCGCACTATAATTCAAACGCTATGAACTCAATAAATATTATAAATACTTTAAATTCAAATAATTATACAAAATATAAATTTAAAGGAGTTTTTGCGAGCAATAAATTACCCAAGACACCTGTTACAAAACCATCATTTTACATAGCCAACACTGATCCATCTTATAAGCCTGGACAGCATTGGGTCGCTTTTTATTTCCCTGAAAATAAACCAGCAGAATTTTTTTGCTCTGCAGGTCAACCTCCAATAAAACCATTTATTTCATTTCTAAACCGAAATTCTAAAACATTTGTCTACAATAAAATGCGAATTCAAAGTGAATCATCAATGTTTTGTGGTGTTTATTGTTGCATTTTTATTTATTTAAGATGTAAAAATTTTACTTTTAATAAAATTTTAAATATTTTTAATTATTTTAATTTACATGAAAATGATATGTTAGTTTTAAGTTTATTTAAATACTTTTATTTGTTTTTATAGAAAATAAAAATAAATAAATAAATAAATAAGAAAAATATATATTATTTTGTTTTTATTCCAAGTTCTTTTTCCACATTTAGTAAAACGTCCAGGAGAATTTTATCACGACCATCATGCAATGCGAGGAATAGTGGAATGTCTATAGGCGGCAGTATTAAGATTTCTTGAATTTCAATTTGACCCTTGTTTGAAATATAATTTGATTCAATTTTAGTGTTGTTGGATGTATTCATTATTCTGAATATGTTGTTCTTGATAGATAGTCTATTATTTACTAAAATTATTTCTAAAATTCAAAATTCATAAGACCCTTACCAAGTTCAAAATTGCAAGAAGTTATTGTAAAAAAAACAAACATTTTTTTTTTAAGTTGTATTATTTTTTATTTATTATTATTTTTTTAAATTAACATATTTGAAATTAAAAATATTTTTCCTATTTACTTATTTTAGACGTTTAGATAATAAATAATATCTTTTTATAAAATCCTCTATTTTGTTTATAAGTTGTATATGCTTTCTACAGTTACAAGTATCAGGACCAACGATTGCTTTATCATCCGACCATGAACAGTTTTTGAAGTGTAATCCATATTTAGATGATATAGGTTCTTCATTATAATTCCCAGTTTTATTAATAAGTGCCAAATACTCTTCCAGTGTTTTTTGATGTTCAACAAAAATTAAACCATCAAAATTTTGAAGAAATTTTTGAATTTTTATATGTAACATGTTTATTATAAAGCTTTCTTTTTACAATTAGTTAGTTTTTAAAAATCATGATACTTATATACTAATTAACAAATTTTCTTTATTAAGAATTTCTTGGAATTTTACTATTTTCCCAACTGAAATATGGTTGAGAATTTGGGATGAAAAACTCTCCCACTTCGTCTCCTCCAGCGGAGTTTTCGCTGACTACCTCTTCCAATTCCAAAACATATAAACCATTATCTAACTTCCTCCTTAAAGTAAACTGTTCATTATTAACTCCATCTATTACTTTATCTTCCAAATTATTATATCGTTTGGGAAGATATAACATTCCCTCTTCAAGCTCTGCCATCACCACATTTCCATATTTATTCTTATGGCGGAACATACTTAATACCTTATATGGCTTTGATGGTAGTAAATCCTTTGCTGCTAGATATGGTCTTGTTTTTAATTTATTGAAAGCCGCAACAATATCAACATTTGTAATCTTATTTGATTCCATTTTTGTTCCGCCTTTTAAAAAGTTTATTAACTGATTGAAATAATTTTACTTCAGACAATTTTATTTATATCTAATATAATTTATCTCCAAAGAAGAGTAATTTGGGTATATCTCTTAATATTTCAAATTGAGAAAATATTATAAATACATAAATATTGAGCATTAAACTAATTTTAAACATATTCTAGATATGAAAAATGTTTAATGTGAATAAAAAATACTCCCCTTAATTTGTTATTAGAATATTTAATATTAATCATGACCATACTCAACAACATAAAATACATCTTCATTAATGTCAAAGAACCTTACACAAAGTTATTTTTTTCCATATAAACAAAACAATTCTCAAGTTTCCACTTTACAAAAACAAAAATAACCATATAAAAATATGTAGATGAATAAACCAAAAATACTCAAACGCTATTTATACAAGTCATCAGTTTTTAATTTCATCACAATTAAAAGTGCAAAAAAAAAAAATAAATAAAAATTGTCTCCCCTGTTAAATTGTTTGCATGTACTTTTAACATAATTACATAAATACATACATACATATATACATACATACATACATACATTGGTTTTCAATTTCATAAAATGCAAAACAATTTTTCCTCCTATTAATGCACTCACAAGAAAAAATTACAAAAACAAATTCATTGGTTTTCAATTTCATACAAACAATTTCCTCTTCAAAATTCCTCTTCCTCCTCATTAAAAACAAAAACAACTATTGCCTTCCCATTTCCCTACTACTGAAGGATTTGTATCGAATGGCCTAAAGATTATAGTGGTATTATTGACGAAGGCGATGTTGGTAACGTTTCTAGTAGCAATATTTCTCGTTTAGTCCTTGAAATATTTCTTTAAACCAAAATATGTACACCTTTTTTTTATGGGGGAAAAAAATGTTAAAATTTTCGGTCTCACTTAGAAATTTGCGAATAGCCTAAAAACTAAGAAATATAATTTTAAATTACATTAAAGTTCAAGTTCTAACTTTACTTTTCCACAAAAAAAAAAAAAAAAAAAACAAAATTAAATTATTTTAAAAAATAGGTGTTTTGGTACCACTGTACAGCTAACTATGTGTATTAGAGTTTTACACGGGAAATCCCGGGATGGGAATTCCTGGGAATTCCGCAAAATGTTCAGTTCCATAATCCCGGGAAATCATATGGGAATTCCCGGGATTTCTTGTGTATGCAAAATGTTTATATTCTCCAACTCATGTATGATTAATTTAGTATATAATAGTGTTTTTAAATTTGTTTTTATTTTATTTGATTTTGACGAGTTTAAGTATCTAAGGAAATATCTAAATATATTTGATAGTTTTAGAGCCCTTAATGTATTTTTGTATAATAAATGGAAAATAAAAAAGGAATTCTATTTATGTAAATATTTTTTGAAAAGAAAAAAATTTGTTTCTGCTTTGTAATTAAAAATAATATGGTGCAAAAAACTAGTAAGAAATAAAGTCCCACATATGAATGTATTTTTATAAAACGATTTGAAGATTTAATTTGCATGCATGCTAAAATTGAAAGAGAAATCTCCTTAAAATGTGTGGAATCCTCAAGCAAAAACATTCATTTTTAAAGCACCAATGAAAACTTGGACCTAAAGGTACCCAGACTATTAAGTGTATATGTATTTTTTATGAGATAAATTACAAAAAGTTCGCGCATAAGTCCATGCAAATTGTCCAAGAACAGAAATTAATGTAAATTAGTTTTTGAGCTCAGGTTTTTCTTAGCTATAAATTAATCATGTAGCATACAAATAGAAGGAACTTAATTATAGTTTTGTATGAGAAAAATCATTATTTATAGAAATGGTTTATAAAGCTGGAAAGAATTGGGCTTTAGAAATCTGCGGCTCTCTTAACAAAACGATTACTTCCGTAAAATTATCGAAGGAAGTTCAGATGAATTGTTATATAATAAAACGTGTACATTTAATTTTCAATATATATATATATATATATATATATATATATATATATATATATATATACAAATAAATTCAAAAATCTTTAAAAAAATATATAAACAACTTTTTGATATTTATGCTCTTCTTTATCGAAATTGAAAGATCTGAAACCGTTAGAATTTGATGCTTAATTAATGATTAAAGTATTAAATTGGTAAACTTCCTTCCAAAAAAAGAGCGTAAAAATAAAAAATCAGATTCTGATAGGATTTGCAGAGTAAACAATTACTATAGCAAATTTAAACTTTTTATAAATAAAACCGACCTTAAAAAATATAACAGATAATAAAGAATGTCAGCTTATTTCCGCTCCCTGATAGTTTTAAAAGCAAAACAAATTTTAATTTTTTACGTCATCTGGGAGCTTCAAAAACCTCTTTAAAGATAAAACATGCTTAGGAAATTATATATAAATTCGCGTATCTCCGCTTCCTGATGGAAATTTAAAATCTGACAAAATCTGGACGAATAGTTTTATAAGTAGATTGAATTTTAATTTTTTATGTCATCTGGGAGCTGCAAAAACCTCTGAAAAGAGAAAGCATGCGGAAATTCCCTGAAACCTGGGAAATTCAAAAATCAATCCCGATTTCCCGGGAGCAGAAAAAGACCGGGAAAAGAAAAACTCTAATGCGTATGTATAATCGTATAAAATATGTTTAGTGGCTTTTTATTAAGTATAAGCTATAAATACCACTTTACTAATTTATAATATGAATTTATTATTTCATTGTATAAATTGTAATTTAATTCAATTTTAAACTTTTTTTATTGCATAATATGAAGTAAATAAAAATTCATCGGCCGACAAATTAAGGCAAAAAGCTGAAATATTTATAACATTATAAATTTTAAATACATCTAAGCAATTTCGTACAAATAAATACCTAAATAATTTGTGTTTTATTTGTAGTATTTACATAAAATAATGGAATCTGTAAAATATTACAAAAACAAAAAAATAAATAAATAATTTATAATGTGAAAACTAATATGTGGAAATAAAATCCAAACAAATTGTAACTAATACAAGTTACGAAATGAGTGTGTTTTTAAATATAATAATAAAATAAGATTTGTAAATATCCAGTTTTATAAGAAATTTATATTGTATCTAGTAAAAAATTTTCCTTATTCCAAGAAAAAAATAATTATTTGCTGATTTTTTGATACTACCCATATTCAAAAGAAGTATTTGTTCTAGTTCTATGTTTATTTAAAACAGTTTTCAGTTGTTTTAGTATCTTTATATTCATTTATAATATTTTCAACTTTCTTTGTTCTCCTTAAAATTTGCCAATGTAATTGATTGTAGTAACAATTAGAGTCAAAATGTTTTGGTCTCTGAACACAATGTCTGTGTCATACTTTTTATAGTTTTCTTTTTCAATTTTTCTATTTGTTTCATTTTTCTCTGCTTCTTTTTTATTTAATTTTTTGTTTTTGTTGTCATATAACTACATCTTCAGTTCATTTACAATATTTAACTCAACATGATGTTAAACCATTATGGTAACAAACTCGCATGACAGTTTTAATTACGAAACTTTATCTTGAGGTTTTTCTGTGTGTTACACACAGCAAAAAGTTGATGCTTTTTCAAATCTATAGATTTTCTTTATTTTTTTGTGTTTGATTTTTGATTTTTTGACATTTTATTGGGCAGTCTGCTGAGAAATAGAAAAAAAAAACTGTTGGTAAGTAAAGTTACTTCAGCTTTAACAACTATTTCTACGTTTTATACCCTACACCACCATAAGTGGTTGAGGCATTATACGTTTGTGCTGCTGTTTATAACGCACAAAAAGTAACGTCATACCCCCATTTTAAAGTATACTGTTCGGTTCAGAATCACTTCCTGAATGGATTTAACGAAGTCCGTCAGTCCGGCTGGCTGTCCGTTCATGTAAAACATTGTGAGCAAAGTACAAGCCACAAGTTTGAAGATATCTTAAAGAAATTTGACACAAATAATTATATTGATACAAGGACGTAGCTTCTTGAAACGGGTTATGATCGGTCCATTATTTCACCTAGCTCCCATTCAAACGTCCTCCCGGAAAAGGGGTTTTGCGCTAATAAATGACTCAAATATACCTGTAATTTAATGAAATTCGCACAAATAAGTTTCATATAAGTATAAATAAGTGTACTAAATTTCATGACGATTGGTGCATAATTGATCATAGCTCCCATATAAACTCCTATACCGAAAATCACTTTGAAGTGTATAAAACCCATTGACTTGTTAGTATCAAGTTAATATTTGGCACATATACATTTTATATAAGTGGAAACCTCAATGCTATGTTATGAGAATTGGCCTTTAATTAACCATAGATCCCATACAAGTCTCTCTTCCGGAAATCACCCATAATAACATAAATTCTATATAAATATTAATATGAACACATTATAATGCATACGTATGTTTAATATAAAAATGGATTACATTTAATACAAATATGGGTCCACAATTGGACGCAAGTCCCTTATAAAATGCCTTCCCACTATGGTGTAGGTTATTATATGGGCGGGCTTGACCGACTATATCTTTCTTACTGTTTTTTCTTTTGGTTTTTTGTTTAAACTAAAATTCATTTTGTGGCTTCGTATTCGAACAATACACTACTGACCAAATTCAACCTCAATAGAACAAGTTGTAAAAAAAAACAAAAAAAGTTTTTAGTTTATTTTATAGATTTAGAATATTTTTTCGTTTGTTGTTCAATTCCTTCCTGTTGTATAAGAACAGCAGATTTTTTTGCAATTAAATTTTTTTACTTAGTTCAGCAAAATGATGTGAAAATGTAGAAAGACGGTTTTCTACAGGGATTGCAGTGTGAGTGTTCAAATAATTGTTGAATTAATTATTTGCATACTTTTAGGCAGTAATTAATTAAAAAAATTTTTAGTACCTTTTTAAATATGTGGCTGAATAATTTTTAAACACTGTGATCTAAAAAATATAAGAGATTCAATATCAAAATATACAGAAATCGGATTTAGCATTTTTGATTTTAATGAAACTTGTATTGGAAGTGATCTTAAGGATCACTTCCTAATTTTGTTGTTAATTTGTCACTGATTGTATACATCGTTCAATAAAAATCAAAAATTTTTCTCACACATGTTAAATTCCACATATACGTGAAAATATAGATATAACATAGTATAACTGCAATATAACTACGTTTTTTATTTCGTGTTAATGTTCGTTTTTTTTTTAGAGGATTTTAAAATTTAAATTATTATTTTTATTTTTTATTATGCTACTTTCTATTTGCTATTATAGGGTGGTATGTATATCAAATGAAAGGAGAGAATATTTGCATTATGTCCTTAAGATATTTAATCCTTTAATATCCTTGAACAATTCTAACAAATAATTTTCAAAATAATATAGGTTAAATATATAAATATCCAGTTTAAAAATTTACGGTTTTAAACTTACTACTTTATTACATACGACGATTTGAAAATTATTCCTAAAAGTACAAATTTATTTTTCAGTTTATTCAGACTTTGAGCATGCAAAACTAATATAGCCATTCTTCAAGCAATTATATTTAAATTTTAAATAATTCTTACTTTAATTGTAGTATACAACATTATTTGGAAGACTTCAAAATATATTTGAAAGTTTTAACGACGACAAGTTGAGTATTTCTATTTATTTAATTTTAAATATTTTTGTATTCTTAATCTGCGAAAGGACAGTAGGCTATGATTCTTATATTATATATAATTTTGTTTTATGAATAATTAACATAAAAAAAAGTAGTTAGTCAAGCGCGACCATGTAGTATCCTATACTGTTATTTACGCGCGTTAAACTGTTTTTCAGGTAAGGTCCTTAAATAGAAACTATGCTCATATTTGGACTGATCCATTTAAAATTCATACCGCAGTTTATATACTTACATAAAACTTGTTAATACTAAATTTTCTTCAAAATCTGCCATTTATACGAAATTTTATCGCTTAAAGTGATTTCCTGGAATGGATCTTATATGGGAACTATGTTGAATTAAGGATCGATCCTCTTGAAATTTGGTAGTGCGATTTATATTTATGTAGATTTCAATTGTTGCTAATAAAATCACAAAATAAATTATTCGCAAACTTTAATTATTGAATATACTCAATTTAGGCGCGTTAAGGTGATATTCTGGAATTGGTGTTGTTTAGGAAATATGGCCAATTAAAGGCTGATCTTTGCGAAATTTAATAGCATGACTGATTTACACTTAAATAAAAAAATAATCATGCCAAATTTTATTTCGATAGTAATATTTTTCGGTATTTATATACGTTTAAATAATTTTAGGGAAGGGGCCTCATATGGAAACTACAGTCAAATATGGCACCAAACCCTTGAAATTAGATAGTAATGCCAATAAAAATCCTATCAATCTCGAATTTCATATCATATCATATAATATCATATTTGCATAATCAAGGCAATTCTCATCACTTAAGAATATTTCCGGGAAACATTTGTAAGGGAGGAAGCTAAAATAATGGACCGATTCCAACCATTTTCTATAAGCATCGTCTTAAACCCAATTATCATTAAATAATATTTAAAATTACAACATTTATATCGAAAACAAAATTTTCATTGACAGCACATTTTTAAAATTTAAGTTCAAACCGTTTATGCTAAAGGGACAAAAAGTGAGATTCAAAAATTTCATTATAATGTTTTTAACATTAACATAATTTCAGAGTAATTTGTTAGAAAACCTCAATGATATTTAAAACTAAAATATTTGAATTATATTTTTGACATTATAAAGACCCGAAGAGTTAGAACAAAAAATATTGTTATAATTTATAAATCATTTTCTAACATTTAATACCCATTGTTGAGGTTTGTTGAGATACAAAAAGATTTTAAAATAATTCATAAAAAATTGTTAATTTTGAAACGTAAATATCCTTTTAAAAGGATATTTGAACACCAAATAAAATCATAAAATGTCTCTACTTTGACATGGTATATGGTTTAGTTAGATTAGGTTAGGTTAAAAAGGGCAGCGTCTTCACGCCTCCATCTAGAGACCATTCGGTCCATTGTGAAACCTTTATAGATAATAGAGAAAGCTGATAAATGAACAAAGAGTAGAATATAGCAAAAATTGAAAAGATTGAATAGAAAGGTAGCTAAATGTAAGAAAAATAAGAAAGGTGTGGAACTTGAAATCCATCAAATCAGCCGTGACTACATTTAAGCTACTTTATTCCCATTACGGACCCTATAAGGTTGCCGAGTACTTCAACCGCCACCTCCTCTAGTTTGTGCAAAATATGGCCCCAAACCACCTCAGTCTAATACGATGAAGCCCTACGCAATGACTCCTATGCTCGAGTTGATAACCCTGCTGCTTAGCATCAGGGCGATCCACTCGATTTGGAATACACCAACGATGCGAGTGATTCCTTAACCGCCTCTATCCTTATGTTGTTAAAGGCCCCTTCTAGTCGAGGATCGATCAGTCTTTCTATTATCTTGAGTAGAAATGACGATAGGCTGATCGGTCTATAGTCCTTGGGCTTCGAGTGAGTAGTCCTACCCGCTTTGGATATGAAAATGTCCTTTACCTCTCTCCACCCCTTGGGAATATTTCCCACTTTAAGACACTTCCTAAATATCTTCACGAGTAGTGAGATGACCCTATCATTGACATTCTGTATCATGGTAGGAAAAATGCCATCTGGGCCCGCTCATCTTACCTTGCCTCCAGTGATCATCTCCTCTATCGCATCGATATCCTCTGGTTCGGACTGTAGGTTATCACTGACACTACCTGTCCTCCCATCATATTCTGTAAAGAGAGCCATAGAAGTGAGTCTCCATCAGTAAGCTGGGGGACTCCGAGCTAGACTCCGTCCACGAGTTGTCTGCCCATTGCATAAATCCAGGTGCCACTTGTCCTTGGATAATACCCGTCTATATCTAGATAACTCGTTAACCGAGTAAGTTTCGCCCATCTTATGTCCTTCTTATACTTAATGAAGCTTTCCCTATAGCTGTCCAAGTCAGTCTGACTCCTCGTTAGCTTGGCTCTATTGAACAGCCTTCTAACTTTAGACCGTTGGACCCTAAGTTCACTGATCCACTATTTCGTTTGCCCCTTTTGCAAGGATAAATCACCTGGAAGCTGAGCTCATAGCTGTTCTTAAGTACATCCGTGAAACTATTCAGGACTCCCTCGATTCCCCCAACTGAATTTCTCCATTCCTCAGTATCTCTTAAATCCCTATCGACTAACTCACCGAAGGACTTCCAATCTATCCCTCTGGAGTTTCTGTAAGGTCTTCCCCTCGGTTTCACAAAGTCAAGACTGAAGGATATCACGCTACGATCTGAAAATTAATAATCCATAGCTACCTTCCGGTCCTTGACAAATTCACTCGCTCGGTTCGGTAGTGTCATATCTATAACCGTTTCCCTACCTTCCGTTCTGAATGTGGGATTATTACCCCTATTGATATAAAGATTATAACTAGTTGTAAATTCAAATACTAACTCACCCCTCTTGTTGATGTTACTGCTTCCCCATTGGTAGCGATGAGCATTTGCATCACTTCCAAGAACCATGTATATTCCTTTTCTCCTGCAGTTCTCCGTTAATTGCTGTAAAGCGATGCCCGGTGGATCGGGCCTCGTATGGCATGTACACGGATACCAGTATAAGTCTACAGCCTCCAGCGGCTTCTCATTGGACAGCTGTAAGGTTCCCGTTGCTAAAAAAATGAAGAAGATTAATATTCGGATCATTCCTAGCTAATATACCCTCTTCAATGTGGATGCTATGAACAGCATTTCTAAATCCAATAAACCCAAAACTAAAATTGACAACTCGCCCAGTGACTTCAGCTTCTTCAGAGACTCCTGATCCACAGAGAATCTGAAGTCTCTGCCTTGGTTCTCCTTACAGGTCATGGAGTTCACAATCTTCCATTGACCTGTAACAAGACCTTCGTTCTGAGTTTCCAATACCGTCAGAATGGTTTCAACCTCTGGAATGGCAGAGAGAATTGCACTTAGTAACTGCGTTTTTAAGAAATTCAAAGGATTTATCATTACCGCAGTTGATAGTTTTAACTCCCTTCATCCAGTCCGCGCCTTTGAAGGATACCTTGTCCGACATACCATTTACAAGGGCGATCTCTTCAATGAGCTTATGTTCAATCTGTCGCCATTGCTCAACGCTGATCCTCCCATCTGGATCAGCTTTGTCAATGATCGCAGCTTGAACACAGTTCTGCAGCAGTGATTCCTTCACCTTTTTCGATGTTGAGAGCTGTTCGCTTCCTGACCCAGCTCTTTCAATAACCTCCTTGTGGGGGCCTTTAGCAGAGCTGGAAGGTATGCAAGCAGTCTTCTTAGCCATTGAGGTTTACTGGTCATCCCCAGATCTGGCCCTTTTAGTGACCCCCTTTTGGGGATCCTTAGAAGAGCCGTGTGGTATTTGACCAACAGCGCTCGAAAAAGAAGGTCGCTAGCCAGCGATCTTAGCCACACCACCAGTGGTACCCTTATTGTTTCCACTGGTTGAGCTGGTCAACCTTTGACCTACTACCTACTGGCTTGTTGATGGCTGATCATGTCCAGGCCTACCATCCCTGACAATATTTTGCGAGTTGCCAGTTTTGCTGACCGGTGCATAAACATCTACACCATCGATAGCCTTTGGCTTGCCAGTCCTTACCTGCTGGTCCAGAATTATTGCAGGTTTGGCTGTTCGCCACTAGCCCTTATCCTCCTCCGAAAAATTACCACTGAAACTTGTGGCAAACATTTATAACGAAGCTCCGACTTCTAAATCAGAATCCTAAAATTCGCCAATGTTGAATTTCGGAATGCCTTAATATGTAAAGATGAGACAAGATCGTATTACAATTATTCAAAGTTGAGACAATATGAGTGACAGGGCATCATCGGAAAGGAAGAAGAGAATAAACTATTCAATATGGTATAGTTTTTGAACACCATTGTCCTGGAGAGCGCCAAGCCCTTTCAAAAGTTTAAGAATGTACTTAAATATTGGACAATAAAAGAGCATATCACAAGGTAGCAGAATTTTGTTGCCAGCAGAGTGACTGACATCCTATGGCGAAATTTAAATCTTGATGGAATAAAAGACTTTCCTCCTGTGCTCTTATGAGACACCTCTGGGGTGTTGTCCATATTCTCACCCAATCCTTCAGAATAGGACATTCCCAGAGAGTCACAGACAGGCCCGTAGATCCGTTAGAATCTTTTAATATTCCTTCTGTGCTTCCTGACAAGGCACTTATCCTTGCCTACAAGTGGTGTTGAGCCTCTCTTAGCTATCTTATGCAGATAGATAAGGGAAGCTTTTGTGCCACTTCGAGCCTTCTCCTCCTTAGTTCTACTTGTGACATCGTTTGGCGCTTCTCGCATTACCTCGTCCTGCCGAACTAAGTTGCCGCGAGCCACATGACCTCATGAGACCGTCGAAATATACCTTAGATCAGACCCCGCCTTGACGCTCCGGTTCTTCTCTTGACTATGAGCGCGAGCTGAGATCATAGTGATCTTGTGCTTATCTTCAGATCCAAGAAAAGGAATCGCTCGAGATACCCAGAAACTCATCCGTCTCTGATAGTAGGCCCAACTGACTTTCCTGGTCTAAAATGTCTCGTTGGACCCCTAACAATACTAAATCGTCGTCCGTGTCTGTGTTGTCGTCTTGCGACCGTTCGTCATCTGTCCGAATTGAATTTAAATTTGAATTGTCTATTATGTTCCACTAGTATGCTAGTAAAAGGAGGAACATCTTGCGCAGTGACGGCATTCAAGGACTAGGCTAAAGCTTATAACCAACCCGTCCCATAGGCATTGGAGGGGAACTGATAGCTATTAGTTTATTTAAGCACTAACTAACCATTCAGGTCCTCGGTACTGCTGCCAACCACCTTGACCTTAAAGTGCACTTCATTTATTTGGTCCGCGAGAGACCCTAAGGAACTCTAGGACCAGAGACAATACCCATGATCTGAACATCTAAGTTAGGGCCCTTTAAGCACCATGTACCTGAATGTGCAGGTCATGTGCCTTATAACAAGTTCCCCCTATCCGCCACCTGTGGACACGTTCCGATAGGAGTAAATGCAGCAAAAGACTCCACACGGATATGGTTTAGTTCATGCGTAAAAAAAGCTGTTGTACAGTGTAAATGATAATCTTGCTAAAAAAACTTTTTTTAGGAAACCCACTAAAGTTATATATATTCATTATTCAAAAAGAACCTAATAAATATATGTGTTAAGCCTTCCCATTTAGACAAATACAAAAAAAAAAAAAAAAAAAAAATCACATCTTTGAAAATTATTACTTAAAATTATACTTATAATTTATGGTAGTAAAATTCACAAAAAAGAACATTGCTTCAAAATTTTGCGTGTTTTAAATATATTTTAATTTTATTTATTCTGAACACATTTTCTGCAGCGTTAACTATTAAAAAAAAAAAAAACAGTACGAATATCACCCCTCTTTCTAATTTTGATTCAAATTTCGTTTATTTTCTTTTTTAACAACATCATCGTCATTTTTACACCATTTGCTGTCAGACAAATCATTTTTAGCATTATTAAATAGTTGTTGACAGTTGTTGATATTGTCAAAAAGAAAGATGAATGAAGATTTTTCCGTCTGTTTTTATTGGTATATGAAAATATAAGACTTTTGACTATTCCCTGCTGTTTTATCAGAATATTTTTAGTGCTCTATATTCTCATAATCTGTTTACAGTAAACGAGTGTATAATATTCATAATATTTTTGATATTCCTGTCACAAGCTTATATTTTTGGCTATATACTTGGATACCGACATTCTTTCTACAGTTCTGATTTTGGTTTTATATATAGAATACAACTAGAAGTTTATGTGAGAGGCACTTCGAACTAAATTTTCAAAAAAAAAAAAAAAAAAAAAAAATTTTTTTTTTCAAAACAAAAAAACAAAGTATAAGTGACTACATGTATTTTGTTGTTGCATGAATTAGGTTTTTGACAATTGAATCAGGTTTTTTTCTTTCACATAAATATCTACTTATTAATCTATGGTTTTTTATACATAAATTTCAATGATAAGTGTTGATACATTCATCTATGAATTAGTTATATTCATATACATTTTTTTGTCTTCTTATGCTGAAAAAATAAAATAACAATGTGTTGCAAATCTGTCAACTCTAATATTATTTTTTGTTACGTTAAGGGGAGCAAACAAAAATGAGAAAATATATTGTAAATTTGCTAACATTGGAATATGATTTAATATTTAAAATTGGATTAGTAAGTCTTACGAAAGTTGTGGTAAAAATAGTATAAAGTTTTTGCTAGAACTAAAGTATAGTTTTAGGGGTTATTTTTTAGATGTAGCATAATACTAAGAGTGAAAGTTTTATAAAAAGGGAAAATTTCATTTTAAATTATAATAAAATTTTGAATGCTTCAATAACTGTTTTAACTTATTTTAATATTTTATAGCATACTTTTGAGGGGTTTTCAACATTATGAAGTGATGAATATAATTTATATTCAAATTTCTAAGTGGTTTTCTTTGTGTAATGAAATAAAACGTTATTAACTTAAATCAGTTTTGTGTTTTAAACTCATTGTATTGAAAGCATACTTTTTGGCTGTTGAACAAACTGGATAATATAACGTTTCTACATACAACTTAAACTTTTATTATTAAAATTGAAAATTACATTTATATTTTCTTTCAATTCAATTTACACAATTCTTCTCAAATCTCATAAAAACAGAAGTAGAAAAAAACTTTCAATCAATTCCATGATTTTGATAAAACAACCAAGCATTGCATTCGTATTTAAGCAATTCCTCATGTTGATGCTGTCTGTCTGGTATTGTGGCATAAACATCATTTGTTTTGTATCACAATTTTATCTCCAGTTTTATATTCCTTCTCTGAATCTTGATTGACAACTGTCATCATTCACTAGTTTGCAAATTGAATAAAAAAAAGTAATATTCTCCAATATATAAATGAAAACAAAATAAGAATGAAAATGTAAGGATGAGATATTATTTAAATTGTTAATTGATTAAATTTGTAAACGAGCAGGTGAAAAAATTTGTATCTGGTCATCAGGTTTTAGAGGTTTTGGTACTTCCTTTTATTATAACAAAATATATATAGATTTGTTTTTACTTTTTCTTTGTTTGCTAGAAATATACTTTTAGATTTTAAAAATTAGTCTTTCTTTTATTTCATGTAAGTCATTTCTGATAGCTTTAAAATGTTTATTTTTGGCTGTTTAGGTGTCCGTTATTAAATTGACATTTTCCAAAATACCAAACATTTCTAACTCAAACTCAGTTGATGCATTTAGTTTAAACTTTGTGAGAAAATATTAAAAGTGACAGCTGTAGTATGAAATAAATTTTGTAATGTTAGTTTAAATGCCTAAATGTATGCCATGAACATGTTATGAATATTTTAGAAAGTGCCAACAGCTGAATGCAGAATTTTCAGTCATTTGGAAAATGTTTATTAAAAAAATTTAGCCTAAGGAAGATATTTGCATCATTTATCATACATTAAATAATGTACAAAAGCTTTGAAATATTTTTTGCTTTTGGTGGGTAATTTCAAAAGAGATTTAAAAAAATGTTTTAATTAATCGTCGAATATATTGTTGAATAATTTGAAATTATTTTAGATTTTTTTGAATGATGTTATAATAACAAATTAAAAATAGTAAATGTATCTTACTAGTATAATAGGGTATTTTTATATAATTTTTAACAATTAAAAGTTATATTAAAGATGAATTTGAGATTTTTTTAAAATACTGTGCAAATAGATCAATAGAATTTTTGTATTAAAATCCATCTCTAATACCGCTTATTGTTTAGTTCTGGTTAAGTTATGGTACAGTTTGAGTTCTGTTATAGTGTGGTTTTGGTTCAGCTCAGGTCAAATTGAAAATTGTAAAAAAGGTGATATTTCCCCGTAGTTCAGTTCTAGTTTAGTTTCTGTTTTAGTTCAAATTTATTTTTATTCTAGTTCAGTTCTATTACAGTTAAGTGAATTTTTAAATAAATATAAATTTATAAATAAGAACCAATATGGCTTTCAAAAGAATAAGAATATTAATAAATTACTCGGAAATTTCTCACAAAATTTTAATTCCCACTTAAACAGCAATCACCACTGTCTAGTGTTATATATCGACTTCAGCAAAGCGTAAAAGTAATACACTTAAATGGTTGCAAAGCTACCTCAAAATGAGATCGTACAAAGTTAAAGTTAAGAATATTCTGAGCAAAGAAATAATATCATATTATAGAGTACCTCAAGGATGAAAGTTATGACCAATTATGTACATTATTTATGATAATGATATGATTGGATGTCTAAACGAAACTGAAACATTTGCCTATGCAGATGATACTGCAATTGTTGTCGCAAACAAATATATAAATTTGGCTACTAAAATAATGCAAAAACAGATAGATATATCCATCAAATGGTTTCACGACAATGGTTTAATAACCAACGCCACAAAAACAAAAATCATGCACATCAAGCCAAGGCATTAATTAGTGATTTTTGTTTTTAAATATTTCATGCTCAATTTAAAGTTATAGTGAGTTAGTATAGTTTAAATATAAGGTAAGCTTTCAGATCAGTTATAAATATTTACTAGATATAGGTACTTTATTGATGAAATTTTTTACACTTCTTAACGATAGTATTATGACACCTAAAGAATGCGATAAATAGTGTCATCTAAAAAGTATTAGAACTGCGGAACATTTCTTCCCGAAGGGTGATAATATCATATTCAACTTTTGCTAACTACAAGAAGTGTACCTCTAGTTAAAATTTCGATAGAAAATGTTAGCAGGGATAATTTACATCACGTCTGCAACGCACTCACCTATTTCTACCATTAAAACAACACATCAAACGCAAACACATTACAAAATAACGCATTGGTAAACCCAATAAACAATACTGATATCAATAGCAAGATCCACACCATTAAACTTACAATCAATACAACATCATAAAACTCACTGAATAACCAAAAATATAAGATAAACAACACAAGAAACCTAAACAACGTCAACATCGATAAAGAACTAAGCATATTAAATGTAAAAAAGCATTTTCTCTACAAATGGTGCAAGAAATCATTTGCCACAGTTGTTACATAGAAAATGCTCAACATAGTTCTAGTTCAGTTCCAGCTCAGTTCAATTTCAGTTCTAGTTCGGTTCTAGTTTCCGTTCTAGTTTAGTTCTAGTTCAGTTCTAGTGCAGTTCTAGTTCAGTTCTAGTTCAGTTCTTGTTCTGTTCTAGTTCAGTTCTAGTTCAGTTCTAGTTCTGGTTAAGTTCTAGGTCAATTCTAGTTCTAGTTCTAGTTAAGTTCAATTCTAGTTCAGTTCTAATTCAGTTTTAGTTCAGTTCTTGTTCATTTCTAGTTCAGTTCCAGTTCAATTTAAATTCAGTTATAGTTAAGTTATACTTCAGTTCTAGTTCAGTTCTAGGTTAGGTTAGGTTAGGTTAAAAGGAGCGGCTTATTCACGCCTCCACTCAGAGACCATCTGGTGCATTGTGATCCCTTTATAAATACCAGAGAAAGTTGATAAAACGAAGAAAGAAAACATCCCTAGTAGAGTAAGGCACAAGAGTAGAGAGAAAGTAGAAAGAAAGGAAAAGAAATATAAGAAAAGTAGGGTGTAGAACCCAAGACTCATCAATTTACCCAGACTATCTCTAAGCCACTTTATCCTCATAACGAACCCTATAAGGTTGTCGAGTTCACTACCCGAAACCTTCTCCAGTTCGAGTAGAATATGGCTTCCAAACCATTTCAGTCTACTACGTTAAAGCCCTATGCAATGACAGAGTATGTGTTCCACTGTTTCTAGCTCCTCCATATCATCGCACGTCCTACAAAAGTCTGACGTGCCGGTGCCCCAATTACCAGTCATATTCCCTATAGCGAGGTGACCGGTAATTATTCCAACAATGACGACTCATGCCCAAAAGATGCATCGAATCTGCTGGTTTAAAACTAGGCCATAACGCTCTAGATACCCTGCAGTCCATTCTACACCTCAAAGCATGATTCGTTCTTCCTAAAGTGCATTCCCTTATAGCCATGAAACATGAACCAATTGGAATTATATCCGATACCTCCACAAAAGACCTGTCCAGCTCCGAGCCGTTACGAGCTAGCTCATCCGCCGAAAATATCGCAGTGATCAGGAACCCAACAGAGTCTTATTCTGTAGGCATCCATTCTTCTAAATTCCTTCCTACACTCAAGCACCAATCTGGACCTGATACAAAAACTTGTCATTGCCTTTAGTACTACCTGACTATCCTTGTAAATACCTAGAGTTTCTGCCTGGAAAATGCTGCAACTATCAGGCAATCTAAAAGATCGTATGTTCCCATGAAGTAAATACCCGCCCCTGTGCCAACTTCCATCTTCGAGCTATCAGTGAAGATAGCACATCCTCCATGGAGCTTTTCCGCTTCCTACTAGGGATTTCAATAACGGGAATAGGCTCGAAGTCAATTATAGTACCGACATAATCCATTTGGGCGGCTAAGAATAATGTTCTACTATCAAACTTGACTTCATTAAGTATGCTAACATGCTCCGCTGTGAAGTCCAATTCCTTCAGTCTAAATAGGCTTCACACAGCCATTCCTTTCACGAACTTCTCAATTGGAAGAAGGTGGGAATGATGTCTAATGCTGCCTGAGGTGTACTTCTCATGACACCCGCAATGCCGTCCTTTTCTCAACGCCTCCCACCGTACTGAACATCCACAAGTCAGTATGGGTCTCACAACCGATGCGTATATCCAATATGCAATTACCGGTTTTAGAAACCAGTTCTTCCCTATAGAGTTCCTGCATGCGTAGTTAGGTTAGGTTAGGTTAGGTTAGGTTAAAATTTGCTGTCCAAGTAAATAACCAGATACTTGGCCTTCTTTGATAAACTGAGTCCCATCTCATTCAAAACTGGTAGACTAAATATCTCAATCTTATATCTCCAGGTAAACAGAACGAGTTCAGTATTTTTAGGGTTGACTCCCAATCCATTACTATTTGCCTATTGAAAAAAGTTCTCGTAGTTCAGATTGCATGACCTCGCTGATCGTGGGTAGAAATTTACCCGATACCAACAATACCACATCGTCAGCGTAGGCTACGATTTTCCTTCCCATGGCATCGAACTACCTCAGTATGACGTTCATTGCCAAAAGCCATAATAATGGTGAAAGAACCCCCCCACCCCCTTGCGATGTGCTCCTTGTCACAAGCTTCCTTATGCAAGTGTCGCCCATACTCGAGTTAATAACCCTGCTGCTTACCATCAGGGTGATCCACTCGATTAGGAATCACTAATACCCAACTAAGCTAGTGATTCTTCAATCGCTTCTATCCTAATGTTATTAAAGGCCCCTTCTATATCGAGGAACACTTCCAAGGTGTATTCCTTATGCAGCAGACCCCGTTCAATAAAATTACACTCTTAACAGACTCTCCCTTAAGATAGGCGTGTTGAGCGTCGCTGATGCCCTTAGTTCCCATACTCCTCCTCAGATATAGATCGATCAGTCTTTCTATTGTAGAAAAGACGATAGGCTGATCGGTCTATAGTACTTGGGCTTCGAGTGAGTCGTCCTACCCACTTTGGGTATGAAAATGACCCTTACTTCTCTCCACCCCTGGGAATATATATCCATTTAAGACATTCCCTAAATATCTTCACGAGTAGTGAGATGACTCTATCATTGATATTCTGTAACATAGCCAGAAAATGCCATCTTGATCCGGTGACTTATATGACCCAAATGAGTTTATCACCCATCTTACGTTGTCTCCAGTGATTATCTCCTCTATCGCATCGATATCACCCTTCTCTGGTCCGGACTGTAGGTTATCAATGACACTACCTGTTCTCCCATCAGATTCTATATCCATACAGCCTGGGAAGTGAGTCTGCATCAGTAAGGTGAGGAACTCCGAGCCAGACTCCATCCACGAGTTGTCCGCCCGTTATATATATCCAGGTGCCATCGTGTCCTTGGATAATACTCGTCTAAATCTGGACAATTCGTTGAACGAGTCCGTTTCGCTCGTCTTGTGTCTTTCTTATACTTAGTGAAGCTTTCCCTATAGTTCAGATCCAGTTCTAGTTCAATTTAATTCTAGTTCTAGTTCAGTACTAGTTCAGTTATAGTCTAGTTATAGTTCAGTTCTAGTTCACTTCTTGTTCACTTCTTGTTCACTTCTAGTTCAGTTCTAGTTCTAATTCAATTTTAGATCAGTTCTAGTCCAGTTGTAGTTCAGACGTAATTCAGTACTATTTCAGTTCTAGTTCAGTTCTAGTTCTAATTTTGTTCTAATTCTGGCAGCTAAATACACTTTTCCGCATCAGCTTTTCAAAAATAGTAATTCATAATAAAAAGAGTTTTTAAACTATTTTACTACTTCATTTAAGTATTTTGACAAACATGCAGTAAACAAATCATCCGTTCATAACATTTTAGAAAAATAAGCATTGAAAGAAAATTCAATTTAACGTGCAACAAAAAAAAAAAAAAAAAAAAAAAAAAAATAGCATAACAAATTGGCATTATTACTATTTTTTATGTATTGGTTATGACATCTTATTCCGTAAAAGGCGTTTATCTTATAAAAGAAAACTAGACCACAATATTACAGAAAAATTTAAAAGAAAAAAATGAGAAAAAAGCAAGTGATGCAAATTTTTCATTATTGAATTGTTTTATTCCCTTTAGCTTTTTTCTTTTTTACATAATATATTTTGTTATAAAATAAAAAAATCTTTAAATATTTTTGCATTTCCATTATATTTTCTTATTTGTTTTTCAGAAAACTCACTGTACATTGTAGCGGCTGCAAGTGTATTTTTTTCTTGGTATTATAAAAAATGCAAAAAAAGTAAGAAATATATAGTCGCTCAAGCTCGACCATATGATACCCTACACCAAAAATCGCCTTATTATATTACGCCTTTTGCCAATTGTGGACCGATACTTGTATTAAATATAAAATAAATCATGCAAAAACAGAATAAAAATTACATTGATACTAGGACTGTCAATTATTCGACATTGAAGTTAATCGAATAAAATTTTGCAATTTTTTTCAATTATTGTGATCGAATAAAATCAAAAATTTATTAGATTTATATATATATATAGTAAAAAAACTCAATGGTCATCAATATTGCTTAACTCAATTTTTTTAATTATTAATATTATTTTCTGATTTAGTTCACTTAGCAAACCATCGTCATACACTTCAGAATCTTCTGTTATTTCCACATAATTTAAATCATTAAAACAGCTTTTGCAATAAATAATAAATGAAAAAAATCTCAAAAATAAAGCATTTGTATATACTCTTTTTGTTTAATATTTAAATAAATTAATATGCGTTGGAAAATATCCAGCATTTAGGAATATCTCTCCCGTTTATTCTAACTTTAAGCCGTTTGATTAAACCTTTGGAAAAGATATTCCAAATTTATATATCCTATTGAAATTTAAAAAGAAAAAAAAAACATTTTAAAGTTTTAAAAATTATCGAATAATTTTTTATTTTAAATTTAAAAATTTTGTTCATTCGAAAAGAGTAGAAAATTTTTTCCTCGAATAATCGAATAATTTCTGTTCGAATAACAAGCCTAGTTGATACCAACATTTATATGAATTTATGGACTTTTGGATGATTCCCGAAAGTAGTAGTAAAAGTAGAGCAAAGAAATTTTTGCCATAATAGGTCACTTTAATGGGTAATGGTGTGCTTGTAAGATTAATAATAATAATAATAATAATAATAATAATAATAATAATAATAATAATTAAATGAGATTTATTTTTACTAAATTTTATATTTATGCTATCAGTTATATAGGAATTGTGAACGAAAAAATAATTCAGGGAGTGGTTCCTGTATGTGAGATACGGTCAATTTGGAGATATGATTTTTGCTTAGACGAAACACATCTATGATGAATTTTATTTAAATATGGATATATTTAAGATATTTATGAGCATTTGACCTATTTTCGGTAAAATTTTAGTAGAATGTTGAGTGAAATAATGATTACATTTTAATTGATTTTATTGTGCTAAATTATTGGCTCAAAGTAGGCTCAAGTACCAAATTTCATAAAGTTATCTTTAAAACTCTGACCTATGGTATAATAGAAATTATGGCTTTTTAATGTATGCACAGCCAGACAAAAGTTGACGCTTTAAAAAAAAAAATAAATAAATAAAATTCATAAGGTATTTTTTCTATGTATTGGTTGGAAGATGATTGCAATAAAATTAAAATCAAAGCGCTATAAACCTTCTTTGAACTAAGCGCCATTTTTGGCGATTATATCCCACTATACGTCCGTCTGACTGTCCATGTAAACCTTGTGCTCAAAGTACAGATGTCAGTTTTTATGATAGTTCCACATAACTTGTCACCAATAGTTTTTTTTTTCATTAAAGGAAGACGCCTATTGAAATTGGTTATGATTGGTCCATTATTTCACATAGCCCCCATACAAATGCTCCCGGAATAGAAGATTGTCGAAGATAAATGTCTTAAATATTCAGTGCAAAGAAGTTATGTGTAAGTATCAACCTTTAAGCCAAATTTCATGAACATCGGTCCACAACTGACTATAGCTCTCATATAAACATCTCCTCCGAAAATCACTTTAACGTGCACAAATCCCACACAAATGTTAGTATAATGTTAATATTCGAAACAAATAAGTTTTATATAAGTAGAAATCCCAGAGCCAAATTCGATGAGGATCGGTCTGTAATTTACCATAGCTCTCATGCCATAGATTACAACTAGAAGTTTATGGGAGTGGTTTATGAGAGAAATTACTCATTTTTTCAAAACACAAAAGCGAAATATATGTGACTTCATGTATTTTGTCATTGGATGAATTAGGTTTTTGACAGCTGCATCAGGTTTTTTTTTCTCACATAAATATCTACTTATTAATCTATGGCTCCCATACTACACATATTAAGTGAAAATGCAAAATATTTATTTTCACCCAAGTTCGTCCAAAAACTTTTTGAATTTTTGTATAAAAGTGAAAAATGCCCGCTTTTAGACTGATTAAAAAAAATTTAAATATTTCTACAACATTATCCTAACAAAAAATACGAAAACATGTTTTTAAATAAAAAAAGTACATTTTATAAAATAAAACACAAAATTATAGATTCGAATATTTTCAATTTTCAGTTTTTACCACTGTGATTAAAAATTACAAACAATTTGTGACTTTGACAGTGAACTGCATGAAGAGTGAAAAAATTAAAAATAATGATTATTTATTTCACCTAGTATTAATTGCCTTTTGAAAATATTAATTTTCAATTTTCAATTAATCGCTATATTTCTCAATTTCACCACTCTGTGGGACGGTCGAATGGACATCGTTAAATCGACTCAGGAAATAATTTTGATTTGAACGGTTACTTTAATGTGGGGGTCCAAGGGTTTTTTGTATGCATCACAAATATCAGCACAAACACCTATGGTAGTGTAGGGTATAAAAAAATACACCAACAAGCCAATGAAGCAAATCAATTTAATTGTAATTTAATTTAGTGTTTTTTTTTTTTTTTTTTTTTTTTTTTTTTTTTTACATGAACTACGTAAATTCTGCTTGTCGTTATGAAGCTGTTTGAATTTAATATATCTTTCCTTGTGTTTATGCCAATGTTTATGGTGTTTCTTTTGCCATAAATATGATAAAAATATGATGGATTTTTTTTCTTAATACTACTTACAGCTTTTATGATGTGGTACAATGATTTTACTTTCGTTGAGAGTATGTTGGAATTACGCTATAGTGAGTAGAATAGTATGTACATTGAAAGGCCAAGAGAATAAAGAATGTAAAAAGTATATATATTTTTTTAGATCCAAAGAACACATTCTGAAGCAATGAATGGGAATCTTAAAAGACTAAGAGAATAAAGAATGTAAAAAAGTATATATATTTTTTTAGATCCAACGAACACATTCTGAAGCAATAAATGGGAAGATTTTTTTTAAGTATTATATTTTAGCTATGTTTAGATATTAAGTCCAGATATACTACTTTCCTACGTTTTTAATCATTTTATTTTGTCATGACATTCTGTTGCCTTTAGAGCATTTTTTTAAACGATTTAATACTTGTTTGCAACATCAAACCCACCGCCCTTTTGGAATGTAATAATGTTGGTGGCAATTTATGTTTACCAGTGAACTCGAAAAATGTTTAAATAATTTTTTTTATTCATTTCAGAACAATTTTAAAATATTTAATATGAATTTGTGAAGCATATTTCTTTATATTTAAATGTATACAATCAAATTTGTACATACTATTTTTGGTTGCCCTGCTAAAGACAAATTATCGTGTAATACTGTTGATAGCTGTGTTGATATTTGTCTAATGCTATTGGTATTGAAACCGGCAAGGATTCTTTATAATATTTCAGTCTTGAACTATTTTATTATTTAGTTAAAAAAAACATTTTGCGGTTTATTTACTACTAGTTGGTATTTTCGTACATAATTGTGTGGTTTTCTGTTTATTTGCTTCCTTTATCATAATTCCCTTTAACTAAGGAGGCGAAAATAATTTATGGCGTTGTTTTGTTTCCGTTGGAGACATGATGACGACACCATTTCACTCGTTATGAATTATTAAATTATACTAAAAATAAAAGCTAGAGATAATTTGTAAATAATGTATTTTTTTCTTAAAAAAATATTTTTTTATTTGCTCAAGTTAACAAAATCATCATTTACATATATTAAAACACAATATTTGTAGTTTATTTCAATATATATATATATATATCCATATCTTTTAATATACATAGTACGTCAAAAAAGAACATTAAGCAAATTAAAAACTGATTTATTACTTTTATTCAAATTTCTTAAATTACTTTACAGTAATGTGGTGTGTTTTTGCCAAAAAAGAAACTTTTAAATTATATTAAAATCTCTTTGAAAAAATATTACTTTTTTTATATTTGAGTAGTAAGTAATTTTCTAGGAAAATCTAACTGCTCAATTTTGTTCGTACTTTTTTTTTATTGAAATCATGAATGAACCTTTCAATTGAATGTAGTATAAAAGAAAAGATAAATAAATATGAAATTTTCGACAAATAACATGTGTTTATTTGCTAAGTAGACAAGAAATAAAATAAAAATAATTTTCAATATTTTCAAAGGCAAAGTCGAAATTGGTAGTATTGTAAATCAATTTTTTTTAGTAATTTTTGATACCTTTAATCTGCGATATCAAATGGCAAGTACTTTCTCTTTTTCAGGGATTTTTTAGAAACTATTTAAGGCGAAGGAATAAGGTAGTCAATTTTATTTTTCGTTCAAATAAAGGAAATATAGTAAATATTATTATATTAAAATTTAAAAATACAGAAAAAATGCAGCTAAATTATTAATCAGAATTTCAAAATGATTACAAATATTTTTACAAATAAATAAACTACTTAAAGTCAAAGAATTCTAAAAAAATAAATTCAAATTTTACATAGAAAAATCTAGAATCCAATTTCAATTACGAATGATACATATTCCATTATTTTATAATTGTTACAAAAAATTGTGTAATCAATTATTCCAAATATCACTTACTTTTTATTTATATTTGATTAATTTATTAACTAATACAATAAGAAAATTAATTATTTTATATTTAGTAAAAAATATAACAAAATTTGAATTTTGATCACTTGAATAATTGATGCAAATAAAAAAGTAATTGAAATGGTTTTTATCTTTGATAAATCATCTAATAGAACATATTTTTTCTATGTAATAATAAAAAATCCTAATTTGACGAATGGATATTTTTACTGTTCTCGTTTTTCGTCTAAAATATCTTTTCTGTATTTTTTAGTAAATTACAAACAAAAATTTAATTTATGTATATTTTTAATGTATTTTTTAGTATTTTTTTTAAAATAGCCATTTTAATGAGGAAGGATAATTGGAGGGATTTTTTACTGTGAAAATAGGGGAAAAAGGATTTTTTTTACAAAACAGAGGGATTTTTCTTAAATCTGACATCACTGCATTTAATTAACGATCATATTTGCTAAAGTATTTTTTATACAAAATGCTAAGGACAATAAAAAATTAAAACAAGTAAAAGGTAATATTCGTCTGAGCCAAATTTGATATTATGATGGATCCGGTTTCGATAAAAAATTTGATTTATTTTAAATATATATATATATATATATATATATATATATATATACGAGGACGGATCAATAAGTCCGTGACCATTCCCATTAAGTACGATCTGTTAACAGACTACTGTCAAATTTTGAGCAAGTCTTATCATTTACTTTGCGTAAAAAATAGGATTTTTCTAGGTCCTTAAAATAGGCATTTGCTTGGTCAATAATTTCATCGTTGGAGCTGAATCTCTTTCCACTGAGCCATTTCTTTACGTTTGGAAATAAGGAGTAGTCACGGAGAATATGGCGGATGAGGTACCAATTCGTAGCCCAACTCATAGAGTTTTGCCATTGAGACTGCAAACGTGTTTATGGTCAATTGAGAGCAAAAGCGGCACCCATCTTGCAGACAACTTTCATAAACCCAGCAGATCATTTAAAATCGAGATCACACACAAAAAATGCCTATGGCATCAACAATCTCACGCACTTTTACTCTTCGGTCGGCGAACAGCATATCGTTGATTTTTTCGACATTTTCGGGTGTACTGATCTCAATTGACCGTCCAGAAAATTCAGCGTCATTTGTTCTTTTGCGACCACAACGAAAGTCAGTAAACCACATTTTTACCATTGAAATCTATGGTGCAGAGTCCCCATAGTATTTATCGAGCTTTTCCTTGGTATGATTGACGGTTTTTTTTCGCAAAAAATAATATTAAATGAGCACTCGAAATTCACTTTTTTACATTTTTGGAAAAATACGCGAGGTTGTATGTTTTGAACAGCTGTAAAACACAAAGTACGACACTTGCTCAAAATTTGACAGTAGTCTATCAACAGGTGGTACTTGATGGGAATATTTTTGCATTTTATAAAACTACGAGCGAAGTTCGAAAAGTCACGGACTTATTGATCCGTCCTGGTACATATATATATATATATATATATATATATATATATATATTTTAATCGGAATGTTTGGAGAAAAATTGTTTTTTTAAATAAACCCATACGATTGCTGAAAAGTCGGTTTATTGGTAAAAAAAAAAGAATGGAATTTCGATTTTTAGATGAAAAATCGTATTTTTTAGTGAAAAACCTAATTTTTTATATAAATTGAATAGTTGGCAATAAATCAATGCTTAGCTGAAAAATAGTAGTTTTGTATAATATCAGATTTTCTGTAAAAAGGGTTTCCGAATACCCGACTATTTTGAATTTCCTGGAATATATTTCGATGTGTTCCCGGAGACCGAGGAATTCCCGACAATATTAAGTATATAATGAACAATTTTCACATCACAAATTCGTAAGTGAAGGCACCGTTTTCAGTTCTAACACTTTATATGAAAGAAATCTGAACTATAATTCTTAATATACAAATATGAACTGAAATGAAAAATAGGAAATAAGTTGTGAACAAGTAGATTAACTAACTAATAGCTAATAACTTTGTTGATTTTGATGTATACAATTATAGTAGTTCGTGCTATCTCGACAACCTTTTCTAACAGATAATAATTACATTATAAAAAAATCGTTAATAGTCCTTTTCATTTATACATCGAAGTTATTGTAGCTCAACTACAGATCTATATTGTTAGTTATTGCAAGACGCTTTAAAAAAACACTATTTAATAAACCATTGCCTTTAGATCCAAGATAAACTGTTTCAATAAACAACTCAAATCATTTCTATTTTTAATACAAATGATTACTCTATTGACGATGTTATGACATTTAATGAAATTATTAAATAAAGTAGAATGAAAACGGAAAAACCAGAAGTTTACTACTTTTTAATTCCAGGATTCCTGGCTCAGTTTGGCGAAAGATTTATCTGAGGTCACAGAGCAGAGAAGGGATTCTTTCTAATGAACACAAATCAAAATTGAGAGGTTAAAAAATTTAGCTTCTCCTCTAGAAGATGACAAACGTACAAAGCCATAATCTGATTCAGTGCATAAACGGTAGCGGTTCGAACACGAACATTGTTCGAACCTAAGTTTGTATCAAAGTACTATGTACTTCACCAAAGTACTATTGTGGAATCAGTTTTCTGTAGAGAAATTAGGTTTTGCGAAATCTTGATTTTAATGAAGAAGATAACTATAAAATTCATTATAGGTTTGTGAAAAACGTAGGTCCAAAACTCGTCTGAAAGCTTAAAAGAAAAAAAAAAAAAAAAAATAAACTGTGCATGAAAAACTCCGTGTACACTTTATGGCTTATAACTTATATTATGCATGACGAAAATCAGTTGATTTACAGACTGTGGGATCGCAGACAAAATAATACAAATTTTCATAGAAAATCTCTACATCTCTGAATGGAATGTGGCATATTCTTTAAATTGCTCTGTAACTTTAATCAGAAAAATTTAAAAAAATTTGCCTGAAGATCCACAAAGTAAAAAAAGTTCCTAATAGGAAAGGAGAGAACGAAAATTATTTATAATCATTTTCATAAAAAATGTGAATGCGTCTAAAGGGCAAAATGATGTACATACTGTCGAACTTTTTACAACATTTTGGTCAGGAATTCCATATCACAGATTTTATGGTAAATGTAGCAGATAAATATCTTGTAAAAAAATCAAAACTGTCCAACAAAATTTTGGTTTGGCAAACCATTTGTACGTACGGGGAAAAAAGCACTTTTAGCAAAGAAATATACAGAAATGAATGCTCTCGGAAAAGATTTATTTTTATCAATAGAAAGCTGAGTGGTATAAAACAAATTGTTCTGCTACTTAGAACAAGCTACTTAGAATACTTAAAGCTGAGTGAAAAATAAAATAGAATTTAAAAAGAAGTGAACCTATTCAAAAAAAAAAAAAAAAAAATAGTAATCGAAAACACAATAAAACTTTTGTTTAGGATATTTCAGAAAATATTGAATATTTTATTAAAAACGAATAAAAAACTAATTTTTCTTTTAAATTTCAAACTACGTTATGACGTTATTTAAGAAAACAAAATTTCAAAAAGATTAACCCATTAGTTTAATTTTTATAAGCTAAGTTCCATGCACTCATTTTTATGTGCACAGTCCTTATTTCTGTTTTTGTTCATAAGTCAGCAACATTTCCGATATATAGATGTATCGCACATGTCTCTATGTCTCTATGCTATGCGAAGGAAATTTGGAAAAATTATTCTATCAGATGAGCTGACATCGCTAAATCAATTTTCCTTTCTATGGATGGGGAGTCTGGCGTATTATTTATTTGTATATGCCGATTTTTGGATAAAAAATGTTTTAGTGAAACCAATTTTTTTACTAAAAGCTATTTTTATTATTTCGATGAGATATTCATTTAAACTGATTTTCAAAGTCACCAAGTCCGAAAATTAACAGGAATATTATATTTAACGAATTTTCTAAAGAGAACAGACCAATTTTTCTAATGAAATTTCTCAAAAATATTTCCAAAGTATTGAGTGAAAAAGCAAATATGAAACACATTTTTTATATGTATATTTGGTTATCTACTGATAGTGTAAACATATACAGTAAAAGCTCCCTTAAAGGACATTTAACATAGTCGGTAGACGGACAAATTTGTTGGTCCCATGCTTTAGGCGGATGCTCTCTTGCCTGGACACTTGTTTTCAAGTAAAACATCTCTCGTAGCCTGAAGAAAATCATAATGAAACAGGCAATGGAACGAATATTGTGAAATTTGCAGAATCTTATTTTTATTTTTGTCCGTGTTTTCGTTCATATTTTATCTTTGCATACATTTTTTTTGAAGTTAAATATAAAATTTCGAAGAACAAATGAGAGAAAGTGAGAACTAAAATCATTTGCTACAGTTTACTATTCTTTGGTTTTTACTTAATTTTTTGCTGATTTTAAGACTAATCAAGTTTTTATTTTAACTTTGGCTGTTATTCTTGATTAAAAGATCTTCATGCGAAAAACAAAGGAAAACAAAAAAACAGAAAATTAAAAACTTGATCTCTAAAAACAGATATCCACCTCAGTTAGCCATGTTCTGAAGAAATTGACGGCTTTTCTGAAATTCTGAACAACAACCTGAGCGACATTGGCATCCACATTGTCGTCAGCTATATCAAAAAAATGCTTTTGGGTGATTCTAAGAAACGACACAAGAACACTTTATTCTTCACTTCAATTTCCCAAGTTAAATAGTCAAACCCTCTAACCACTTCATCCACAACATTTTTTTATTATTTATGGTTTAAAGTATGGTTTTATCCATCTGATAGTAAATTATGTTTTAAAATAGTCATTGAAGACTTTTGTCTTGAAGCATATCATGTGTATGCCAAACACACGACAATTGCATATGATTTTCATTCACGATGTCTTCCATAATGCTGAATTCGGGATATTAACTTAATTTTGTTCTCAATAAATAAATAAATACGCCAAAAAAGGTAACTTTGTTGTCAAACTTGTCCTTAATATGTAAATTTTAAAATTTCGTGAAAAAATCGTCAATGAAAATGTTGAGGAAAGAAGTCTGGCTAAATGGATCGTTGGCCAGTTAAAAAAAAAATGTCAAATATGTTTTTTTTTCGTGTAAAAAAAATTAAAAAAAGATTAGAAAGAAATTAAAAAAGGAGAAAAAAAGAGCGGATGACTTTCGAAGCCATAAATTCCTTAAAATAAATTTCATAAAATCATAATTTATTTCAACTAAAATCGAAATAAAATAAAAAAAAAAATATCTGTATATAAAATTATAAAAATATGTAAGCTAATTTATTAACAAATAGTCTTCAATTTTTAAATAAAAAGACATAGTACTAAATTCCCCCTTAGTAAAAAAATATATTATGTACTATATCACATAGAAGGACATCACCCATTACGATTGCTGTCCGGCTGTGGGAACTTTCACTGTATATTTTTTAAGATCACTATTTTTTAAGAAATATTGTTTAAAGTGGCTGATCAATAAATCTTTTAGATGGTCAGCGATATGCATGTATATCATATTTTATTTGAAAGTCTACCTTTCCTTTAAGTAGGATGTCTTCTATTAAAAAGTAATGTTTTCTTTTTACTATATATAAGTAAGAACTGCGCACGAAAAAATCAGTGCACACCTTCAGCCTTATAACTTTCACTATACGTGAAAAAATTGAACAAAGTTAAATTGTATTATTTTACTATTCTCGGTAACTATTGGCTAAATTTTGTTGTAATAGTATATTTAGTTTTTCATAAAATTAAAATTTAAAAAATATTTATGTAAACGCATAATTCAAATTTGTGAACAAAACACATGTCGAGCATATAAAACAGTTCTAGGAGTACAAGTGTGTTAGGAAGTTCAGTTTTTTGAGCCATAAAAAATATAAAGAGTTCATGGTCATCAAAAGAAGTCCTGATAATCGAAAAAGGTTTATTTACAGAAAAAATAATATAAATTTTAAGAGAAAATTTCTACATTACAGAATATGACCAAATCTTTAAATTGATCTGTATCTTTTAGAAAAAGTTGGCCTGAAGATCCACGAAGTAAAAATAAAAAAGAAAGCTTTTAACAGGAACGTTAGAAGAAAATGTTAAATTCAAAGAGAGGACTCAAATTACTGAGGCAAATTTTTTCCAATAATGGGAATGTTGCCGAAAAGGTAATATAAAGTACGTACTTGCGAACTTTTTACAATATTCTGGCTAGGAATTCCATATCACAAATATTATGGGAAATGTATCAAATAAATATCGTGCAAAAAGATCAAAATTGTCGCATAAAATTTTGGTCTGGCAAGACATTTGTGCATGTGGAAAATAAGCACTTTATTCAAAACAAATGATAATTTTAACAGAAAATGAACGCGAATGAATGCCGTCAGAAAATATTCTTTTTTATCAGTAGAAAACTCAACGGATTCCAAATTTTTGACCTCATCTTTCTTCTCATTATTACAAAAATAAAATAACTAAGTGGTATCAAACAAATGATACTGCTATGTACCAAAGGAGATAAATCCACTAAACCAACGGTTCTTATATGTGGATCCGCGGCCCACAAGGGGTCTTTAAAGACATTCGTGGGGGTCGGGAAGAGATCCTGAAGAATATACTTGAACACACAATTTTTTAATTTTAAGTAATTTTAAATAAAAGTTCTAATGAAATTTGAAACTATTTACTTAAAAATTTAATGACATTTTTATACAAAACATCCCGAAATTGAAGACAAAAATTAAGTTTTTTTTTTTAAGTGAGTTCTTTTAATAGTTGATTACTAAAAGAACTTATTTAGGAAAAAATAACTAATTTTTATCTTCAATTTCGGTTTGTACTAGCTGTAAGAAAAACCCGTGGTTTGCTTCAGTTTGCTGTTCAGTGACACAATATAAAGAAAACTTTTCGTTGTAGCAGGAAAAATAATTAATTAGTAAGATAATTAGTTCACTCTAATTTGTTGAAACTATTGATTTATCATATGAAACCCAACTTTTATTTTTTGTAAAAATATTGCGCAAAGAACTTATTTATAAAGTCATTTCAATGCCTTTCCGAACTTAAACCTTAGGACAACCTTCTGTGGAATAAGATTGTTAAAATTTGGTCGACTGGTGCGACCCTGCAATGCTGACTACTTAAAACTTGTATTTCGCAGAGAACTTTGCGGGCTGTAAAAAGAAAATTTGCTTAAACGACGGAAAAATCCTTTCAATATATATATATATAAATATATATAAATATATAAATATTATATATAAATAGAGTTAAAATGTATCCCATATATTAAATTTAACTTTGAATCAAAGGATTTCTAGACATTTTAGTTGAAGTATCCACTTGTTGAGTCCGGAGACCGAAAACAATTAGAACAATATTCATTAACTTATATTTTAATGTAAAACTATCTTTCCATCAAAAGACAGAGTCGATCTTTTGTAGACGCAGAGAAATATATTAAGTATGCGTTATCCGAAAAAGTCTCTTAATAAAAAAGATAATATTAATAATTTTTAATTATTTCATCTTTACATAACATTTTATCAAATTTTTAAACTTGTTAATGTTGTAGTGGGTCGCGCCAAAGGGGTTAGCGAAGAAAGATCTGGTGACAACCTCTGTACTAAACTGTCCAGAACACCTTCCATTTTAATTGTATTGGGTCATAGTAAAAAAAGCTGTCTAAAAAATAAAATAGAGTTTAAAAATAAGTGGGCCTATTTCAATGGAAAACTAACCAACAACACAGTAAAACTTCTGTTCCAGAAAAGATAAAATATTTTATTAAAAACAAATAAAAAATAATTTTTTTTTTTAAATTCTAAACTGGAATATAACAGTCTTTAACAAAAAAGAATTTTAAATTTGTTTAATTTTTATAAGCTTATTATAATGAGTAGGTTATTTTTGTAAAATCATTAATGAAACATTTTTATTTCTTTTTATACTTATGCTTCTATATTCTTATGTTTAAATAAAAAATCAAATATTTATAGATACTTAACATAATATTGAAAATAGTCACTTTTACTGTTACATGATGATACATTTTTTTTTTATTTTTTAATTTATTTTCAGTAAGTATTCATATTAAAACAAATATATTTTGAGCTGATATTATTAAAGAAAATTGTAACTAAATATTGCGCTAAAAAGGAGAAACAAATCAAAACTATGAATGTACAAAATTAATAAAATAAAAAAAAAATAATAATTAAATCATATAAAACGATTTTAAAGGTTTTACCTTTTATTTAAGTCTATTATGGATGCATGTTACAATATCCAATATATTTTGAAAATTATTACATAATTACATGATAAAATTTCTGAACATAATCAACTGTTTTCAGGATGAAAATGGTTCTAGCTGTATTCTGTGCAGGATTCTGTTCTTGATGTGCCTTAATGTGTTAAACAGCAGGGTTTGGTTTTGAACTCTGGAGCACTTCAGTTGCCAGCTTCGCTGAATTAAAGTTTTTCTGAATAGAATAATTAGCTTCCTACATTTTTATCTTGGACATTATGATACATTCAAAAGTCCCATTATATCCAAGGACACTATGACATAATTTTTTGTATTACAAATTTCATGAATATTATGATATTTAACATTATGATCATGCAACCGTTTTTAATTACAACATTTTAAAACTAAACATATTTTTATTAAAGCGAATTTTTTCTATGTAATTTAAGTTATATTTACTGACAAAAAATTCCATTTAATAGTTAGAATTCAATTTATTAATAACTTATGCTCAAGCGTTAAAGTTCTTTATAATTCTTCATTAACACCCTGAGCCAAATTCTATAATTGCCACAGTTAAATTGTTCTGCATATTTTAAATTTTTATTATATTGCACTCTTATACTATTACTAAAGGGTCACATTTTTATATAGTTTTACAAAATTAAACAATCGAAGAAAATGTCTGTTTAAAAGTTTTAGCTGATGTCAGCAGTATCTCCTTTTATAATTTTACCTATATGAACTTTAAATGCTGTAGTTGGCTGTTTTTCTTTTTTTTTTACTTTTCAAATGATGTTATTTCTTTTTGGCTTTATTTTATATATTTTTACATGAATTTTGTCTATTATTCTAAAAATAACAACAACAGCTACAATTACCAATGTTGCTGCTAATTTCTCTTTGTGTGATGTTGTTGAACTGAACTCAGCTGAACTAAACTTAAATTTTAAACTGAAAATTAAATAAATGCTATAAATACATAGAATACGAGAAGCAAGGTAAAAGAATTGAACTCGTATAAATAGGTTTGTATTTATGTATGTAGTATCTATAGAATGCAAAAGGTTTGACTATGACTGAGTTAAGGCTGCACGTGTGGTAAATATTTTATCACGTGTTCATGCCACCATATCACGTTGTAGAACAATTGACATTAACTGGCATTCATGCCATTTAGACAAAGTTGAGTTGACTAATTGCTTTCCGTTATTAGTCAATAACAGCCAATGCCATAGTAATAGTAAAATATATATAAAACAACAACACAAACAACAAAAGAATAACAACAACAACAAAAATAATACAAGTAGCATCACCAACAATATATGTATATGTATGTATGTGTGTTTGTATATTGTAGAAGCTGTTGTAAGTTAAGTTAGCAATAATAATATTACCAACAGCAATGACTTAAAACTACTGACAACAACAGAGAAGTAAAGTAACAAATGAAAAAATAACAACTTTAACTAAAGGACTATTACGAGCAGTGTTGCCAGGAGATGAGAAAAAAAGAGGCTAAATTGAAATTTAAAAAAGGTCAAAAAAGGCTATATGCTCCAAAAAAAAAAGCTAAAATGTTAAAAAAAAAATTAGAAACTTATTTTTTCTTATTCTCATTAGTTTTTGATATTTTTCTTAAGTAATTTTAATAAATTTATAAATAACACCCAGTAAAATGACTCAATAAAGAAAAATCGTCAAAAAGATACCCATAAAAATTTCGATTATATTTCATATGAAAATTTACCCAATGTTTTGAAGTGATTTTTCATCATTTTTGAACTATAATTCCTTTTTAACCAAGAATTTTCAAATTTTTGGGAGATTTTTCGCATTAATATTTTTTTTTAACTATTTTCATAAATAGTTTCTACTGTTGATGATTAGTAATTCTACAAAGTTTGTTAAAGTACTTTTAATTTTGGAGAATGAAGTGTCGCAGGTGAATTTTTTTTTTTTTTTAAATATAAATGGGTGACTGTAAAAATAAAATCAGTAATAGCAAATAAGAAATTATTTTCTTCTTTGTTGAAATAATAACATTTTAGCTTTTTAAAGGTAGTTTTGGGAAACAAAAAAGGCTAGAAAAAAAGCAAGAAGCTAAAACGAAAATTTTGAGGCTAAAAGCAAAATAAAAAAAGCTATATTTGGCCTTAAAAAGGTTAACGCTGGCAACACTAATTACGATTAAGTACTAGAGAGCAAGATCTACATTTACTGCTACTCTTCAATTTACTATGAAACATAGAAAAAATGCATGCAACATTATTTCTGCTGTTGCTGCTGGAGTTTTTGTTACTGTTTGTAGTCTGATAAGTTGTCAGCATAAAACAAATAAACACACAAATACAGATACAAATTATAGCCAAGAAACAAAAGCAAGAATGTATAGTATATTTTTTAGAAGTTACATGTTTAATTGCAGAACTTTAAATTAATTAGGACTTTTGGTAATTTTATAAAACCAAAACGCAAAGAAGTCTAAGGTAATAGCCAAAATATTCATATGGTTTTAAGCATAATCTTCAGCTTTTTTAACATGTACCCAGCTAAAAATAAAAGCAAATTTTCAAAGAAATATTGTAGTTTAAAAGAAGTAAAGAATAGCATAATTCTTATATATATTACAAAAATGAAATGTAAGTTTGTTTGTATGTGTATTAAATACGCCTAAATGGCTCAACAAATTTTCTTAAAAATTTTTACAGAATCATCATGTGTATTCCTTAATTCAAGTATGATATTTTATTTTTCGATGAGAGCAGGGGAGAGGTACCCGCCATGCATAGCAAATATTCGTTATAGCGTATCTATGAAACTATTATAATGAGAGCAGCGTGAAGGACTAGTTTCCAATAAATTTAAAGTGGTCTTGATGTTCTGATGCAAAATTGTTCAAAAATGTTCAAAAAGAAAACAATTTAAAATGTTTGCAAAAATAGAATTCGCAAATCAGATTCTAGCTGTAATAATTAGAATCTAATTACTGATGAAGAAGAACGACAAGGCAAACACTGATATTTGATAGGAATCTCTCAGAAAGAAGATTGAAACGAACATTGCAAGTTAAAACAAAAAAAAAATAATTTTTTTTGAGTTTGACTCCAAAAAAAGCGGGACTTTCTTTTTTGTTCTTTTAAAAGTACTTTCTGTATTTTGTATACGATGAACTTAAAAGCATGAAATTAAATGTGTGCCTGAGTAAACGTTAGCAAAAATTAAGGAACGCTTTGGTACTTTTTCGTTATTCTAATGGTACTTTTCGTAATTTTATAATATTGAACCTAGAATAATAAAATTCCAGATATATGTTTCTATGTGGGTAAGAATTCACTAGGGGGACCTTGTGGTACTTTTTATTCTTTAACTATAACTTTTTAATTTATCTATAATATTAGATACGAGTGTAAGCGGTGTTGAGTGAATGAGATCCTGTGTGAATGAACTTTTTCCATTCTATAATGTTACTTTTCGAATTTTCTATAATAGTGAACCAAGCAACATGAAGTTAGAGATACATAGACCTAAGTGAGTAAAACTCCACAAGTGGGGCCTATGTAGTACTCTTTCGTTAGTACTTTTTAAATTTCATATAATTTGCTATAATATTGGGCCTAACAACACGAAATTAAGGATACATGGACTTAGTTGAATGAGAATCTATAGTAGAGTAACTTTGTAATATATTTTTGTTTTTCTAATGGTAATTTTTTAATTTTTTGTAAAAATTAACCTAGAGATATGAAATTAAATGCACATAGTCATAAGTGAGTAAGAATCAACAAGAGGGAACTTTATAGTTTTTATTGTTATTCAGATGCTGCTTTTTAAATTTTTTATAATAACTGACCCAGAAATATGATATAAAATATTCATGATACTACGTGGGTGAGAATCCACAAGCCCTTTGTAGGATTTAAGCCTACAAACCTATGGACAAAATAAGTCTCATTCTTCACTACTAAAAAATTAATAACAAAAATAAATAATTTCCTACTTTTTGAAGATGTTAACGCTTAGAATGTAAAAAAACTGTTTTTTGGTACTTAATTTGTACCTTACGATACTTTTAAACTAAAAAAAAAATAGAAATCAATTTTAAAACGTATTATTTTCATATCACAATCATATTTAATATGTTTTTGGTACTTTTTAAAAATCCTATTATCTAGGGGTTAAAAATTTTACTTCTTAGTACTTTAAAAAACTTTATTGTTGTTAACATCGACATAATGACCTATAGAAATTGTAAATATATCTCCGCCAAAATATCTTTACTTCGGTAGTTTTTGGACACCCTGTGTTATTTAATTAAGAACACATAGAAGGTTACGAAGCGATACGAAGGTTACTGGAGGCATAAAATTATAATCATTAGGAGGTGTGATTAAAATGTATGTTACTAACTTTTAAGGGTTATACTTTAATTGTATAGTTTAATTTTTGTTTTCGTTTTCTATTTTAGCAGAACAATTTGTTATCAAGTTATCAAGTTTATATCTGGTCTATGTAGCAGACATACAAGTTCGCTAACGCAGTATCGGGTTAAGTGCTAGAATTTATACATTTAATTACATATTCATTGATATATAACATGTAGTAATTTGTATTTGCTTTAAAAAAATAAATTTAGGTATGTTCCTTAATAAAATCATGCTTTCTACATTTTATTGTTTAATAATGCTTACTATGCGCTTCTCGTGAATTAGAGTACCTTATGTTTTTACTGGTTCTGTTGCAGCGCTGTCAAGTCAGTGTTGTTAGCTCAGTTTTTAGTGCTTTTTAAGAATTTGAACGCGAGCGAAGTGCTTGGTGATTTTTTCAGTGCTTTTTCAGTTTTTATTAAAAATTTTAATAGTTCATAAATGATTTTTATTATCGAAAACTATTTGTATTATGCGAAAAATAATTGAGAATATATTCTAATAAAATCTTTTCGACAAAATAACATATATTTTATTATTATTTCAATTTTATTTAATTATTTTTAATTGTATTCCTTAGTTAGGATACACATTTTATAAAAAGATTATAAAATATTTACGAATATTATATCAACCCAGTATGGTTGTCAAATGAAAGCTAAGAAACCCTGCAATATAATAATATTTTTTATTAAATTTTAGAAAATAACCTATTGAAAATGTTACATTTTACTATTTATTTTCAAATATATATCAGCCTACAACAATTATTTTCACACGTGAAAACATTGTTGTAGGGATAAAACTAGATGTATGCCAGGATGACAAATTTCCTCTCAAAAGGACTCGAAAGATGTGCAATTTTTAATAATATTATAATAAATTATTATAATTATTATAATATTATATATAAAGGATATTTTCTTAAGATTTTGTGTAGAAATATTTAAACAAAAACTTCTGCACGGATTCTCAGATTTCATTTGACATCCATATTGTGTTGAAATAATTTTGGTGAATATTTTATAATTTATTTAAAAATTGTGTATTTTTTGAAACTTTTAAGTACTTTTGACAGAAAACTGAGTACGTAGCATATAAGACAGCCATTAGTTTATATGAGAGACAAAAACCTAACTTAGTTGTCAAAACTTAATCATGCAACAACAAAATTTAATCATGCAACAACAAAATGCATGTAGTCACATATATTTTGTTTTTGTGTTTCGAAAAAAATTACTAAATTTTCTGAAAATTTTTTTTAAAGTGCCCCTCACATAAACTTTTAGTTGTACTCGTATACTATGGTACTAAATATAATATCGATTTATTCATATGTGAAAAATTTTTGGGAAATTGTTGCACGGTACTATAAATCGGTTCAGATCTCAAAGTAGATAAAATTCTGTTATTTATAGAACAAGTGCGATTCGACGTTTGGGATTAAAATTAAATTAAAAATTGACAATGCTGTTCAGTTGTTTTCTATTTACTTAATGGTTATTTTTGTAGAGCCCTTTAGTTTTAAAACACGTATGGTTAGATTAATTAAGCTTTTGGTAACAAAAATTAAACTTTTTTCTGAATCTTACTAGTAAAACTATTTAAATGTTCATCAAACTGCTATAACTAAAATAATTTTTAGGAGAATATAAGTACATACATATATTTTTTTGTTACTTCATTTTGTTAAAATTACGTGAAAAGTGCTTAATTTTTTAAGTAAATTTTTTGCTACTTCCGGACCATATTTAAATGATATGATTTTTTTCCTTAATTTAAATCCGAGAGTACTAGTGAACAACAAAATGTTCTTAGTAGTCAGTAAATACCTTTTCTTCCCTGTTCCATAATCAATAACTAAGTTTGTTTTTATTTTTTTCGAAAAGAGTTTTGTTTTACTTTTCGTCTATTGTCGTCTATTTTACTTTGTATTTTTTCAGTACATATTTGTGTTCATATAAGTATTTATGTCTTTTATATCCTTATTTGTAATATTCAATAACTGACTTTAACTAAATGCTTTTCAAAAACTACAAAAAGAAATAAAAATATAAACTTTTGCTATTGGTCGTTTTTTTCCACTTTGTTGTTACATTTCTGTTGCTTGTGTTAACTGACAACTTTTTGGTAGCAAACAGCAACAGCAACAAAATGTAGCAAGCAGTCAATGAATGAATATATAATAATGTTAAATAAGTGATAAATGATACTATTAAACAGTGTAGCCAGGAAATGTTACCAAATTGAACTTTAAAAAAAGAAGGCTAAATTTTCTAAAAAATAAGTTCATAAATAGGCAATTATTTTTGATTTAAAACCTTATTTTTTTAGTTCTGATTAGCTTTAGTTGTAGGATCTGAATACTTTCCAAATTATCGTATGCAAAAATCAAACAAAGAGTTAAACCGAGGGAAACTTTACTAACTTTAAATATATAATCCCCAAGAAGCAATATCTTTGGTAATATTTTAAAATGTTTAAAATTTTGAGGTAATAAAAAAATCTGCTAATTTCATGGAAATGTAATACTTTTATTCCAAAATTATAGCAAGATTGGAGCTCTAAAAAAAGACAACTGGCAAAACTGCTACTAAAAAAATGCAAGTAACAAAGAAAAAATATAAATCCTTTTTGGTAATTTTCTATTTTCGTTTTTTTCTTTGTCAAATTTAAAACTTTAAAATATTAAAATTATAGTTTGTTTAAGGAAAAATAATCTGCACTAGAATTGGTTGTATAGGGAAAGAGAAGAGGTTTGGAAAAAATTATTTTAAAATAGAAAATTTTAATAGTTTGAGTATAGAAAGATAAACTTATTTTAAGGTTATGTTAAAAATTATTAACTATTTACAATTTAAATTTAATTTGTAGTATTAACAAACGCATTTCGATTTAACCCTCTATCTGTCGAAGCAAAAATGTTTAAAATAAATTTAAGATTAAAAATATAATTACTGTAGATATTTATTATTTATTTCAACTAATTAACCAAATATTTATTTATACGAAAATAAGTTAAGAATATTTTTTATACGAAAATAAGTTAAAATGTAAATTTTTAAAAATAATAATAAAATAAAAAAAATAACTTATTTCGATTTAACACTCTATCTGATTAAAAATATAATTACTGTAGATATTTTTGGAGGATTTAATATGTCTATATATTTATTATTTATTTCAACTAATTAATCAAATGTTTAGAACAGGAAAATAAGTTAAAATGTAAATTATTTACAAAAATAAAAAAATGAAAATAAGAAAAGTTGCCCTGAGGTTAAATATTTTTTACGTAAATAATATTTTTCATTTCAACTTTAATCTTATTTGAGCATATAGTGCCTAATTTTATTCGCATTACTCTTACCTTCACATGAAGGCAAAGTTTTTCTCATATTGTTTTATCTACTTTTACATAATCTTAAACAATTCTTTTGTTTGGTCATTGATATGACAATTTGTTTGAGTTGTTGTTATTGTCATAGCAAATTCATTTTTAGATTCTCTTCTGGATTTTACTTAATATAGCATTGAACAGAGTTTGTAAATAGTCACTTAGTCACTGGGAATACCTGTTCATATTTTATAACTATTCTGAAGCAATTTGTAAAAAAAAGTTTTTTTTCGTTCCTCTTAGTTTGGTTTTTAAGGAGAACTGCAAGCAAAAAAAAAAAATTATCAAACTTGAAAACAAACAAAACTATTTTCAAAGTATAAAGAATATGACAAACATTCTTATCAATGACAATTTTAAAAAAGTATTTAAGGAAATGATATAAGAAAATGGAATTGGAAAATCATTTGGTTACAAAATAAGTTTTGCTTTACTTTTTTTTTTTGCTTTCTTTCTAACCATATAAGAGAATTTTATATAAGATCAGAGATTTCTAGTACCAAGTATTTCATTTTAACTGACATTCTTAATTTTCATTCAATTTGTTAGTCATTTTATTTTAAGTAAAAAGGTAAAATTGTTTTCTTTTCTTTTTTGTGAAATTGCAAAAGTTTTGTTCTCTTTTTCTTTAGAAAAGAAATTTGAGGTATCTGGGAAAAAAGTGTATAACTGAAGTTATGTAAAAATCATGTGCATACATATCTCCTTTTTTTATTTCTTTTTTTTTTTGCACACAACTTTATGCTGCGTAAATTAAAAAAGTAGTTTTTACATATTGCCACAGAAATATTGTAGTTACTTTCTATTTAATTTGTTCTTGTATCAATTTAAATTTTTATCTTTGCAGTTCTTATCACTTTCTTGAAGCATTTGTATCTTTTAGCCATTCTTATTGGAAAAAATCTTGTTTATGATTGATTTTTCCTAATTTTTTCTTTAACTTATTTAAATATAGGAGAACTTAGAAAATAACTGACAAATCAATTTAAAATGCTTATTGAATATAGTTTTAAAAAAGGTCTTACAAAATTACTTTTTTTAATGGAATTTTTTCTTTTTATTTTAATATATGCCTGTATTCTGAATTATAACCAAATTAATTTTTTTCACACTTTTTCATGAAGATTGTTTTTTTAATTGTTATTTGTTGTAGCTTTGTCGTTAGTCATTAGTTTATAAAAGCATTTCATCACATTAGGCTGAATACTAAATAAATTGTTAAAACTAAACTTTTCTCTCATTGGTCATATAAAAGATAGGCCTTTTGTGTATACTTAAGAAATACGTTAGCTAGGCAAGAGAATTTATCTGAAAAAATTGGAATTCATAGTATTTCTAATTTTTGGAATGAAAAAAAAAAAAAAAAAATTGTAAAAATTAGGTTTTTAGTGTAACTCTGAATATTTTATTTGTAATAAAACTTTGTTAGTTAAGATATCTAAATAAAATTTTCGGCAATTGTTAACTTTATCATTTGAAATGAAGAAGTGTAAAAAATATAAGATTTAGGTAAAAAAGGTAAAAAAATCCTGCATTTTCAAAAAAAAAAAAAAAAAAAAAAAAAAAATCGAAAATTCAAATAAATTGGATTCTTTTTATTTTTACGCATTTGTTGCAAGTCTGGAAAAAGCCACTGGCAAACTCTTTGCAACACATTATAATTTTAAAACTTCCATTCCTTTTGTAGATCTTTGCTTGGAGATTTTAGAACATGCAGGCTAAATTCAAAATTTCGTTACAAAATAGGTCAAATATGGAGGAATCTGTACTTAGGTCTACGGAGATTCGGCTTGTTTTTAACTTTGAAATCATCCTCGTGGGGATGAATTTCAGAAAAGTGTAAAATCATTATATGTTCTTAAGAAAAATTTTGTTTTATAGGAAAAATAGTGTAGAAACCATTAAAACTCCTGATTTTTGCAAGTTTCAAATTCAAAACCGTTTATTTTTTGGAAAATATATCGACTATATGGAAAAAACTGAACTAAGATCGTGCTAAATTGGGACAGTTGAAATTACGAAAAGCTTTTCATAGGGCTTATGAAAAGCTTTAAGACGAAATCGAGTAAGAAACAAAATTCAGCAAGCGGTTAAAAATTGTCTATGTCAAATATACCCTATTTTAAGCCTCCTTAGCTCCGTTCTTGATGGTACTTGGAGATTTCTCTTCCAAACTTGAAACTGCACCAGCGAAAAAAGTTGCAGATTTATTTCCAAAAATATTCTACGCTGTTCCACTGTGCAATCTAATAACTAATCAAATACTGAAATTGTAATATGTATTTGATTTGATATTTTTAACAATTTTAAAATATTGTAGATCCTTTTTTATCTAAAAGATAAAAATTAGTGAAAAATAAAATAAACAACATAAAAATAACGGTTAAGTCCAAAAAGAAAACCCTCGTGAGCTTAAAAATTCAACTTTTTTTCTCTCTCCAAAAATTCTTTAAAGAAGTTATGGCTAATAATACTTTGAGTAACTGCTATAAATAAATTCTTTTTGGGTGCTTTTATACCCACCATCAAAAAAATGATGGAGGATATCTTCCAACAATCAGTTAGAAGATATCTTCCTAGAAAAAATTTACTCAATATCTTCTTTTTATTATTTGGATGAAGATCAATAAATCAACATTTTTCTAATATTATATTTTTATCAATTTAAAGAAAATTAGGCAATGAACAAGAAAAATATATAAAATTTAAATTTTCATATTTATTTTTATTCTAAAAATATCGCTCTTTTTCCAGTAGTGACGATATCCCATAGAGGTCATCTGGAAGAAATTATTAAATAATTTTATTTTTCAGTCAAAAATTTTCAGTTGTCGAGAAATTGTTCAATAATGAAAAAATTTTGAATTTGTTTGCCTTTTAGTAAACATATTTTATGTGAGCGTTTTAGTTTTCGTGCCTTATGATCTTAAGATTTATGTAAAAGTTTTCTTTATTATATTTTTCAAAGATTTATTTAGTGATAATTTTTCTATATATTTATTACATCCTCCAGAAGATTATCTGGCAGTATCTTCCTTCTAACCTAGATAATTATCTAGAAATATTGCCAACTTTTCTTCTAGGCATATTGATTTCTTATTGCTTAGATATATCGCTTGTGACGCACAATTATTGCGGTAGTAATTTTTTTTATTCTAAGCAATTCGAATTCGAATCTCTTTCGTATTATTTTGTTTGTATGGTAGTATATTGGGTTTGTCATTCCGTGCGCAACATATCGAAATAATCATTTAAATCTGGGTTGTCTTGAAAATCTAAGAGGATCTAAATATGTCCGTCCGCCTATTTGTTGAAAACAGTTTAGGGCTCGGGGCGGACATCCTAGGGGGACTAAATTTTGCTGAAATATTTGTCTTATATAAAGTTTATTTAGTGCTAAAAATTAGCATAATCAAAAAATGTTATGGATCAAATATTAGAAAAACAGGGAGTTCGTCATAACTCCATTTTATACTTTTCGGCCGATATTTTTTACAAAAAAGCATATACATAAAAGAAAATTTGTACAAATAGCTCAAGAAGCAATGTAAACTCGGAAACAAAAAATGGGCGACTTTACCGATCACCTCCAATGTAAAGTGAAATTTTAAAAGGGGTATATAGATTCGGTCAAGCCGAATATAACCTTCTCACTTGTTTCCGTTTTGTGTTTCCTTATTTTTTTATTTTTGCTTTATTTTTGTCGATTCTTTTTTACTTAAGCGATTTTTTATTCTGCTGTTTTCATTTTGGCGTTTTTTTTCGTTTCAGCCTTTTTCGTTTTGGCGACTGTTGTATTTTCTTTGACTTTATCTTTTTAGCTTTTTTTTTAATTTTTGCAGCTTTTTATTTTAGCCTTTTTTTGTGATTTTTAATTTTGGTGATATATATAACAATTAGAAAATAATCTTTATGTTATTTCGAAAAAGAAAAAAAATAAACAAAGAATAAGAATGACGTAAATAATAACATTTATTTATACTTAAAATAATAAAAAACCAAATAACTCTTATTTTGGCTCAAAAAATATAAAACTAAAGATATAATCTTTAGAATTTTATGATAAAAGTTATTACAGTTACTAACATAACAGAATAATATATCAGCTTATTTTGATAACGCAAGTAAAATAATTAAATAATAAAAATTTGCATTTGCTAAAAAATAAAGAGAAACGGTATAAAAACAAAAATAACTTTCAAACAGAAACTCAAATTATTTACATTTTCTACTTTGCTTCTCACTATGAATAAGACTCAAAGAAAAAAAAATAAATAAATAAACCAAGTAATTCAAAGTATTAAATTCCTTTCTATTTTGTTTATCACACCTCTCTTACAAATCTCCCAATTAAAAGCGGAAAAAGCTTTAATTCAATGATATTATATCGATACAACTTACCTAGTTTGTTTTTGTAAAGAAATGACACTGCTTTAAATTGAGAGAGTTGTCTGAGAATCATGAGAAATAAAATAGGGAAAAGTTTAATAATTTGAGACGCCATTTTGTTTGAGCCTTATACAAATAGATATATGAGTTTTGTGTATTAGTACCAAATTTTACCACTTATAATTTCTAAAATACTGAACGGATGTTAATAAAATACCTTTCGAATGGTAGTTTTTTTTTTGTTAAATTCGGATGTATAGCGTAAGCCTAAAAGGTATAACAAAAAACATGTTTGCCTATTAGTTATATAGATATTTAATTTATCATTGATAACGTAAAATTTCAACGCAAAGTCGATGTGATTTATAAAACTACATTATTTGAAACAAATGTTGATGATTGAAAGTAAAATATAGGTGAAGCGTTCAATGCAGCCGATTTATAAAATTAGAGCATTAATAAATGTTGTTTCTTAAAAATAGTAATCACCCATATTCAAAAGCAACTTTTAAATTTAAAGTAAATTTTATAAAAAATTTGATGAAAATTTTTTTCAAAAGATATTTTAAGTTTAAAGATTGTTTCTGAATAGCTTTTCAGTTTTCTTTTAAGTAAGTTTTTTTTCTGTTAAATAATTTCTTAATTAACAAGTCTGTAACAAATGAAAATTTTTCTAATGCATTTCTGAATAATTTTTTACATCTTTGTATCAAATAAATAATATAGTTACCAATAAATATACAAAATAAATGCCAATTTTTAGATTTTTGCATATAAATCTTTAAATTGCAATAATTCTATTTCTACATATTTAAAACTTGAGATAACTTCTTGTTTTTAAATATTTTTGGCTTTATATAAGCAATATTAAAAGTTAAATAGAATCATTTGGAAAAGTTTTTTTTTCCTAGTTAGAATGAATAAAATCGGAAGCTTTGGTACATTTTTAAAAAAGAAAAGTTAAAACGAAAATTTTGATTTTCATATATATAAAGTAATGAATTTAAATAATTCAACTCAAGTGTAGTATGAAAAAATCATAGCATACATTATGGCGAATCTAAGGAACTATGTATGTAATGAATAAACAACAAAATATTAATAAAAAATTGTAAATTATTGTAATTCTGTAAGAAAAAAAAATATGTAATATGAAATTTGTATGACAAATTTCTTTTATGTCATGTTAAGTAAAAATATAAAATTTTGTTTTAAATTTTGGAACATATTTATGTTCGTATATTTATATTAAACTGTATTATATTAAACTCTTAAAATTTCTATATACATTTACAAAATTTAGTCTGTAGCTCCCAAGAGAAAAAGAATATTAGAAATTGTTTAAAGCAGAGATTTTAATTACTATTGAATTTTGGCCAAATTCAAAATTAATAAAATTTAAGAAAAAAAAAAAACTTAACACATGTATATATGTATATATTATATAAGTATAATTTTTTATAAATATTTGAGTTTTTTTTTCAATAACATCTAAGAATATTTAGAAAGATAATGTGCATTATTCAAATAATTTATTTTTCTTATTGTTTCCAAGATTTTTCCCCAAATTAATGTTTCAGGGATGCATAAAAGCATTTGATAGAATAAGTAATTAAGCTAAATAAGCCATTTCTGCTGTTATTTTACTCTAGACTTAGGTAGAAGGTAATCATATTAGTTTTATGTTTACTACAAAAATAATTTGATTACGGAAGTAAATATCTGATCACTGCAACCATAAAATGGTTGCTACAATAACATAAATTACTTCAGTAACCATAAAAAAACTTTTGAACATAATATGTTTGTCGTAACAATGCTCAATTATATTTTTTCTTTGCATGTAGTTATTACCCTGTTAGAAATAGAGCTTTTAACAATGCAAGTTTGTAAGGGGGAGAAGAATAAAATACTCGTAGCGCTTTCCCTTGCGAATAGCATGAATATTGGCGAGTTCCCGGTTGGGAGAATTATATTTTTGAAAAACAAATCCTTTTTTAATACGGAAAAAGGAAGCATAGTGAGAATTACGCCACAAAAATATACATATAGATAGAGCTAAAAAATGACATTTTTGAAAAAATTTGGTCGATGGGATCTAAACTGGCCAGTCGGTTTTGACTTTTGTCTTTAGAAAGATCACTAAAGTAACTAAGACCTTTAGTCTTAGTTAGTTAGTTAAAGAGTTAGATACTATAAGTCTTTAACTTCACATGGAAAAAAAAAACTATACAAGAATAAAACGAGAAATTTTTAGCATATAATTTTTTAATCTACTGTGACTTGTTGGGGTCTTGTAAGCGGTCAAATTAAAGATCTATAGAAGGACTTTTTTTTAGCGAAAACATAGACCTAGCGTATTAGCTACCACTTTTATTATGTTGTAGAATAAAATTTGTCACATATGCAAATTATTTCAGTGCAGGTAGATCAAAATTCGACTTTGAAATATTGAATAATGGTTTCAAGTGCGGGCTAGCGTGAATTTTTGGATCATTATAGCGAGTACTTCTAAATTAATGTTGGATTAAGCAGTCACTCAAAGTTCAAGTTAATTTTAAGTTACATGAATTAAAACAAGTAATTATATATTCGGCCCGGCCGAATCTAATGTACCCACCAACGACTCCGATCTCCTATACTTTCCCATTAAATTTTCTTCCCAATTATGAAACATTATGATAAATTTATTCCTCAAAATCTTAAGGTCTTCAATAGTATAGTTATTTCGAAATACGTGCTGGGGATACCAATACCCCTAGACCTACTCATCTCATTTGTGGAATTTGATCAGAAAACTATTTCCACAAAATCTTAAGACATTCACTGTAATGGTTCTTTAGATATGCGATTATCAGTATTTACGACTCCCCTTAGATTTATTCGTACTATGTTTATGTTATTTGTAGAATTCGATAAGAAAATTATTTCTATATCCTATATCTTTAGACTTACGCTACAATAAATTTTTAGGTATGCGATAAAAAATATTTGCTTTTGTGTATCATTATGCGGTCTTAGATGAATAATTCGATATGTTGTAAATTGAATGACAAATTTAATATATCCCCATCGTACAAACGCATAAGACTTCAACTAAATATGGTGGTATAGGATATAATAAGCATATATGACTATGGTATCGGAAATCATATGGTAGGACTATGCTGACTATAACTCTCTTACTTGTTAAAGACTTTGTGGACACATGAATCATGGGTCATTTAGACTCACAATGTTGATATGATAAAGCGTAAAAACCGTTAAGATTTTGATGAAGAAATCCCGAAATTCCCAAAAAAACTGGCGAAAATCTCAAAAACGGGATTTTTTTGAACTTCATCCGTAAAGTCTACATTTGCAAGTTTGAAAAAAGCAAACTTTTGAAACACATCAGACTTTCTAAAATTATATTCCGTTTGTAGATCCATGATTTGAGAATTTAGAACATATAGGCTAAAGTCAAAATTTTGATACAAAATAGGTCAAATTCATCAGGATGTGTACTTAGCTGTATTGGGTGATTAGGCTCGTTTTTAATTTAGAAATCATTTCCGTGAAGATACATCTTAGAAAAGTATGAAATATATGTCCTTAAGGAAAATTATATTTCAGAGGAAAAAGACTGTAGAGACTTTTTCACTTAAAAAAAATACAAAAAAAGATTTTAATTTTTGCAATTTTCAAATTGGAAATTTTTTAGTTTTGACCCAGTTTTGACTTCAAAAAATTATTTTTTTCGATAGACAATTTTGGTGTAAAACTAACCACAGAAAAATCTAGCTAAATCGGTTAAAAATGTTGGGTTTTATACATATATATATATATATATACACATATTTATATAAGTCCATGTCAGTTTTCGAGTTATTTGCATTTTTCATATATAACCCAACATTTTTAACCGATTTAGCTAGATTTTTCTGTGGTTAGTTATACACCAAAATTGTCTATCGAAAAAAATAATTTTTTGAAGTCGCTATATACATATATATATATATATATATATATATATATATAAATATATATATAAATATATATATATATATATATATATATATATATATATATATATATATATATAAATATATATATATATAAATATATTCCGCAATATTTGTTAATGAGACATTATTTTACAAATTCTCCTTCAATATGAAATTTTTTGTTATAGGAATGAGGAAGGTGATGTCTCGATATAAATACTTCAGTTGATTTAAAATATGATAAGGAAAGAATATTTCCACAAAAGTGATATGTTTCCATTTAAAGTAGTATAAATTGTATTCCACAAAGTTTAAGGTGAAAAAATAATAGTCTTTAAAATATACTAACATTTTTTTCAATATTTTTTTTTTTCAAATATATCAAGTTTGGAAATTATTTTAGAACAGTTCTATTGGTTGGAATTTTGCAATATTTTCACGCTATAGTTTATGATATGTAAATTTTACGGTAAATTAAAAATGTTGATAAATTTAAACATTTTTCAAAAAGCGTTTATGATCTGGTCGTATTCTTGTATTGCCCACAGTGCACTGTGAAATTCTTTACTCACTTATCGAAATATTGCGGCCGAATTATGCAATTAAAGTAAAGGTAAACAACCAAAAAGATATTTGGCTCTCATTAAAAAGCGATTTAAAGAGGACTAGTGTTCAAATAAAAATAAAAAAGGAAAGGAAAGTTTTTCAAAAAGTTGATGCAGTATTGCTTTTAATTAGGTATTAATCCAATCATCTTTTTGACAAATATTTTATATCTGTTAAATTTTTTCAATTGAAATAATATGCTTAATATTATATAGCATATTTTTAGGTCTCATTCGAGTTAACTAACATTCACCGCTATGTTTATGATATTTTTTTAGTTTTTCGTTCCTATCTCATGCTGTTAAAGAGAAAAATATGTGTGTTATCATTTTTGTTGAGTTCATTGTCTACAACATTATGCATACACCAGCTAACAAATTTAATACAAACACACTTCTACACTTAGAAACTTTTGTAAATATAAATACATAGAAAAATCAAATAACCTTGTCGTCTTTGGAAGTAGTTGCGAATTGGAAAATTTTTAATGCTCAAGGAACTATTTAAATATATGTATACTTACTTTCAGAAACGTAAGAGATAGAAGTAACAAATTTGTCATTTGTTAATATTTTAATAATACCTAATACAATAATTTACTATATAACAGCAATAAAAACTAGCTATGAATCGGTTAAGAAATTTAAAACTGTAGAGCAATAATTGTGAACATACACTCACACTCATGAATGTATATATGTACTATGTAAATGAGATAGTGAATAAATGTGTGTGTGTGAGAAAATAGGAAAATTTGGCATATTGTAGTTGTTGTTTCCATTAATATTGCTATGGTTGTAGCATTTTTGCTACGTAAGTAAAGAAGTGCAGTTACTGTTTCTGTTGTTATTGGCATTTATTGCAAACTATGTGGCAACACAAGTGATATGCATAAGTACTTGTAGACTTTGTAGAGAGAACAAGAGCTTTTAGCCAATTTTGTAGTAATAAATTCACCAATGACGTTTCCGTTTGTTTAAATTTCTATATATTTTTCCTTGCAAATGTCGTTGTTGTTTGTGTCTTTCATTTTAATTTCATGTTGTTTTTTTTTTAAGAAGAAAAAAGTTTATTTTTTTTATTCCTTTTACTATTGTGGTGTTTGCTGAAGATTTTTAAAGGCATATTTTGCCGTATTAATGTTATTTGCCTTTTTATTCAATACAAAAAACTTGGTATAAAAAATAAAAAATCTTTCATCCAAGAAATATTGTGAAAAAAGCAGAAGTACTTATGTGCTTGCATTTGGTAAAGGTAGTTGAAATTGTTGACATATATTTTCTGTTTATTTTCATTTTTCTTTCGATACTAAAATAATGGTAAGCAAGTATAGTCTACGTGCTTAAAATCCCAGAAAGGGTTGTAAAATGCAAAAATAAAAAAAAGAAATAAAAATCTAAAAATTTGCAAACCTAAATAACTATAGATTTTCTGGCCTTAACTGTCATTTTAATGGTCTATAGGATGACCTTAATATTTTTGCTTACTTTATGTGCAATTGGCAAAATGTTAAATTTAGTTTGCTTTAAAATTTAAATTATGTTTCATTCGACTGAATGTATTGAAAACAACAAATAAATTCGAAAATTATTTGTTGTTTTACATACCATAAGTCGAACGAAGCATTCCATCGCATTTAGAGAAACAGTCAGAAAATTGGTTTTTCTGTATTTTAAGCTTTTTTTATGTTCTTTGAATTTTAAAATTTTCTGTTTTGTTTTAGCGCTAATTACCGCCTGATTTCAATTAGTGTTTGTTGTTCAAGCCATAAATATTAACATTTAGTTTCTATGTTTTTGCTTTATAATAAGTAGTTGTTAAACAACTTGAAAGGTTACGAAACACAAAAATTAAGAAGCGAAGCAAGAAAACAAAGTGTAAAATGTCAACATAACTTTGGTTAACAAAAAATTACCACTAACGATGATCCTAACAAGGGAATCATAACTAACTGAAGTGAACGAATATCAAGATGCCAATATTTCCATCCAAAATGTTAAGATTATAACTTTTGGTTATAGTTTTCTGGACATACGCTTATTAATTATTGTATTTTAATTATGTAAGTCAATGGGAAATTTATTCCCACAAAATTTCATACCAAATCTTAAATCTTTTCCCAATAAAACGTGTTTTTTTGGAGAAAAATTGGTGGTCACAAAGTAATGTCCTTTTTCCATTTAAAGGCGTTTTAGGCAAATAGATCCGATTATAGATTATTGCATAAATTGTAGATTTTCATGTGAAAAATTATTATTTGCTGAGAAAAATTAGTGATCACAAAATAATGTCCTTTTTCCATTTAAATGCGTTTTACTCAAGTTATAGCCAATTAACGATTTTTGTATAAAAATCGATTTTTGGTGAGAAATATTGGTGGATAAGTTTTAGCTAAGTTAAAGTCAATTAAAGATTTTCATATGAAAAATCAATATTTGGTGAGAAAAATTCGTTATCACAAAATAACTTCCTTTTTCCATTTACAGGCGTTTTAGTCAATTTAGAGTCGATTAAAGATTTTCTTATAAAAAATAAATTTTTGGTGACCACAAAATAATGATCTTTAGCCATTATAGATCCAGGTGGGTATATGTATTGTTCTTGGCCTAATCTATATTATTTATTTTGAAAAAGTACCAATTAAAATTTTACAAACAGGTACTGATTTTCAAAAAATTACTTATAGTTAGTTTTATTTTTGTATAAATACAAAATTACTCATTATTCTACTTAACCTTAAAATTAGCAGAGATTTTTGGTATCCATGGGCGATTTTTGGGTTACGATATATTAATTAATCCTTAACGTAAATAAAATAAATTGCATACTTTTAGGCTTATGTTATCTTTTAGTTAACCTTCTCCTTGGCTCATACTTTAGCTAATAAGTAAAATTTATTTTTAATGTTGGTAAAGGTTAGCGTTTTTTTTTTCTTTACTCATTTGGCCTTCACATCATACTTTTGTACTTTGTCTCTCTCTTGGTGGTACATTAATTTTCAACCCTCACAACTTTTTACTGACTTAACAATATTCTTTAAGTAAAAGTATGTAAAAGTTTGTTTGTACTTGTGTCTAAGTTTTTATGGCTATGTTAGCGAGTAGTTAGCTGTCATTAGTTTTGTTTGTAGTTTAAAATGTTTGTTCTCTATATTGCTAAAATGAAGTGATACAAAGTAGTACATTACAAGTCATTAACAACTTTTAATGTTTCTTAAGTTAAGCCAAAACATGTTGTTCTACTATACAAATACCTACACACACATTTATGCACGAAAACAAAGGCATTTACAATAGTGGCAACTGCATTAAGTATTTAGTTGTAGTAATTTTCAAAACAACCAAAATAACAAATATGACGACAACGCAATGAATAAAATAAATGTGTACGCAGCCATACTTACAAAAATAGTTAAGGGGTTAAATCTTGAATAAAATGGCCTTATGGAAGTCCTTGTAGAAAGACAATTGTTTTTGCTATACTTCTGGTTATAAAAGAACTTTTAGAGATGACCTGTTAGAATAAGATTGTAAATGCTAGAAGTATTTGTAAAGGATCTTAAAAAAAAGAAAGTTGGAACAACTTATGATTTTTGGATTGTATTTTTAGGGCCTTTCCCTTTTTCCTACCTGTTTAAATGTTTGCATTTTCCTATTTTTTTTTGCCACATATATTCATGCTTTCGTGTCATATGGATGTGTTGAAAGCTAAAACAACACAAAAACAGACTTAAATTAGTATGAATATTGCACATTTTTTTGAAGCATACTTTATGGGTTTTATACAAGTTTTGTTGAAAAAGTTATACGTTACACACATCCATTAGTTTGATTAATTTCTTGTTAAAATGAACATTTTTTAAATATCATAAAAAGAGGTCATTATATGATAAATGAAATATTTTCTACGAAAAGATTTTATAAAAACCAAACGTAAAAATTTCAATTTTAAGCTGTTTTTTTATTAAACGCCTCTGAAGTGTATTTTCAGGAATTTTAAGTAAATAAATAAAGTATTGAAAGGAAATTAAAAATGTAATATATTAATTCATTTTAAGAGAATTCTACTTAATACGTACAAAATTTACTACTTTGCTAATTATTTCCAAAAAATGTTCACCTTCCCTTAAATATAATTATAAAATTAATAATTTATTTTTATTTCTTTTGCTTTTTAAATCTCCAACATTTTCAATGACGTATAATTTTCCACAAAATGTTTATAATGATACTTGCGCTTAAGAATAATAATGATTTTATATCAATAGTCATCATACTAAAACACCGAAGTGTAAACTGCAAACTAATACATTTATAATGGCATTGCATTCTTTATCTCTTTGTATAATATAACAATTATCTGTGGCAAATATCTTGGGTTTATGAACACTTAAAATAAGTAAGAGTATTTGTTAAAATTTTCAACACAAGCACGATTCCACTTTGAACTTAAAAAAAAAAAAAACGCGAGGTCCTTTTAAAGTGGTTTATTTATTTTTTTACACATACACATTTTATATTTTTATCCTCTTGTTGTACTATCGGTGGTTTAATATGTACTGTTGATGGTTTCATATGATACTTGAAAAATAACTGAAAAACTAAGTAGAAAAAATATTTAAGATGCTCTTGAAACCGAATAAATGATAATAAATATAAATATAGTAATGTGGATAGATGATAATGAAAATGTTGATGGTGATTTTTCAAATGCTCACGTTCAACAAATTATTTACAGAAATATTATTTTTTATATTTATTTATAAAAAGATAGTGTAAACTTTTATAAAATTCTTGCAATAACGACAATTTTATATAGGCAAATATTAAGTTTTGCTCTCTGTTTTATTTGATTTAATTTATAAATTATGCATTTTATTTAAGTGTAATTAAATTCTGCGTTATTACTGAATAAGTTAGTAGTAACTCAATATTTAAGAAAATTTAATTTGTTTAAAATTAAAAGCATACTTTTAGGTAAGAAGCTGTTAAATTTTTGTCAATATGAATTACACTCTGTTACAGTGAAAAATCATTCGAGAAATGACATAGCGTACGTTATAGATCAGTTCTAATCAGTTCAAAAATTTTTCAGTGTGCAATCAAAATCAAAGAAACATAAAATTGAGCACAACGATTTGCTATTAATCAGAAATATAATCTACCAGAAACGAAAAAAATCCGTTTATCCGAAAAGTTTTAGACAAAAATTGGTTCGCTGTGTACAGTCCAATATCCTAGCTTTATTTGTTTATAGTAACGATTATGTAATTCGGTGACTATGTAGATAACTTTTGTTTTCATGTGATACCTCTATCAAAATAAATGGAATGCCCAAAAAGGATTATAAACAAAAAAGAATTTGGGAATTATTTGTAAATTATGCTCACGTGTTTTTACTGTTTTTGTATGTTAAGCATGTATTTATGTTGAACAAATAAACAACACAACAAATGTTGTGGTTTAGTTAACGACAGACACAGAAAAAATATAAAATATTTTTCAATTAACTTAGTTGTTTCATTTTACAACAAAATATAATCCCTATAAACGTTTGGAAGATATCTTCCTGGAAGAAATTTACGCAATATTTTATTTTTATTATTTTTATGAAAATCATCAAAGCATTATATTTTCTAATATTGTATTTTTATCAGTTTAAGAAAAATTAAGCAACACCACCTTAAAAATAAATTAATGATTTCCTATTGAGATCACCTGGAGGAAATTAATGCAATACTTTTATTTTTCAGTCACAATTCTTTCAGTTGTAGAAAAATTAAAAAATGAAAAAATATTGAAGAAATTTTTTTGTCTTAGCTTGTAGGTTATTAATATATTTAAGCAAAAATAAAATAGAAGAAATAGTAAAAATAAAATTCAAGTAAAATGTTTTTCTCATTTAAATTTTTAATTCATTTAATCTTCTACTTGATTGATTTAATGAATTTTTTAACTGGAATTTTGTTTGTCTGATTGATCTTTTACACATATTAGTAATTGATATAATCATTTTGGTAAAAATTGCAAATTTAAACAATATTCACTTGAATGAATTATTTTGATGATTTTTGACCTTTTCCTGTGGACGCAGATGTGACGATATAGAATATCGTTAAAAAATGTTACAGTATAGCAAATTCTATAATTTTGTTGTCTAATTTTATAAATGATTCGATTATCGTTAAAATAAGTTACCTAATCGTACTGCAGGGAAAGAAAGTTCAAAATCATACAAACTTATAAGCTAAACATCATTCTTATTGAATGCCCTAAAGCGAATTTAGCCTTTTTATTACGCTTTTAACCTTAAAATTTTCGTTTTAGCTTCTAGCTTTTTTCTAGCTTTTTTTGATTCTAAAAATTGCCTTAAAAAAGCTAAAATTTTAGTATTTCAACAAAGAAGTAGAACATTTCTTATTTGCTTTTCGCATGCGCCGTTTCATCCTCCAAATTAAATATAACTCATTATATAGAATTCTTTCATTAATTGTTTATTATAATTATTTTTTAACCATAGAAATTAAATACTAAATATAAAAATAAACATAATTTAAAAAATCCTACAAAAGCGAAAAATCACCCAAAAATTTGAACATTTTTAATCAAAAATGAATTATATTTTAAAAATGACATTAAGACATTTTCATATGAATTTGTATAGAAATTTTATGGGTGATTTTTATTTTAATTTTATACTTTTTTTGAAGTTTTTAAATAAAAAAATTAGCATTTTTCTGGCCTTATTTTTTTGGGCATTTAGCCTTTTCTGATATTTTTTAAAGTAGCCTCTTTTTTTCTCACCTCCTAGCAATACTGGTGGGACCCAAAAGGATATATTCTACTTTTACTATATATTACGGGTCATCACCATTCACAGTATACTAAGGATTCTATCCGATTAACGCTTCAAACCATTCTGTTATGCTTAACTTTCGAAATATGTTTTTGATTTCACCGTATCTCATTTAATTAAAAAGATATATGATTTTGAAATCACCTAACTTAAATTGGAATAAAAAAATAGTTTTTATTAGGAAAATTTTTAATATTTCGAAGCGCATATTTTCAAAACAGTTATACACATTTAACCTTTTATTGCTTTATGTGATAATGTTCGTTATTTATCAAGTGCAACTTTAATTATTAGTTTTTAAAAATCACAACATATAAATAAATTATTGGTTTAAAAAAACTTTTTTTGCAAAAAATGTTGTCTTCACTGAAGCTTTTAACTATTTTGTAAAAACCAGCAAAAAATTTCATTTATACTAGCTTACAATGTAAGTTATCCTTCATTATTCTATATATAATTTAGCTGCAAGAATGTACAAGACTGGATGTATAAATGCTTTTAATTCAAAATATCTTATTATTTTGTATTTTATAAATTTTAACTTTGCTTAAGGAAAATGTTCAACAAAAAAAAAAAAAAAAAAAAAAAAAAATAAAAAAAAAAAAAAAATAATAATAATAATACAAAAACCAATATGTGTCGGAATAATGTGTCAAAATTGCGGTTAATGTGAATTATCCTATGAAACTCATATAGACAAAATGGTTGTTAGATCATTTTATTTTAATACAAATATGAAATTTATATGACGATCTTTTATTTAGTAGAACACATTTGTTTATAAATCGGAAAAAAAATTAAAAATAAAATATTACAAAAATAAAATATTATAAAAATAAAATGACTTATGGTGGATAAAATAGCGAACAATATTTGGTTCCTTCTTGCGTTATCCGATAACTACATAAGTTTTTAAGTATGTTCGTCTGGACCTCCATCCAAAGTTTAAATATTTGACCTCAACACGCGTTCCGTTAGCAGTGTCCATATTTGTTGAAATTTTAAGTATACAAGTTATAAATGTAGTACATCAATTTTCTGACCAACACATTTCAAAGTTCAAAAGCCTTGTGTTAATTTTACTAAGATAAATATATTACATCATTTTCATTGTAATTTTACAAGAAAAATACGTAAATTTGGAATGGTTATTATATCGTGTGCGATAGCTAATTTAGTGCACAATAATAGAAAAAAAGCCGTGGACAAAAATGTTAACCCGTTCAAAAGTTAATTAATTTTAATCACTCATACCCTCAAAAAAGTACACTGTGCGACGCAAATTGGTGTAGTAATGTCAAAAACTGCACTTAAAAGGTATAGAAAGTGTGTAGCGCTTTATTTTGTTGTAATATAAATAAGAAATATATAATAAACACTTCCTGAATCTATAAATAATTTTTGTTTAGCATAAATCACTGTCTTTCCCTATGTTATCAGTAACCAACATTTGAGATAACCTGCAGGTCGCCGTTTAAAGACAACCTAATGAAATTCGACATTTGAGCTTTTCCTGGGCCAATAACATGATATGTTAAAATTATTTATAATCAAACACAGAAAAAATAAAATTTTGTATTCTAATACTAAATTTATAAAATTTTTTACTGAAATCGGACCTTTCACTGAATTAATAAAATTAATTATTCAAATTGGTAAATGTTTTATTGAAAAAAATAAATTTTTTTTCTTAGTAAAATATTTTTACTATTTATAAATATGAATGTTTGAACATTTTCATAATATTTAATATACTTTTTACGTAAAATAATAAAAATAATATTAAGCTTTTAGTAGATATTCAAACAATATTTATTTTTGAATCAATAAAATTTTTAATAAAAATTTATATATTTTTTTTAAATATTGTATAATTTACAAACGAAAAAAATAATTTAATAATGTTTGGGTAAATTCGGTATAGGATTTATGAAATAATAGGTGTAAAACTGATACAGAAATAATAGTGTCTTTTAAAATACATATAAATAAAAAACTCTTATTTCACGTTGTATAAATTACCAAATCGACATAAAAAAAAAGAAATCCAATCGTTATTGAAATTTAATATTAGTTCCAAATGACAACTTATTTGCTTGTCTTGTATGTGTGTATGTATATGATAAGGAGCCAGTCTCCAATTATTCATTTTCAAACATTTTTCGAAGTCTGAAAGAAGTGCTTGCAAAATTATTACATGTAAATTAAACAATAGTTTCCAGACATGTAAAAGCAATTGTTTCATCCAAAAGCAAGGAAATTAAGTGCCACGCCAGAAGATGACAAGAGACGTCGTAATTAGGTATTTGCCATTTTTTGTTTATTTTAAACAAAATCCAAAACCTAAATATAATTATCCCTAAATTTTAAATAGACTTTCTTTATAAAAAGATCTGTCATTTAATAGTCAATTTCAATTTCAAATTAAACATTATAAATCAAATATTAGAATTTAAGATTTTTAATTACTTGTCTCTTTTCAAAGAAATTTTATTTTTGCCTGCTTTATGTACCATTTACTACTCTGTTACAGTTATAAAACATATCAATCTTTAACTATAAGTTTTTAATCTTTTTAATCTTTTTTTAAAGATTAAAAACAAATCTACATAATTAATTATGTTTGTATTATTGTTTGTTTGTTTTCTTACCCATTTAGTTTTCTAAAAAAATACTTATAAAATACTTCCTTATTGTCTTTAACTGTCACAGATTATAGAAATGAATAGATAAAAAAATACTATGAAAACAAATCTCTTTCTATTCTATTTAGTTCTTGTTTATGTGAAAGCAATATTAGAGACTTTAAACATACATAAATGTATAGAATGAATTACAATCATACTTATGGTAAATGCAAACAAACATAGAATATAAGTAACATTAGCATCTGTTTTACCATAAACATAAAACTCTTTGACACTGCATATCTAAATATGCAGTTTATCCTTATTTTTTTATATTTGAACTCGTAATAGTAGTTCTTTTCCTACTACTCACTTACTACTACTTTTCTATTTGTTTTTTTTTGTTATTGTTAATATGTTTTGTTTTGTTGTAGTTATAGTTGTTGTTTTTGCTCAACCTCAAAACATAATAGTATTTGCTGTCTTTTTAATAATTGATGAAGTTTCGGTATCTAATTTGATTGTAATCACATATGCCAGTGTTACATAAATTGGCATAAGACAATGTCTATAGTGTATCGCAAATGTATCGTATTGTATCATTTAAGTATAAGCTATATTCTTATACTACATACATACATACATATGTATGTATGCAAAAAAATATATATGTATGTTTATAAATGTAGTTTGTAATACAAACAAACACAAGTGAGAATGTTATATTCGACTGCGACGAATTTATATAGCTACCATCTTTAACTTTTTAAAATTTTATCTCATATGGAAGGTAGGTGGTAAAGTGGGCGGTCCACGCTCATTTTTTTTCTAGTTTTCCGAGTCCTTGACTATTTGTACAAAATTTCGCTGTCGTACATGCTTTTGTTTAAGAGATATCGGGCGAAAAGTATGAAATGCAGTTACAACGAGCACCCTGTGTAACTAGTATTTGGCCCATAACTTTTTGGTTTATTAACCGATTTCGCCCATTTTCAATACCAAATAAAACCTTATATAAGGTAAATATTTCAGCCAAATTTTGTGTAGTCCCCACCGAGCCCTATACTGCTTTCAACAGACAGACATTCAGACGGACGGACATAACTAGATTGACTCAGAATCTTACCTGGACCCAGAATATATACCCCTTATGAGGTTTTAAATGACTTTTTCGATATGTGACACACGAAATGACAAACCCAATATACCCCCATCATTTTGATGGTGTGTATAGTAAAGAAAAAACAAAAAAAACTTTATATAAATAAAGCACTGGAATTGTTGTAGTTTTTGTTATTACAACAACTATTGGGACTTTTACCAATACAACTATTACCACTAGTAGTGCTATAATGGCTAGAACAACTTGCAACAATATCGAAAGAGATATGTCAGTTTTATATAGCTTCATATGGTGATGATACCGAGTTACTTAAATGTCTGCCATTTGCACTATGGGAAAGAAAAGTTAAAATAAATGCTTAAATTAAAACTGAAATAAATAAAATTTAAATAAAATTATGTACATAAAGAATTTGTTTCGGGTTGTGCCATAAATATTAGAAATATGTTTTATGTAAATGAAAAAAAAAAAAAAATTGTCGTCTTAATTATTAACTAGTTGCAAATTAAAATACTTGATACTCTTTAAAAGTGACTTTATGTAGTTTAAAGTTTAGAATGGGTGCTTCATAGTTCAAAATCAAAATTTTTCAAAACAATTTTAAAGTCAACGTTCCACAGTGGTTCAGTTTGACTTTTTCCATTATAAAATTCGTAACTTTTAAACCAATGCAGATATTTTTAAAATTTAGAAAGTATTTTGAATAAGACACTTTAGACTTTGTAAGTAGTATCCATGACATGTTCTCGACCCACAGTGGGCTCTAAACTATTATTCTAAAGTTTAATATTTTTTAACAATAAATTTTATAAGTTTTATTTACATTAAATTGTATATTTGTACATCAAATACACATTTTCACTTTAATAAGTAATTTTATAGAGCAGTCAGGTCCATGCAAAATAGAATAGAAACTGCACTTTATTTTGTATATATTTTAATTAAATTTGTGATGAGTTGTTATGTTGGAATAAGAATGAAGTATGTTGAAATTGGTTATGATCGATCTGTTATTTCTTCTGGCCCTCATACAAATGCTCTCCAGAAATGTTAATATAAAAAATATTTTACAGAAATAAGATTTACATAAGTAAAAAGACAATGCCAAATTTTATTGATCATAGTTCTCATGTCGTGGCACATTGCGACCAATCGCAAAATTTTTGGCAATAAATCTGTATCTCCTAAACTACTGGTCTCATCGAATTAAAATGTATGGAAAAGTTGTAGATGGGACCGAAGCTTTTAGAAAAATCATCTTGCATTAACCCTGAAATGTGTCAAAGTTGACCACTTCTAGTATGTAAAAATTAAAAAAGAAAAAATATGACTTCTATAAATCAAATCCGATTTCAAAAATTTTTACATTTCTATAAATTGCTTGGTGAGATAAAAAAACATGCTTATTGACCTAAGTTATTTCTTACAGTTAAAAAGATATTAACGCCTGAATTTTGAGTTTATGGCTCGACTTTATTTAGTTTTTGGATTATTTAGATGAAGAAATTTTTGGATTATTTCAATTCGTCAAAATCAACTCTCTGAAACCAGAATGAAAAATGACTATTTTTTTTCAAAATAAAGTACAATTCTTTAACTTTTTTCCAAAGTTTTGTTAATAAGAATTTTTTTCTTTAAATATTTCAAAAGACAAGGCTTTAGCTAATAAAGAAATTTTAAATTGATTTAGATTTGCACCCTACAGCATTATTCTAAAATGGTAAATTTTGGAAAAAAGTTTCATGTATAATGATTAAAAAAAAAAAAAATCGTCACGCAAGTTTTTTTTTTTTAATTTATTGACGATGTTCCATTAAAACATATATTTAGATCTGGTACTAAACTGCTTTCCGCCCGGGTAGAAACTAAAGCAGGAGTACAGATTTTATGAAAAAAGTCAACTTTTCAAAAGACTTTTTTAAATTGCACAAAAATGCATATTAACATTATATTATTATTATTTCTTATGTATTATATAAGATAAGTAGTAGTCTTCTATTTCTCGAAAAATCATTCAAATAGCTTCAACAACCATTTTTTGGCAATTTTTCAAAAAGAAACAATATTAAATAAATTTAATCGATTATTATGAATATTATCTTGTTACACGAACAACACGCGCCAGTACAATTGTGTGTTACGTATATGCACATATGGAAATACACAATAAAATATTATAAAATAGTGAATTTAATGAGTTTTAACACGAGTTCTCGGTTTTGAGTCCATTATATTATCTTTTTTAAAACGATCTATATAGACATATTATATAATAATTGTAGTATTGTAATGCTAATATGCTTTTTTGTGCAATTAAAAAAGTATTTTGACTTTTTCATAAAATCTGCACTCCTGAATTCGTTTTTAGCCGTGCAGGAAGCAGTTTAGTGCTAAAACGGTCTAGATATATATTGTAATGAAACTGCGTCAATAAATTAAAAAAAAAAAAAACGGGTGAAATTTTTTATTCATCGATAAACGTGAAATTTTTCCAAAATTTATAATTTTCGACCAATGCTGGATATAGGGTTCAATTCTAAATTACTTCAAGATTTCTTTATTAACCATTTATCAAATATGTAAACAAAATAGTTTTTATTAACAAATCTTTCAGAAAAAAGTAAAAGAATTGTACTATATTTTTATACATAGAGAAAAAAAATTCGTATATTTGAAATTTTTTTTCGTAAATATTATGGAGCGAACATGACTTTTTTCCCAAATTTTTTTCATAAAAATATTATTCATAGATGTTATTAAATTGTACTTAATGAAAATTTTAGGAATTTTGCAAAAATTTTGTTAAACCTTTGATTTAGTTTTATTAGATTTGATTCGTATGTTAAATAAAAATATTTGTGCATGAAAATATTTACAATAAATCCCTTTAAATGAAAATTTTCCAAGGAAAAGCTGTCAAAAAGTAATGCTTAGAAATTTGCATACATTTTTTGTCATTCTATAGTACATGCATCATTTTAATTAAAAAAACACTTTTAACAAAAGCGTTCTGTTCTGTTCCAACACATGTGGGTAAAAATCATTAAAAACTAAAAATTTTCCAAGGAAAATTTCAAACATGCATTTACAAAATGAAAATTTAACAAATTGTTTAAATCTTTTTGACTTTTGAATTATTTAAAAAAATATAAAATGCTTTAATATTAAGACATTATGAACTAAAATCAATGAAAGTAAATTTTTATGCTTATGCACAAATTTTTTTGTATAAAAAATAGCCACTTTTCATACTATTTTCAGAATGCTGACTTTGAATATTTTTCACGTCTAAACGAATTGAAATATTCCAAAAATTTCTTCAGCATATTATTTCGGAATGTGTTAGAAATTACATTATATTTAAAAAGAAATAATCTATATATATCTTAGGACTAATTTCTAAAAAAAAAATAAATAAATAATGTCGAGACAAAAAATCAAAAACTCAAAATTCAAATTTTAGCCGATAGAGATAACTTAGAAGTAACTTTATATTGCCAAGCACTTTACAGAAATATAAAACTTCTTAAAATTGGACTTGATTTGTAGAAGTTACGATTTATTGCAACTTTTGCATACTCGAGGTGGTCAATTATGACAAACTGTAGTTTATCTCGTATTATTGCAGGGTGAAATAAGGTCCTCCTCTCTGAAAGCTTAGGTCCTCCTCTATATCTTTTTCACACATTTCAATTCGACCCGACGAGCAGTTTAGGATATACAGATGTATTATTATTATTATTATTGTTATTATTATTATTATTATTATTATTATTATTATTAATATTAATATTGCTATTATTATTACTTTTATTACCAGACATTATAAAATTTTATTATCAATTAAAAAAAATGTTATTATCACAGAGAAAAAGAATTCATATATTATAAAATTTTTTTCATTAATGTTATGAATCGAACATGACTTTTTCCCCAAACTTTTTTCATAAAAAACAAAAGTTTGTTCATAGATATTATTAAATTGTTCATAATGGAAATTTTAGAAATTCTACAAAAATTTTGTTAAATCTTGGTTTAGTTTTTAGTAGATTTGATTGCAAATGGTAAATGAAAATAGCTACACATGAAATTAATAACAACAAACGCCTTAAAATGGTAAAATTCCAAGGAAAATCTGTAAAAAATGTTTAGAAAATTGTATAACTTCGCTCGCATTCTGCAGCACGTCATTTTGATAAACAGCGCTTCTCTTCTATTCCTATAATATAGCTAAAAATCATTAAAAGCCTAAAATTTTCCGAGGAAAATTTCAAACATTTTTTTACAAATTGAAAATATAAATGAAAATTTAAACAATTTATTTTAAATCTTCTTGACTTTTGATTCATTTCAAAAAATGTAAAAAACTGTTAATATTTAAGACATCATTCTTAAATATTATGAACTAAAATCAATAAAAGTAAATTCTTATATTTATGCACAAACTTTTTTCTGTGTTGTTTATAAGTATAACACACGGATCAGAATTGTATAAGGATCGGTCCATAATTAACCATAGGTCCCTATATCAGTAGCAAGAAAAATATGCATTTCTATTATTATGTTTTGGCAGTTAACTGTTTTTGGTCAAGATAATGCTACCAATTTTAATTAATATAAACTTATAATACAGTAATAAACAGTTTTTATGTAAAATCGGTTACATCAACCTATTTTCATGTCAGTAAGAAGCAAAATTATACCATTAATAAAATTACCTACTTTCAAATGTTATCAAGAAAATAATAATTGTTGAATTCTGCGCATAAAATCCACATCCAAAACTTATCAATTTCTTTAAATTTTTGCAATTTATTTCAGATAAAAAAAAAAATCAATTTGAGCGCCTTTACCATCCATATTTTTTGACATATTTCAAATATTTATTTAGAAGAGATATCACAATGTACATATATGATATCGATAGTCCATCATAAAGGCACTTTGTCGCAGAGATATAAGAGTTCTAAACGAGCAACACTTTTTAAAACTGTGCTGGGTACCGGATCACATTATTATTCATGTTAACGAAATAGCTAATGAACTAGCACGAACTGTGCCAGATATGGAAACGAGTACCGCATGTTAAGATGTTTATCCAGGACAACATTATAGATATCGAAAAATAAGAAATAATTTCAAACTCTATGCTGATGCACTGTGGTATAATTCATCCAGATATAAGCAAATAAAGGCGTTGTGTAAACCCAGAGTCAACATTATATTGAAGAAGGTTCTAGATATGGAAAATAATGAACTGGCATTTACTTTTTAAAAATAATTTTATTCAAATGCTGGTCGCGACTCGCTGTAGATAGTCAATTCGAAAAGTCCATTTTTCAAAAAATACAATCCACAAGTATGAGTCTCAGTGTATGTTATTGGATAACACGCTACTGAATATACCACATCCAGCCAGTAGTGAGGAGAATATTGCGATTATAATGGAGAGGATGAGTAAAGACCGTGATCAGCCGATTCGTAGCCGTCTGCAGAATCTTGTCGTCTCGTATAGAACATCTTGGCGAATTTTATGCCAGGATCTCGATGTAAAGAATTACAAAATCCAACTCATTCTGTCAGGCAATTATACGGCATATATAGCGCGCTAAACAATGACCTTGTTGATAAATAATTTTGATGAGCTGCGAATTTCGTGCTCCGTACCTGTCAACTGACCGCCTAGTTCATGTGATATCACGTCTCTCGATTTTTTTCTTTGGGATTGTGTGAAGTCAAGGGTCTTCGCCGATAAGCTAGCTACGATTCAAGACTTGGTAGGCAACATTTTGTGACATTTTTGTGATATCGCTAGCAATACTGGAAAGTGTTACCGAAAATAGGACCTTTCGGATTGACCACCTAAATCGTGGTAGCGGCCAACATTTGATTTAAATTATTTTTAAAAATAAAATGTCAGAGAATGCCCTTTGGGTCATAATAAAGATTCTGATATGCAATTCTATTTTAAGTGTTCTATTTAAGATTAGAAAAAAAAAACTATAAAGTGAACATTCTACGCATATATTTTTTTCTTTCTTTCTCTTTCAGCATCATTGGTACTGTGTGATCTTCTATTAACCTAACCTAACCTAACCTAACCTAATGGGATCCTCGATAGAAGTTGTACACCAGTATATATGGCAATATTAAGTGTATCCTTATAGTTAGTTAGTTAGTTAGTTTTTCTATATATTGTCTCAATGAAAGTCCACAAAAAATAATGTTGGAAATTTTTCTCAATTTTTCGTGCTCATTTCCACTGTTTATTATCCGGTTTGTTTAATTTGTTTAAGGAAGCAAACAAAAGGAAAATCTGTGTCAGAATGCTTAAAAAACCAAAAAATTTTAAGGAATAATCTAATATATTGATCTTTAAAAAATCTTATTTATGGGGCATTTCCCAAAAAGAAGCATTTAATAAAACAAATTTTTAACCAAAACTGTTATTGCACCATATAAGGTGAAAAATATATTAATATGACTAATCTGCAACCTTTTATTTATTTATTTTTAATTTTTATTATATATATTTTTATTTATTTTTTTTTTATTTTTAGCATCTCTGCTTAGCCCATAGTGTGTCCTCAGCATTCTCTAGATTTCAATACAATTTTTTTATTTTTATTTTTATTTTTTTATGTTTATTTTATGTAATTGTAGAATGCGTTCAACTCAATTGCAATTCCTTATTTTATAGGCCTGTTAACAAAACTAAGAATAAACAAATATACAATAAAAAAATTAAATGGGATAAAACAGAAAAAAAAAACGCAACACAAAAGTATTATTGCAGGCGGGCAACTTAAAATACTTCCCAATTCTATTTTGTACTTAGCAGCATTTGGGAATTGCTTATGTCAGTGGTTTTAAAATTTTATGCTATTTATTTTCTACACACATACTTTTGGCCAAATTCAATGTACTAAAATTGGTAAATGTAGTAGTAATAGTATATAGCTGAATGTAGATGCCTGATAGTTATTGTAGTATTTGGTATGTTTGTTTCTATATATATGCATGTATGTGAGTGCGGGTTTAAAACCTAATGAATAAACCACAGATATAAATTTCACAGAAAAAGCTTTTGTGGGGTGGCAAGGGGATATTTACTTTGCTTTCAAGAATGCATATTTGCTTACACTTTTGGGTAATGAGAGAATTTTCAAATTTTATTTACTTTTTTTTTTGTTTTGATAAAATTTTGAGCTACATATTGTTTTGCATTTCGAAGAGTAGAAAAGGGGAGAAAAAAGGAAAAGAAAGGGAATTAAGGGAGGTTTTTTAAGCATATGAATATGTACATACATACGTGTGTATAAATGCATTCCAAAATGTGTGTAAATATTTTTGCATTATTGTTGTAAAATTTATTTGATTTATATAAAATCAATAATTAAAGAAAATTACCATAATGAAATTTTAAGTAAAATGTATTTTTTTTTTTTTTTGCTAAAACAAAATTTAAATTATAAATTTGCTTTGGTATCCCAAAAGTATGTTCTTCATTAGTATAAAATTACACTGGTCGCAAAAACAAACCTCCCGTAAAGGGGAATAGTTGGACTATATGAATTTTGATATGTTAAACACGAATCTGCTTTCAATGTTTTTCCCTCAGGTATAGATTTTTTATGGGAGTGTACAATATTTCGGCCTTACTATGGCTAATATATGAGTATATTTGAGCATAACCCAAGAATGACATGTACGAATAAAAATATTTTCAAGCCATTTTAACATAATTTTTTATATGCTCAATATTTTCAGTGTTATTTAGAAATTAGTGTCTGAAAAAATTTTAGATTTTTTTCTTAAAAGTTCTTTTAGAAAGTGAAGACAACTAAAATATTTCCGTTTTTTATCTTTGCCATAAAGCTGGTAGTGCTAAAATTAAAATAAGCCATATAGCAAAAAAATTGGTGCGCAAATCTTGATTTTATTCGCAAGTAGTGATAGGTGAGCAACAAAATTTTTTTTAAATTTTCTTCGTTAAGTAAAATAGGTAGACTAATTGGAATTTAACGAGCTAAATAAGAAACTGCTTTTATTGGCATGACTTATTCATCGATTACACTTGCGCAACTCGGGAACTGTTTGTCAAATTTAGACAAATGAAACTCCTACAAATGCCAATTAAAATTATCTTTATCTTCTCTTAACATTGTTTTTTTATCCGCCTAATATTTTCGGAATTAATGAAATGAAAATATTTTTTTTTCGCCCAAAATTTTCGAATAACAACGAAAATGTTAAGCAGATAAAAAAATAATATCTAAGATGATTTATTTCCGTTTGCATCTTTTGGTGTTTCAATTGTCTAAAGCAGGCAATCCGTCTTCGAGTTATAGTAAAATATACTCCTATAATTGCTTTATAATGGGGAAATATTAGACATGCCCATAAAAAAAATCAAGACCTGATAGAAAAAAACTGTAGGCAGATTCGTGTTTGCCGACCAGTGTTATAAGATTGAAATTAAGTGCTTGTAAGAGTGTGTATGTTCCAAGTTGCTTCATTTTCATTTAATAAGTAATTTTGGCAAACAAAATTTACTTGTTAAATTTTGAAAGCTTTATTGTTTGCTAATCAAATTTAGACATTTGCCATAGATTTTCTATGAAATATTAATAAGTCGCCCGGTATGCAGTTAATGTATATATTACAGACATTTAGTAAATTAAAATATTTGTTTAGTTGCAAATAAATTGCTTAAATGCATTTGCTTAAGACTAAGAATATTTATATATTGGTATTTGCATAAAGACTCCAGGGAATGTATATAATTTGTTAAGCAATTAAAAATTATTTTAAAATTAGAGAAAATTTTAGAGTGATTAGTATTTAAGAAATTTTAAGGTTTAGTTTTAGGTTATTAGATAATTGCAGAAAAGTTAACTTTATGAGTATATGAAGATAAGGATTTATGATAATATAAACAGAGAAATATAGAGATTTTTTTTAGAAAAGTAAAGTCTACTATTAGGGTATTAGGTAATATGTTTTCAAAAATGTTAAAAAAACCAGAGCATATTTTAAGAATGTTTTTTTTTACAAGTTTTAGAAAAATTTTTATTAATTTAATGCTGCTGTTTAACTTCTTTCCTTTATTTTAACTTTATTATTACTTTTATTTATTATTTATTTATTTTTTGATAAAGAATATTAAAATATTTATTTGGCATTGAATCTATTTTTTATTTTTATTTAGCATTGGAAATGTTATAAAATTTATATTTTTTACAAAATTTCTAATATATTACATTGATTGGAACATCACAATGAATTTGAAGAAGGTTATTGACGTAATTGTTGCAGATAATAAAATTTAGGCAATCGAGAAGTAGATAAATTTCAAATTCAAACCACAAAAAACAAAAAAAAAAAAAAAAAGGAATTTTAAACATAATAAAAATTAAAAATGTAAATTTATATTTTATTACAATATATTTAACAGGCTCTCACTTGGCTCAAAAGCGTATAAATGGAAAAAGAAATTGAGAACTAAATCAGTTCCAAATTCAAACCACAAAAAAGGGAATTTTAAATATAATAAAAATTAAAAATGTAAGTTTATTTTTATTACAAAATATTTAACTGGCTCTCACTTGGCTTAAATGCGTATAAATGGAAAAAGAAATTTTCTCGCCAAAAATCGATTTTTATATGAAAATCTTTAATTAGCTCTAACTTTGCTAAAGTGCGTTTAAATGGAAACGGAACTTATCTTGTGATCACTCAATTTTCTCCCCAAAAATCGATTTTTTTCGTGAAAATCTTTAACCGGCTCTAACTTGGCTAAAAAACATTCAAATGGAAAAAGAACGTCATTTTGTGATCACTAAATTTTCTCACCAAAAATCGAGTGGTCACTTAATCCCGTCATCAAAAATTAATTTTTTTATTAACTTGGTATAAACGCGTTGAAATTGAAAAAGAAAGTTTTTCTCTTATCACTAAATCTTCTCACCAAAAATCGATTTTTTATATAAAACTATTTATTTGGGTCTATCTTGGATGGTGCTTACGCTAGGGGGCTAGGAGGAGGAGGGGACAGTAGAACATTTTCTTTGTCACTGTCCTGCTCTTGCGAATATAAAGACTGCAAAATTTGGTAGTTCGTATATGCACGGATTATCTGATATCTGTGAAATTGATGTCAGACCTATCAAATCTTTTATTCGTGCGTCAGATTGGTTCGATTCGTAACTATACTCGGACATGTGAAAACAAATTCACATCATACATTAGGGTAACACAACGGGGACCACGTGGGCTGTATATTTTACATTTGCAGCTACCCATCTAACCTAACCTAACTTGGCTAAAACACACTTAAATGGAAAAAATTGTATTTTGTGGTTACTAAAATTTCTCACCAAATTTCGATATTTTATAAGAAAATCTTTAATTGAATCGATATTGCCTAAAAGCGTTCAAATCGAAAAAGAATCTTATTTTGTGATCACAAAATTTTGTCCCCAAAAATAGATTTTTTATATAAAATCTTTAATTGGATCTAACCTTTTGTGTGATCAATAAATTTACTAAAAAAAATATATTTTTTTACAATGAAATTTTAATCGGTTCAACTTGGCTAAAACACCTTAAAATTGGTAAAGGAAAAAGGAGTTCTTTAGTTTTTCTCTCTTTAATCGAGTCTAACTTGGCTAAAACGTATTTTATTTGACGAAAGACGTTAACTAACATTTTTATAAAATATTTAAATGAAATTATTTCCAAAAGTTTATTGACTTTTCAATATATAAACTTTCCTTTATTTTAAGTACTTAGCACTTTACTATATTTTCTTCATTGATGGCATATTTTCCACTTCATTTTTGTGATTAACCACCAACATAGTTTGTTAACTTCTATTTAAAAAATATGCTGACGATTTCGCCAGCTTTTTTTTTTTTTTGTTAGTTTTTGGTTACATTTCCTTTACCAATGATGCAGAAAATCAAACATTTTCCTAGAACTTATATATTTTATGTAATATTTTTATTTTATTATTATTATTATTTTTTTTTTTTTTTTTTTGTTAGACTTAAAATTCTATTTTAGTCGTTGTTGCACTGGTATGATTTTTAGGTAGCCAAAGTTTTGATTGGAATTTTATTGAGTTTTTTTTCTTTTTTTTTTAACCACTTCAGTGCTTTGCTACACTAGTCCAAACCTAAGAGAGGGAGAAAGGAACAAACAGTTTATTTCATGAGTAAATCTACAAATAATAAACTTCCTTTGTTTTAAGAAAAATATGATTAAAAAATCGCCAATAACTATTTGGTAAAAGGGAAGCAAATAAAAATAGAAAATTTATTTTTCTATATTTTTTCTTTTTTCCAAAGACATAGAAAAAAGTTTTAATAATATAAAATTGCTAGCATACTTTTAGGGGAAATTGAGAACATGCAAACTACACACATATTCTAAAAAGAGAAAAATGTATGAAAGTGTTTAAATAAATTTAATGGAAACTAACAAGTATGTAAATATTGAATCATTAGTTATTAAGTGCAAGAAATTGGAAAAAAAGAATATGAAAAGCAGCATATTTTAAAGGGATGTTTACAGAAGAAATGTTATAAAGTAGGTTGGTTAAGGCCAAAGTTTTTTTTTAACTTCTGTTGGAATTAATTAAGATCAGGATACATATTTTTTTTTGTTTAACATAGCGTAGATTAAACATTACATTCGTGTTTATAACTTTGTTTCTACTGACCTGATATAATTATCTTTTAGCTGATATTAGCAATGGAAACAATATACTAGATAAATTTTATTTAACTTTTTTAAGTTGTTTTCCTGTTACAATATTTCAGAAATTTGTTTAAAGTTGGTCTAGATTTTGTTCTATAATTTTTCTTTTACTGAAAAAATGTAGCTTTTTTTTAAGAAAAAACAGTTTAGTGAAAACTACGAATAAAGAGAAAGATTTTGATTTTATTTTGTTGGGTACTTTAGATAGCAGCTAAATTAATTTAAGCTAATAATGTGCAATGAGCACAGTATGATAAAGAATTTACAATTAATACCTGTAAGCTGCATATTTAAGAAATTTAAAATATTTTAAGTTGGTCTGTATATATATATATATATATATATATATATATATATATATATATATATATATATATATAACTCTTTTTCCATTAAATTAATTTAGATAATTTTAAAAACTTCTCAGGAGTACAACAAATAAATTAGGTGAATTTGTTTTAACTATTTTAGTAGTTTGAATGTGAAAATGTTTTCTACAGATATATGGACGTAAACATGATGTTTTAATTTTATTCTGGTTAGTGTTTTGGATGCGGGAACATTTCCTAAAGTCGTATGGGCAAACGGACGTAGCTAAATTAATTTAAACCAATAATGTGCAATGAGCACAGTATGTTAAATAATTTATAACTAATACCTTTTAGATGTTTTCATATATAATTACACATTTTTTGAAGTTGTTCCAGATATTGGTCTTTATTTTTTCCCTACTGAATCAATTAAGCATTAGGAGAACAACAAATAAATTAGATGGTTTTGGTTTAATTTAGTTTAGTGCTTTGGATGTGGGAATGTTTCCTACAGATGCACAAAGGGGGAAAATTGAGAGATATTTCGATTAATTAAAAATCTGATATTAATGTTTTGAATCAGTAATTGATTCTAGGTAAAAATAAATAAAATGAATTATCGTTATCTGTAAAGTCACATATTGTTTGTAATTTGTAATCACAGTGTTGAATAGATTCTAATTAAATTTTTAGTATGATATTTGCTTAGGCAAACTTATCTATGATTAATGTTATATATTTATAAATATATATTATATATTTAAGATATTTATGAGCATTTATCTTATTTTCGGAAAAAAAATTATATGGAGGCTAAGTGAAATACATACATCTTAACCAATTTTATTGTGTTATTATTATTGGCCCAAAATGGGCCATTACATACATTTTAACCAATTTTATCGTGTTAAGTTATTGGCCCAAATGGGAACAAGTACCAAATTTGGTGAAGTTTCCTTTTAAATTGCGACCTATAGGATAGAAGATAGAGAAATTTTGATGCATAAACAGCCAAACGCTTTAGAAAATTTTAAAAATATATAAAGTACTTTTTAGATTTATTAGTTAGCAAATCATTTCACCAAATTTAAAAACCAAACAGTATGCACCACTATGAGACAGATGGGTAGATGGGCTTAAAATAAGAACATATAAATTTTGTAGGATATTAATTACACAGTTTGATATAGAAAACATACTTTTGAAATGATCTAGTGTACTCTGCACAGTGGCGTATAATCGCAAAATTTTTGATAATAAATCCGTATCTCCTAAAATATGGGAAAGTTGTAGACGAGGACATAAGCTTTCAGAGAAATTACCTAGTGGTTTCCCTGTAATAATGCGAAATAAACTACAGGGTGTCAGAGTTAAGCACCGCGAGTATGTATTTGTTTAACAAGTCGTAAGTTCGATTTCAAAGATTTTTATTTTTGCAGTGCTTGGAGTTTAGTTCAAAATGGATCTAAATATATCTTTTAATTTAACAGCATCCATAAATTGAAAAAAAATTCGATTGGAATTTTTTTATTAATTGATAAATATGAAGTTTGTCCTAAAATTCACCATTTTCGACCAATGCGGGTTGTAGTGTGTAAATCTAAATCAATTTTAAATTTCTTTACTAACCATTTGTGAAGCCTTGTTCTTTGAAATTTGTAAAGAAAACTTTGAGAAAAAAGTAAAAGAATTGTACTATATTTTTGTAAAAAAATAGTTGTTTTTCATACTATTTTTAAAGCCTGAATTTGAAAAATTTTCACTAGTTAAAAAAAACTTTTTTCAGCATATTATTGCGGACTATATTAAAAATTGCAGAATGTTTATAAAAAATTGTTCACTCATATACCTCAGGTCTTATTCTCGAAAAACAAAACAAAGTAGTGACAAAAAATGAAGTATTCAAGGGTAAATACATTTTTAACGGTCACAGAAAAAGCTGGTAAGTAAACACGTTTTTCTCTTTACCGTACCAAGCGCTCTATAGAAATATAAAAATCTTTGAAATTGGACTTGATTTGTAAAAGTTAAGAATTTTTTTTAAATTTTACATACTCGATTTGGTCAACTTTGATACCCTCTAGCATGTCACGTGTGATAACGGAATGATTACAAAATAATTTTTCTGAAAGCTTAGATCCTCATCTACAACTCTTCCATAAATTTTATTTCAATTCAACCAGTGGCTTAGGAGTTACAGCCAACCAACCCAACTGTTCGTTTCCATTTGCTATTATTCTCTGTAACTAATATAAAAATATAAAAATGAGGTATAAGTTTGTTTTGTAGGCCAACTATTTAAAGAAGCTCTTTACATGAACACACAGGACACACAGATAGTGCTTTCACTGGAGGATGTTGGTTGGGAACATCAAATAAAAATGTAAATACGCAACAGAAAATTTTACTTTTAACATAATTCTTTTTTAAACGTCTACGAGACAGGTATTTATAGTTGAATCTCAAATGAATAGGGGAAAATATAACTAAAACATCCCAAAAATAGAAAACGAGTACAACAATGGCCCCATAAGTTAAACGCCTGCTGGGAAATCAAATAATAAAGAGTAGAGAGCATGATGGATCTTGATCGGATACCATGCTCACATTTTACGTCCACTTTTTTAAAACTCACAAACGGCTGAACCGATTTTCTTCAAATTTTCACAGCATCAAACTAAGTATCCCTAAATTCAAATATATTTTATTTTTCGAACTAATATTCATTGTGGCATATCTAAAGATCTATTATAATGAGAGCCCTCAAACTTTGTCGGATTCACTACCTTTTCATATCACATTAATGAAACGAAAATAGGATGGATAGGAGAAAAAGTAGCCTCATTAAAAGCGCATATTAATTTTTTCCTATCCAAAGAAGTATTACGGAGAAAGTTCTAAAAATGTATAGAAATAATTTTCATATTAAATTTTATTATAAGTAGGATAGGTCCAGGGCAGAAGTAGTCCCCATATAGAGTAAATATAAGTTATTATTCAAACTTAAATTATAATTAAAAAATGAAAATTCAAATTTATAATCAAAACACACATCGATGATATAAAACAATTGTTAGAAGCACAGGCGTATCGTAAAATACAGTTCTTTGAGTCCTTAAAAAATACAAACAGTTCAAGATTATTGAAGGGAATACTGATACCCGAAGATACAGTTGATTTTAAGATTGAAGAATCGCTGAAAAAACTATACAAATTTCAAAAAAAAAAAAAAATCGCTTCTCATTGGCCTGGACTGATTTCTTTTTTCATTTTTACCAGAAAAAAAGTAACAGATTGGTATCAAACAAATGGTGCAGTTTTAAGTATACTGAACTGTCCACAACAGTATCCATTTTAAATGTATTGGATCATAGTATAAAAAATATTTAAAGAATACATAAAGCTGACTAAAAAATGATATAGAGTTTAAAAACAAATGGACATATTCCAACCAAACAGTAACCCAAAACACAATAATGTTCTTGTGGAGGGTATGCCGAGAAATATTAAATATTTTGTAATAAAGTTAATAGTAACAGCTATTTAAACTTTGTTACATACATATAATATTTATATTTATTATTATGTTCTTTTATATATCTGTACCCCATTAACATTTCACTCCTTTGCTCGTCTGTAACTACATTTGTTTACACCAATACATTAACGTATTTACTTTAGCTACCAACCATCATATGTTAGAGGGAATTAATGATTCCCATTTAGTTTTTTTGATTTTTTACATAAGTATTCTAAGGTTGGTTGAAGTAATCGCGATTCGAGCGCTCTAGAATTTGCCAAAAACTAAGACAGCTGATCTTACAATATGATCTGCCTTGTTCCCAAGACATCTGATATTGTGAAATCAGCCACTGTTTCTCTGGTACTCGGAACAATTCCGAGCGTCAGGGCGATACCTTGCACAGCGACTTCGATTGACTGTTTCGGACACAGCGGCTTCGGCTGACTGTTTTGGCACAGCGGTTTCGGTTGTTGCGTTCGGCACAGCAACTTCGGTTAACTGTTTCGGCACGGCAACCTCGGTTGACTGTTTTGGCACAGCGGCTTCGGCTGACTGTTTTGGCACAGCGGCTTCGGCTGACTGTTTTGGCACAGCGGCTTCGGCTGACTGTTTTGGCAGAGCGGCTTTGGCTGACTGTTTTGACACAGCGGCTTCGGCTGACTGTTTTGGCACAGCGGCTTCGGCTGACTGTTTCTCTTAGATTAAGTCTGAATTTTGTAACCTAGATTTAAGGAATTGTATTATTTAAATTAGTATTCGTAAGATATCTTTAAGTATCATAAACGATCCGGCGTGCTGCATAATATCCGAGGGAACCGAATCTTCGATCCAGCATCTACCAGTAATAGAACCCGATTCACCTGAGAAGTACCCGACTGAATCCCTGCGTATCATCGTGCTACCGAATCTTCGATCCAGCATCCACCAGTAATAGAACCCGATTCACCTGAGAAGTACCCGACTGAATCCCTGCGTATCATCGTGCTGCCGAATCTTCGATCCAGCATCCACCAGTAATAGAACCCGATTCACCTGAGAAGTACCCGACTGAATCCCAGCTTATCATCAGGCTGCTAGTAATTTATCTAACATAAAATATTTATAAATACTATCGATAACTAAAACATTGAATTATTAAATAAAGATATACTGTATACCGGAAAGGGTAAACAAATTGTGTTCTCACTTAAGGTTCGTGGATCCTGTAAGTCGACCCTGGATACAATTGAGCTACCTCAGCCGACGACAAAACCACGTTACAATTTTCCTAAAAACGAATAAAAAATTATTTTTTCTTTTAAATTTAAAATTTTAATATAACAGCACTTAGCAAAATCAAAATTTTAATGAGATTGACTCATTGGTTTAATTTTTATATGTTGAATTATATGCATTAAATTTTTCGTGTGCAGTCCTTATCGTTTTTGTTCTAAAATTTCTTTTTAATAGAATTGAGTCTTAAATATTTACATTTTTTTATATAATTTGTAAATAGTTATTTTGAAATGTATAATATAATATATATATGTATATATATATATATATATATATATAATATTTCTTGTATCATGTGAACAAAGCTCCTCCAGCCTGTATGTAGGATAATTTGCAAAAAATATAAATTAACTTTTTTTCACAATTTTCTCACATTAATATATGTATTTTCTATAACATTATATTTTTTCCAATTTTATTTGTCTTTTTTTAGTTCCTTATTTTGACTTGCAACATGACATTTCTTGTTGCTGAGGTAATTTAAGGTCTGGCCTCTACACTCTTACCATACAATACTATACTACAACATATTGACAGCTACCAAAATGAAGCAACAGTTAACTCTAGTTGCAGCAGGCTGCTGCGGATAAACCTGGCTCTTACTGCTAATGCTTACTTACGTATTCTCTTTTAGTTACATTAGCTATAAATTCTTACAACAACATTTTGGCCTGTCGTTGTTTAGACTCGTACAATGTTTTGGCAAACTCCTCATATACTGCTGGATTAAGTAGAATACAACAGGAAGAGTAGGAGGAGGGGAAAAGCTTATAAGATATAAAAGCTGCAACAGCGGCGATTCTTATCGCTACTTTCAATTATTTTATTTGGTTCAGATGTGGCCAAAAGATAAAATTGTTAATATGAGCTGAGTTTTGTTGATGATATGCTGTGTTACACAGCGGCTGACTTGTTTGTATGTTTTAGCTTTAGCATCAGCTCATCACAATCTGTATCTACTCTGATGACGGCGACAACAACGACGATGAGATCAAAACAACAATATCCGTATATTTTTATTTATTTTTAAAGCTACAAAGTCAGTAACAGTATTTTGTTATTTTTTTTTTTAATTTTTAGCGCTTTTTGTTTTTTAGTCAAAAGACTTACGAGTTTAAAAAAGGCATTGACTTTTTTGTTTGTTTTGAGCTCCTGTTAAATAAGGAACCCTTTTTGTTGCAGTTCCTGCTATTACCTCTATATGCCACCACCTCAATATTTAGCCACAAGTGAATGAATGAGTACTTGAGTATTAGTGTTTGTTTATATACATGTTGCTGATGTTACTACTACAACTACCAAAAAGTTTGTTTATGTAATGTTTTTTAAGCCTGCTCACAAAAAAAAAAAACAAAAAAAAAAAAAAAAAAACATTGTACTCAGCCAACATTTAATTGACACAAAAAAGCTTTGCCGCTAACATACCAGTTGCTGCCACAAACGGCAGCATCACAAAAACTAAAAATAAAAAATAGTATGTGATAGTTTTTTTTATTTTTATTTATTTTTTTTTTTCGTTTGTAGTTAGTTGCTACCAGGCTTCTTTCTGGAGGATAAATGTACAATTTTATGGTATATGACTGTTTTATGGGTGTAGTACATCTACTCAAACTAAGAGAACCAAAGCTTGAAAAAAACTTAAAAAAACGAAACTTAATAATAAACAAAAGCTTTGTTTAATCAGAATTTTTATGTTTATATTTTGTTTATTATAAATATACAAAAAAAAAAAAAAAAATCTTATTTAACATGGATTTATTCTTATACAAAGTTCATTTACCGTTGTGAAATAAGAATAAAGGGAAAAAAATACACAGAGTTAATGAAACTGTTGCTTTGGTGGGATATGCAACAGAACTACTTATGTAAACATAAAATTGTGTGGCATTGCAACAAAGTTTAATAATTAATGTTTTATATTTTGAACGAGTTTGGCTTATGAAAAACGAATTTAAATTTTTTCATTAGTGATTACTGATTAGCAAGACTGAGGGTTCCAGCAAAATAAATAATTGCTTTCGTTACCACCGGAAAATTTACAAAATATAAAGTGATGTCAGTAAAACCGATACTATTAAAAAATTTTAATACGCTCAAACTCATTAAACAGTTTATAAAATAAATTATATTTAGAAGAAAAAGTATTTAAATTTTTTTCCGAGTAAGAGAGAGTATACAATTATTACAGTCATACAAAAATACAGATTTTTTTTTCTAATTATGTGATAGTATGATGTGTGATATGATAAAGTTCACTAAATACGAAACAAATATTTCAATATATTTTAAGCTATAACTTGATATATAAAAGCTTACAATGGTAAAGTTTTGAATTAATGGGTAATTTAAAAAAAATTTTGACCCAAAATTACAGTTTAAAATGTAACATTTTTCGATTTTATTTTAAATTTTGGGTATACATTAAATTAGTCATAGTACATTTTATGGCGTATGAATCTAAAGTGGGACATCTCGAGCATTTTTGTAAAAAATTGACAAAGTTTAAGCTTAAATATCTTTTAAGTGCATTTCAACAATTCAACAATAAAAGATTTCAACAAAATTGATGTCAATGGAAAGGACTGATATTCCTCATTATCATAAAACCATAAAAGTTACACAACTTCTTGGCGTAAGGACCTCTAAAATGAAAAAAATATTCATTTTCCTAGGATATTGTTTTAATTTGTGTTATTTTTTGACATGATGTTTATAATTATATTGATGTTATAGTGTAAAAATTTAAAATGGGATCTCAATGGCGTCAGAAGTTATAAAAGTTTGTCTATAGCAATTAGTTCAATTTTATTAAAATAATTAATATCTTTTTAACTATTCTGATACTTTTATTTTAAATTTAGTATTTAGTTGTGTATAGGCTCTATAAAGATTATCGGGAGAGAGACTTATATGGGTCCTATGGTCATTGTGAAACGATCCTTATTAAATGTATTACAATAATTTATGCGTATATGAAAATTATTTTTATAACATGTTTATTAGACATTGATATTTATGTGAGATTTATGAGCGTTTAAATATTTTCGGGAATGTGAATTATTTGGGAGCCATGGGTAATTGTGGACTAATCATTATGAAATTTAGTGGAGCGATTTTTACAAGTATAATTGATTTTCGGGGATGGGTATTATATGGAATCCATATTTAATTATGAACCAATTATTATGATATTATGTATGATGATTTATACTTATATACAACTCGTATATATTGACCGATCTTTATAAAATTTAGTATATATTTCCACAAAAGTTATGTATGGTGAAGTTTACATAAGTTCGACATATTTCAGACATTTATATACCTGCAAGATAATATTTTAATAAATAATGATCTATTATATTAAAATCTGAATAAGAAAATCAATATGTCTAAAAACCTTTTAATAACTAATAGAAAATGCATTAGTTTGTAAAAAATAATTGTTGTAACTACTGATCCCATTTTGAAGTTTTTACACTAAAACGAAAAATCGATTGTGAACATCGTGTAAAAAAATTATGAAAATTAAAACATCGTTTTTCAAGGATAAAAGATATTCTTTCATTTTAGTGGTTCTTGAGCTAGGAAGATGTTTAGTTTTTATTCTTTTATGATTAAGAAGTATTTTAGTCCTTTCCAATGATACCGGGTTTGTTAAAATCTGAAAATGAACCTAAAAGTTATTCAAGCTTAGACTTTGCTAATTTTGGTAAAAAAACCTCGAGTGTCCACCTTTAGAGGTTCATCAAATATAAACCGTTGGCAATATGTTGTATGTTAATACGCCATACGAAGTACATGAAGGAATATATTATATGTGCTGAACTTCATCAAAATCGAAGTTAAAAACCCAAGGTAGATCGAAAATTTTTGGAATTACTAGTATTTAAATTTTCAATTTAAGATTGTGAAATTTTTAAGGTATGAAGGAAAATAAAAACCTATTTAAATTATACTATTTTAGAACACAAAGATATATACAAGAATCCTGAATCATATTGATAGAAGATTTTGACTAACTATGACCGTCTGTCTATCTTCTTGTTCAAATTAACTTTATTCAGGATCAAAGATGATACATAAATCACCAATAAAAGTTCATTAACTTTAGAGACATAGATGAAAAACCCACCATTTTTATTTACAAACAAGTGAGAATATTCGGCATAGCTGAATCTATATACCCACCATCATTAACTTTTTAAAATTTCACTTCATATGAGAGGTGGGCGGTAAAGTAGGCAGACAACGCCCATTTTTTCCGAGTTTGCATTAGTCCTTGAACTATTGGAACAAAATTTCGTGAAGGTGGGCGGACCACGCCCCTTTTTTCTGAGTTTATATCCCTCCTCGAACTATCTATATAAAGTTTCGTTGTCATACATGTTTTTGTTTAAGAGATATCGGTAGAAAAGTGTGAACTTCCTGAACTGTGTTTCTAGTATTTGGCACATAGCTGGCCCATATATATTTGAGCCAAATTTTGTCCCCCTATGTGGTACCCCCGAGCTCTATTCTGACAGACGGACAGACGGATGGTCATGGTTAGATCGGCTCAGAATCTTACCACGACCCAGAATATATATAATTTATGTGGTCTTAAATGATTTTTTCGACATGTTACTTAGGGAATGACAAACCCGATATACATCCATCTTTTTGATGGTGGATATAAAGAGTTAAAAATTGATAGTATTCGGAAGTTTTTTTTTTAATTCCGCTGATTTCTTTACTACTTTGCTAAATGATTAGTTATATATCAACTTATTACAGGTACGAAGTTTTAGAAACTTTTAAGCAAAATAACTGTCAGAATAAACAGCAGTGAGAAAGATGTTAAATCTACCATCAATTTCTTAGGGCCTGATTCAATAGAAAAATCAAATTGTTTTGAAATAACATGTTTATGAAAATTTCTAATTCTTATAGAAATTGAGTGTGTCATTCCCATTGTAAAATACCGAAATATTTGTCTAAATATTCTAGGAGTAGACAATATCTGCGTTCCTCGTAACTCCGGTTTATATATATTTGCCAGTATCTCTTAAACGCTTTACTAAATTAAAAAAAAAAATTTACAATAATTTTTTATTAATTTACCAAAAGTGAAAGAAATCGGTTGATCGAAAGCTTGTAAGAGAACAAAATTTCGCACTAGTGTTTTAAGGAAAAAAGACAACAAAATAGGTTATTACCTTTTTCTATGGGAGCAGGGGTAGAATTTACAATAAAAGAAATATTATTTTTCGTAAACCTAAAGAACTATTAAAGCATAAGTCTTAAGTTTTTTAAAATGATTTATTTATCAAGCTCCACAATCGAGACTAGCATAGAACAGATATAGTTGAGGTCGTTGAAAATTGCATGTCCAAAGAATTATTACAGTGAAAGTCTTGAGATTTTGTGGAAATAATTTTATATCAACTTCCATAAGTGGTATTATCATAGAACTGGTAGTCTTCGGAAGATTCGTATTATCCTAAGACTACTACATACAATTGCAGCGAACTTCCTAAGATTTATAAAATTAAAATTTCAAAGAAATTGACATACTGGTTTCACATTTATAAGCTGAATTGTATGCACTAAATTTTAAGTTATGTTATATTAAGTTAAGTTATATTTGATTTGTAGAATGAAGCGCACCTGGTGATAATTTTTGTAAAATAAAAGTAATCTAGATTTTTTGTGCGAATTAATACACCAAAATTCTTAAATGGATGATTCCGTAAAAATAAAACTAGTAAACGCAAATACGAAATTATTTTCTTCTTTGTTAAAACACTAAAATTTTAGCATTTTTAATAATCCAAAAAAGGCTAGAAAAATAAAAAAAAAACCAGAAGCTAAAACTTAAATTTTGAAACTAAAAGCAAAATAAAAAAGCTAGATTTAGCCTTCAGAAGGCTAAACTAGTAACAATGGTTGTTGGGCATATCAGATTCAGGCAATCCGAATATGATATTTAGTAATTCCATTTTAAATTTAAAAAATTTTAACCCTTGGTTACCGATTTAAAAAAAATTTAGGGCATGCGTAGAGGAGGATACGGAGAGGCATGTAAAATGATTTTTCTCATTTTTATTTTGAAAATGTGGCAACTCTATAGCTTTGAAATTGATTAACATATTTATTTAAATGGCCATAACTTTTGTTATATAAAAGACTTGAAAATAATTTTTTTTGTAGGGAATTTGTTAAAGTTTGTATTTTAAGATGCCATATAAAAATTTTGAAAATATTTTTATTGACATATTTTTTTTAAGAATTTTCTTTAGTGACGTGTTTCTAAAAAAGTCCAACTTTATTTTTTTTTTATTTGCGGTAGGAAGCCTTACACTTGCTACAGAGAAAATTTCAGAGAAGTCAAAATTTTTAAATTTAAAATAGAATTACTCCATTACTTCTTTTTTTGCAAAAATTAGTGCATTTATTGTTAACAAAAAAAAAAAAAAATAATAATAACAAAAAAGATTTACATCGGCTCTTCAGAAAATTAATTTCAGCAGAGAGACTGGAAAATTATATTTATTTATTTGTATATTTATTTATTTTATCAATTTTAGTGAAATTCTAAATTTTAAAACCTAAAAAAGATTTGACATTAAGCCTTTTGGAGCCTTTCGAATAGTTGATTTCAATAGATAGGCAATCCGACGGATAATGGTTTTTTGTAGTCCTAGATGAATCTTTTTAAATGTTTCATTTAAAAATCAGTTTTTCAAACAATTTTAATTTTTATACTTTTTCAAAAAAAAAAAAAAAAATAATAATAATAAAAATAAATAAATAAATAAATAATATTTTGGAAATATATGTAAATAAGCTTAAAGTTTCCATTCAGTTTTCAGTTTGAAACATTACATTTATTTATAAGCACATCCACGCAATTTTTGCATACTTTTTTACTAAATTTGCCATTATATTTCTTTATGGCATATTCCAACAAATAAACTTGCAAACTGGACATTTAAACCGATAATATGATTCTCAGTTCATAAATTACCTCAGTGGAAAGATAGTGATAACATCACTTAAAACAAGCTATGATCTCTTTCTCTTATAAGAAACAAATCAGCTCTCAACCAGCCACTGGTATGGTAGGAGTTTAAAGTCACCTACCTGAGCTACTTGTTTAAAACAATGGCTACATTTTGAAAAAAAAAAAGAAAAAAAAATAAGAGAAGTATTTTGCGGAGAGATGATTTTTTAAGTAAATTGTATATTTTCTTTATCTCCCCAAAGGTGGTTAAATAAGTAACAACTTCCTTTTGGTTTTTGGAAGTCCATAATAAGGAAAAAGTCAAATGTAATGATCAGACAAAGATGAGTATTTTTTTGTTTGTTAATAGTCGTCATATGTATGAGCGTATGGTACAACTATTTGCTTTGCTGGCTTATGGTTTAATGCGTTATTGAAGGCTTAAGTTTTTTTATTTTTATTTTTTTGGCTTTATTTCAGATTATTTGCTTTAGATTAGTATTAAAGGTATTGTTTAATGGTTTAAATAAAAAATCGAAAACCATTTTGGTATAAAAAAAAACTTTAATGATAATGTTACAAAGTTAACAAAGGAGATTTAGTACTTTGTTTAACAGAAGCCCTTAAGGTTAGATAAGTTAAAATGGGATTATAAAATGATAAAAGTAAAGTTTAATGCTACCAGATATTAAGAAATAATTTGATATTTTTATTAAAGTATGAATAATAAGAAAACAGAGGCAAGAACTAAATAAAACATAAATTACTTCTGCTGAGAAAGACTAATGAGTTCACTTAAACGGGATATTAATGACTTTGTAAAAAATTGGCCTTAAGAAAGAATGTTCTAACTTTCATTTATTTAAGGACTTTGCTTTTACTCACAAATATGTTAAATAATATTTTAGTTGAGTAAATAATTTTTGTTACTCATTTTTAAGCCGACCTACTTTTCGGTTTTGTTTTAAAGCTTTCAAATATGTTTACCTAAAAAATCTCCTCACAATATAAAAAAAATTTAATTCAATTAATTTAATTAAATTAACAAAAAATATCAAAGCATACTTTTAGGCATTGTTTTTAACAAAATAATGCTGCATGTTGCTAGATAAACAAAAAAAAAAAAAGACGGAAATCATAATACATATTTTTCAATGTATTTAACCATAATCTCATTTTACTTATTTGTTGTTAAATTTTTGTATGTGATTACTAGGACCAACAAAAATATGCTCCACAAATTAAATTTCGAAAATATTCCCTTAAAATTAAAAAAATAAGCTCCTAAAGTATTATTTTTCTGACTAAATTTTAAACTGTCTACCATTCGCCTTGATTTTTATTAGCAATTTCTAAAAAAATATTTCCCTTTTCAACTGAAAAACATTAAAATTTAATCAGAAAATTAAAAACTTTCTACCAATTTAAAAGAAGAAAATTATTAGGTGATTACAGGTAACCTTCGATTTATGTGGTTCATTGACACCGGAGAAAGTATGTAAATAAAAAACGCGTAAAACATGATTCGGCATAAGTACAAAATTATATTTTGGGACCATAATTTTTACATGTCGCGTAAATTGAAGCACTAATTAAATGAAAAATATCGCTTTGGTATTTTAAATTAATCGTTAAATACTTGATAAAGATGATGTACACAATTCTTAATTAATGGATTTAATTTTAAATAATTTGGAAATTATTTAGTGGCATTTAAATCTCCTGATAAAGATTTTCCTTGAAATATTTCGTCTTCCGGTAGGAATCACAATTTTTTAAAGCTTTTTTTATTTTGTTGATATATTTTTTAACATTGATTTATTTCTATAAATTGAAGCTATTTTCAAACGCTTCTTTAAAATAATATTTTTGTTTTCTATAAATTTCAATAGTAATGTATTTCGCGCAATTCAAGGTTTGTCACTACTTATTTAAACGCGTTGAACCAAATTCGAGTTAAGTAAAAACGCGTATTTCAAGAAATGGTAACTTATATCGTGTTATAAAGAAATCGCGAAAATGAAGTACCGCGTAAATCGAGGTTTACCTGTATGTAAAAATTTCTATTGAGTGCAAAATATGCAAAAATTTTCACTTAATTGTGCTTTTTAGTGTTGTATATGCAAGATTATGCTATTAAGTTTAAATGTGCAAAAATATGTAACTTAAATTGCTAAATTATATTCTCAGATAAGAATTATCAAAGTATGCAAAAATATGAAGTAAAAATCAATGCCAAAATTTGTAAAATTTTCTGAAACGGATAAATAACAAACAGTTTGGTTCATTTGAAGAACCGAAAAAAATATGATTTTGCATATTTTTGGTTGCTCTGGTGATAGAATTGAATAAAGTGAAAAAAGAAAATAATAAATAGCACAAGTCAACAAAAGCTTAGAAAAATTTTTTGTGGCAAATAATTTTAATTAATTAAATGATTTTGAATTTTTTGGATATTCTCACATTTTTGGCAGCGGAATTTCAGCTGTTTTGTAATTTCCTTGACCTACGATCATATGGAATTTCTCACTCACAATCCTCCATTTGTATTGTTTGTGTGCGGGTCAAAAGAAAAATTAATCTTTAAACTTTAGAAAATTCTAGGCACAAAATTAGGCAAGATAGGAATATATTTGGTAGTACACTTTTGAAGCGTTATTTTCTCTTTAAAAAAAGAAGAAAAAAAAGAAAGAATAGATATATAATGTTGTAACTCTTTGAAATCTACTTTATGTGTCTTTTATTAGCAAAGATTGTTCTAATAATATGAAAGCTGTTGATGGATTTTGATAGACTTTGCATCGCAACTAAGAAATCCAAGATGTTTGTCTTCCCTTAAAAAAATATAAAAAAATGGGGTTGAAACTTTCGAGGATTTTTTTTTTATTCTTTTAGTTTTGCTCTCAGAATTTACATTTTTTTAGAGTCAAAAATATTAACCATTTGAGAGACAGGACTTAGTAAATTTATAATTAATTAGGTTTCCTCTCACTATATGGTGAAAAGATATAAGGTGGTAAAAAACGAAACCAAAAATTCACGATTCTTGAAATTTCGCAGTATTTTATTTTTTATTTTCTATTTAGTTATTTTATTTTTTTTTTATTTTTTTATTTATTATTATTATTATTATTATTATTTATTTATTTATTTATTTTTTTTTTGATAGAAAATTTGCAAACATAAGTAATAGTAAAGTAAAGGAATAGAATTAAAAAGACTAAGTGATTTCCCATAGTTCTCATTTCGTAGATATCAGGAAGTCAGGCAGAGGATGGGTTCAGCAAGAACTTCCATATTTTTGACATAAATATTAATAATAATTATATTTTTCGCAAAAGCGTAATTCTAATAATATCTATAACTTTTATTAGAATTACTTAAAACATTCCGTAAACAGCATTTTTTTAATAATTATTAGCTGAGAGTCAGATGGATGTATATAAATTTTATATAATTTTTAACATCATAAAATTTTCAAAAACGAATAAAGATTAATGAAATATCAATTGTACTGACTAGAAGGAGATTCGTCTCCAAACACATTTTCACTTGCTGACAACTATCACGAAATCAAGTGAATGATTTTTATATTCTTAAATTAAATTTTGTAGTTTTAAAAATACTTTAAGAATTTATAATTTTATGGACCAAAAAATAATTTCATAACCTCAAAAAGCGTCCTTAGTTTTTTTCACTATAATTATTTATTTAACTTTTTCAGAAAAGTATACCAAAATAGGTATATTATTGCTAATAATTTTTTTCAGATTTTTACCGAATATAAATTGTTTGCTATTTGCGAAAAATTAATTAAAAAAAATTTCTTTTCTTGACATATGCTGATAGCACTTTAAAACTTCTATGAAATCACTTTGTTTTTGGTTTCGATAAAACAATATCTCTATTTTTAATATTTATTTAAATGTTTTAACTTTAAATCTCCACAATAGCAAATTGCCCTTCATGTCTGAAAAACAAAATGCAATCCCATATATTTACTCCAGCTTTAGGTTTTACAGAAACAATATAACTGGTTGTATTGGAGATATGATGGAATGTAACGAAATATTTTTTTAGTCATATTAAGTATTCCTACAAAATACATCACATTTTCCACGGTATTTTTTTTAGTGATGCTAGTTAATTATAATGTTTTATAAAATAAATATAAAATAAAATTTTTTGAACTGAATATTGAAAATAAAAAAAAATTAAGGCCTACAATAAAAAAAAAAAGAAAAAAACACACGAAAATCCAATTAAAATTTTATATATAATTTTATTAAAACACCCTCAAGATGAATTTTCTTATCATTTTGACACTTGACTTTAGCGTTATATGAAAGTGTGTTTGAGATAAAATAACGCACAAATACAATATAGAAAGAAGAAAAGAATGAAAGCTTTTTTGCTACATTTGACAAAATAATCAGTAATCTCAAATATTAAGGATTTTTTCTCAAAGAAAATTTAATTAAAATTTAAAAAATTTAAACTACTAAATGAAACAATTATTTCATAAGTTTTTATACAAAATCAAAATGTAATTCTTCAGCTTAAGGACATTTAAAAATTAATACAAATATGTGCAATAATTGCCAACAAAACTTTTAGTCTCCAAACTTTATAGTCACGTTTTGTATTTCCTTTTTCTTTTTTGTCGTATATTTTACCCTTAAGTTCTACTTTCTTTACCAATTTTCTTTGTCATAATAAAATCAAAAGAAAAACTTTAATTGTATTTTTTTTTGTTCACAGTGAAACAATTCAAACAAGTTGCATAAAATTTTATATGAAAAGTACCACGTAGAAAACGTTTAAGCAGTTAACTGGAAAACCAATTAAAATTTTGTAAAGTTATTAATGTAGAAAGTAAGAAAACTAAGCTTTATAAAATCTGAATTGTTTAAATTACAAATAATACAATTGTAGTTTATAAGTAAATTTAAAAGATTCCTAGGAAAAAAATAAATCAATAAAATTGTAAGATTTAACATTGTGGTTTGTATTTTCTTTCAAAGAATTCAAATCAATCTTCTTTATTTTATCATATCAATAACCACAAAATACAGTATTAAAAGAATTTTAAAAATAAATAAATACTGCACACAAAAACAGCACTGCTACAAAATGATATGTTTCACTAGAAAAGCCATAATGTAAAGGTCAAACAACATACAATAAAATTCACGCATTTATGTGTACGGAAATAAATCAAACCAATACGTCAAACTTCTGCGTAAAGCACTTCAAAGATGATAGATGTTCCGCCTTGAAGTACAGAAGTACGTATATTTTAACAGGTGATTTTCCATGGTTTTAATATTTTTTCATTGAGTCGGAATACTAAATTTACAATTATTTATTTCTATTGAAAACCTAATTAATGTTTATATTTTGTCAATATAAAAGTAAAAATTTTACAATAAAATAATGCAACAATTATGTTCATAGAAATTTTTTTATAGAAAAATATCTCTGTGTAGGACACATAGAAATTTTTCTATAGAAAAATATCTCTGTGTAGGACATATAGAATTTTTTATATAGAAAAATATCTCTATGTAGGACACATAGAAATTTTTCTATAGAAAAATATCTCTATGTAGGACACATAGAAATTTTTCTATAGAAAAATATCTCTATGTAGGACACATAGAAATTTTTCTATAGAAAAATATCTCTATGTAGGACACATAGAAATTTTTCTATAGAAAAATATCTCTATGTAGGATGCATAGAAATTTTTCTATAGAAAAATATCTCTATGTAGGATACATAGAAATTTTTCTATAGAAAAATATCTCTGTGCAGGACACATAGAAATTTTTCTATAGAAAAATATCTCTGTGCAGGACACATAGAAATTTTTCTATAGAAAAATATCTCTGTGCAGGACACATAGAAATTTTTCTATAGAAAAATATCTCTGTGCAGGACACATAGAAATTTTTCTATAGAAAAATATCTCTGTGCAGGACACATAGAAATTTTTCTATAGAAAAATATCTCTGTGCAGGACACATAGAAATTTTTCTATAGAAAAATAACTCTGTGCAGGACACATAGAAATTTTTCTATATAAAAATATCTCTGTGCAGGACACATAGAAATTTTTCTATATAAAAATATCTCTGTGCAGGACACATAGAAATTTTTCTATAGAAAAATATCTCTGTGCAGGACACATAGAAATTTTTCTATAGAAAAATATCTCTGTGCAGGACACATAGAAATTTTTCTATAGAAAAATATCTCTGTGCAGGACACATAGAAATTTTTCTATAGAAAAATATCTCTGTGCAGGACACATAGAAATTTTTCTATAGAAAAATATCTCTGTGCAGGACACATAGAAATTTTTCTATAGAAAAATATCTCTGTGCAGGACACATAGAAATTTTTCTATAGAAAAATATCTCTGTGCAGGACACATAGAAATTTTTCTATAGAAAAATATCTCTGTGCAGGACACATAGAAATTTTTCTATAGAAAAATATCTCTGTGCAGGACACATAGAAATTTTTCTATAGAAAAATATCTCTGTGCAGGACACATAGAAATTTTTCTATAGAAAAATATCTCTGTGCAGGACACATAGAAATTTTTCTATAGAAAAATAACTCTGTGCAGGACACATAGAAATTTTTCTATAGAAAAATATCTCTGTCCAGGACACATAGAAATTTTTCTATAGAAAAATATCTCTGTGCAGGACACATAAAAATTTTCTATAGAAAAATATCTCTGTGCAGGACACATAGAAATTTTTCAAAAGAAAAAATACACACAAGTAGTGTTCGAATATGAGGCACACATTTTTTCTTTTTTTAATAGAAAATGCTTTTGCGTAGTCTACAAACAGAAATTTTTCTAGCGAAAGATTTATCTATGTCAGTCGTTTTCTTTATATATTCTTTAGAATACCTGAGTTATGTTTTTTATAAAATTTATGGAATAGTGCGTATACATTTTTCTATAGATACATATGTTCCTTGTGTGCATTGCCCACAAAGTTTTTTTTTTTGGAATGTGGGAAATTGATATGAACTTTTTTTATACAAATACCCATTAGATATAGTTTTTTAATATGACAAATTTTTGAAAATTTTCCAGAAATTTTAAAATTTTTGTAAAATAAATATTTTCTTACTCAAGTTAGTGAAATTTAAGTCAAATATTAAATTCGAAGGAAGAAGCTAAAACTCGCCATAGCCCAAATACAACAGTTTCTTTTTTTTTTTTTGTTTTTTTGTTGACTTCCCATCTCATCAAAAAACGTGGTTTAGTATTGTAAAAGGAGCATAAGTTAAAAATCATGATAAGTAAAATAAAATACTTACTACAACAGAAACAACAAACAACGAATATCGTATTATTGTGTTTGTTCGTTATAAATGTTATCAGTTGATGTTTCCTCTTTTTTGTTTTGAATTGTGACTTATTTTTACTGTTTCAATATCCATACAAAATATTCATTTATTTTGCTGCTGTCACTGCTGAGTTGACAATACTTTTACAAATAGCTTTTGGCCATACAGATGCTACTAACTGATTTCGTTGCTGCTGAAGTTGTTTTCTTAGTTTTTGTCCTCGTTGAGACAGAAAGCAACAGCCAAAGATTAAGAAGAAATATTTTTGACATTATTGATTTCCTTATAGATGGATATGATAAGTAATGATTATGATGATGGGAATGTTTTTTTTTTCATTAAATACATATTTCTTTAGAAATATAGTTCCCTTGAATGAAGTATGTTTATAAATTTAAGAGAGATTTTAAGTAAAGTCCTGGATATTAAATATAAGGTGTTGTTTGTATTTTACAACATTTTGCGACTGTCAAAATGTGAGTTGAAAATTTTATGACATTAAGAAAGTTTATGAGAACTTTATTTAAATGAAAAGAGTTTAAAGGATTATTAACTTTATGAGATTTATACATGTCAAAAGGGAAATACAAAAATAACAATAATAATTTTAAAATGGTCCGAATTTGTCGTTGTTCTCAAATCTTTTTAAGAAATGGAATTATTTTATATTCTCAATCGTTTTATACTAAATTAAAATGCTTAAAAATATTTATTAATACAATATTTTTTTAGTTACAAATTTTCGTGATAAAAAATGTGCTTGTAAAATCTAAATTTTTTAGTGCGAAAGTTTAAGTGATCATAATTTTTATAACATTACCTATGTATGACATTGTAGAATTTTCGGTTCATTAGCTTGTAGTTTTTAAACTTTTAAAAATAAACGAATACAATATATGCCAACATTCTTCAAAATATTATATAAACTATATCTATTCACAAATTGTTTCTACAATATTTCATTTAATTTAATGTTTAACGTTATTAGTTTAAACAAGTTAGAATCATATAAAATTTATGAAATCTAAATAAATATCGGCTGGGAAATAATAGATCTAAATTAAATGCTAATTTTGTAAAAAGACAATTTGACAATAAGATTATCATATAGTTATATAATGGCTCAGATTATAAAATATAATATTTAGAGTCATAATTTTTCATTATTCGAAAGATGGCTATTTTTTAAAAAAGCGTTACCAGATTTTTTTTAATTTAACTATGGAACTATTTAGTGTTTCTTATTGTTATTTTTTCCAATTTTGAAAAATTTCCTTCTAAAATTTTTATAAAACTGAAAAACATGTACTATTAAACATATCTAACTTTAAGTCTATAGAGACCCAGCAAAAACTTTTTGGTTTTCGGTAATAACAACTACTTATTAAAGTAGTTTCTTGGTAATGAGGCGTCATTATTATTTGCCTACTCTGTATTACATTAATAAGTACTCAGTAGTATAATAGCACAATAATACTGCAATCACGTGGATGAGTTGGCTAGAGCGTCGGATTAACAACCAGAAGGTTGTTGGTTCAACCCCATTCTGAAGCTGTTAGTTTTTTTTTATAACAAAATGTCTAAAAAGATATTTTAAACTAAATAGAGTTTTTGTCGCTTAGGATGCTATGTGCTAGATGGTGTACTGAGTAAGACGTTAGTCAGTAAAAACGAATGGTTAGTGTGTGTCCAAGTTCGAGTCTCACTGACGGCAAGATCTTTTTTTTTTTATTTTTGTTTTCGTTTAGGTACATATTTTTTAGAGTCCCTAGAGTCAAAAAATCACTACATGAATTTGTGGACAAGTCGAACAAAAATAACTAGTTATTCAGGCAAAAAATAAGTAGTTTATTTTTGTTTCCAATTATACCTGCTAGGTTACCAGGAAAGCAAAGTTTTTGCTGGGGATATTGGTGTTTACAGCTACACATTTTTAAAATTCTTCGATTTTTCAAGAAATAAAATTCTTGAATAAAACAGGGGGTTTGAAAAGAATGAAATCGAAATATTCAAATTACTCCATAGTGTATGTGTGTGCCAAATATTAATAAAATCTGTAGACCTAAATGAAATTTTTCGATGTCTCTACGTAGAATTAATGATGGATATTTTAACTTTACTAATTTCCTTTAAAAAAAAAAAAGAAATGAAAACACTTTTATTAATAACTCAGAAACCAGAAGATCCGTCTACCTATCCAAGTAAACCTTGTAATCAAACTACAGGCTGTAATTTTGAGAATAATTTAATGAAAATTAGTACACAAGTCTCTTGTAGCTCAAGGATGAAAACTATTGAAAACAGGCTATCATTGGTTCATTATTACAACTAGCCTTAATACAAATGTCCTTCCGAAATAGGGATTTAACGATGTGAAATGCCTCAAATATAGCAATATTTTAAGAAAATTTGGCACATATAAGTTTCATTTATGCAAAATTCCATGAATATTCGTTCATAATTGACCTGTCTTCCTAAAATCATTTTAACGCTTAATACAGGTATCGGTTCACAGGTTCCATTTTCGTACTTTCTTAATATGGTAAACGAAATAATAACGAATATTTTCACGTTTCGCTATTGATATAGCTAAAGGTTTACTATTAATACGAAAGGCAAATATTCGAGATCGAAAGATTTGCTTCCACAAATTGAGCGACGAGTGAGCTCAAGGAATTCATATTCGCATTGCCAGAGATAGTCGTTCTCAAATATTTTGTCAAAGAAATGTTCAAACGCGATATCATTATCGAAGTTTGTGGTCAGCTGGGTCAAAACTACTTTTCATATAACGTATACATAATTACACAAAGAGAAGAAAAAGCTAAAAAACGTAGACAACATTTTTGTCTCATATATAACATCTTTCTTGGCTTCTTTCATTTAATCCCGGGATTTTTCTCTTTCTTCTTTTCCTGATAATCTTATTGTTTTTGTAACTGTTTCTGTTGCTGAAACTTTTGAGGTGCCTTACATTACGTTTAAAGTGCGTAAAAGCATCGTACATCAATTTTAAATCAATATATCAAAATATTGTAACCATCAAATGACATGGAACACAGTATAAGAATGTCTAAAATATACTTTTATACGTATGTTTGTGTTTGTATATATATTCACAATATCTGTGTATTTAAGAGTTTGTCAGTCAGTATGTTTTTGTTGTTATTTGTAATGTAAGAGACAAGTTATATGGTCTTTGATAAAATTGCCATAAATATGTCAAAAACTAAGAAAAGAAGGAGTGTTTTAGTAGTAGAAAATCTATAAGAAAAGGGAAAAAACTTTTAAAATAAAACTAAAGTAAAAAAAAAAAACGATTTCAGGATGATATTTGTTGTTGGTAATAATTCTTCCACTGCTGCAATGACTTTTATTTGAAAAATTTTCTTTACTAATTTATAGATGGTCAGACATTCATGTAAGTATATACAAGAATGAATGATGGATAAATTTTTGAGGTTAATATATGATTGAAGAATAGTTAACCAGTTATTAAAAAATGGAATTTATGGCATTAATAATTTTTTTAAAAACACTCTTAGATGTAAGTTAAGGGAACAACATATATATTAGCAATAATGAGGTTAACGGAGTGAATTTGGTAGTTTTCTTTTTGTTATTGATCAAAAGAATAATTTTGAAAAATTGAAAAAAAAATTCTTAAAGTGTACCTAAAATTATAAATTTAGCATTAGCCAATTAATATGATTATTACGATTTTATGAGTTTAAGTTGGAAAAATATATACACATTTTACATGTAAATACATACATACGTAAACACACATACACACACATATATATATATATATATATATATATATATATATATATATATATATACATAATTACATATATACGAGGGCGGATCAATATTTCCGTGACTTTTCGAAGTTCTCTCGTGGTTATATGAAATACAACACTATTCCCATCAAGTACCACCTATTAATAGATTACTGTAAAATTTTGAGCAAGCGTCGCTATTTACTTTGCGTTTAACAGCTGTTCAAGACATACAACCTCGTGTATTTTTCTAAAAGTGGAAACAAATTTAATTCGAGTGCTCATTAAAATTATTTTTTTGCGAAAAAAAGACCGTCAATCAAAACAACCAAAAGCTCAATAAATAATATGGGGACTCTGCACCATCGATTTCAATGGTAGAAAAGTGGTTCACTGACTTTCGTTGTGGTCGCACAAGTACAAATGACGCTGAACATTTTGGACGGCCAATTGAGGTCAGTACACCCGAAAATGTCGAAAAAATCCACGATATGGTGTTGGCCGACCGAAGAGTAAAAGTGCGTGAGATTGTTGATGCTATAGGCATTTCATATGGCAGTGTGGTTTCGATTTTAAAAATCAGCTGGGTTTAAGGAAGTTGTCTGCAATATGGGTGCGGTGTTTGCTCTCAATTGACCATAAACGTAAATGTGTAACAACTTCAAAGGATTGTTTAGAGTTGTTTAACCGCAATCCGTATGAGTTTTTGGGGCGTTTTGTAACTGTGGATGAAACATAGATCCATTACTGTACTCCGGAGAGTAAGCAGCAGTCTAAACAATTGGTTTTTCCGGGTGAACCTGCTCCGAAGAAGGCCAAGGTAAGTTTGTCGGCCAATAAGGTGATGGCAACAGTTTATTGGGATGCACGCTGGATAATCCATATCGATTACCTTCAAAAGGGGAAAAAATAAACGGCGAATATTCTGCCAACTTATTAGACCGATTTAAAAAGAAAACGACCCCATATGACCAAGAAAAAGTTCTTGTTCATCAAGATAATGCACTGGTGCACACGTGTGCAGTCTCAATGGCAAAACTCTATGAATTGGGCTACGAATTGGTACCTCATCCGCCATATTCTCCGGATTTAGCCCCTAGTGACCTATTTCCAAACCTAAAGAAATGGCTCGGTGGAAAGAGATTCAGCTCCAACGACGAAAGTATTGACCAAACAAATGCCTATTTCAAGGTTCTCGAAAAATCTTATTTTTTTGGAAGGGATACAAAAACACACAGTGTAATATTTTGCTAAATTCCAATTTTAACATTAATGATTAAGAAATAATCAAAAATAAATAATCAGTATATTGAATAGAAATAAGATCGCCTTATGCATTTATAAATCATTCCCCTCAAAATCACTTGAGAGCTCCTATATATATATATATATATATATATATATGTTATTTATTACATTTATATGCACACTACAAACACTTCCAAAAATAGGCTTACTTTTGTTCAATCAATGTGTCGCTGACCAAAATTTTAGTTTTTCGATTAGAAAATTTGCCCCGTTTCGAGTATTTTATAATAAGGAGTGAAGGTTTATTGTTCTTATAATTATCAATCGTTTGAGGTACATATTGTGTCCTCAATATCAGCGCTACAAGGGGTGCTAATACTTGGGAAAAAAAAGTAAATGGCTCTAAAGATGAAGTATCGCGTCATCAAACAAGCTTTCCAAATTACATTTTAAAATCGATGTGGCGCAATAAAATATAAAATTACAAAAACGTTAGAACTCCTTAAATTCGATCTAAAATTTTGCGTACTTTATATTAGCATTTTTTCATATTAAATTACATTTATAATAAGTACATCTATTCTGTTTTGGTTAAGTGAAAAATAGGTTTCATTACAAGGTTTGTATAAAAGCCTGAGATCGCGGAGTCTTTAGTATTTCATAAATCGTCAAGACACACCAAAGTACGATTATGTTCATTAATTTAAAATTTATTGGACCTACTTTAATTTGTATTTTATATAGTCTGCGTAGACTACACATGTAGTGTTAACGTTGAGAATTTTTATAAAGTGTCCAAAATAAGGGGATTCCAAAAAGTTAAGGCAGAAAAAGGTTATTTAAAAAAAAAAGAAAAACTCAATTTTATTAAGAGCAAAATTATGTATTTAAAATAATTTTTAATATGGTAAAAATAAAGATTTATTCATAGAAATAGAACTAAAACTCTGTTTTTATTAATTAAACTTCAGTACTTTTGTACGAAGTCTTCCCTTGGACTGCAGTCTTACAAATCCCCATCTAAAAAATTTAGCACTGAAAACATAGACTCACAAGTGTTGACCTTAAGTATGTTGGACAATTTATTTTTCATTAGTGATAATTTAGAAAAAAAGACGGCACTACTATGATCCAAAGTAAAAATAAAAATTAAAGTGTAAGTATTCATCAAATCTATTTATTAATTTCCCAATCCGGTCCAAAAAGATTTGGCATTTGATGTTTTAAATAGTTATTCATTAAATTTATCATTAGATTTTGTTTTTAACAGTTTCAGTTCTTTTATAAATTCTTCACTATACTGTGAAACAATTTCAATATAATTATATTCTTCGTTGGAGTTAATATATAATTAGCCGAGATATTTTAAATAACTTTGTTTTCGTCAATTATCATAAAAAGTCACTAGTTTAAAAAAGGGGCCAAATAATTGGCCACGTAGTTGAAAAACGGAAAATGGCGGCTAAAAATGCCAAACGGTGACGCTGTACACATGTGCATTCATTATTAAAGTGGAATTTTTAAAATAGTTTTAAACTTCTAAATTTTATAATTATATAGTATAAAAAAATTCATAAAATTAAAAAAGAGAAAATCTTTGTTGTTGATTAAAATTTGTTTAATGAAATCTTAAAAAATCACTATGATCGCGATTATATTCGATGTCATCAGCAATATCATATCACTTTTAATTTGTATTTTAGACCTATTGATGTAGATTATATACGTGTGGTAATTTTGTAAATGTTGTTTAAAATAGAATTTTGGCAAATTTTTATTACTTTTTATCTTAAACCTCCGTAACACTAACATTGTTCGCTAAAAGTCATTCACACGAATAGATTTGTGTAAACGACTTTGTAGAAATGCCCTTATATATAATAAATTTTATTATTCAAAAACTTTGATGACCATTTTTTAATTAAAAAACAAAGAAAAAAAAAATAAAAAATAATAATAATATCTCTTCAAATTTGGATTTTACCTTAATTTAAAATTTGGCAGAAACATTTGTGCAGCTACAGGTGGCAATTAAAAATATCTGAAAAGCTTTAACAGTTTATATTTTTTTCTTTTTTTATATCTTTTCGATTATCATTGAAATAAACTATAGCATTTCAAAAAACTCTGTAAGTGTCAACATTTTGACAGAAGTTTGCAAAGAAACATTCACTTCCAGCGTTTTATAAAGAAACATTAATGTGCAAGTTTAAAATTTAGTTATTTTTTTTATGTGCCCTATGTGTGGTCTTAATTTTTGCCCTAAAACATTTTATTTGTGTTTTCTTTTAACAACAAAATTTAATACTTAAAAATAATACTTAAGCCAGCTTCCTTTCCTCCATTTTCCTCTCTTATTTTTTATTAGTGGCCATAAGTCATAAAATTCTTCTTCCTTATAACTGCGAAAAATAACAGTTTTAGTTTTAGCTGCAACAGTAAAAAAAAAAAAAAAACAAACATCGACAATATATGCAACAACTTATCAACATTGATGATGACGTTTCATATGACATGGTATGACAGACCATGTGTGGTGTTGTTGTGAGGCGTTGAAATTATGACACAAACCCACATCAAACAAAAACGCACAAAAAATTATAACTAAATATAAAGCATAGTACAAGTATTTATATTGTTGGTGTTGTTTCTTTGCATGAATAACTTAAACAACATTTTAAAATCACACGCATTTATATACATTCCTATAGACTTTAATGTGCCATATACGAGAATGTCTGTCGATCCGTACTTAAATTCTCTACATAAGTCCTTATATGCACATCGTGTGAGTATTTTGGAACGAACGTCATCTATGTTTGTTTGTATGTATATAAATAAGTGAGAAGTGAGTTTGTATATACAAGGTGTGGGCTTTAGTTTCAAAAAAATTTTTTAAACGAAATATAACAAAAAAAAAAAAAAGCACTTTCACAAGACTTCTTAAGATGGCTTGCTGCTTGTATGCATTTTTTTTATGTTTTCGAAACTTTTGCTTATCAAAGTTCTCAAGGGGATCCTTAAACGTCATAGGGGAGTCCACATACATACATATATTGTATTTATCGAAAGTTTTATTTCTGTGTGTATATAATATGCACTTCATTCTTTATGTTTAAATTCTTTATGAAAAAGTTTTATTAATAATAATTTTTATGATATTTTATTATATGAATTTGTTGTAGATATTTATTTTTGGATAAAATTTGTATATCAGCAGGTTTCATTTTGTAAAAATTCATATTCATGGTAATAGAAAATGGTTGTTTGTGTTTTGATTTGTAACTTCTCAGCATGTTGTAAATATTATTGCTTCTTCTAATGCTATATGTTATATATAACATAACATTTATATTCACAGGGTGCAAATTAAAATAAAAGTTAATATTTTAAAGTCTAAAGGCTTTATTTATAATAAAATTTTAAATTTGTGTAGGATAGAAGGGGGAGCATTCAACGCTTTTTTTGTTTAAAGCGACCTCTTCTCATAACGGTAAATAATGTCTATAAACTTTTTTTTGTATATTGACTTTAATTTAAGTCTTTCCGATCCTGACTATATCTAAACTAATCCAACTCACGGGGTAAATCTGACAAGTCATTGGGGCAGATTCGCTTGTTTATATATGAAGCAGATTAGAGAGTCTACATATATGTACAGTGAAAGATCTACATCTAGTAAGTGCTTCGTACAGAGATTACTATAAACTACATTACTTCGCAGATGTGCTAATTTGGGTATGTAAATTTACCTAAATAGCTAATATTAAAGCAGAAAATATTTAGAAGAGTACATATAAAACAAACACGTCTAAGTCCGATCAAATGTAAATTGAAAATATCAAAGTTTGATGGATTAAAAAGCCATGATAAAAGAAAGTCAATTAGTGACACAAAAATTATTACTTCCTTTTCAATATAATTGACAATGAAAGATGTGTCTCTATAGCGAATAATCCCCCTTTACAAATTTAATAGAGCAGATTTTGTATAGAATTTTATTTTTCAATTTAAAATATTCAAAAAATATATTATTAATAATAAACAGAGTTGCCAGTTTTGCCTTTTTAAAGGATAAATCTATTATTTTTATTTTGCTTTTAGCCTCAAAATTTTCGTTTTAGCTTCCAGCTTTTTCTCTATCCCTTTTTTATTCTTAAAATTGTCTTAAAAAGGCTATTCTATTTCAACAGTGAAGAAAATAATATATTTTTTTGCTATTAAAAATTTATTTTTAAAGAATCATCCATACAAACCATTTTATGTATTTATTCGTACAAAAAATCGAAATTGATTATATCTTCAAATCGAAAATAACTTAACTAATCTTGTGGATTTACTAAATGGATCATTATAATTATTTTTTAATATACTTAATTAACCTATATATATATATATATATATATATATATATTGTAGTAATAGCGAAAAATATCAAAAAAAAAAAAATGCTTAATTAAAAAGGAATTATAGTTTAAAAATTACGAAAAATCATTTCGAAACATTGTTTCAATTTTCGTATGAAGTGTAAGCCAAATTTGAATAGGAATTTTTTGATCGATTTTTCATTGGGTCATTTTGCCAGCAGACGTTTTATGTTTTATTTATTAATTACTTTAAAAAATATCGGAAATAAATGAGGACGACCAAAAATAAATTCAAAATTTACAAAAATATTTCAACTTTTTTCCGGCGTTATTTAGCATTTTTTAACCCTTTTTACATTCAATTTAGCCTCTTTTTTCTGATCTCCTGGCAACGCTGATAATAACTTAAAGACGTTTATAGATTAATTATGAAATAAATACTTTATCTATTTCACTTTCCCATTTATACTTAAAATATAACTCTAATAATTGAAATTTCGTAAAGAAAAAGTCATCAAATTTTCATTATGTACTATATATTTTTATATCGTGTAATTATCATAATAAAATAACATAGAAAGAAAACATAGACGATTTATATTAGTAGTACTCCTAGAAGGCTTTAAATTAGTAAAGAAGCAAGAATTATCAAAAATCTCAAGAATACTATAAATACAACGGGTAAAATTTAAATGAATAACAAAACATGCAGGATAGATGCTCTTTTTCAAAAAAAGTTGTCTTATAGTGTTTTCTAAGAAATGCTGTTCACGTATATTAAATTCTGATATCGAAAAACTTCTTCCACCAAATTGGAAATTACATTGAAGGCTAAACAGAAAATAAAAATAATAGTTTTTTCCTATGGAAAGCAGCAAGAAATATTAAGTCACGGGTAGAGGCGCAAAGTCCATTAAAGAAAGCTAACGGTATCTGAGCCCGCAGTGCAGAAGATATGGCCATTGAGTCTTTAAGCTCATTGAGTGAATAATGAAAACAAAAGACTAGAAACAATTGGCGTTGAAAGTTGTTACTATTTTTATTTTGTTCTCAAAAAAGGTTTTTTTTATACTCTTCGAAGGTATAAAAGAGTGTCATATATCATTTGTAAAAATTTGTCATTCGATTTGTAATTTTGCAGAATTTAATTGGATCCTTACACTAAGGAAAAAAATTCGATTCAAAATCCACTACGGTTGTGGTTATATTAACAATTTACTGTTCACGGCTTTTTGATACCGTTCGTTTACAAATTTTAAATACACAAAATAGAAAACATAACATAATTATTTACGCTGTTATGTGTGTTTAACGAGTTTTTATAAATTTCATATAAAAATTAGATTTTTGGTCAAGAATATTAGTGATCACAAATAAAATCCCTCTTCTCATTTAAATGCATATTTACGAAGTTATGAAGATTTAAAGATTTTTTACAAATTTCATATAAGAATATCGATTTTTGATCAAAACTCTTAGTGATCACAAAAAATTGACCGTTCCTAATTTAAATGTATATTTATAAAGTTATGAGAGTTTAAAAATTTTTTACAAATTTCATATGAAAAAATTGATTTTTGATCAAAAATATTAGTGATCACAAATAAAGAATCTTTTCGTGTTTAAATGCATATTTACGAAGTTATGAGGGTTTAAAGATTTCTAGAAATTTCATATAAAAATCGATTTTTGGTCATAAATATTAGTGATCACAAATAAAAGTTTTTTTCTTATTTAAATGCTTATTTACGAAGTTAATTGTGTTTAAAGATTTTTTTCAAAATTCATATAAAAAATCAATTTCGTAAAAGGCGAAGATAACGTTATTTTTTATAACATTTCTACTACTGTTATTATTTATTTATTATGTCCTAAACGGGAAACTAATTTTTTTGAAATAATACGACTCATTATATGTTAATTCCAATGAAGAAGTTAATTATTTTGATATTGTTTTACAATATAGTAATGTATAGAAGACCTCGGAGAATTTATAAATGAACTGAAACTGCTAAAAGCTAGATATAATGATATAATGATATTTAAAATATCAAATGCCGAATCTTTTTCTAGCAGATTGGGAAAATTAAGAAATGATGAATACTTATATCCTAATTTATATTTTACTTTGGCTCATAGCAGTGTCTCGGCGAAAGGTATTTTTTTTTCCAAATTATTACTAGTGAAAAATAAATTGATCAACAGACTTAAGGTAAACAACTTGAGAATCCATGCTTTAAGCTCTGAATTTTTAGACGGGGATTTGTAATTTTTATTAGAGAAAGAGAATTTTATGTTAACTATTTTTATGATTAAATCTTTATTTTTGCAGTAATAAAAACCAGTATAAATTATTTTGTTATTAATAAAATTGAATTTAGAAGGCTTACTTGAAGTACAACAGTTTTTGCTTATGTTTTTATGAAAGAAAAAAAAAATTAAATTTTTAAGGAGTTTTTAAAGAATTGAAACAGCACTTTTTTTAACCCCATTTTTGGCGACTTTTTTTGAAATCCTCTTTTTTGGACACTTTAAAATATTTTTAAGTGTAACGCTGTTTGTATGTACCAAGAAATACTGATAGTCATTATAATACTTCTTAACAACTTTCAAACATACATAAATAAATGTGTATTAGTACTGTCCAATTATTGAGTATTAAGCACCGAGTACTGAGTACTTGCCTGATATTTTGGATACTCAAAACCGTAGTGTAGTTACTCAATACTTTTAGAGTTTAATTTTTTATTGCTATTGTATTAAAAATATAATGGCTAAAATACAACTCTGTATAAAGATGCAAATTAATTTTTATATAGAATTTAAAGTTAACGTTTTTATTTATATTATGCTTTATATAAATTATTAAAATTTTATGTTGATCGCTTAAATATATTTGTTTTATTTAGAAAAAAAATAACCTTACCTTAGAAAATATATTTCAAATTAAAAATCCGTCAAGTATCGAGTAGTATCGATTATCCAAATAAAAAGTATTGAGTAGTATCAAATTTGCCAGTACTAATGTATATATACAAACAACAACTGCTTGCTTATAAAAAATAACAACAAGAATACTGATAGTCATTCCAATGCTTCAATTTATACAAATATTTGTTTATTTTTAGTAGATTTTTTTTTCAATTTTTTACCAACAACTAGGTTCTTTGTAGACCGATTTGGTTGACTGAAAAATAAAAATTTTATAAAAATATTTGTAACCGATCTATATAAACACGAAATCCGCAGCTTATATGAGGGCCCCCAAAAAGAACAAAAACACGTTTTAGTCGATTTTTCATTTCCTTGGCATACAAATTCAGAAAAATGTTAACAAATTTTCTGTGAAAGAACGAAGTCCTTAGCTTATAAAGTGGTTTCAAAAAGTCAGAAAAAAAAACTTCTAAGAAACCGTTTTTTTAAGATATTTCCACCATTTTAGAACCGATTTTACTGAGCTTTGACTGCAAAATAGTTTCGAAAATATTGTAAAATTTGTGTTTGAGTGTTTTATTTTTTGATGTAAAATTTAAGAATTTTTGCTCTTTAAAAATTCCACAAACAAATAAAAACGAAACAATTTTCTGCCTTTAACTCTTAGTTATATAGCATGATATACTAAAAAGAAAATGAGCCATGAATTAACCAAATTTATGTATAAATCTTGATGTTATTCACACTTAAGTTATGATAGGTGTTAAAAATTTTACGTATACTTAATATTATGTATAATATATATTTATAAATATTATGTACACGTATACAATTTGCATGAAATTTTTACTATAGGAGTCCTCATTAAATTGCAAATAAAGTCATTATTTATTCATCAATTTCCACGATATGTAGCTTATTTTATTTGTAGCATACCTTGCTCTATGATAAAAGATGAAAAACCAAAATTTTTAACTTTTTGGTAACTCTTGAGAAGAAAAATTTTCCAATATTTCTCGAAAAGCTTATTTTTTTTCGCTACTCATTTTCGATTAACTCCGATACTATTGTGCGGATTTGAGCCGGCATTTATTGGATAAACGATTTTCGAGTTATACTCGAAAGTCACCATCTTATTAAGCAGTTATATTAGTGAAGGCCATAAAAAAATTAGTACGTAATAGAGAAAAACTGAAAGCACATTCTGGTTTACCACGTCAAATTCTTGTATAAATGTATCCTTTTTACGAAATATTATCATTTATTATAATTTAGTAACTCGATTGGATTTATTATTTTTTTTACACAGTTGAAACCAATTGGGACTAAATGGGATAGAATTTACTGACATAACTTCTATAACTGCTCTGTTTTAGGATTTAGATGGGCGAAATATATTGATGATACTAAAGTAATAGATTCAAGGGATGTTTTGTCATTCTAATGTTCAGACTTAAAATGAATCTATTCCTGTATATAAAAATCAGCTGAGAAAAATCGAATGATTTGCAATGCTTTTTTAAACATAAACTTCCTTTCAGTGTATCCAAATAAAGGCTTCTTTACATTCTGGGAAACTTCTTTTCTGAATAAGCTGAACTTATTCATTCCGAATACAAAGAACAGAATTTTATTATTTTGATTCTTGTAAAACTGAGAAATAAAAGGTGGTACGAAGTACTTTTTGTCATTTTTGAAACGGTATGAAAAGACTAGTTTTTGCACTATGGAAAAATTAAAGACGGTTATCTATAATTTTGATCCAAATAAAAATTAATGTTGAGTTTTTATCTACTTTGGAATAATTTGCGATCTTGCTTCATTACCTTACTTTTCAATCTGGACGCTTGCTAATGTATGTGCTGCACAGAGATTTTCAGTTAAATTCAAAATATTTGCGCAATATTTTTAGGTATCGGAGATCTACTAAACTGTGATTTATTTGGAGCATAAAGTGTCTTTAAATGGTTTAGTTATAGCGAAAATATATCTTAACATTTTTAGTATCAAAACTACACTAATTGAAATATGGGAACATATAACCCATATACTACAATGACTGGTCATCAGACATAGCCAAATAAGTTAAGTAGTTGACAATCTTTACAATCATATAAGTTTAGTTAGTTTTTGCCATATAAGTTGGTACAAATTGTAACGGTCCAAAATTCCCTTGGCCCTTTCTCTTAGAAGACAGTTGCTATCTCTTTATCCGGCTGTGCTCTGGGCAATAGGGTGGTGTTCTTGTCTTTGTTAAGAAAGGCTAATAACCGCTAAAAAAAATTAAAGAGGTAGTTTTAACCTGACCATGTTAACTGCAAATCTATAAAAATAATATATAAAAAACTGAACTTTAGTCTGAAACTTTTATCAAGGAAGAAAATGGAAATACTTCCTTTGGATTCATAAGATATTATTTTAAGATTAAAAAAACTGTAAATGGGTTTATGGTGACTATTAATGCAGCAGTTATGTGATAATTATCTGATTTTCCGATGATAAAAACTTGATCCAGTATTTTTTTCATTCCTTAAAATTGTTTGAGGTACTTTTATTAAAATTTAAGAATTTCTGATTTATAAATGTTGTGATTCTTCAAAAGATTCCCTCAGAAAATCTCGTAACGCTAGTTATAAAATATTATATTTTAAAATGATTTCTATATCACGTAATAATTACAGATCTTATCTCACTATTATTTTCTATGTAGAAATTCAGAATTCCAGATAGTTTTGCAATAAAATATTTATGTATGAAAAATGTTTGAAATAATATACCGCTCCCTAATTATATATATGTTTTCAGTTTAAAACTTTAACATTAAAATGAAAAAAAAAATTTTTAAATAAAAAATTTTTTTAACAAAATTTTGAGATATAATGTATTTCCTACTGAAAATTGTTCAAAGTATTTTTTTTAATTTATAAAATAACTTGGTATTGATTTAACCCTCACAAAATTAAGGGTGATATCTCTAAATAGCATCATTTAGAAATTATTCTTAACAAATCAGCAAATAACCAACCGAAAGGATACTAGATTTTAAGTAATTTAAAAAAAATTATGTCCAGTTATATCTTCAGATCTGTGTTGATCTAAATAATACAAAAACTTGGGCTATCATGTTCAGAATAATTTTTATGCACCGGGTTTTGCAATACTTTAAAATTTATTGATCAATAATGTTCAATATTTAGAAGGTATTCAGATGATAATAGTAATTTATTCTTATTTGTATTATAGTGATTTCGTGATTATGTTTTAGTTCGATTTTGTGCAAAAATATTTTGTAACTCTTACTAAAATATTGGCAAAAGATAAAAGAAATTCTATGTAAATAAACTTGCATAATGATTTAGTTAAATATAAATTAGTTAGAACTAATTACTTTTTTCCATTTAGTAGTCAAATTCATTGCAAATTCAAACTATATAATTCTTTCTCCAAAATGTACACGTAAGTAATATAATTGTCTCCATTTTAAACTAAACCATAATTTTTACCCAAAATGTCCTAATTTTTTTCTCTTTTCTTTCTTTTGTTATTATAACTTAGTAAGTACTACTACGATCAGTATAATATTTTACGTCTATATTACTTACACACATATTACGTATATTAGTTAGATTGTGAAAGAATTATGAAAATATATTTATTAGTTTCTGAGTTATTGTGTTTTGAAAATGAAAAAAGCACTTCGGACCGACCTTTATAAATATTAAAAAAAAATCTTAGTATTTAATATTAATATTATTATTAATATTAAACGTGATTTTCATATTCTTCAAAAATCTTGCGTTATTTTTTATTTAAATAAAGATACATAAAATTTAATATAAATATATGTAAGTAGTTTTTTTATGTGCTTGATATGCAATGCGTGTTGCATTATTTTTACTTGGAACTGGCTAAACGTGAATCTAAACCAACTTTCCTTATACTTAATACCTCACTGACATTCTGTCTTTCGTTTCGCTAAATGTTAAAGAGTTCTTATCATTAAATAATGTTTTTTTTATTTTTGATTTCTGTTTTAAAAAAATACAAGTGGCATACAAAGCCTAAATTGTAAAATTTATTTTTTTATAATCTTTTCTCTGTTGGTTTCTTTTTTCACCACTTTTATCACAGATAAGCACGTGCAAAAGTCCACTATTCCTTCTGCCATCATCAACATGAGTGTAAAAAGGTTACTTTTATTTGTTGTTTTTTTTTTTTTTTGCTATATTTTTTATGCACTTGAGCATTATAGTTTTTTGTTTTATATAAAAATTTTTTGACATTGATTTAAATTACATGTTGTTGTTCATTTTAATATTCTTTACGTTTATAACATTTTGGGTTTTCATTGCATTTTCAAGTTCTTTATTGTTGTCAGAAAAAAAGTTAAATAAAAAAAACTTTATTTTTCTGGTAACATTTATCTTTAGCACACCAAAAATACGAAAAAAAAGAGCAGGATGAACGCTTTTCTTTTTCATATGATTCGATTTTATATTTTGAAGGTGCTAACGTAAATTGGTATGTCAAAATAAAAGATAAAAATTGTTATCAGTTTTCAAGTTTTTAATAAGATTTCAATAATTTGAACGGACAGCAATCATGGCAGGTTAATTTTAATTTTCTGTTTCTCTTACTTTTATTTTAGGTTTTTAACTAATTAGAATTTTTTTGGTTGCTTTGAAGTTGGGAATGAGTTTAAATATTTTAATTTTATAAATTTACAAAATGAAGTTTAATAGTAAAAAAAAAGAAAACAAGTGGAAGTGTTGTATTCGGCTGTGCAGAATTTTTATACCCTTTACGAAATTTGTATTGTATAAATATATAAATTCATAAAACAAGTCCATTAAAGCTTTAATTATATGATTTTACAAATTTTATAAATTTAAAAATGTCGTGATTATATTAAATGATATTTTTTATTAAATGATATTTTTTATTAAATGAAAATTTAAATAATTCTTATCAAACCTTTTGATTTAATCTGGAAGTGTGATTTATATTTGTAATAAGGCGTTAATTATGATATTGAAAACTTGTAATATAAGGAGTTCCCGAAAACTATTTTCTCGGTCATATGGCTTATGAAGATCGCTCAGACCATCTGTGTTAAGGAGCCGAATAAAAAGAGATACACAAAATTATAAATTCCTTTTTCAATTTCCTACAAACGATTGGTTTTGAAACAGATACTAAGGAATTTGATCTTTTGAACTTAATTAGCTTTTTTAAAATTTTCAGAATTTTTAATTTTGGGGTTATGGGCTCGAGCCTTGAGATTAAATAGGTTTAATAAATAATTTTGTTTAAGTGTAAGAAAAACTTTTTAGTTATAAAAAATGAAAATTATTTGATAGCTTCTGTCAAGTATTTTTAAAATTTATATTTTGATTTTTCTTGAAATTACAATAAACTTCTTAAAACTCGCTCCATAAGCTCTTCTTAGAGCCCCTGGCTCCAAGACACAAATCCACCCAACATGCTAAACCATTTTCTTACCTATATTTAAAAACCTAAACCACAATTAAACATAAGTTATCATTTTTTAAGAAGAAACATCTCGCATACTCAGATTTAATTGTCAAAATTATTTTTTTTTCACAAAAAATATGCTCATATAAAAAAGAAAAATTAGTTGGATTTTGCAAGGATACGAACCATGGCTTAAAAATTTGTAATCTTTTATTGACGAGCAATTATATATACCCCTCATAGATGTAAAGGGTATAAAAATAAATTTAGAACACTATATGTTGAATATATTTAAAATACAACAATGCACATAGAGGCAAAGGTATACAACACGTGGCATTAAATGAACCCCGCTATTTTAACATAAGTATTTAACATTAGTTGAAAAGATAATTTTCTCTAGATTTTAAATTTGTTTTAATGCTATAATCCGTCGATCAAAATTAATGAAAAAATAATGAAAATATACATATAGATTTTTTTTTCATTTTCACAATTTTTTTCCTTTGGTGCATATGAAATTTATTAATATTATTTTATTATTTAATAATTAAAAATAAGTATAAATACTTGTCAAAAATTATACTATTCTCAGGTTTATTCAAGATATTAGGAAATTTGGGAAAATTATAATTTTTTCCATGCACATAACGGTATTGTCACCGTTTCCGATACTTCTAAATCTGTATTATCTTATAAATAAAAGCCTTACCTTTTTATGGGAAAATCTTAGTATAATAATAGACCGATGATAACGATTAAAAAAAAAAACAAAATTGTGAATTTCAGATCTAAAAAATTCAGAGATACATCAAACATTTCAAAATGGCTTAAAATCGAAATTCGCAAACATTCGCAAAATGTTAAAATAGAATATACTGACCTTTAAGGTGTGTGTAAAAGTTATGTTTATGTTACTTTTCTGCTTTTAAAAATTTTAAAACTTAAAAAATATGTAATAATAATTATACTTTATTGATAAATTGCCAAATTTACTACGTAATGACTGTATTTTTGTACAAAAATTTTTAAACCAGTTGTTAACAAAATTTGCCATCATAAATAGTAAAAACTTTTTATTTTCACTATAATATCAGATGATCTTTTCTGACTCTAATGTATACTACAAAAAACAAAATTTTTATTCATTTAAAATAATTTAATTTTTCCTTCATTTTAAAAATTCAGTCACGACCACACATAAGCAGAGAGAGCAGATCAGTTGTGGCAACCGAATTTTTTGCCAATTGAATTTGTTCGGTTACATCTACTATCCTATAATTTATTCACAGCTACTGATAATTTCATTTCTTAATACAATATATTTGAGGACACTAATTAACTTTTAGTAACCATATAGTTGTAGCAGTCGATATTATTAGTTATGTATATCAATATTATAAAAAAATAAATACTATACAGATTTCGCTGAATTTCATCTGAGAAACAAATGTATTTATTAGACTGACAAACATCAGCTTCACCAACCCCTAGAGACGTTACAACTCGAGAAAGTCAGAGCAGAGGTATAAAATGCGAATTTAATGTTTCATATGAAAGATATTTTGCAAACAATATTGCAACATTGATCAACGTTTTTATTAAATTTAAGTTTGAATTCTAATTGAGTTTCATTTAAGAAAAAGCGTTAAGTAAATTATAATTTTTATTTTGTTGTCAAATCCCAGCAAAAAAAGAAAAGAACATCCAAAGAAGTCAATAAGATCCTGAGCTTGTGATCCAGAAGAGGTGCAAATTGGGATCGTTCCTATTGAATTTAACATAGGCTTGTCATTAGGAGATAAGTGAATAGGTATCTTTTTTGATACCTATTCACTGAGTAGGAACTCATGTTCACGATGCCATGTAAAATTGATTTTGTTGTTTATCAGTTTAAGGATATTACTTCTAATTTTTAAATAAACCAAATATTTTTTATTAAATATATACATATATATATATATATATAAAGAAATCGTACATTTTTGGAAACTTTGCTGGGATGTTAATCTTAAATCATTTTGAAATTAAATAAAAAAAAAATAAATGCATTCATTTTTATGCAAAGGATAATATTCGAAAAATTAAGTTTTCTTAAACATTAAATCTAAAAATTTTTAAACGTAAAAATAAATTCATTTTCAAGAAAAAACAAAAGACGTACAATTATAAACATTTTATGAAATTTGAACTAAGTAATAAAAGCTTTGTCGAGTATTTTTTAGATTAAAATTTTTTTTTTCGTAAGAAAGAGTTCTCAGAATTACTTTTTATTTTGTGGTTTTTTGTAACTAAGATTAGGTCGTATTTTTTAAAGTAACTTATCAAAAATTAAATGTTTCCACCAAAGTGTAAATATTGATCCATAATTGAATTAATCCCTTCACTGGATATAAATTTTGTTTACTTTCGATTTTTTTCGTATGAGAACGTAAAAAGAGGTGAATATGTATTATTGACCTTTAAATAAACAATGCTTTAAACTTTGTGTTTAAGTTAATGGTCCTCGCGACCACCTAGAATGTTCGTAAGGACCCCTAGTGGATCCCGGATCCCCACTTGAGAACCGTTTTATTGGATTATGGGCTTCAAATTTTCCATTTCAACACAAAAACGGATAGACATTCAGATGAACAGACAAAAATTCTCATTTTATTTTTAATCATAAAAATTAAAAATATTCTTTATTTTAAGGTCCTGGATGTATATTTTAAGACTTTCGTATAAAATGACAAACTTATATATTTCTTTCATTTTATGTGAAGGATATAACAATACGTTCGTTATGTAAAAAGTAGTCTCTTTCGGTATGTAAGTGGGTTGTATGAAAACTATAAAAATTGGTTTCAATCCCATTTACATTTGCAATTTTCTTCAAAGGAGATATATTTTAAGCACAAATTAAATCGAATTCAATACTTGAACACAATTTTACGCTCGTTCAATTCTCTTTGGCTTCTTGAATTTTTGTCACATCTCTTTATTATATACAATTCTTTTTTAGACATTTTCCATTAAATTCTTTATTTTTATTCATTATATTTAATTCATCATTGTTGACTTTTTAATAGCTGGCCTGCTGTGATACGTTGATTAAAAATAGTTTATCTGCTTGCTGTTTTATAACATAAGTGATGCCAGTAGTCAACCAGTTGTCCAAAGATATTAATAAACCTAATAAAAACATTATTACGCACAACTTTAAAAATAAAAAGCTTACATAGAAAATAACTTAAAAAAAATATTTTTAAAAGCATTTCGCGATGTTAATTGATCAAAAAAGAAAATATATATATATATATATATATATATATATGATATGTTGTTATACAAAGAACAAATTAAAATAAATTACAAAGTGTTTGCTATTCTTTTGATGATGAACTCTTCTGTATATGTGTGATTGATACAGGGCAGTTTATCGGCATTTTTTTTGTGCAAAAAAGTTTTCTATATTATTATATTAGGTTTGTTTCCGTACTTTTTGGGTAAAGTGCGGTAAAATGAGAAAAATCTAATTTTTCTCCCACAATAATTCAATAATATTTAAAAATACGGGGAACACAAAAATCCAATTTGTTTACCCAGAAATAAAACATAAACTGTTTTAAAAATTCGCATGTGAATATAATTTTATTTTTCAGCATATTTGAGTATTTTTATTATTTTTTTTTTTTTTTAAATGAAACTTTTTTTTTTAGTTGAAGACAAATAATCTTTATAATCATTTGAATTATCGTCAGAAATATGCAGAAATATTCAGGGCTGTTTCCTGCAAAAATAAGAAGAACATTATTCTCTCATTTTTCCAATTTTCGAGTATGGGAACGCTCTTCGGTAACATTGGGATCCTGCATGCTCCCAATTTAGAGTACGGGAACAAAGCTATTATCTATTTTAATTTGAAATGACAAACAAAAACTCTCATAAATAATAGAAAGAATAATAATAATAATAATAGTAATAATAATAATAAAAATAATAATAATAATAATAATAATAATAAAAATAATAATAATAATCAAATTTATTCGAAAAAACTGTCTGCAGCATGAGTTCATTTTAAAATCGAACGATTTTGATTTTTCATGCTGCATTGTCGATGTGACGCACACATTCAAAAGCTCTCTCAATTTTATTAATGCATACTTATTGCACGAGCTTATGCAATATGTGTTTATGGGGTGCTTAAAGCTTTAGGCAAATTTAATATGAAATATTTTTCTTTTTAATCACTTAAACTTTAATTTCCTTAAAATTTTGTTGCTTTTAATCAAAATGTTTCACTTGTTGCATTACTATAACCTCTAACATTTTTTTTCCTTTTTTCAAAAAACAAAAAAAAAAAATCTTTTTTTCCTGACACATGTTATTTGGCAACAGCTGAAAGCATACCTTTTGACATATATTAACCTTCACAAAATGTAATACTTCATACGTATTTTAAAACCTCTTTCACAACTTAAAACATTTAAAATTTTACCTTTTTTTGCAGACATAACCATATTTAAGGCATTCACTCGCACTTGAAAATGTCTGTTTGTTCTGCCCTATTGTATAGAAGTTATTGCTGTAACTTAAAATATAAAACAATAATAACAACGACAGAGGAAAAAAATCTGACTTCCTAAGAATTAAAATAAAATGCCAGAGCAATATACATATGTATGAAAAAAAAAAAAAATCAAGACCAACACTTTATTTTAACTACTACACATTATTTGTGTACTTGTGTCCACTAAATACATTAAGGCAGAGAGTCTCAAATAAATTAAAATTACAATATTGTTTACATCTGTATATTTATTCTATACCACCAAAACACATTGCACTATGCAAAAAATTTCGATTTATCAAATATTATCTTAATGATTCCAAAATGTTCAAAGGGTTTTACAAAATTAATTGCAATTTCGATTTTGTAGACTCTTTAGCTTTAGATATTTTGGTGCACTTCTTTCGTTATGTATGAAAATAAAAGAAATACCAAATATTTAAATCAACAAATTTCTATGTATTTATGGGTAAATATTGTTTCAACAATAATGCAACAATTTCCTTAGGTATTATTTTTTTAATGTCCCTTCCCTTTTACCACCACTTTTCATAATAACACTGTTTGCAATATATGGGAAGTCACAGTATTTAAGCGATTTATCTGATATTTTGCATATATATCGTTCATCCTCTGAAAGGAAATATAGAATATAATATGAACAAAAATTACTTGCCAACAATGCTTTTTTGAAAGTTCAAATACAATTTAGCAAATACAACAAATATATTTTGTAGAAAACTATGGGAAGTTCAGTACAAATTAATTTTGCTACTTTCTTGATGCTACATATGTATATATAATTCGACATTTTATCTTATATTTTTTAAGTGAAATTTGAAATTGATTTACTACGAAGTAAACTAACAATTTCAAATAAAAGTGGGCGTGGCATTCAGTCTGTACTTCTTTCAAGACTATACATACAGTTACGAGCAAATAAATAGATTCACATTGTAAGCCCTTATAATTTTATTTCTAATAAATAAAATGAGATAATTTCAAAAAGTTTATAACTTCTGTTGCAGTACTATATGGTAACCTTTGATAAACCTTAAGAATAGTTTAGATTAAATAAGAGAAAAGGGAGTTATGCTTATAATTTTAAAAAAATTGTTAATACTTGTTGAGCAAATAAATAAGTTCATTTGAAAAAATGTGTTATACTAGCACAAAAAGTGTACAAGAGAAGAAGATTTAGCAACATTTAGATAAATATTCTTTGTATTATATAGCTCCCAAGAACCTATGAGTCATATAGTTAACCAATGCCTTATATATTTCTGATGAAATCGAGTACCAAGCATCTCATAGTATTGTCCATAATTCATCTTCGTTTTTGACTTTAATAAGTAAAATAACATCGTAAACAATGCTCCAAAGTTTTTCACTTAAATTTAGATCCAATGGATAAGAAGGTCACATCCTGAAGATAAGGTTTCCCATTCGAAATTAATTTTTTACTATCCTAGAGGTATGTTTATTGTCATTATCTCCCTGATATTGCACCTTCATAGGCATTTCATATTCGGCATATGATAAGAGATATCGATTCATATTTTTCTTCATTCCCAAAATTGAATCATCGGCAAACACAAAAAAAAAAAAAAAATTTCTAAAATTTGGGCCGAAATGTGAGAAAGAATAGAAAAATGTTGAGTTGTGGATAAATTTCGACGAACCTGATGGCAGAACATGGGAAAGACACCCAAAACGCTAATATTACTTAAAGTGCACCACAAAAGTCATAAAGTAAAGTGATCAAAACATTCCGTTTTTCTTATCTGGCATTGTTTCAATTTTGTGAATCAATGATAATATGGAAAATTTTATCTTGTTTTCAAATATATATAAAACTTTTTTTATAATAAATTTGTTGAAGATTTTTTGCAAAAAATATCGAAAAAGGACTGATTTTGATTTTTAGTTATTACTGGTGGATAGTTTTACGCATGAGATTTTTTGATGCTTAATTTCAAGTGTTATTAACTTTTTTATATTTACCAACAGAAATCCCACAATTTCTCAAATATAATTTAAAAATTTCCACAAATATTTTTACTGTTTTTGCTATATCTTCGCAACCGATATCGGCGAGCAAAAATTTCTATTTCAAAAAAAAAAAAAAAAAAATGAGTGATAAAAAATATTCCAGCTTTGCGATTTGAGAAATTAAGGCGAAATTAGAAATTTTTTAAAAAAATAGATGAAATTTGGGAAATATTGGTTCTCGCGGGAATTTGGATTTTTTTTCAGAATATTTTTATTGTATTGTGTTTTAGAGAAATATAAATATAGAATATAGAAAAAAATGAGAAAGCGACTTTTTAAAAGTTGAAATTTAAAGGCTTACAACTTTTGACTCCATAAATATTTCTTTTAAAATTACTTTTTTACACTATTTTGCTATTTGTTCAAGCAATTTACATTTTATATATTAATATTTTTAAAATTTATATGAATTGTATTTACATTTCCCATCCCTGATGGAAACTGCGAATTATCTATTTTAAATTATTGTAGTTTTATAACATTCCACTTTTCATTGTTGCAATCGGTTTACCTTAATGAAGTATTATATTTGATTGAATATACATTTTGGATTATTCTGGCTCCAGATTTAATTGAAGTAAGACTCCTGCATTATTTATATAAAATAAAATCTTATATTATATAAAATAAAATCCCTATGTATTATTTTGAAAAGTGTTATTATAATAACTAACTTAGGTATTCCTTCTTGTACCCTTTATTGCATTTTAGAAGTATCTTTCCCAATTTTCCCATCTGTCATTAAGCGAATAGTTTTATTGGCATACATATATCTCCATATGTCTTACTCTTTATATTTTTAATAGCAAATTGCATTAATAAATATGTAATAAAATTAAAAAATTCACCAAGTTACGATAAAAAGTAAAAATTTTAATTTTTGAATCCCAATATCTCATAAACTAAAAAAATCTAAAAGATCTCGACAAGTAAAATACTCCCATTTAAAAATCTTTCAAATCGATCTAGATGTGACGAATCAGGATCGTTTTCAAAAATGCTTATAACCAAGGTATCCAACTTAGGAAGCCTGGAGACCTACCCCCGGTAGGTCTATATAGTTCAACCTCAAATATTAAACTCGCCTATAACTCTACTATCACTGTGTATAATTTCGTTTTAATTGGGCCAGCTTTCCGAAATTGCATAATTATTTCCATTTTATTTTTTTGGATCGCACACTGTATATTATTCCTTTTATGGGTAAAACACTGAAAAGTTGCATTATAGTAAATAAATAGTAAGTATTGACTATAATAAATTATTTTCAGCAAATTTGTTCACTAAAATGCACTAAAAATTCCTCTAGCAAAAAAAAAAAAAAATGCCATAGGGAAAAAATAAAAACTTTTTTCAATAACAAGTTGAAAATTATGCAGTTTTTGAGACCTATTTAGCGAAAAAAATAAACCCGACTTCAGATTTTCAGTCGTTGATAGGAAACTAAAGGTAAATTAAAAAAAAAAATTTAATTCAATTTTCTGATACATACACTTCAGAATTCAAAGATGGCTTTTACCGAAATACCCATATTACCCAGGAAAAACTTTGCTTTCCTAGTAAGTTAGCAGGTAATAATGGAGCTGAATAAAGACGTTTGCCTGAATAATAAATTCATGTATTTTTTTTCTACTTTAGGAGTACTTAAAAATAGGTATCTATATTTTGCTTGTAACATGTCAAAAAATAGTACCTATGAACAAAAATGTTAACCCGTTTAAAAGTTATTGATTCTTGATCACTCATACCTCCAAAAAGTACACTGTGAGGGAACATCCAATAAGGGTAGGTGTTGATTTCCGATATAAGAGACTGGAGTGACATTATTTTTAAGTAGACATGGTTCTTTAAAATTTGATCTGTATCGTTTTAGACATAATGTGGATCCATTTTGTCCATACTGTATTGTTAATGTAAAAGATGATGCTTGACATGTATATCAGCCCAATAAATATAGAACCTATTACGTTCTCATCCTTGAGGAATTGGATTACTGTGAGCTACTATTTGAAACTGGTTGTAGTAGAAGTTCGTAATGAAGAAGTATCATAATGTACTCGTAAGTTTTTAATTTCTCCCACTTTGTAAAGAAATGCCACGCGGCAGTTCCACATGGAAAATGGAGTGGAGATAGAGGTTTAGATAGAGCATTTAAAGTTCTTGCCCTTCTAGCAAGCTAACCTGAATTTTTTTTTGAAAATTTTGATGATATGTAGTATTATTTTATGTGGAACTCAACGGAATTTTCTCAGCAGTGCTCAAATTAAGACTTAAGCCCTTCCATTCACAGCTATTCTTAACAATGCGTTTTGGAGGTACCCTATTAGTTTTTCAGCACGCATATGGTTCAAAACGAGCTCTTATAATTTTGAATATATAGCATCCCATTCTGTTGCCACAGGATTTGTCACCAGAGCCACTACAAGAGTATTCTTCACCATGTTGTCGATGCTGCCATGGTTGTTGTTAGTCCCACAGTGGTCATATTCTCAATTTAGGCGATTTAGTAGTCAGAGATCGGTTTCGCTTGTACCTCGAGTTTTCTTCTACTGCAGCATTGGCTGCACTGGGATAGGTACCCATAAACTTCAGAAACTCACCTACCACAGACTGATACTTAATGTGATCTTCCTCATTACGCTTGTCTAGCATTAAAACCGCTTTGGCATGTCTGGAATTAAAGAAGTTTTTCTGACCTTTTCTTGTTCTGAGTTGATGACCAATTAGAGATATTTTGTAGACCTTTAAATGTATGAGAGGGCACTAAGAAGTCAACTGACTTTTTGGCTGAATGAAAGAATGTCGTCTTCAGATAAGAAGCCTATCTCTTCTCCATGTGTTGGTCCTACACATGAGAGGATAAACGATTCATGCAGTGAGTGAGCTGTTAGCGACTAATCATCCTTTAGCCCTTCAGGCTATCGGCACTGCTTCCAACCACCTTAACAATAGAATTACGGGAGAGAGGAAAAAGTGGGAATTAGGGTATTTAGTGTAGCAAAGACAATTGGTTGTTATTTTGTTGTTATCTTTTGGTGAGTTTATTTTTATTTTTTGAATTATTTAAGAATCTCTGCAATAAATTTATTTTATTCCACTTTTCTTTTTTTTGTTACTGATTTAGTTGAATTTAGCTTAGCATTGCAATATTCATATGCCATCATGTGGCGCAATTTTCTGCAATACAAAAGTGACAATTTGATTTATCACCACACTTTGGGTTTTATTGCGGCATTTTTAGCAACAGCAGCCTTTAGAGATTTTGAATGTATTTTTTGTCTTTATACCTAAACACCATTACGATGGTTTGTCTGTCTCAAGGTACAGATCTATATACATATGGACAATTGTCCAAATATCTTTGAATGAGCAAGTACATGTATATTGAATAGCAGATGCTGCAGCAGCCGTCGCTGATACTTAAATGGCAAAAAGCCTTAATAACGCTTTGTCTTTTCTTACTTTCCTTAAAGAAAACATAAATACATTCGTTTTGTCTTGAATTTGTTTTTTTTTTCTTATTCTTCATATAATATTTTTGTAACATTTAATGGTATTTAGAAGCTTTGCCACCATCATCAATAGGAAGAGTGTAAGAAAGGCTAAGGAAATATATTTGAAAGACCAGAAAATTTAAAAAAACAAAAATCAATGCAAAGTGCCATTGGCTTTTTTTGGCATATAATTCTTTTCGATTCAAATAAAAACTCTAAGAACGGATATTGAGGCTGCAAAAAAAGTTAAATAAACCCAACTGTCTGTTCTTATGACTGCTGCTGACTATTTTGCCTTTTTCGCTGAAACTCCATTCTAAATAAATGTCGTCTAATGTCTGAGTTTAAGTTTATAGAGGAGCATTAAACCTACAGACATAAGTATGTTGAATTTTTTTTAGCACAAGATTTATAAGTTATATATAAAGAAATATAGTTACTAGTGTTTATGACTATACAATTGATAAAACTATGGCCATCACTTATTTTTTGAAATTTAGCCATTAGTTGAGACATTTTTGTTTTATCTAAAGGACATAAAAATCATACAGCATTCATACATTAAAACATATATTAATTCTACCACAATACACCCATTAAATAATCTATCGATCTTAAGAAAAGTAAGATCCTTAAACCTTTCTTTAAAGAAAAATGACTAACTAAAAAAAAGTCCATACTACCTGTCACCTCTTAACCCATCCATCATTAGGCTAAAGCTTTCATTATCCTGGTGTTATAATTTTTAAAAAACAAGAAGAGAAAAACCATTGAAATTAGTTGTGTTTTAGGTGGCGTCTTGTGATCGTACTACGCATATCGCCATAGTCATTTATTACCACCATTATTCATTTTGCGTACGCAGCATACCATTTTTTGAAAGTACTACTGCTGGTATTATATATGATGATGATTGTACTGCAAGTAACCATATGAGTCACAGCTGCATAAAATGTGAATAATTCTTGTATATGAATATAATTTAGTTCATTATGAAACTGGTCCAAAAAAAAAAAAGAAAAAATAAGTGAGAACGTTATATTCAACAATGCCGAATCCTAAATACCCTCCATCAATCAAACAGTATTTTTTTCAAATTTTTTATTTAGAAATAACTCTATGAAAACTAATGCTTTACTACGAGTAATTAAACTATATTTTTTTAACAGCCTCAATAGGGTAATTTCAAAAAAATTTCGACCCAGCTCGAATTTTGACCATCATCGATTTTAATGAAATTCAGCACATATAATCGTCTTCTGTATGCTTTTCATATGGAATATTAAGCTGCACTATATCGCTATTATATTTTATGAACTTGTAAATTTGGACACCTCGAGCTTTTTTATCAAAAATGAGCAAAATATAAACTCAAGTAACTTTTATGTGCATTATCAGATTTCAACAAACTTGATGCCGTTAGAGAGGACTGAGATTCTTCTTTATCATAAAGTCATAACAACTAAACATCCTCCTGGGACATGGACCTCTAAAATGAAAAAATATTCTTTGTTCTTGGATATCCTGAAAAAGGGTCTTTTAGTTTTTATTATTTTTTTACACGATGTTTACAATTTGTCATTATAGATTAAAAATTTAAAAATTGGATCTCAATGGGATCAGAAGTTATAACAATTTTTTTCCACTAGCACATTTTCTATTAGATATTAAGTGGTTTTTAGGCATATTGATATACTTATTCATATTTTAATATAAAAAATCATTATTTATTGAAAAAATACGCATATATAGCACAGGAACACATTAACAGACCTTTAACTCGCTGTGACCAACTTTACAAAATCTGCCGAATTATGTGTGACGATTTTAAGGACTATTTACTCAAATTTGATACATTGGGTAACAAAGTCAAAATCTAATGAAATTGATTATGATCTTCCCATTATATCATTATTTCCCCATACAACTTTTTTCTCCGGATATAAATATCTGAAATATATCGTATTTTTGTAATATTTATGTAAATTCAACACATATAAGTTTTGTACAAGTGTTGATCATTGTACCGAGTTTTATAATGATCGGTCCAAATTTCATCATATCTTTCATGTAGGTTCCACTGCCTAAAAATTACTTAAGCACGCAAAAATTCTACATTAATACTAAAATCAATATAACATTTTACATATATGAATTATATATGAGTCCATAATTGAATACGTTTCTCAAATAATCCCTATTCCCAAAAATCAATTAAAATTGCATAAATCTCATATAAATTTCAATATCGAGATAAAATTTCAACACAAATAAGTTTTGTACAAGTAAAGATTGCTCCAATAAATTCCATAATTATCGATCCACAATTGGCGACGAGCAATTAACATAAAATTTCATAAAAGTTACTCAACCTTAGACTTTGTTCATTTTTAACAAAATGCCCAATCTTTCCTACTTTAGAGCGATAAAATGCACTATGACTAGTTTTATGAACACCGCAAATTTTAAAAAAAGTCAAAAATGCAAAATTTTTAAAACTGTGATTTTAAGTCGAAATTTTTTGGAATTACCCAGTAGTATAATATTTTAACAAAAGATGGTATTCTTGGTTCTAAAAAAGGTTATGAGTTGTATCTCTTTTAATTTTGTTGAAAAATATTCTCCACTTTATGTAATTTATAAATCATAGTTGTAAAATTTTGGATTTTTTAAAAAAACTCCTGACAATATACCTGAAATAACAAATTTATTAGTTGGGATATTATAACGATGATCTTATTATTTTCAGAAATAATATATAATAATTTAATTAAATAACGAAAATTTCTGATGTCTTATATTTCTCAACTAAAATTGTGATCACTTGATTAGTCATTGATTTAGTCATCTATATTTCTTAGAAAAAATCTATAATTTTAGTCGAAAAATTTAAATTTTATTTTTTTTTAAATAAGCAAACTAGAGATTTCACGTAAAATAGAAATAAAATCTATGATCATCAAAAATATATTTTCATTAAGTAAAAATCCTAAATTTCAGTTCACAAGGAAACTATATGCATAAGGAAACATTTGTAATCACTTATATTTCTCAATAAAATTTGATTTTTTTTAGATGAAAACTAAATCAAGGATAAAAACTTGTGCTCACTTATATTTATAACCAATAGCCGTTTTTTTTAATGAAAATCTAAAATTATATAAGTGCATTCAAGTCTAAACTCGAGTGCACCAGTTGAATGAAATGTACAAAAAGTATTAATTTTGCTTTATTGTTTAATATTGTTCATTAGATCATTTCAATTTCAAATTTGTAATAAAATTATCATTTATCTAAACACTTAGGGAAACATCTCAATGTTAAGGATGCTAAATCTAATATGTGAACATTATCGTTAAGAAGAATATGGATAAATATTATATACAACGTACATATTGTCACCTAAAATGCAAAAGGCCGTAGCCATACTTTAATTTTTTACAGCAGAAGCAATGAATATTACATGACTATTTTTAATTTGTAGCTTTAAAATTAAGCAATTTATTAAAATTTGTTTAATTGTTTACTTAAAGAAAGAATAGATAAAGCATAAAATACTTTTCAAACTAAAATTTTCTTAAATAGAAAATAAAATTTTAGACCTTTAGATTTTTGTTAATATTATCAACATATTTTATTCTGGCCGAATTTTGCATAATTTCTAAATAATATTTTTTAAGAAAACGCCTATAATGAATAGTGCATTTTAAGAATATTTATCTAAATTAATTAAGAAGTACAAAACAGTTATTTTTACAAAAAAAAAAAAAAAAAAAAAAAAAAAATAAAATTATCACACCTATTCACCATGATATAAAAAAACAAAGTAGCGCCGCCTTCTCATTTTGTCGCCATGATAACCATCTGACGTTTAAGCCAACACTAATTTTATTCTCTCAAATCGTGCTACCGTACAAATTTAAAAATATCCTGGTGTTTTGTTTACTTTCTTTATGTTCAGATACATTTTGAGAAAATTATTAAAAATTATCAAAATTATATGCATTTGCCGATCTTGACAAATTTTCGTACTTTTATTAGAGCTTTTTATTCTAAGGATAGTGATCTATGCATTTTAGCTAAGCAGTTTTTAATTTAAGACATATAAAGATTCAAAGTTTCGTCATTTGAACATTTATATATTTTTTATTTGCAAACCGATTGGAATAAGATATATATCATAAGAGATTGCTTTCAATTATCTATTAAATGATATTCGAAACGAACCAATTTATTGATAAGATAAATTGCAATATCTAATTTATTTTGTTATCTTTTTCTGAGTTTGTTCATAAAAGTCCTGGAAATATATCAACATGAAGGTAATATTAAAGTTATCATATTTTATAGAGAAAATTTTATGTAATCATTTAGTAAAAATAGTATATTTTTAAACGATTGCATAAAAGTGATGTTTTCAGTTGAAAATGATTTAATAAATGGATATCTTTAAATATTTAATAAATGTTATAACACTAGATACTTCAGCAAAAACGTAGATGTAAGTTTTTTCAAGTCCAAACAATACCATATAGGCGAAAAAGTGGTTATTTCCAATGTTTAAAAATTACACATAATAAAAAATTTTCGTAAGATAGTTTTCCCTTTTTATTTTTGTGACAACGCTTTCTTATTTATTTATAAAAGAACGAATATCAAATAATATTCCTAAAAGCAAAAAAAAATAAAAAATAATAAAAATTCCGAGAGCGAAGTGGAACTACCTCCTTACATTTATGTTATGCTTATCACCATATGTAAAATTCATAAATTCCAAAAGCGGATAACACTATAATAAACTACAAAGTAAATGATATATACATACTTTTTTTAACCTGCTAATAAAAACTAGAAAATATTAAAATTCATTGGATATTTCTAAAATATATCCCAGTAGCATTTCTTTATAATTCATTAGACCTTTAATAAATATCTATTCTATTTCTTCTATGAATTTGAAACACATCAAACCATAAATATTAATTTTAGTTACAATGCTGCTATATTAGGCAAGTGTTTGTAGAAATGTGAAGTGAACAGGGATAGTCATTCTGGACCAATTAAAATTTAAAATTTATCAATTAAATTATGAAACTTTAATCAAAAGTATTCAGTCTTAGAGATTTTTTCTAGATATAGTTCTAAACTTTTTTTCTACTAAACCGATTTTGTTGATTTTAAATATCAAGCTGTTTAGGAACACAATTAACAAGCTAGGGGAATTTTATATAATTTGAGCTAATAGTTTGAACGTGAGAATAATTACCACAGACGGACAGACGGACATAGCTTAATCCACTTAAAATTTCATATGGACCAAGAATATAAATACTTTATGGGGTCTTCTTGGTGTTACACACGGAACGACAAACTTACTTACAAACCCTTTTACCACTAGTGGTGGTGAAGGGTATAATAAGAAATATTGTATTCTATACATCTTTTTCAAGTTATGTTCTCAAAGTGATTCTGCGTATGATTCGTATGCAAATTCTAGTCTATATTTCGACTTTTTTGCTGTTTAGCATTTTGTACGTTCTTTAGTAATGTTTGGTGTGATTATTTATGAGTTCGATTGTTTTGTGTGATGTTTTTCTTACGCATGTATATATAGTGAAATGTGTATGCATTATGGGGCTTGTTTGAAATAGTGATTGTGGCTGTGAGATAAAATTTGTGTGATGGCTTTGACTAAAGACACCATTGGTTTGAAAATGATGCATATAATTATAATGATGATGATTTCATTTTAATGGAATGTTGAAGAATTTAAGAAAATATTTGTAATTTAAAACAATTCTCTTTAGAGCTTTAAGGACTAAAAAGACTTCGATTTTTGTATCATAAGCTGCCTAATAGTTAACAAGAGGTGTTTTAAGTTTAAAATATTTAAGATTTTGTGTGAAACTAAAATAAGTTTCTAAAATGTGTATCGAATTAAAATGTTATTAAATGTTATCACTTTAGAAATAATTTTATCCAGTTATTTAATACTTATATTTTTACAAATTTTACCTTTCATCAACAAAAAATTCAATCCTTGTATGAAATTTGCGTATACTAATATTTGTCCAATAACAATATTCATCTTATTAGATTAGTTAAAGAAGATTTACTCCTTCTGTTACTAAATAAAAAAATTTTTTTGGTCAGATTAGTAACCTATTTCAAATTGTTTAAATTTCTCCCATCTAGGGCAACGCTTTTCAAAGGAAAAACTGGTGCGTTTTCTTTTCACGGTCTATTGAATTAAGGTATTCAAAAAATGGTAACAACTTCCAAAAATAAAAAAAAAAACAAGTGAAAGTGTTATATTCGGCTGGGACGAATCTTTTACACCCTTCACAAAATTTATATTTCATAACTATATAAACATATTGGAATTATCTCTTATCAAAATTTTTGCTTTATCTAGAAATATACTTAATATTTGTAAACTGGTGGTAATCAAAACATTGGAAATTTGTAACATAAAGAGTCCCCAAAAACTTCTTGAGTGTATGACTTATTAAGATCGCTAGTTATCTGTGTTGAAGAGCTAAGTAAAGAAGAAACATGAAAAATTGTAAATTTTTCTTCGAGAACGATACCTTAGAATTAGATATTATAAACTTGAATTAGCTACCCAGCAAAAAGTTTGGTATCCATGTAATGAGTTAAGAAGATAATAAAATGGCTCTTTATTACTTATATATTAGCTGAATATCTCATTATTTTAACACGATGATGATATTAGAGGCAACTAGATACCTTAAATTATTACAAGTAAGTATTTTAAAATATCATTATTACTTCAAAATTTCATTAATTTTTAAGTATTAATGCATTATTTGTAAAAACAATTTTAAGTTACAAATAACAAATGAAATATCAGCATATAAAGAGCAGTTTTTTTTCTAACGTAAAAATTACTTTAAATTAATTCAAATTAAAAAATAATTCCTACGTAAATGTAGCCTTTGCATATATTAATCCCCCTTTTAATACATGAATTGGTAAACGGAATTAAAAAAAAAAAATTACAAAAAGTTGTATTTTAAACTATTTGATCATAAATTAGTAATTACATATCGGAATATATACTAAAATACTTATATGTAATACAGACGGTATGCTGTTGTCACTAAAAATTAAATCTATCGGTAACTACATGCCATTAATAAGTTTTTGCTGAGTATTTTAAAATTTTCAGACTTTTTAACTTTAGGGCTCTAAGACACAATTCCACCAAACATGATATGCCATCTTGTTATCAACATTTAAAAACCTAAAATATAATTACAGTAAAGTAATAATATTTTAAGAAGAAATATCTCACATACTCAGACTTACTTATCAAATATATTTTTCCATAAAAAATAAGCCCATATTAAAACAAAATTCAAATGGATACTACGAGGATGCGAATCATGGCTTGAAGGTTTGTAATGTAGAATAATTCCACTAGACTATCTACACCGGTAGAAGTTTTGTTGTATACAATTATATGTACACATCGTATAATAATAAAAATTGTAATAACAAGGAAAATAATTAAAAAAGTTAAGAAATAAAAATAAATAAAAAAGTGCAAATTTTCAAAGAAGGAAAATTTCCCCAAAAAGTAAAAATTTTCAAAATATCTCCAATAAAAGAAGAAAAAAACAATACTTTTTTAAAAAAGTACGAATTTTTATTAAATGTGAAAAATTTTTGAAATAGTAGCAATTTTTAAAACTATCAATATTAGAAATAGTACTTATTTTTTATTAAGATACTAATTTTTAATACAAAATAATAGTTAAAAAATTATTACAATTTCCGGAGAAGAAAAAGAATTGTCAAAATCAGACTTAAGAAAAAAGTGTCATGTTTTTCTAAGTTAATTTGGTTTTAATTGATAATTAAAAATAGCCATAACGGATTTTAAAAATATAACTTTTCAAAAAAAGGAAATGCTTCCAAAAAGTGTCAATTTTTCAAAATATTAAAAATATAAAAATAATAATTTGAAAATAAATGCGAATTTTTAAGAAATATACCAATTGTATATTCAATAAAAAAAGTGCAAATTAAAACAAGTAAGAAAACTATAGTCGGTCAAACCCGACAAGATGATGTCCTAAACCATTGCATCGAACTAATTTTTCGGAATTATATGAACGCATAATATTAATTTTATACTAGTATTTATATACTTTATGGTGACTCCTGGAAATTGGCTTTATATGGAAGCCGTAGCGTACCGAAACTGATATAATTTCTCAGTTTACTTTCTGCTTATATAAAAGTTATTTCTCTCAAATATAATTATAATATTTACTCACGTTAACGTGATTTTCGGAAGAGGGGTTTATATGAGAGCTATGATCAATTATGGACCAATTTTCATGAAATTTGGTTTAAGTTTCACACAAGCTTATTTGTGCCGATTTTCATTAAAATATATTCCGGGAGGACATTTGTATGGGGCTAGGTGAAATAATGGACCGATAATCAATTGCAATAAGCTTCGTCCTTTGTACACACATTTTTACATGAACGAAGAGCCAGCCGTCTTGCCAGCCAGACGGTCGGACGGCATCATTAAATTGGCTCAGGAAGTGATTGTGTGCCTTGTACTTTCTGTATATTACAAACAGCAGCATAAACGCATAATATTCGAACCACTTATGGTGGTGTAGGGTATAAAAACGTAATAATAGATATACAATTTAATTTTTTAGTGGCAAATACTTAAGTATAAAATACGAACGCCGCAATCAACCTTTAATAAATCTTTTAATCGTACTTAAATAAATTGCCTTTCAACAGTTTCGTTCAGTGGGTGGGGAAAGAAAAAAAGGAGTTTTGAAGAGTACGTCTCCTGCTGTATCGCTAGTTGATGGAAAATGGAAAGGCTCAGGAAATAGGAGAGAAGGGTCCTGGGTGCATGTCTAAGGATGAGACCTCAATTGGGATTACCACGAAGACCATCCTGTAGGTCCATTTATGGGAGGATATATTTTGACAGGATCGATATCTTTTAGATTAAGAATGCCATGAAATTTTTGTGAGAGTGCGAGTTCTCTAGAGAACAACTTAGTTAGAAAATGCTTTGATTATGTTAAGAATCTAGATACCGTTCAGGGCTCGGGATATCTTTCCCCGGTCGATTTGTTGACTCTAGGACAAGCTAACCTTCAATGGTGCAGACCTCCTATTTTACCCTAGGAAGATATGAACTTTCACATTAATCATCACAGTATATATTGCTGTGCAATATTACATTTCTATTGTAACTATATTTTCTGTCTATCCCTGGTTTAAGTACCTTAGCTTGTAAGTTCTATTCTCTTAGTTTTAGGCTGTTTATAGTTTTACGTAGCAATGAAAGACTCTTTTAATCACTTTTTGAGTAGTGAAATACCTGTAAGAATGATTTTGTAAAGCTGAAAAAATAACTGTGAAATTTTGAAAGTCTTTGAAAAATATCTTGTATGTAAGGAATATAATAAATGAAATAGCTTTAAGACTATAACGTAGTTTTAATGATAATATAAAGAAGAAGGAAGTTTAATTCTGATTGTGTTAATTTAAAATCACTTTCTGACATGCTTAAGGATTGTGACGGTTTTTCAAAATATATGTATATAATTTTTTTAAATAAAATTTAGACTTTTCATAAATAAATTTAGAAATGGTTTAGAATTGTATATAAATAGAATAAATAGAAATTTTATACCAAACACGAAAAGGAATGCCAAGGAAGTCACACCTTCAAAGCTCGAGATGCATGGTTTTCCATTATTGAAGCACAAGTACAAACCCGTACGACCTACATGTTATGCAAAAATGCCTGTAATCGGTAACCAGCAAAATATGCATCATTGAGTGCAGCAAATTGTGAATATAATGTTTGTATGTGCTAAATATGTATGTATATTATCCATGAGAAAACAATTGATTTTAAAAAATTGAAAAATGTTATTGAAGTTATTTCTAATGTTCCTGAAAAATCATTGACTTCAATTTTTATCCTTGCTAGAGACCAAGAAATCTAATTCACTTAATCGTCCCATTAGTATAAGTGTCCTAGACTATGATACTAAACAGGCCTTTTTGTTGAAGCAATAAATATTCAAAAAGGTAAATAACGTGAGCAACTCTTTTCTATTAGCTCCCATGTCCACTGCCACCGTCTCACACATTTTGGATAATGATAAATCGCTTGGGCCTGACCATTCCAATATCTTTACTCGCTGTTATCAGTTACCATTTGCTAAAAGATATAGCTGACTCAAAATCAAATGAAAATTTAAATTATTTTCTATACTGACTCTATGGTCTGTATGGGAGATATCCCCGAAAATGTACGTCATATTTATAAAAGTGCAGGTTTGTTTTTGTTTCTGTATCATCTTTTTTTCTTATTTTTTATAAGATGGTTAAAATATTGCAGAAAAAATCCTGTTAGGATATTTATTTATTGTTTCGAAAAGGACAATATTTGTTTTTTTTTTCCAAAACACAAATTTTTACATATTCCTAAAATACAAGCTTGTTGAAACGAAAACAATATCTTCATAAAAAAAATATAGCAATTTGCAACAATTTCAAAATGAATTTAATTATCATATAATATAATTACAAAATTTTATTAAACAAAATTCTTTGAAATTAAAAACTTATTTTAAAAAATCTGGCAATGTTCGTTAAAAATGTTTACAAAAATAAAACTTCAAAAATTCGTACTTTTTTAAAGAAATAATTGACTGAAACTACTTCCTTTTATGTATAATGGTTTTAATTATATGTAAGAAAATTCTATGGGATAAATAAATGAAATCAAATGAAATTAGTTCGTATTTATAAACGAACAGACGGCATAAGTATAGCGAAGTACGATTAAAGTACGATTTTATTCATTTTTCCAAAAAATCATTTTACAATGTACATTAAACTAAATTCCGTATTCTATTATCTTAACGTAGACTTCTTAACATTATGTATCTAAAAATTACAGCTTTGCTATAAACATTAAAAAAAAAAAATAATATCTGTTTTTAATACTTCAGTTTAAATTTCCCAAAAAAAAAAAGGAATAAAAACCTACAAATTAATCAATACTTAAAGCTAAATAACAAAAAACAACACAAACAATTATAAGGAACTAAAAGAAAATCCATTATCGTAATAGTTATTGTTCAGTGTTATACACCGAATCTGTCAAATCCAACGTATTAATCCTTCTATTATAAAACGTGAGGCCTGCATCCCCATATAAAAGATTTCCATTCCGCAAGGTCAAAAGGTCAACAGGTGCAAGGTATCGACTATCATGCATAGTCTTCAGATCAGGAGTCTGCCGGAAACAGTCCCTCATAATATCATTCTCCATAGAATATGCAAACTCAAAGAATTTGATGGCATATTCAATCATAAATGCGTCAATCCTTTTGAAGTCAATTGCACGATAAATAGACTTACAAGATGGTCTACGGAAAGTACCATCAGGGAACATTCTAGGGGCGTATCCCAAACAGGCCGACAAGATCCACCTCTTCCATACCCTAATTCTCTCCATTTGGTGAGGGGATATCCCAAACCAAATTGGAAAGGCATAGGAGATGAGAGGTTTTATGATCTGCTGATATATAAGGAGCCTGACCTTAGTGCTAAGTCCCACTTTTTTTCGCAGTATTCGGTGGTACATATAGTAAACCTGCTTCACTTTATCTAAGATATAGTCAATATGCCTATAATACTCAAAATTCTCATGGAAAAAATCCCTAAGTACTTTATTCTGTCCGACATTTTTACACGCTGTCCTCCATTATGTAAACTGGGAATGCAACCCCGCAGATTACGGAATAAAGGACCTCTTCTACCCTTAATTATAATCCCACACGTTTGGTCCGTATTTAGTCTAAGACCCCATTTCCCAAAATATTTATTCAGAACGTCCAGGTACGTGTTCAGTATCTAATTCATGGCCCTCGTATTTGGACCCCTCGCAGCAGCAAGCATGTTATCCGCATATACGAGTAACAAATCCCCATTCGGTGGTTGTGGTATATCCAATACAAGTACATTGTACAATACAGGATCCAATAGGAAGTCCTGGTGGTATACCCGCATTTACAGTCCGGATATCAGAGAAATTGTCTTCCACTTTTACCCTAAACTTGCCATTATCCAGAACTAGCCACCATCCACACGTATGTCTGCTGAAAACTAAATGCAGCATGTTGTAGATAATTCCGCCCTGCCAAGCAGTGCCGAAGGCCTTTGAGAAATCAAGACTAACAGCAATAGTAGCATACCTATTGTTCAGTCCTCTAGCCACGTAATCAGAGAAGGTCATAAGGGCGTGAATTGTCGAGTGACCACTCTTAAAGCCAAACTGGCAATCCCTTAGAACACCCTTTTCCATAAACTTCCTCCTTATATCTGTCAGTATGAACTATTCCAGAAGTTAGTATAGCGAAGTAAAATCGAGAGATAATAATAGGTGGTGCTCTAAGTTATAAGAACTATGCACTTCTTATAACTTAGAGCATCAGTGGGAAAGAATAAAGTAATAAATGTATTTTTTTTCAGATGCGTTATTTCAAGGTGCATTAAATAAAAGATTTATCAATGAATAGGTAATTAGGAGTAATTTTCGAAGATTAATAAATAAGTAATATCATTTAAATTATATAATAAGTTTGAAAAAAAAGGCACCCATATTTTTATGAATATATTTTGTTATTTTTTGCATTTAATGATGCTAAAATAATTTTTATACATACTTTTTAAGGTCTAGAGATAATTTATATTTTTTTTATAAACAATTAAATACCGTAATTGAAACTGATTATTAAAGTTTTCGAATGTTTTTTTTTCATAAAATTTAATTTGTGTCCTTTTGTTATCAATAATTTTAAAAGTCATTTAAATTCCTTACACTCTTAAAAATAAAATCAATAAACCGTGAGAATCTTTAAGCATCAGTTTTATTTACTTTTCTGCTCTCTTCAAAACTAACTAATCATAAATATTAATTTTCATAAACACTAATATTCTTACATTTATTTCCATAAGATTAATAGCATTTCATAAAATAAGTCAATTTTTGTAGCAAAAAAATATTTTCCTAGCACCACAAATGTATGCATGTTTTACTTAATTATGACTTCCTGTCAAAATATAAACATCAATTATGTCCACCTTTAATTGCTTCGTATTTAAAGAAAAAAAAAAAAAAAAAAAAAATATGAAAAATATAAAACGAAAAGATGCAGGCTTACAAATACTTCTTTATATAACTTTACATATAAAACCATGGCATTCATGCCAGTAAAATATTTAAGTATGCATTGGCACAAAAATCTAAATACTGGCCAAAATCCCTAGGCACACAGTAACAACATTGATTTTTATTTTATTTGTATTTTTTTCTCCCTCTCTATTTCATTCTCACTCTTTGGAATAATATGTAAACTAAAAACCTAAATAGTATAAAATCATAAAGGAAAAATACGATCAATATTATAGGTTATTTTCGTATATTCAGGATGATAGAGGTTCATATGTGAAATTCATATAGTTAAAAGGACGGACGTAAGGACAGACATCGAAAGCAGACAAACTTCCAAAAACAACAATGTTAAAAAAAAATTACAGTGCAAGTACGATTTGCACTATTTTAAGCACGTAAAATGATAAACTCATAAATTATGAGTAGCACAATATTGAATGTCATTTGCACACAACACTTTTAGTATCACTAAAACCCGCCTCATCCGCACAGATACAAGTTGGCAATGTAGCTAAAGTAACGAACAAAAGTGTAAATATTTTATTTAATAGATAAAAAATACTTTACTTTAAAATATTATTATAGAAACTTTTAAGCTACTGCAATTTGTAAACCTTAAGCTTTTAATATTTAAATTTTTATTCGTATTATAGGATTTTTTGTTCATTATATAATTCTCCCAAAAGTTGCAAAGCCTTATGCATAGAACTTTATATTATTAGGAAAATATTCTAAAATAATTTAAAAAACTTTTAAGTTTTAAACTATTATTACAACAAATTTATGTGTAGCGAAATTGATCAAATACATATATTTATTAAAGAGCCTTACGAAAAAAAATTGAAAATGTACCCCTCTAGAAATAAAAATTGATCTGGTCTTATATGATTCCCATAATATTACGTCTGAATGTTTAAATTAAAGTGAGTTGGACCATTTTCAAAAAAAATCTAAAAAATATTTATTTCTTTCAATGTCATTATCAAAATTTTCGTTAAATTAAAATTAACTTCAAATTGTAAAGGAGGGATACTAAGGCTTGGAATATTTACTTAAATAATTGTTATGTCTCAGTTCATTTGCGGAATATCAAGTTTTTACTAACGTTATTTGTCACATTTTCTTTATTTAAACATATAATTGTATATATTTCGAAAATCTTTGTGTTTTAATGTACCATTTTAATGGTCTATCCTGATACTAATGAAGGTTACACGTAATTAACCGTTTAGCAACAAGAAGGTCTATTTTATATATTTAGTTCCCGAATATATTTAGTTCCCCGAATATTTATTATATTTAAATATATATTGGTTTATAAAAAATACAATAAGTTCCTTTAAAATCGCATTATAGAGGTTTTTGCAATTTAGTCACTATTTTATATGAATTTATAGTTTTTATGACAAATGTACGCTTTTAGTGACACTTATTTTCTTAACTAACCATTTATTTGACACAAAAATTAACTTAACCAATCACGGACCGGAAATCCCAGAATATTACTTGTGCAACTAAAGGGTTAAATGAATACATATAATAATATTACTGAATGAGGCCTTTCCAATAATGCCCCGAAAAATATAAATTATGATAGAGAACTTATAAAATATTCAAACTTTAATAAAATGTTATTTAAAATAAAATAATAGAAAATTTTAATAAAATTTTAATTTCGTGAGAATGAAAACTGATATAATTTTTCTCTCATTATATATTAGACGTTATTTGTCTAACATATGTTGTAATTTCTTTGACAAAAGGTTAAAAATTATGTATACTGTTGATCAAAAAATGGTCCAGCTCACGTTTATGAAATAATTAAACCGAAATATTTTAAGGATTAGTATTAAACATATCAATTTCATTTTTATTTTTGTCTCCATACAAATCAAGGAACTTTATTATTCATATATTTTTATTACCATAAATTAAAATAAAAATATTTTCCTACATTCACTCCTCACTGTACCATATCTTTAGTAAACATATTTGCAAATTTAAATATATACATCGTAGTTTTACTACTCTAGTATATATTGGTAAATAAATGTGAATATTTGGCGGGAATTTGCTGTTAAAATACATCAGAAATATTTTTATTTCTCAAAAAAAAAAAAAAAAAGTGTGTATGTAATATTAATAAGACCATAGTGAATAAACAGAGTATGGTAGGATGGAAGGACAGACTAACATACTGACTACAGATAAACACACTCGTATACAGGAGGACAATCGTATGAATAGTAAACACAAAAAAGCATTATCATTGAATATTTTCTATATTTGTTATACTTACTAAACTACGTAGATATGGCGAATATTTTACGAAGAGTATATGAGAAATTATAGTGAGTTATTATGACAAGATAGTGGATACAATTTTTTAATAAAATTTTTAAAATATAGGTTCAAATTAAGTTTAAGTATAATATTAAAAAATAGCTCTTTAAAAATAGGAGGTTTTTTGCTCAACAGAAGATTTTTTCGTAAAGTGTAGCTTTGAGATAATTAAAAACCTAGGTTTTAGTCGACATTTATGTCTTTTCTTAGAAACGGACTACAAATGACCTCTTATAATGGGATAAATGAATTGAGAGTTCTAGCAAAATATTCTTCGTTAAATTCTCTAACTATTTATGCGAAAAACATTCAAATTGGAACTACATTTCATTTTTTTCGATTTATCTGAGACTGCTTTGGTGTAAAAAAAGAAGAGTTTAAAAGATCATAAAAAAATTTTGCTTACCAGCGAAAACTTCTTTGGAGTTCAATTGCAATGGTCCTCAATTTGTCACATAATGTAACTCGGTGGCAATAACCGAATTTATACATTACCCTAAATTGTTTAAAAATTATATGACATTTTTCTTTAAAGATTTTTAATACAAATTTTCAGCATTAAAATAAAATATTTGCCATTTGACTTTAAGCACTTCTACGGAGCTGCATTGTTTCACAACAGAAGTATAAGGCATTGCATGGACCAAGCATTATATGCATTAATTCTTGTGAAAAAAATCTAATTAAAGGCAAAACTTAAGTTTTGTTGCATTAGATTCCGCTGAAAATTTTTCATTTATATTAACTTGGATAATATATTTATAAAACACTGAATGGCCACACATCAATCCATCGCTTGATATAAGAGAGATATTGCTAATATTTGGCTTATTTGACAGGAAATACTGGTTATTTCGAGGTGAAAAGTTTTTGGTTAACTAAAGTTTGCAATTTATTAGTGGTAAATTATCAAATGCAAAATTATGTATACATAAAGTAGTTCACTTATAAAAAATATACTCTTCTTTTTGGGAGAAAGTTAGGGAGAAACTATCAGTGGAGTATCGGTATTCACTGATGGATTCTAAATGGATATAGGCATTGGTGCAGGTGTGTATCTGTTTGAGGAGGGAATCGTATAGGCTCTCGGATAGCTGCAGTGTGTTCCAGGCAGAAATTCTGGGTATTCTTAGGGCCACGGAATTGATAGCAGGGAACATTGAAGGGAATACAGAGGTAAATCTGTATGTAGATAGCCAGGCGACGCTAAAGGCCCTGAAATGGACCTCTAGGCACACGTACTCTTCTGAATACTGAGTACCTTCTTTACCTACCTACCTAATTTGAAAACACATTTTTGAGTTAGTCGCCTTAGGTTATATAGCAGACTTAAAAGTTATTCCTTATGTAAACCGAAAGCTGTGCAAGTGAAATTTTTAACTATAGTATCAATTTTTAAATAAAATTCGAAATTAACGGCTTACTTTTTAGAAATAGAGTTTGCGCAATTTTATCAATTCCCAACCATAATTCAAGAGATTTGGATTTAAGAATTTAAGTTGTAAAAAAAGTTAGAATTTTAGTACGTTGAGGGTGAAAAGATTACTAATTGAATATTTCTTTTTTATACCGAAAAATATTTTCATTTTCCATCACTGATTGAAGTATTAAAATTAAAGTATTTAAATACGAATATTTTATATTGCCGATACTAGGTGAGGACCTATTGCGCAATTTTAACCCGTCGATAGGATATACTACCCTTTCAGAAATTAATAAAATGAAAAGATACAATCAAAACATAAAGGATTTAAAATAAATTAGGTTGTACGGATATAACTTAAAAAATGGGGTACGGTCCCCTTTAGAGACTACACGTATTATATTCAATTATATCGGCCTTGAATATGTGTGCATTTAGATAATGTTTGGTGCCAGTAGTTCTTTAATAGATATAACGACAAAGGTAAATAATTGATTGTAGCTGAAGAAAATCTCTTTAACGTGTTTAATTTAGAGCCGTGAAATGCACAATAGACTTTAACGACTTTTGAGATTTCGATGCGCATAGATGAGTTTAATAAGGAATAAATATTTAAAAAATCTTTAAAATTAATTTTGAGTTAACTACCAGCGTCACATTGGGATAGATTTGAATATATTTGGAAATAAATCTGTAACTTATAAAGTTGTGTACTTAGACCGTTCTTGTTATTGGGCTTGTTTTCTATTTTAAAATAATCTATGCGAAGATACCTTGGGAGAAAGTATAAAATTATTATATGATATTAAAGAAGATTATATTTTAGACAAAAAAGAGTTTGGACACTTTTTCGTCCTAAAGAATACAAAAAATCGTAGTGTTTGTAATTCTCAAATTCAAAATCTTTTATTTTTGGACACGATAAAGATATCGAAAATTGTATGTTAGGTCCCTCTTCCAAACTTAAATTATACTATGTATGCGTGAAATTTTACATAAATCCAAAAAGCCGATTAAAAGTTACAGATTTATTTTCAAAAATTTTCCCTACGTGATTATGTTCCGCCAGAGGACTTTGTATTGTATTTTTGTGAACTTAATTTTTGAAAATAATTTGTTATGAATCCATAAGGAAACTTTCTATAATTTACCTACAAAAGAAACAAAATGATGAAATTTATATGTATACATACATATATATATATATATATATATATATATATATATATATATATATATATATATAATCAAAACTTTATTTTTCCGATCTTTTTGTGAAAGAACAAAGTCTCTAGCTTTCATAAGTGCTTCAACCAGAAATTAAACAAGGACTATAAGAGAAGATATGTTCATAGCTCGGTTGTTTATGAACCTATTTGGTCGATTTGTAATTCAAGAAAAATATTTCTGATATATCTACATAGCAATCAAGTCCGTAGGTTATATAGGATTTGGATATACATCAAAAATGCATTTTGACCGATATCTCTATAACCAATGGACCGACTGAGTTAGTTTCTTCAGCAGAAAAACTTAGAAAAAATTTCCGATTTTGTTTTGCAAAAGCGAAGTCCCTAGTTTATTCTAAATCGAAAACCGATTCTTTAAATTATCTCCGCTATTTTTGAACCGTTTTTTTCCAAGTTTCAATAGAAAAGTTCTTGAAAAAATTTCTGATATATCTATGTTATCACGAGACTTCACAAACGCTATTTAACGCTATTTAAAGTCGAAAAATACCGTTTTTTTTTACACATATCTCTGCCATTTATGTTCTAGACTCGTGACTTTCAATTGCCGGTAGGGAACTGAAGATCAATTTTAAAAATTCTTTGAATATTTTTTCCATATTCAGCTTATTAATACATATCGTTCGATTGCTTTTCCTGCAAAATGTTTGTCAACGGGAAACTTAAAATAAAAAAGCAATATTTAGCCTCTACAAATTTTAGGCCTCTTCGAGGCTTGATTCATGCACAAAAGTTTGCGTTTTGTTTAAGACTGAAATAGTTGGTTTTCAATGAAAATCATAAATTAATTCCAATAGTTTTTTATTTCAAATTCAAGTATTTTTTGTTGCAGTTTTTTAAATTTTGTTAATTTATAGCTTTAAAAAAAACTAATTACCTAATAGACCTTTAGAAATATATTTATAAAAAAAGTTTATATTTACTTAAGCACATCTTTTAATCTTCAATAACTGAACACAAATTGGTTATATATATATATAAGCTAACAAATGAAGAGAAAAAAATGTATATGAAAAATTTCACATTGGTTATTAACATTGCTATACGCGAATAAACAGATAAAAACACCAACATTGCTGCATTAATACTGTTGGTTTCGATATCAAACAACAGGCAACAAATCAGTGAAAATAATCAAATAAACATAAAAGAAGCTCAGTGGCGCGATAATGAACCCCATTTTAAAGTCACTACCATTCAATACGATTTGATTTACAATCCCATTTCGATTATAGTCGATGATGATGTGTGTGCAAGCTTTGCTGTATCCGAAACGAGCAAATATAGAATATATGGTTATATGTATTATAAAGTTTAAATAACTGCAACAAAATCAAAAACAAATTTTGAAACTACATCATTTATAAATACATAGAATAAAAGTTGGTTTGTGTGAAAAGGGTGTTAGAGATAAAAGATGTTTTTATAAGACTTTAACAGGAAAATAATTAAAATGATTCTAGGATTCCACCTTTGGAATCCATTTTTTTTGCTACACCCTTTTTTACACTTATTTAGGACTTGGAAAATATGGCAACAAAAAACATCCTAAATGAAGCGAGCCAAATTGTAACATATCTCTATAGGACATATATGAATTTTAAAGGAGCTTTAATGGGTAACTGTTGTCTGTAGCTGATATTACTGATGTCGTTGCTCTATATGACTTTCCTATATTTATAACAATCTGCAAATGGGTGCTATTTACTCAAAAATTTAAAGAGAACATCTACAGCTTGGGATTTGCTGGGATAAACGGTTTTTTCTTTGGTTTTTAAAATGCAAACACAACACCAAATCATAGTATATTCATAAGAGCCAAAGGAAATACTTAACATACATTCATATTTATTTATAACAATATATACGAATACATATACACATCTGCATGCGGCCACAAAATGCAAAAACTATATACATACATACATACATACATACATATATACATACATATATACATACATACATACATACATACACATTTGTATTATTAAGGTAAAGTACAAGTCTAAAAACACAATTGGCTTATAAATCGTTTTTCCACTTCTACTCTTTTATTTTCTCCATGAGTATGTTTGATATTTTTTCCTCTGAGTTTTTGCTCTTGGCACCATTGTCGATTTTTGAAGTGGAACTACATACGCATACATATCTGAATGTAGGTTTGTTTGTATGTAGGGGCTTCCTTTAGTTTAAAATGCAAACCCCTTGTGTATTTGTATTTTTTTGTTTTGTAGCTTTAAATTTATGAAATAAAATCTGAAATATCTTTAGCTGGTTGCCATTATTATTTAGGTATGTGTAAGAGTGCAGAAATGTATGTAGATATATTTATTTATATTTTCAATATAACAATAGTTTAGAGAATTATAAGGTGTTAAAGTCATAAAAATTATTATAAATATAAATTGAGTAAAATATGTTAGTCAAGGTTAAAGCAAAAACAAAAATAAAATAAATTAAAATAAAATTAAATTAAATTCAATACCAAGAAAATGTGTTAAAAATCCATAAAGTGTAACGAAATTTTATTTTTTGGAAGAAAATTATATCCACAGTAAATGATTTGTGATGAACATTTTTATTACAATTTTAAAAAAATGTTTATTATAATTTTTTTTTTTTGTTACAATTTTAAGCTGTAGAACTTTTCTACAACAATTATTAAATAAAAATTTTTGTAGAAAATATTCTGTTATATTGTAATAACAATTATCACAGTTGTGACAGAATTTATTTCTGTTGAAAATTTTCAGACACAGTTTGGAATTAATTTTCTGCTATAAAAAATTTCTGTCACAATTGTGGTAAAATTTTTTCTATAGAAAATCATTCCTCACAATTTCGATTTTGTGATTTTCTTCTATAGAACATTTTTCGATGCAATTGTGAATTTCTTCCATTTTTTTTTTGTCACAATTGTGATGAAATTTTTGCATTGATCATAATTGTGATGAAATCTTATTCTATAGAAAATTTTTTGTCGTATTTGTTCACAATTGTCATGTAATTTTCTTCTATAGAAAATTTGCTGTCACAATTGCGATGGACGGAATTCCCTTCTATACAAAATTTCAGTCACAACTGTGATGGATGGAATTTTTTTTCTTCTATAGAAAATTTTCTATTAAAATTTCTATAGAAAATTTTCTATCATAATTGTGATGGAAGTTTCTTCTATAGAAAATTTTCTGTCACAATTGTGATTGAAGTTTCTTCTATAGAAAATTTTCTGTCGCAATTCTGTTGTAATTTTTCTAGAGAAAATTTAAATTTTTTTAAAATTTTTATTTTAAAAAAATTTATTGTCTCAACTGTGATGAATGGAATTTTCACTTATAAAAAATTTTCTGTTACAATTGTGATGGATGGAATTTTCTTCTATAGAAAATTTTCTGTCTCTATTGTGATAGATGGATTTTTTTTCTCTAGAAAATTTTCTGTCACAATTGTGATATAATTTTCTTTTATAGAGCATTTCACACCACAATTATGATGAAATTTTCTTCCACAAAACATTTTTTGGCATAGTTGTGATACAATTTTATTCTATACAACAAAAAATTTGTTCTCGCCAAAATTTTTATAAAATTATAATCTATAGAAATTTTTTTCGTCCGCTATAGTTGTGATGGAATTTTGTTCTACAAGAAATTTTTTCGTCTGTCACAATTATGATGAAATTTTTTTCTATAAACATTTTTTTCTTTTATCAAAAGCCTGATGAAATTTTCCTCTATAGAAAAGTGTCCTTCACAGTTACAGTGAAAATTTTGTTTTATATGTATAAAATTGTTCGCTACAATTGCGATAAAAGTTTTTTCTATAAAAATTTTTTGGTTTGGTTTGCAAACATTTTAATTGAATTTTTTTCTGTCCATGCGGATTTGGTTATTGTTTTTTTAAGCAACTTTTCTTTCTTTGCATTAATATTTTTCATAATTTTGCCCAATTTCGTTACAATATTTTTTTTTATTATAGAAAATTGAAAGTATATTTAGTTTTAGCATTTGGTTTTGCTTTATTATTTTTCAATTGTTTTGTAAGGTTCCATATCATGATTTATGTTGACCAAGATCATAAAGCGAATATATCGTTCGATTATTTTAAATGATTAAGAAAAATATTTCGATTTTTATTATAAAAGAAATGGTACCACAACTAACAAACAGTAAACTTTTCTTTAACAAACAATAAAATTTAAAGGTGTGAATTGAATTTTTTTTAATGCAGTCTTAGCAGAATGGCCAAAAAGAAAAAGGCAAATAAATATGTGGCAACGAAAAGTATAAAGTTTCTAAATAAACTCAATTGTTATTGTTTTCATTGTTGATATTATATGAAATTTAATAAGCGGCGACATAAACTTTGTCATGTGGTTGCTATAAATTTTCTCCTTAAACTTAAACATGAACAAAAAGATATCCAGAATCACATATGAACTACTGAAGAAGAATATTTGGTTGCAATCATTTGCTGCTGATGGTGTGGTATACAAATATGGAGGTCCTTTCACTCAGTTACTTATGCTTTTTTGAACTGAAGAAAGAGTAAATGATATTCTTTTTGTAGAAAGAAGTTCTAAAAGTGAGCTATATTATATTCATAGGCCTAGAGGTAAAAAGATAAAGGGAATTTGAATTGGAGAATTTTATATTATTTAGTCGATGATGAGTTAATACTTGAGTTTAAGTTTCTTTTCTATAAGTTTTGAAATTACTTATTTGCTTACACTTAACTTAAACTAATTATTCTTAAAACGTAAACAGCATTTCAAAGTCGACCTTTATCACTTTAAAAATTATTATTATATTTTTTTCTCAATTCAAATGATTTAATATAATGATGATACTTTTAATATAAAATTGGTTTTGAACTTCAACTGTGACAAAAAATAAACTGAAAATAATAAAATTTAATGCAAAAGATGATGACAATAAGCAGAATTGGTTGCTAATATATTTAACGAAAATAAAAAAAAAATAAAAATAATAATATAGAGAATAAATTCAAATTTATGCATAAATGCTCAAGAACAAACTGCATTTGAATTTATTTCGTGGCTCTTTAATATCAATGCCTGTCTGACGTTTTTTTTTTTTTTTTTTGTTTTTTTTAGTCGTATATTTATACCCAAGCCCGTCTTAAGTTAGTCCAATAAACAAAGTCTGTCTCCACTGTTTTGCATGATTCTTGGAGTTTGTTTTTTTTTTATATACATATTATATAAATATTTATTTTTTGGTAGTGTTAAAAAAGGCAGTCAACCAGTAAGTGAAAAATTTATGGCAATTTAATTGGAAATGATATGTAAACAATGAGACACTATTTAAAAATAACAATAAGAATCAAGAAAAAAAAAATATGCTAAAAAAATATTTAATTCTTTGAATTAAAATGAAGAAGATTTTGAAAAAAATCAAATAAATATTATTTGAAGATGTTAAAGTTGAACATATGTGGAATTTTGTTAATATGCTTTATTATGCATATTTTAACGAATTTTAAAGATTTCAAATCAGAGATAAAAAAAAAATCCAGACGCACCCAAATAAAAGTTTTTGAATAAACATCAAAATTACTACATATCGAGGGCTTACATTCAAAAAGAACTAACTGCAAAATCTCAATTGTTCAGGTGAGCAAAAAAGTTTTTCCATTTACACATTTTTGAACATTTTGCAATCTCGTCTTCTACGATTTACTACTAATACGTTTACTATACCTCACATATGAAAATAAATTTTTTAAGCCCATTATTCACGAAATTATGGTAAATAACACTTTTTTGCAATATAGTATAATTGTATGTTATAAAATATTCCGAAAAATAAAGTTGTAAAAGATAAAATTTTTAGTAAATATTAATTACAAAAAAATTAACAATATATTAAATTAATGACATTTTGCAAACCAAGGGATGAAAACAAGGGAAGCTTGGAGAAATTACTCTAAAATAATTATATCGGCTGTAGGTCTAAAAAAAAGGAAATGTGTTAATAATTTAAATTATAATTTAAATTGCAAAAAATTTTGCATGCAAAAAATATTGCAAAAAAAAAATGCCAAAAAATGTTTGAAAATTAAATAAAAATATTCCATTAGCCCGCTTATTCTTAATAAAACAAGAAAACAAAGCTAAAAAAAAAATGTGTTATAATTATTTTTTTGATAAGGGCACAAAAAAGAAGTGTTTGTCTTTAAAAAAGTATTTTTGAAAATCTGCAGATAGCCCTTTTTGAATGTAAGTTCTCGAAATGTATATTAAGAACAATAGAATAAAACCTTTATTAAAAAATTTCTTTTAAACTTTCTATAGAAGAAAATTCTGTCACAATTGTGGCGGGAATTTTTTATAAAAGAAAGTTCTGTCACAATTGTGACAAAAATTTTCTATAGAAGAAAATTCTGTCTCATTTGTGACGCAGACTTTTCTATAAATGAAAATTCTATCACAATTGTTACTTAAAAGTGTCTATAGAAGAAAATTCCGTTACAATTGTGATGAAAAATAGTCCACTGGAAAAAATTCTGTCACATTTGTGACGCAGACTTTTCTATAAATGAAAATTCTATCACAATTGTGACGAAAAATGTTCTATAAAAGAAAATACTGTAGCAATTGTGACGAACATTTTTCTATAAAAGAAAATTCTGTCACAATTGTGACGAACATTTTTCAATAAAAAAAAGTTATGTAAAAAAATATTTCTATAAAATTTTTTTCTAAATTCTGTCACAATTGTGGCGAAAATTTTTTATAAAAGAAAATTTCACCACAATTGTGAAGAAAGAAAATTTTTTTCATAAATGAAAATTTCATCAAAATTTTAGTGGAAGAAAAATCTCCATAGAAGAAAAATCTCTATAGAAGAAAATTTTCTCACAGTTGTGATGGATGAAAAAATTTTCTATCGGATCGATGGACGAACAATCTATAGAAGAAACTTTATTCACAACTGCAATAATTAATAATATTCTATAGAAGAAAATTTCATCGCAATTGTGATGACGAAAAGTGTTCTATGAAAGAAAATTTTATAACAAATGTTATACGCAGAAAATTTCATCACAATTAGGACGACGAAAAATTGCCTATAAAATAAATATACATCACAATTTTAATGAACGAAAAATTTTCTATAGAAAAAAATTTTATCACAATTGTGACACAAATTTTTATATATTTTTATATATACAATTTTGAGAGAAAATCCAGTCGTATTTATGATAAAAAATTGTCTATACTATAAAGTTAAATTAATATATAATATTAATAGCAATATTTTTGGTTGTAATTAAGATTTTTTTAATAGAAAAATTCGTTGCCATAAATATTTTTATAGCTTTTGTTTTATCAGTAATAATTGTATCAACCACAAATCATTTAATTTTGTAAAACCACTTAAGCTTGGTGGTCTGCAAAACATTCTTTTTTAATGGTTCAATTATGTGGGCGTTTCTATTTGTTTTATTTTGTTCTTCGCCTTATTCTCAAGTTTTATATTTTTTAATTTTTTGTTTATTTTGCATTTAAAAATAATGTTTTTATAAAAGCAGGGAAGTTCTTTTTGTTTTTATTATTGTTGTATAAATCTTTTAAATGACCAAAAAGGAGAACTTTTACTATGTGATTTTTGTGTTATTTTCATGGCCATGGTTGTTTCTGGGAACAGGGCTGTTTTGTTTTTTATGGTTAAATATAAACGGAAGACAATAATTTCAAGTGTCTGTAAAATTAAGTCATATGAATGCCTCGACCATGCACAGCCATAATAGCAACAACAGCATTAACTGCAAGAATGGCGGCAACAGCACATGGCAAACATTAAGAAGGCGTAAATAACATTAACAATTAAGTTGTAATAAATTTTGTAACACACCAACGCATTGTTAAGAATTTTAAATGAAAACAATTTATAAAATTTGCAAAAAACAGAAAAATATAAAAAACAGAACAATTTAAAAAATATTATTACATGGAACAATTAAAAAAATAAATAAAATAATCGAACGGATCTGAGATGCCCTACAAAAAAGTTGATAAAGAAATCCCTTAAATCTCTCCAAAGTAGAATTGCAAAGAGTCATAAAATTTCATCACAAATAGTAATAAAATTTTCTATCAATTAAACAATTTCATCACAGTTGAAAATAATTCAAAATAATTAAAGCCATTAAATATTTAATATGACAACACAAAAATAAAGCTTTTATATTATAAATCGTATAAATACAAAAATTATGTACTTATGTTACTATGTGACCAACGAAATGTTAAAAATTTTTACTTTAAAAATACTTACAATTAAAGTCCTTCCAACTACCTTATTTTGATGCTTTTTGTTTTTAAATCTGTAATTCCATGTAAGTGATTTGTAAAAAATGTTTTCAAGTAAAAACCAATATAAATAAAACAGAAATTAAATAAATGAAAAAAGTAATTCCATAATATTGTTGCTTAACCAACCACTTTTTTATTTTTTTTAAATGTTATTTTTTTATTTTTTGGAGTCATATATTATTTAATAGACCAACAAACAATACAATCACATGCAATAAATAAATATAACATATACAACAACATCAACATATTCGCACGAGTGAGAAGGCCCATAAATATTTATTTCAATCTCTTTTTTTATTTTGCAAATTTAAATAAAATGAAAATAACATCAAGACTTTAACCATGCAATGATTAAAAAAAAAGACAAATATACCGGCTGGTATATTGTATAAAGTGTTAAATTGGATTAATCCACAAGATTTACGCTGCGGGTGATACTAGCTTAAATGCTGCAACAGCAACAACAAAAACATCAGCAGCTACTATGATGGCGATGATGACGAAGAGGCCGACAACACTAACAACAAAAGACTCTAGGACTATATATGAACAACAGTACGAGTATATGGGGACTTATATACTTGCAGTCATGTTGATGACTCTGAGAGTAATGATGACGACAAACAACAGCAGCACCAATAGTAAGAACAACATAATCATCGTCATCAAATAGAGGACCCAAAAAAGAAAAATAAATATATTAACAAAGTTATAGTGAACAATAACAATATGCTGTTGAGTTCACTAGGGATAGTGTAACGGAAGTGCTAAAATCATGATTCAAATATTATTTAATCTTTTTTAACAAATATAATGAAATATTCTTGTACAAAAATGTTTAATCTATCACAATTGTGATGAAATTTTCTACTATAGAAAATTTTTTGTCCATCACAATTCTAAAGAAATTTTCTTCCATAGAAATCTATAGAAGTGATGAAATTTCTTTTGTAAAAAATTTCTCGCCACAATTGTGACGAAATTTTCATCTATAAAAATTTTTCGTCACAATTGTGATGGAATTTTCTTCTATAAAATACTTTTCGCCACAATGGTGATGAAATGTTCGTTCCTAAAAAATTTTTCGCAACAATTATGATGAAATTTTCTTCTCTAAAATATTTTTCGTCATAATTGTGATGAAATTTTATTCTATAAAAAATTTTTCGTCATAATTGTAATGAAATTTTCTACTATAAAATATTGCTCTTTTCTAAAAAAAAATTTTCGCAACAATTTTGATGAAATTTTCTTCTATAAAATATTTTTCGTCACAATTGTGATGAAATTTTTCGTCACAATTGTAATGAAATTTTCTACTATAAAATATTTTTCGTCACAATTGTGGTGAAATTTTTCGTCACAATTGTAATGAAATTTTCTTCTATAAAATGTTTTTGTCACAATTGTGATGAAATTTTATTCTATAAAAAATTTTTCGTCACAATTGTAATGAAATTTTCTTCTATAAAATATTTTTCGTCACAATTGTGATGGATTTTTTTTCGTTACAATTGTGATGAAATTTTCTTCTATAAAATATTTTTCGTCACAATTGTGATGAAATTTTTCGTCACAATTGTAATGAAATTTTCTACTATAAAATATTTTTCGTCACAATTGTGGTGAAATTTTTCGTAACAATTGTAATGAAATTTTCTTCTATAAAATATTTTGCGTCACAATTGTGATGAAATTTTATTCTATAAAAAATTTTTCGTCACAATTGTAATGAAATTTTCTACTATAAAATATTTTTCGTCACAATTGTGATGAAATGTTATTTTCCAAAAAAATTTTCCGGAACAATTTTGATGAAATTTTCTTCTATAAAACATTTTTCGTCACAATAGTAATGAAATTTTCTTCTATAAAATATTTTTCGTCACAATTGTGATGGAATTTTTTTCGTCACAATTGTGAAGTAATTTTCTTCTAAAAAAAATTTTTCATCACATTGTGATGAAATTTTCTTCTATAAAATATTTTTCGTCACAGTTATGATGAAATTTTCTTCTATAAAATATTTTTCATCACAATTGTGATGAAATTTTCTTCTATAAAAAATTTTTCGTCACAATTGTGAAGAAATTTTCTTCTCTAAAACAGTTTTCGTAACAATTGCAATGGAATTTTCCTCTATAAAAAATTTTTTGCCACAATTGTGATGAAATTTTCTTCTATAGAACATTTTTCGTCACTATTGTGATGAAATTTTCTTCTATGGAATATTTTTCGTCACTATTGTTATGAAATTTTTTTCTATGGAATATTTTTCGTCACAGTTGTGATGAAATTTTCTTGTATAGAAAATTTTTCTTAGAATTGTAATAAAATTTTGTGTATAGAAGGTCTATATATAGTTTAGTGTATAGTCGAATAAACATTCTGATCTAGTCTGGTCTTTAAATTAGTTTATTACATTAACTTTTAACTGATTTTGGTGCATTTTGCTTCACTGTAACACAAGTGTCGTATTGTAGATTATTATTATTTTTTCATACATATTTTTTGGTTGTTCCATTTTTCGGGGATTAATTTTTATCTCAGAAAAGAAAAAAAGCTTTGCTACTATATATGTGAGAGTATTATATCACTCATTCACCGTTTTGCTCACATCATACCGACACTGCTAGAAGAGCAAGTGTTTGTGTGAGTGTAAGTTAGTAGAGTGCTACAGTAGAGTAGAGTAAAGTATTCATAAACTATGCTTCATGGTATGATGATGAGTGTGTTTAAATGTAGTGTTTGCCATACACCGGATGTGTACTTCAACACTACCGGAAACATACAAGTCTTTTGTATTTTTACATATGACTTTTTTATGTTTCTTTTTTATTTTTATTTTTTTGCAAACTAGGTTTAGCTGCTGCGGTGAGTAGTAATATTTATATAACTGAGAATATGTGTGTAAGTATAAATGTATTCTAAATACATGAATATGCAGCTCTATGAATATTTTGCAAGAGCAAGTGTAATTCTTGTTTCAGTTTTCTTTTTTTTTTTTCAAGATTTTTTCTTTCATTTGAAGTAGTTATTTTGTGTTTCCTCAGAACAATGTGTTCTTAACTATAAGTGACATGTTAGGTTTTTGGGTTGTTAACATCCAGCTCCACCTCGTCAACTAGTTGGTGGATAGATGGATGGATAAGTTAATGGATGGATGAATAGATGAATGAATTGGTTGGTATGGTTACTAGTTATTTTTTTTTTTTTCATTTAAGTATCTCATCAAACTTAATGGTGAATAGATATATAAAATTCATGTATGCATGTAAAAAAAATGTTTCTTAATACTTTATATCTTTTATAATATCTTTGGGTTGCTTGTATTTTGTCTTTGACTGTCACTATTAATTCTCTGAAGTAACATACTACTCTATTACTTTTCTTTGTGACTATCATTGAAGCGCGTTAATTGCACAAATTATAAAACACTTTCAGGTTTAATGATTAGAAATCAATCAATGAAAACCTGTTTGCTAGTGTAAAATTTTAAATTACAACAGCATTCAATGGGTAATTGCAGCTAAATTAACGTTTACTTACACTCGTTCTTTTATATATTTTTCTATTCGTTTCTGTCTTATTGATAATTTATGAAATGGATATTTTAGCTAAATGATGTTGAGGAATAATTTTGTATTTATCTAAAGGAGATGAGAAAATATTTAATCATTTTCAAATTGAATTAAACTTGTTGCTACAGGATATTAACAAATTTATTAAGATTTATGAATAATGGTGGAGAAGAAAAATAAGTGAAAAGTTGATTAATTATTAATAAATAATATAACTTGGGAATAATTAGAGAATAAATAACGTATGTTGATTATTAAAAACGATTTTCAAATTCTAAGCAGAGATCAGTAGAAGTTATACAGATTAAACTAAAGACTATAAACAATAGACAATACTACAACAAAAACTACAATAAAGATAAGACTACAAGGAACTACATAGAATAAACCATAGACTAACATATATTGCAGAATATAGTCCACAATAAAGACCGAAATGCGGACTAGAACAGACTGTATACAAGACTATCAACTGAAAAGTATATAGAATGGACTGTAGATTTGTCTAGACTATCAACTGAACTATAAAAAAGTATATAGAATGGACTGTAGATTTGTCTTAAGACTAGACTATAGACTATACTATAGGCTAGACAAAGACTATACTACAGACAAGACTATAGGCTAAACTATAGATAAGACTATAGACTAAACTACAGATAAGACTATAGACCAGACTATAGACTAGAATATAGACTAGACTATATACTGGAGTATAGACTGGACTATAGAATAGAGCATAGATTAGGCTATAGACTACAGTATAGATAAGGCTATAGACTAAATTACAGATAAGACTATAGACGAAACTATAGACTAGGCTATAGACTAGACTATACACAAATCTAGACTATTGACTAGGCTACAGACTAGACTATAGATTAGACTATAGACTAGACTACACAGTGGGACAGAATCGAAATTTTTTGGAAATAAATCTGTAACTTCTGATCGGCTGGCTGGATTTTCATGAAATTTGGTACATGCGTAGCAGAGTGGAGTGTACAATATCATGTTTGGAAGGGGGATACAACAAACCCCGCAGGGGCTCAAATTTAGGTACCTCTGACATAAAAAAAAATTTAATCGCTTACCAAATTTTTGTTTCTCGTCCGATGTCAAATATTTTTACATATTGTTGTAGGCCCTGATAAGACCTAGAAAAAACGTGCTTAGGTATCCAATTTATCTCTTATAGTTTTCGAGTTATTTATGTTTGAATTTTTAAGCACCATAATTTTGCATGTTCTTGGTCAAGTTGTTTTCATATATATCCTAGTATTTCCGAACGATTTTATTGGTTTTTTTTTTAACTAGTTAAAGAACAAATTTATCTATTGAATAAAATTTGAAGTCGATATCTTTACCGAGTCCAAAAATAAACGATTTTGAATTTGAAAATTGCAAAAAGACGACTTTTTGTGTTTTTTTAGCCGAAAAAATATCTACACTCTTTTTTATCTAAAATAAAATTTTCTTTAGCAACATATAACAATTTTCCACTTTTCTGAAAGGCAACTTCATAGAGATGACTTTAAAATAAAAAACAAGCGCAAGAATTCGATTGGTCATGGTACACACCCTCCCGAATTCGACCCATTTTTTATGAAATTTTTGACTTTAGACCATATTTTCTCAAATCCCAAAGACAAGCGGAATATATTTGAAGAATCTTCAATATGTTGTTAAAAGTTTTAAATCAAAATCGACGAAACTTCGGAAAAATGTGGATCCTATAGCCAAAAATGTTTTTTGGGAATTCAGGAAAACCCTACGCCTGATGGAGATTTGGTTAACACGCTTTTATTTATATTAATAAGATTCACATTTCGTGCAAATTTTATTAAGATATCTTTATAAACAAATATGTTACTACAATTAAAAAATTTGTATTTTCTCCAAAAACCCCAAATTGGGCCTTTTGTTTGGTTTATTTCCAAATAGCGAAAGAAATTTTAAAAATATATATTCCAAATTAAGCCTATCCTTTAGCATATACAATTTCCGATCTTTGCAAAAAGATTCAAGTCAATATCATGCCTCATTTCAGAAATATGCGCCTTCAAACTTTTATATTTCCATTTTATTGTATATATGACTATATTTTTACAAACTTGCAAGTATTGCCTTTAGTTTTGCGTGAATAATTACTTATAAAATTATGAATATTTCCGTATACTTTTAATAATATCTATACACAAAATATTTTTATAAAAATAATTATAAATATTTTTTACTTTTAATAGGTTTGCCACATTTCCCAAATTTAAGTAAATTTTTATCCTTTTCTAAGCATTCATATATTTCTATTAATGAGTTTAAAATAACAAAACAAACAAAAAATGTCTATTTTAACTTAATCAGTAAGTATTTTATTAGTTTAAATTTATGGTGTTTACCTAAATTTAATAAATGAATTTATCTATTGTTGATGATTAAAAATTTATATATTTGTGATCTAGTGGCAATGTACAGGTATCTTTTCCGGTGATACCTAGCTGCAGCATTTATCTATTACTGATGGTTCAAAATCTATATTTTTATGAGCTAGTGACAATGTATATCCATGTCGGTGATACCTAACAGCAACATATAATATCAATAAATTCGGTATAGGTACTCTTCCAAATTGACTCTTTCAGATATTTTACCTGAATACCTGTAAATATATATACCTGTGCGATATATTTAATAGATATATATAAATGCGCAGCTAATCCTTATCAACATCATACCGAAGTGTTGTGTTCTGTGGACCTTATCTTAAAATGATCTTAATCGTTTAGAAGCTATAGTGGAATTCATAAAAAATACATATCATGCAAAAGTCGACGTCATTGGTAAATCTCAGATATAGAGCTTTTTAAAGTTGTTTGACGTAAAAATGAAGTCCTTGAATCAGCGAACTAAGAGATTAAAAATGAAACATTGCGATTGGATGGATACTGATATGGAAATATCGGCGTGCAAAATATCAACTGTAGCACCCTGCTAGACATATGATGATTTAAGGTCAAGATCCAGGAAGAAAACACTGGCCCACAAGCTTTCTATAATTTCGAACGAAGAAGTTCTGATGCATTCAAAGAAATGTTAAAAAAGGAGAAGCAACCTAAGAGTGTAATTAATATTGCTGAAATACTGCCAACTGCATCACAAAAACGGATTGCCGAAAGTGTACTTACTCCAACATCAAAATCACAAATATCAAATTTTAAGAAAAGCTCTGCTTGAAAAGGGACACTCAGTTCTACCATCATATAAAGATATTCAAGAAAAAATGCAAACTATTTTACCATCTATTTCGGTTACCGAAAAGGAAGCATGTGTAGAGGTATCTGCTTTGCTTGAGAATATAGCTACCAGGATAGTTGCAGATTTTTCTGTAGATCAGTTGGAAAAAGTAAATAACAGCGACGTTGTATTAATCTGTAAGTGGGGATGTGACGGACTATCAACCCTTCCTGAATACAAGCATGCTAGTGGAAGTAAGAAAATGGCGGATTATAAAAGCGTATTTATAGCATCTTTGGTGTCATTAAGAGATGCGATCATATTCCTTAAAGCAATCTTCATCAAAGTGTAAAAACTCATTTGAAAATATATGGCTTAAGACCACTCCAGGATCATAACATTTCTGCAGACCTATTTGGTTCGAATACAGAAGGGAGGCGAAGACAACAACAAATATATTAAAGATGAAATAAATGATTTACAACCTCTTTCAATAACCATAAACCAATACACATTCGTCATATCCTTTCAACACAGTTTAACAATAATTGATGGAAAGGTTAGTAATGCCATTACGGAAACATCTTTTTTTTGGAAATGCTCACTTTGTGATGAGACGAAATCACAATTTTCGGATATTGGTAAAGCAAGGAGTATTAATGAAGAATTTCTGCCTTTCGGAATATCTCCACTTCACGCCAGAAATGCACATAGCATTTGATTTAAAGTATAGAAGTGTGCCAGAAAATTTAACAAAACTTACCAGAAACAACGAGGATTTAAAAACCCTTAGAATATCTGAGAAAAGTAGAATCCAGGATGAATTCGGAGAAGAGACGGGATTAAACATCGACAAACCTCTGCCGATTGGTGGTAGTACAAATGATGGAAACACAACAAGAAGGTTTTTCGGAAATTTCGAAGCTACATCTAAAATAACTGGTATTAATAAAGAGTTACTTGAAAGAACTAACATACTATTAATGGCAATTAATAGTAAGCACAAAATTAACTCTGCTGGATTTGGAGAATATGCAACAGAAATATCTAAACTACTCTATATCCATGGTAAGAATTGACACCAACAGTATATAAAGTATTGTGCCATGGTGAAATTATAATTGAACGAAATATTTTTATACTTGGAAAGCTTACAGAAGAGGCTCAGGAAGCAAGAAACAGAGATTTTAAGCACGTTCAATTATTCAGCTCCAGGAAATGCTCCAGAACGTCACAAAACGAGGATATTTTTAATAGCCTATTGTTATCATCAGACCCTGTATAATCATCAATGAGATAACGTTGGATTTAATATGAGCCTTTATGAACTCAAAATACTAAAGACTTGAAGGACCTTCATTATCTTTTAGATATGTATACAGACACAACATAATATTTTATAGAAAATAAGTAGTATAAGTTTAAAATATTAGAAAAATTGTCTACATAAATTTAATATAAATAAGTAATAAAAAATCGTATTAGAAATAGAATATTTATTAAGGAAGATGATAAATACCAAAAATAATAATATTGATTAAGTTAAAATAGAAATTTTTTGTTTGTTTTGTTATTTTAAATTCATTAATAGAAATATATGAATGCTTAGAAAAGGATAAAGACTTACTTAAATTTGGAAAATGTGGTAACCCTATTAAAAATAAAAAATATTTATTAATTATTTTTATAAAAATATTTTGTGCATAGATATTATTAAAAGTATACAGAAATATTCATAATTTTCTCAGTAATTATTCACGCAAAACTAAAGGCAAAAGTTGCAAGTTTGTAAAAATATAGTCATATATACAATAAAATGGAAATAGAAAAGTTTAAACGCGCATATTTCTGAAATGAGGCATGATATTGACTTGAATCTTTTTGCAAGATATCGGAAATTATATATGCTAAGGGATAATCTTAATTTGGTAGGATTTTCCTGAATTCCCAAAAATGGGATTTTTTAAATTTTTAGCTATAGAATCCACATTTTTTCCGAAGTCCCGTAGATTTTAATTCAAAACTTTTAACAACGTATTAAAGATTCTTAAAATATATTCCGCTTGTCGATTCGTGCTTTGGGATTTGAGAAAATATGGTCTAAAATCAAAACTTTCATATAAAATGGTTCGAACTCGGGAGGGTATGTACCATAACCAATTAAGTTATTTGGTTTTTTTTTTATTTTAAAGTCATCTCTGTGAAGTTACCTTTCAGAAAAGTGCAGAATTATTTTATGTTGCTAAAGACAATTTTATTTTAGATAAAAAAGAGTGTAGATGCTTTTTCGGCTAAAAAACACAAAAAGTCGTCTTTTTTGCAATTTTCAAATTCAAAATCGTTTATTTTTGGACTCTGTAAAGATATCGACTTCAAATTTTTTTTATTCAATACATAGTTTTGTTCTTTAACTAGTTAAGAAAAAAAACTAATAAAATCGGTCTGAAATACTAGGATATATATGAAAAAAACTAGTCCAAGAACATGCAAAAGTATGGTGCTTAAAAATTCAAACGCAAATAACTCGAAAAATATAAGAGATAAATTGGGTACCTAAGCTTTTTTTATATGTCTTAGCAGGGCCTACAGCAATATGTAAAAATATTTGAAATCGGACGAGAAACAAAAATTTGGTAAGCGATTAAAATTTTTGTTTATGTCAGAGGTACCTAAATTTGAGCCCCCTTAGCTCCGACCGTGGGGGGTTGTTGTGCCCCCCTTCCAAGCATGATATTGTACACTCCTCTGCTACGCCTATACCTAATTTCATGAAAATCCAACCAGGCGATCAGAAGATACAGATTTATTTCCAAAAAATTTAGATTCTGCCCCACTGTGGACAATAGACTAGATTATAGACTTTTTTTCATTAGGCAGGTGGAAATCTTTCATAAGATTCTCACGATTATAGAATAATCGTGAGATACGTCGGAGTCATACCGAATAAAACCACCTCCTTCGTCATTCAGCAACCCTGTGGCACTGTCTAGAAAGATATTGCATCGCAGGGCAGGAGAGCCTTATGTAGGCTACTTCTTGTGTCTGGGATTTCCTCAGATTTTCTTCCGTTCTAAGTTTGTCATGGATATTTTTAATCATTGAGGATATTACATCCCAATTTTCTCTCTTATTAAGGATGATGTCACCAAGGCACCCAAGGACTTCTTCTTTTTTCTGTCGATCGTGGCGAAATCGTGCGCAGTTAAACACGACGTGTTCTGGGTCTTCCTCTTGGTTTGGATAGTTAGGGCAATATGGGGAGTTATCTAACCCGAATCTGTACAGATAACTTCGGTATCCTCCGTAGCCTGAGAGAAACTGTGTTAAGTGATAATTTACTTCTCCATGTCGTCTGTTTAGACTCGACTATAGACTAGACTATAGACTAGACTATATACTAGAATATAGACTAGACTATAGACTAAACTATAGACTAAACTATAGACTAAACTATAGACTAGGCTATAAATTAGACTATAGACTAGACTAAAGACCAAACTATAGATTAGACTATAGGCTAACTATAGACTAGGCTATAGACTAGACTATAGACTAAACTATAGACTAGACTATAGATTAGACTATAGACTAGACTACAGACTAGACTATAGACTAGACTTCAGACTAGACTGTAGACTAGACTGTAGACTAGACTATAGACTAGACTGTAGACTAGACTATAGACTAGACTGTAGACTAGACTATAGACTAGACTGTAGACTAGACTATAGACTAGACTGTAGACTAGACTATAGACTAGACTGTAGACTAGACTATAGACTAGACTGTAGACTAGACTATAGACTAGACTGTAGACTAGACTATAGACTAGACTGTAGACTAGACTATAGACTAGACTGTAGACTAGACTATAGACTAGACTGTAGACTAGACTATAGACTAGACTGTAGACTAGACTATAGACTAGACTATAGACTAGACTATAGACTAGACTGTAGACTAGACTATAGACTAGACTGTAGACTAGACTATAGACTAGACTGTAGACTAGACTATAGACTAGACTGTAGACTAGACTATAGACTAGACTGTAGAGTAGACTATAGACTAGACTGTAGACTAGACTATAGACTAGACTGTAGACTAGACTATAGACTAGACTATAGACTAGACTGTAGACTAGACTATAGACTAGACTATAGACTAGACTATAGACTAGACTATAGACTAGACTATAGACTAGACTGTAGACTAGACTATAGACTAGACTATAGACTAGACTGTAGACTAGACTATAGACTAGACTATAGACTAGACTATAGACTAGACTATAGACTAGACTATAGACTAGACTATAGACTAGACTATAGACTAGACTATAGACTAGACTATAGACTAGACTATAGACTAGACTATAGACTAGACTATAGACTAGACTATAGACTAGACTATAGACTAGACTATAGACTAGACTATAGACTAGACTATAGACTAGACTATAGACTAGACTATAGACTAGACTATAGACTAGACTATAGACTAGACTATAGACTAGACTATAGACTAGACTATAGACTAGACTATAGACTAGACTATAGACTAGACTATAGACTAGACTATAGACTAGACTATAGACTAGACTATAGACTAGACTATAGACTAGACTATAGACTAGACTATAGACTAGACTATAGACTAGACTGTAGACTAGACTATAGACTAGACTGTAGACTAGACTATAGACTAGACTGTAGACTAGACTATAGACTAGACTGTAGACTAGACTATAGACTAGACTGTAGACTAGACTATAGACTAGACTGTAGACTAGACTATAGACTAGACTGTAGACTAGACTATAGACTAGACTGTAGACTAGACTATAGACTAGACTGTAGACTAGACTATAGACTAGACTATAGACTAGACTATAGACTAGACTATAGACTACAGTATAGAGAAAACTATAGACTATACTATAGACTAGACTATAGACTAGACTATAGACTAGACTATAGACTAGACTATAGACTAAACTACAGAATAAACTATAGACTTGACTTGACTTGGCTATAAGCTATCATATGTGTTATACTATAGATCAAACTATCATACAATCTGTCTACTTTATCATTATATACTACAACATAAGTGAACTAGAGATTAAACTATTGACTATTGTACATACTCTACTATAGAATACACTAAAAAATAGTGTATATACTGAACTAAAAATTAAATTATAAACTAGTCTATATGCAAACCAAATAGAGAATTATTTAGTCTAAACTTTAGGCTTGTACACTGACTAAACTAAATTTTATAAAAATAAACTTCCTTTTCTGTCCTGTATTGACCACCTATAGTGTTATAGCTTATGAATATTACAATACCTTTAATACATTCTTTAATGCTTTTATTTTACTTTAATTTTCATTTCATTTATGTCATTTTCTTACTTCCTTCTTTAATAGCATTTATATATTTCAGTCGACTATTTTTAGCCAAATATATAATGGGCAACAGTTTTTCCTAATTTTTCCCACATGTTAAATCCCAAAAAGTATACAAGAAATGAAAATGAACCAAGAATGAAAAAAATATATGTAGTAGTGAATAATATAAGTGTATATATGTAAATTTAATTAAAATATGCAAATTGTTTTGGCATTTTGATCAAGTATGCTTTTGGCTTGAACCATGTGTTTCATATTATTTTTAAATTTTTTTGTCTTACATTTCAGCAGCTCAGATAAAAAAAGTTTTTCTGTTTACTTTTTTAACTACTTTTAAGGGTTTAGTAGAGAGAAAAAAAAATTGTATGCAATTTGAAGATGATATGTTTTTAAGAAGACCAAGAAAAATACATATGAAAATTTACCTTGGTACATTTAGCTCTGGTCCGCTGGTCTTTCTTATAATAAGGAAACAAGACCATTGAGGAATTGTTTTCAGTCAGTTTGTAATTTTGATTACCGAAACAAATTTTATTAAGGAAGTTAGTTTTTGTTTTTTTTTTAATTTTAACTATATTTACTAAATTTGTTTTGTAAATGAATACCGCTAATAATATTTATAGAGCAATTATTTCATCTAGTCTAATGTGTTTTATATTCCCTTGTACTAGTATTTAAAGTATTAACTTAAAAATTAAAAGAAGTATATCAAGTTAAGCAAATATATGTGTGTGTGAAAGAGATTAAAAACCTAATTTTATTTCCTGGATAAGCAACACTTTAAAATTTATGGTGTTAAATTGATATCTAAAAACTACAGAGTAAGAGATTTCCGCTTTAAATTAAGTCAAATTTGAAAAAGATTTATTCACCAAAGCTTTACGTTAGTAAACTAAAGACAATGGTTTTGAGAAAATGGATTAAACATAATTAAACATGGAGAAAGATTAAGCGGAGTATCTTAATTTATTAAGAAAAATTTGAGGCACTTGAATTTGAATTTTCTTTATATCTTTTTATTTATTCCGAGGAGTTAGAAAATAATTTAAAGTTCCTCTTCCACCATTTGAATCAGAAAAAGTAATGAAATTCATAAATTAAACATTAATATTCTAAAAGTTGATATACTATTTCAAAAGGCAACTTTTACATACATAGGTTCATAACATATACAACCAACTTATATGTCATATGACAAAATATATATGCTATCATATATGACATTGATATTTGCTTTCCCCTGTCAATATATCTTTATGAAATAATAAATTTTAAATGCTAAACACAAAAAATCCAAAATATTTTTTATTCCTCACCATCAATGCCTTTCAATCTAATAATATTTTTTCCAATACATATATAAGTATGTATAAGTCTATACAAAAAAATTATAAAAATATCTATTTTAGTATTTTTTATTATACCACTATAAACTAATAACCATCAAAAACATAAATCAATATTCTGCGCACAATTTACTTATACCCTTTGCAACATTTTTTATAAAAGACAAAATAAAAATTGAGCTGCGTGTGGCTGGAAAAAAACTTTCCTTAATAAACCTTCCTTTTATTTCTTTATAAAAAGACATTAGATTAAGGAAAAAAATACTAAAAAATTGTGTCGCCAAATCTAAGGCCACCCATTAAATTTTTTAAATATGTTGTCTATTCTGCCTCTAACAACCAGACTTTTTTCTTTACACACATGAGAACCTCAGTTTATGCCCACTATTAGTAGAGATTCTATGTTAGACAGGCGTTGCCAGAGATTATATTAAATTGCGTTCTTGTCCTGCCTTAAGCTTTATAAAAAAATTTATAAAAATTTTTTCTCTTCTATGAATTATAGTATAAAAATAATTTCCATAATATCTATAAAAAGGAAGACAACAGAAACATTTTTTATTTAATCTTTTGCAAGACTATAGCAATTCAATGTTTTACTAAACATAATTTTAATTGTAGCTGAAGTTGGTTTGGTGGCTGTTAGTAGTGTAAAAAAGTATAAAGACGCTGAAAGTGTTTCTCTTTGGTTTTAGCGGAATGTTGAAAGTATATTTAAATCATTAATATGCAGACAACAGTATCAATTACATTTAAATTACTTGGTAGCAAGTGCTTGTTTGTTGACTGCAAACTTAGCTGAGAAAAAAGCAAAAAAATTAATGAATATGAAGGTTGTTTGTGAGAGTACATAGTTTTGCAAATTTAGTTTTTTAGTATTTTCAATTTACTTTTTAAAATCATTTCATAAAATAAATAAGAAATGACAAGTGTATTTTAAGTGAAACTCTACAAAGAAACACTTAAGTTTATGTGAGAATATTGGGTAGGGGATAAATGAAATTTCTTCGAAATGCGGTATATGAAAAAAAAAAATAATTACGAAGACTTTGGTTAATATTTAAGTGAAACAAAATTTCCCAGCAAATTAAGGTACATGTGATCATGGAACTTTAAGTCTATAATTAACATTTTTTAATTGACGAGATTTCTCGTAATAAATTGTATTCGTAAGGAGATTGCACCACATAAAGGGTGGTTCGAAATGCTTTTTGTCATTTTTGAAACGCTATAAAATGACTAGTTTTGACACTATGAAATAACCAATGATATTCAATTAAAGGCGATTATCTATAATTTTGAGCCAAATTAAAATTAGTGTTAAATTTTTATCCACTTTGTGATAATTTGCAATTATGTCTCATAATCTTACTATTTAATTTAGACACATACTAATGTATATGCTACACAGAAGTTTTCAAAATGTTTCTACAAGATTTTTAGTATAGGAGATTAACTAAATCCTGATTTAATTGGAACATAAACTATCTTTAAATGGCTTAGTTATATCGAAAACCTATCTCAACATCTTTAGTATCAGATCTATACTAATTGAAATTTGTAACGTATAACCAATATACTAAAATGACTATTCGCCAGAAATAAACAAATAATTTAAATACTTCACAATCTATACCATCATACAATTTTAGATAGTTGTGGCTATAATAATTGGTACAAATTGCAATATTTGCAGTATTTTGTAATTAAGAAAATATACTGAGAAAATCCTGCGCCGTAGAAAAAAATTTTAAATAATTAAAAAATTACAATATATTTAAAGTCGTTTAAATATTGCAAGCAAGTTATTTTCTTTTGAATCTTAAATTTGTTTAATCTTTATTTTTTTTAAGAAAAATGTTTTTTTTTATTAAAAAATAAAATATTAATAAACTCAAGCTTTTAAAATGGAACACTTTGCTTCACAGTAAAGCTTTTTTCTTAATACTATTTACAGAAAAACTTAAATAAATAATAAAAACTTTAAAACCAAGTAAATCTTTTACAAAGTTTTTTAACAAAAAAACAACAATATTAAAAAAAAAACTTACTTTTTACTAAAAATAAAGTAATAATAATGGAAAGGAGTTTTTTTAAAATCCAAAAAAAATATATAAAAAATTATTATTTAAAAAAGTCTTATAAAAAAGAAAACTTCATGAATAAGAAAATTCTTTTTTTATAAAAGTTTTTTAATGAAAAACAAAAAAAATTTAAGGCAAAAACTTATTTGTAATTTTTTTTAATTTTTTTTTTACGCAATTTCTACAAAATTTTGTTTTTAAATTAAAAGCATCACGGAAAGCATAAAAAACTTTGTAAGAAAAATATTTTTTGTAGAACATTTTTTTACAGAAAAGCTTCATTATGTAATTTCTCACATAAAAAGATCTCAAGAAAAAAATACTTGTTAAGAAAAGCTAAATTTTTTTTTAATAAAATAAATATTTTGGAGAGAAATAGCTTCCATTAAAAAAAAAACTAAATCTTAGTTAGAGAAATATTTTCAATAGGTTTTTTTTGAATTTTATTAAAATCTTTTTTATAGAAAAGCTTCACTAGGTAAAGGATTTTTTCACATCTACAATTAAATGCAAGCAAAATAAAAAAAAATAATTTTTACGAAAGCTTTGTTGGCAGAAATAAAAAAAAAAAAACTAAGAATTATCTTTTAAAAATGACATTTTTTTCGATGAAAATTTCTTCCTAAAAAATTTTATTTTTTTTTTAACTTCATGAAATATTTTGTGTAGAAAATATTTTGTAGTTAAATACAAAAATATAATTAAAAGTATGTTTACCAAATTACCTATTTAAAGAATTATTATCTCCTTTCACAAAAAAAGAAAAAGAAACCCCTTTTTGGAAAAGTCTTTTTTCATTTATAAATTTAAGAAAATTGTTACAGAAGAAGATTTTAACAAAACTTATTTTCCTGTATGTTTTAAAACAAATATTTTTATTTTTCCTTGAAAAACATTCTCTATTTCATAAATTTTAAAAAGATTTTGTATATGAAAGTCTTAAAATTTTATTTATAAGAAAGGTCTGTTGTTAGAAAAATTATTTTAAAAAAACCTAATCGAAAAGAAGCTTTACCATTAAAAAAAAAACTTTGTGTTTTAAAGAAATATTTTATGTCTTCCAACTAAATTAATTTTTTATTGAAGTTTTTTCAATGAATGCTGTATATTTCAATTATATGGGATATGAGAGGTAAAGTGTATTTCCGAGTTCATAGTAAGCCTTGAACAATTTGAAATTGCAGCGCAAAAATATTGGAGTTCTAACGGACTCTGGCTTTTTCTATTATTTGGTCCATGACTTTTTTTTGTTATAAACCGAATTTCAATACCAAACAAACCTTGTTTAAGAGGTATAATTGAGCTAAATTTCCTTCTTCAAGGTAATTCATCTCGAGATTTATCGTGATTAAAACAGACAGACGGACAAAGCTATTTTATTTATGAACATTTTCTTTTATTTAAACTTTTTTCTATATTGTATATTTCACAGATTTATAAAGGTCTATGCATCAGAAAACTTATCGCTTTTAAAACTGCGTGTTTTTAACCAATATTTTTGTATTTTTTTTAACGAAGACGAATATTTAATGTAATTTTCATAAAAAGAAATTTCTGTATTTTTTAGCAATTAAAAAAAAAATTGCAAAAAAAAAGAAATCTCTTTTATTTCATAAAATAATCATCGTTTTATGATATTTTCTCCCTCCCTAATATTTTTAATTTTCTGGCTACAAAAATAAATAAAAAAATTTTCTTTTTAAAGAAAATCACTTGATATCTTTGTCTATTTGATGATTTGTGACGGAGTGTAGGAATATATTCATTTTAGCTTTTAATTTTCTTTTTTTTTCTCTGTGTGGATAAATGGAAAAACTACATCAAAGACAAACTTACAAAAAACCGACTGATTTCTAAAAAAATGATATACAAAATAAAAAATACCTCTTGCTTATTACCAGGGTAACCAAAAATATGCTCTTAAAAAAGTATGCTTTTTTATTTAAAATTTAAATTATCTACTACTCATGGTAAAAATAACTTGATTTTTGTTAGCAATTACTTAAAAAGTTTTTCTTTTTTTGCATTTAAAAAATGCATTTAAAAGCAAATACATTGTACCAGGACTTTACAAAATTTCTACTAATTTATAATATGAATATTTTTAGGGAACCGGAATTGAAAAACGAATGTGACAGTTAAAAGAAAATTTCACTGGCAAATTATATAAAAAAATTCTATTCGATGCTAAATTATGCTCTCTAGTGTAATATATGCAAAATAATTCTATTAAGTATAAAATATGCAAAACTATGTCATAAAAATTGATAAAATATACTCTAAAGTAAAGATTTTCTCTGAAAATATAAGCTCAAATATGCAAAAATATGCTATTAGAATCAAAATATGCAAAAATATTCTGTTACATAACGATGCCAAAATGTGTAAAACGCATAATTAACTAAAAGTTTGGTTCATTTAAAGCCCAGGAGAAAATATGATTTTACATAATTTAGGTTGCCCTGCTTATAACTTAAATAAAACATAGAAAAAGCAAGATAAAAAACTAGCAAGTCATTTAGTGAAATGAAATGGTAATAGGGTTAGAAGAAAAATCATATATTTAAAATACTTTTAAAGATGGCCAAACATAAATCTATAGACAATATTTTCTTCTAACAGAGAAAACTACTAAAAAAAGGAAATCTTAATTTTTTTATTTCTACTCAATTAAAGACTTAACTTTGGTTTTCATAGAAAAAAAAAGAAAACAATAATGACATTAAAAGCAAATAAAATCATTTTATAAGATTTCTTGCACTTAAGTTATGTTTTGTCCTATTTGCATGTGCAATTTCTTGCCAAAGACATAAATTGTTGCAGAATTTTGTACATAGTGTTCATAAATTGTTGTATTCATTTTGAGCCATCTAAGGATTATAGCCATATAAGCATCTACACACATATGTACACATAGTCTAAGTGTTACTCATATTCTTACACTTCATTTTCCTTTAAATAGTTCCAGTTGCTAGAGAGTTTCTTTATATTGAAATTTTTTGTTTTTTTAAGAGAAAAAGATCCAGCCTTTATTTAGGTTTGTGTTGCATGTGCTATAGTAGAACTAGTGTACCGATATTGGATTTTTATATACTTTGAGCTTTTATAGGCATATTGTTATGAATTTTTGAATTCTTGGATTTTTTATTTGTTGTTGCTGTTATTGTAAAAATTGTCATCCTGCTGTGTTCTAGTTTTTTTTTAAGTTAATTTTTTTATTTTTTTAGGTTTATATATTTTGCAAACGTTTTTCCGATTAACATACAAACATAGTAAGTTAAAGGATGTGGAAAGTATAAAACAGTGGGCTAGGTTTGTGGCCAATTAAGAAGAATAGATAAACAAATGTTCCATCCTTTATACTTGTAGGTTGGACACGGTAATAAACTAATTTAAAAAAAGCTTCTTCAAAATATTTTGAAGAGTTTTTTTGAATCTTATTTCTATTTATAAATATTTATAAGTTCATGTTTTCGAAAAAATCTATTTTATTACTGAGTTTTGAAATAAACAATTATTCTCCAAAAAGATTTTAGAATTTCAAGTACTTATTTTTTTGCACTTTTAGACCACTATCTTGTTGTATAGAGTGTGTGTAGTATATGTATTCTGTTTGTTTTCGATTTTTATTCCGTTCTGTTATCCAATGCGTGGTACTACAATTTACAATCTATAAATGCAAATCTTTTGAACTAGTATCTCCACACTCAATACATATTAAAAAAAACTCTGCTATTGCCATAACAACAACACAACCTGCAATAACAACAAAAGCTCAATTTAAATCACAGAGTTAAAGGAACTTGAAAAAAGTAGAAGAAATGGAACTTAAACCGATACCTCTTAAATAACAAACAAATATACATACAACAAAACAAACATTCAATCGAAGTTATTGCGTATGTTTGGCTTAGTTTTACAAACATACACATGTGTATCTGCCAGTACAAAAAAATATATCTACGTATCAGACTAGATATAGATAGATGATGTGATTTAAGAGCTACAGTTATAAAACAGCAAAATAGGAACAGATACAACAATAACAAAATGCAACATACAATTCATTTGAATATATAAATACGTATACCCTTTTTTCACAAAACAATACACCGTTTCCGAAATTTTTACAATTTAGAAGACTATTGTATTGTATATAGTATTTATAAAAATTGTCCTGGATCTATGAATCGCTATTTTTTTAGTATTTTGACTATGTTGTTGTCTTTCAATACTAAGTAATCCTGATCAAAGAGTTTTTTATCAACATTTCTTTCCTCTACACTCAAAAAAGTATGTAAGTAATAAATATAACAGAAAAATCAGTAAAAACAATTATAAATTCATTAAAAAAACGGACTGTTCACATTTAATATAAATGAAATGAACATTTCAATTATTTCTGAATATTGATTTCGTAACCAACCTAAATATTAACAAGTTAGAGCGCTATATACCCTTCACCCGTGTTGAGATATGATATATGAAAATGAAACACATTATATTGCATAAATATATATATTTACCTATATTATATGTATGTAAATAATAATTAGCATTTTCATATAGAATTGAAATAGAATCAAGATTTTATAAATCTTTTTAAATTATATTATAAAAATGAGAGGTAAATTTGTTTGCTTATTTATTTGTCTCCATGTGTATCAATCACGTATAAACGGCTGAACCGATTTTCACAAAATTCGACAAGCAGCTAGTACCACTGCCAGAGGTTTCAGATCGTGATTGGATATCACAACCACATTTTACGCCTACTTTAATAAAATCTATTTTTTCAATTTTGAAAATTAGTAATGAAGCTATTTATATGAAATTTGATGCATAGATCGTGCTGGCACTATAGAATGTTATATATGGGCAAATATTTACGCCCAATTTTTAAAACTTTAAAAAGGGTGAACCGATTAGCTTAAAATAGATCGGAGCGTGGAGCGGATCATATAAAGCAAATATTCATTATGGCATATCTAAGGAACTGTTACAGTTAGAGCCCTCAAATTTTGTATGGACTTTTATCCTATCATGTCGAATTAATGAAATGAAACAAGGACAGGGGAGAGGTAGTCCCAATACCAAGAAAATATAAGTTTTCTCTTCTAAAGGACTATTACAGTGAAAGTCTTAAAAAAGTTAAAATTAATTTTTATATCAAATTTCGAATAGAGTGAATAGGTCCAGGGAGAGTAGTAGCTGCCATATAAAGTAAACATTAGTTATCACATCAAAACAAGGATAGCGTATCGCACCGTTAAAAGCTATTAAATAATAAATTTAGTACTTTGAAATTTTATAAAAGTTCGCACATATTTAAGGAAGATGTAATTACTTCGGTGCAGAAGAAATATTATATAAATATATATTATATAAATGAAAAATTAATATGAAGGAACATTTATCGACATACTTGAAAAAATGTTTGTGATGAATTTATATATATATATACATATATATATATATATATATATATATATATATATATATATATATATTTGATCCGACATCTCCCGGCATCATTTCTTATAAGGATCCAGAAAATATCAACTTTTATGCTCTCTGCGAGAATTCTCGAAACAAAAGGAAAATATAACAAAATCGGCCGGAAATGTTCGGCGATATATGGAAAATACTGTTGAAATTTCAAGTGTGAATAACTAGAGAAACTATGAGGGATAAATAGCACATGTAAGCATATTTGTCATAGATCTTATCAAGAGTTTTAAGAATATAAAAAGTTTTGAATCGGCCAAAAAAATTGTCTAGTGGTTAAACTTTTTCTATGTCAGAGGCACCCTAATTTGAGTCCCCATTTCTCTGTTTCTGAGAGGTCTATGTGGTTCCACTCCAAACTTATTTCTAAAAATTATCGATTCTGCCCCACTGTATAATGTGAAATACATACTTTTTGTTCTTTTTGCGAAGGTGTAATAAAATTGGTAATTAAACATATTAAAGTATAAAGTTTTTTCTTTATATAAGATGATCCATACCATTTACTTAACCATTAATTAATATTTGTTTAAAACTAAATTTCTATTTAGGAAATGGTGTTGATTTGCTTAAAACATTTCTTAACTAGATCTACAAAAGATTCCTCTGTATATAATTTAAACCACATACAGACACTTGGGTAAACACACAGAGCGACATATAGATATAACTACATTTACCACATAAATAGGCAATGAAATGAATAGGATGCAACAATAATACATACATATATACATACATACATACATACATACATATATATAGCAACACCAGCAATAACAACAATGTCAGCATGAGCAACAAAATAACAAGACTTGAGTTGGAATTAAGAAAAACTGGGTGGTATGTAAGCATTAAAATTGTCAAATTTAAGACAGTTGAAATGGATTTAGTGTCTTTGGTAATTAAAGACTTAACAAAACATATAAATTTTCAAATATCAGGCCACAGAAAACTACGTCAGTGACTTTAACCCACCATTTAGCATAAGCGTAAAATAGAAGAATAGAAAAAATAGAAAAAAAGTGAAAATAAATACCTATTTTGTTTATAACAAGAAAACTAGAATTAATACAAATAGTTTTCTATAGTTTTTTTCCTCTCTGCCACCTTAAATATTTTAATCTTTAAGGCAAAAACATACAATTTATATGCACACTTGATTAAACGCATGCATTTTAATGCCTACCACTCTTACATTACAATACGAGTGGTAGGCATGCAAGCATGCATGAATAAATACCTGAAATACTATTATAAGTAAATAACTATGCAAGTAAACATAAAATGTTAAATTCAGAATAATTCAATGAAGAAAAAAATTGAAGCATGCCAATATTTTTATAATAATCGCCATATGTCAAATATGTCACTCAATAATAGTAAAACAACAAATATTTTTGTAACTATTGTTTATACATATTGCTACATCAATGATACTATTACATATTAATCAATTTATGGTGATTTTTCAATCAAGCTTATAGAGGAAATTTTGTATTTATATAAATACATATATAGACATATATATATATATATATATATGTATATATATATATATTTTTTTTTTTTGATTTTATACTGTTTTTAACATGCACACTAGGGTATAACTTTTTTTATAAAATATATATATAACACAGTGTACCTCGTCATAGGTCATGTTACACTGATACTAAAAACTGTTCTTATAAGTTATTTGGACAGAAAACATTTATTAAATTATTATTATTTTTATTTTTAATATTAAAAAAGAGTTTATTTTTCTCATACTGGTAATAAATATTGGCACTATGTTAAATATTCTGCTCAGTACCAAAGGGTCTTTAATTATTTCCTTAATAACCACTATAAAATAAAATAAAATAAAATAAAATGGTAAAGTCATACTGGTAACAATTTTTTTAGCTTTTGTTTAATTCAGAAGATTCATAAAATTTAGCACTTTTAACCGCCAAAGCAATTCATTTTAAAATGCATTTTAATATTAATGTTGACCAAAACATTCATTTAACATTATATTTAACGAAAAAAAAGTTTAAAAATATTAAAAAGAAATATGAATTTTTGAACAAAAATATGCAATATTTTTTATGAAAAAAATGATTTTATTGAAAGCAATGCCAGTAGTGAGACAATATAATCTTGATTTTAATATATATAAACGGTTCTCAAAGGGGGGTCCATACAAACATTGTAGGGGGGTCGCGAAGATCTTTTGTATGAAAATTAAATTTAAAGTATTTAATTAAATATTGATATCACAAATTTATTTATATCTTCGTAATATAAAATGTTTCGAATATTATCATATCTTCTAAAAGTACTGAACTGAAATAGTTGCCATGTTTGTATTTTGATTTAAAATTAATGACAATTTTTCGAAAAAATATATCAAAACTCCAACCTTACTAATTCCAATTTCTATAAATTTTTAACATAAGTAGGAAAAGAAAAGACCTTAAAAACAGTTTAGATTTTGTCGTGGTTCAAACTTTTTAGTAATTCGTTTAAAATACATTGAATTTTATTTCCGCACAGCCTTTTATCTGATTTCTGATTTAAAGAAAATTTGATTTCAAATTAATGCCAAATAATTTTCGCGCATCACTATTTTTGTAAAACAATCACTGATTGTTCTAATGACAATTCGCCCATGTGTTAATATTTTGAATAGAGACTTTTGAAATCACTTTTTAAACACGAAAATATTATTTAAAATTTATAATTAATTTTTGGGCCCGATCTTATATTTCCCACTTAGTTGCCATATTGCACTTTAATTCTAAAAATAGTTTCATATTTAAAAATTTAAATGTTCTTTTCCCATTCCTTAAGTTTTTCCTAAGTATGAAAATTTTCGGACGTCTTCAAAAATATTTATTGAAAATAAACAAAAATACAAAATCTAATAAAACTATTTAAACTTTTGAAAAGATTTCAAACAACCCATTAAATTTATCTTTTCCACCAACACCTTTTTAATTTTATATCCCATTAGGTGCAGATTTCTTCATATCTTTGAAATAATTTAAAATTTTTAAAAATTGTTGTTCTTTTATTTATTTTTGATGCCACATTAGAAAGGCATCGAAAAGTGTTTTGCCCAAAAAAGTAAATTTGATATTCCTAAGGTTTTTCCGGATTACCATAAGTCAACAGTAATCTGAATAAAAAGATATTTAATTTTTAATTTTTGAGTTGAAGAAAATGATTGTGGATAAATAAATGCATAAAAGCTCAAAGCTTTTTGCTTGTTTTCTTTTCAACTGAAGTTTTAAACTGTAAAAAGAAATGTTCCTTAAATGTGAGCTTTTACTTAAACTTTTATTAGCTAAGTTTGCACTTAAGTGTACACTAAAGGAAAAGGATAAAACCGGGCTTTAATTTTTTTCTTTCGAGTATTAATTTATTTTATGAACAAATATCAAATCGATATCGCAATTTGAAGTCAAACTTGAAATTTAATTAGTTTTTTTTTAACATTTTGAGAAACACATTAAAATTATAATATATCAAACGTTTGAGTTTGTAACGACACAACTGATTTGTTGTTCCAAAATTGTGGTGGATCGTTCTCAAATTGTAACGTCTCAAGTTGGTCGTGAAACAAAAGCTTGCGAGAACCCCTGCATTATATGAAAACATTTAAAAATCTTAAATTCAAAACTTCAACGCGTTTGGTGCGGAAACTTTTTTAACGATCGCAAAAATTTAATATCGCGTTTCTTGATATTTTTCCATGCCCGAAAAAAATTCAAAAAGTTATATCCCTAATGCACACACTATCTTATTTATGCATATGTATTTTAATTTATTTATATGCATGTATATTTATATGCATTTATTTGTTTATAGCATATAATAATTTATCTAATTAAGCATTGAATTTTAAATCCAAAATCACAAAAAACACCCGCCAAAAATTTTATAATTTACAAATTAATTCCGTAAACAAACAAAAAAAAAAAAAAAAAGGGATTGAAAAACAAAAAGAAAAAAAAAATAGATATTTATTATTTATTTTCATTGAATTTTTGTTTTTGTTAACCAGGTGTCAATTATTTTATCGATTTGATGGTGAACAATAGAGAATATTGGTTTACTATGAAAAAAAAATCAACAAGTTTTTTTCCCCAAAGGCATTTAAAATTTTATTATGTTTAGGTCAATGAGTTTAAATATAAAATAAACAAAACTAAATTCACTGAAAAAATTTCAAATTTATTAAGTGAAAGTTTAACGAATTAAACTGAAATTTTCATAGAAATGTTATTGTTGGCAGAAATGCTTTGTTATATGGAACTAATGCTGAATTATTAAATTTGTAGAAAATATAAATAAATTTATAAAATTAAACATTGATTTTCCTATTAACAACCCATTATTTTTTTAACTCGATTTTTTGCTTCCTTAGAATAAGAAAAATCAACACAAACAAATCCACTTGTCGCTTTATTAAAGGAATGTATCGTAGACTTCTGCATAGAAGTTTTCTACCTAACCGCTGTCAATTAATTATCGTACTATTTTTAATATTTTTTAATTCAATGTTCTCTAATTTAGGCTCTATACAATTTCATAATGCTTGGACAATTTAAGCATAAGAGAAAAAACATAGTTACGGCATTGCCACTACAATAATATTGTATTCTCATTGTTAATTTTCATTAATTATAATAACACTATGTTTACAACAAGAATGTTTTTTTTTCATTTTTATCATTCAATGTTTACATTTAATAAAAATATTAATGCCTACAAAAATTTTATGTTTTTGAACATTTTCACAAAATTTTATTAGTATGAAAAAGTATTATTATTTCTACAAGCATTATTTGTCCCTCTACTTAAATTATGTATTGTTTTTAAACCGTATTAATATTATTATTCACATAACCATAGAATGTTAATAACATTATAGATCATTTAAATACGAAATGTAAAAATTCATATTATAATATGAGAAGTTAGATAATTTTATGATTATAATATTTAAATATATTATTTATGACCATATAGTCCAATAATAATATAATACTTTTTGATAATGGTTCTCATAACCATATTTCTTATCTGCATGTAATTGCTGAGTTTTTCGATTTAGGATGTTTTTGATAAACAAAAAATAGATAAAGTCAGGTGGTGATGATTGCGTTCTTAGACTTGATAAAGACAAAAAATTCACATAAGAATATCAAAAGAATTCATATATTAATTTATTTGTCTTAGTGGCCGTTATTATATTCTCATTCATGTGTTGTAAGGACGTGACAGTTATAGATTAACTTATACTTATCTGGAGAGCCACCCTTTTTTGGTATTGCAATGGCACCTAAATACTTACCTACTATTAATTACTTGTGTTGCAATGCAAAACAACATCAAAATAAATTATCACTTCTCGTTGTTTGGGTTTACAACCAATTTAAAGAAGGCACTTGCGAAAGACCGCACCTAAGTTTGACCTGAGTTTCAATAGAATCAATAAAGTTATTTCAGTATTGTAATAGATTCTCAGCATTTTGGATTTTAGACATTCGGTGATGTGCATATTTCTTCTCATGCTTTATAAGAATTGTCTGAAAACTTCCCTGTCCCGATAGTGCCACTAGAAGTACCATAAGTGTTAAATCTCTTGTGGTGTTTAGAAAGTTGTTTGATTTGCAATCTAGAGCGGTGGGGGCTAAGAAGGCTAAAAAGACAAGCTAAAGATTTCAGGGTTGGTCATATGGAATTGTTATCAAGCCCATAATCTGACAATTGGCTTCAGTAAGTGCAATCACTATAAAATGTAGAAATATTTATGTAACCTAGCACTTACTTATATTAACTTTCGGAAAAAGTATCTGAATTTCCCGTTTAGACTCTCAAAAGCAATTACCACTTCTTTAGAAGTCTGGAAATCAAAAGCTTGCTTTTTTCATTAAAAAGCCTCCATCTTTGCTCACGGCTAGAGATGCAGTTTGGCTAAACCAAAATCCAAAAGCAACCATTCAATATAAACTTGAGTGGTTGTTGACGAATCCACATCACTTAAGGCAGGAACTTTATACAAATCTTTGCCAACAAAATATATATTTAGTTTTTGCAGAGCTTAAAACTAAAAAGCTTTTTGCTACTTCATAGAAAAATTATTACCTTATATTTTTCAATTAACTGAGTTGCTTCATTTTACATGAAAATTTAATTAATATAATCAGGAAAAAATAAAATAAAATAATAGATATAGTAGAAACAAAATTTAAGCAATACTTTTTTTCTCATTTAAATTTTTAATGCATTTAATCATCTACTTGATTGATTTAATAAATATTTTTATTCGACAATTTTTTCTATTTTTAATTTTTAAAAGTTATTAGTAATTGATGTAATCGTTTTGGTGAGAGGTGTACATTTAAATAATTTTTAATTGAATGAATTATATTGGTGATTGGTGACTTTTTCTGTGTTTTAACCAGAGACTTTTAAAACTTCAGTAGTACGGGTTTAACTGAATCACGTGTTTTATCTGAGTAACCTGTGAGTTCCACTGGTCCAGTGCTGCTATCAAACTGAAATGAGTTTCAATTTGGATTTTAGACATATATCTCAGCTAAAAATTAATATAATTGTAATAGATTCTCAGGATTTTGGATTCGATGATACACATTTTTCTTAAACACGTGCTTTATAAGAGTCGTCTAAAAATTTCCTTGTCCCGATAGTGCCACTAAACTAACCTGTGTTTTAGCAGCAACCAACTTAACTCAGCTTGATATCATTACCGTTTTATTAAATTTTCTGAAGGCTTTGAGATTTTCGAACTAATACATGGCCATTCCGACCCATTGAAATGATAGCTAGCTGTTTTGATTAATCTGCTCAAAATGGAGACTAAATGCCGGAAATATTTAAAAGATTTTTGAAATCCAAGTGAATGTTATGAAATAAAACTCTAAGCAGGGAGGCAGAATAACAGATATATTTGACTACTTTTTTTTTGAAAAAGATTTTTGAACTAAAAACCGATTTTTAAATTAAAAAACCTAAATAAATTAAAACCTAAATAATTTTGCCGTTATCAATTTTTTAAGAAGTTCGAAAAAGAAAAAAATTTCAAATTTCATATTTTTTTTTTTTTTGCTACTAATTTCAGAATACCTCAGAAACTATTGAGCGGATGTTGTTATTGATGATGTTATCTTGAGGTTATATAAGTCATCATTAAACAAATGTGATAGAAAAAAACTGAAAACGAAATCAATACATTTAACATATTTTTGCATAGCAGTGTACATACATACAATCGATGCAAAGTTTTGATTTTATTCTAGTGTAAATAGCACATAAGTTTTTAAAGCAAGAGTAATCTTGTGTTATCTCAATGTTTGATGCTCGAAAAAATTAAAAATTTTTTAAATGGCATATGAATGAAATTTTGTGCCAGTACCAACTGGCTTTAATGAAATATAAATCTGTGAACAGCATCAGTGTTAAATCGGTTTAAGACAAAAAAGTAAAAAAAAAAACAAAAATTGCCAAAATTTTATTTTCAACAATACAAAAAAAGAGTAGCACATAAATATTATTACATCAATATTTCTAAAATGTAAGCTAAAACTAATACTATATGGTTGATGTCCCCGAAGATAATAGCGTTCACAGTGGTTTTTTTAACATTTCATTAAAAAATGTTCAATCAACAAAGTATGCATAGGTTTCTTCGTTTTTTAATTTTATAAAATTCCTTGATATATTTTTATCATCTGAAAACAAACAAAAAAAAAAAAAAATTATGGTAGTTAAAAATCAAAAATTTTTTAAAAAATCGTAAAAAATCTATCTTAAGTCCGATATCAAAAATAAATACACATATATAACTGGCACGAATGTATACAAAATACAACTAAAGGAGGATCGATACATTTTATAATAGTGAACATAATCGGGACCGAGTAAAAAAAACAAGGTGTATATAGATTTTTGATGTTTTTTAGTGCATTTAATACGCTGATGTATTATCCATATGTAACCACAAAAAAAGTCTTAAAATAATGTTAATAAATAAAAAGTTACAAATATTAATTATATAACTAAAAAATACACACACAAAAATGTTAAAGTTGCAATATTTTTGAGTGCAACTTAATTCTGATATAAGCTATAATAACAGCTACAGATTGATATACATTTTCACTGATATCAATTAGCGCTTTTGGTTTGCGTCGACGATTTATGAAATACTAAAGACAACAATGAAAATTTTTAAAATTTCAGCGGCGGCTAATAAAGTAGACAATTGATCGGCGCTGATGCGCCGCCAACTTTAAACCTCAGGTCATGAATACATTTTATGCAATTTTTTTGATGAAACCCATTGTTCGCTTAACTGCCCAGCAAAAACTTGGTAATAGCATGTAGTTACAGATGTAGTTATTTTTCATTGACAACAGCATACCGTCCGCATTACATAGAAGTAGTTTAGTTACTACTTATTTATTTCCTAGTATGTAATTTCTTAATTTTAAAGATGCTAGTTTTTATTAATTTTTTAATTCAGTTTACCAATTCATATATTTAAAGAATCGATAAATCTGTATACGAAAAAGCTAAATTTGCGTACGCACGTACATATATACATTCATAATAGCGACTTAAAAACTTTAATTGGTACGCCAAAAAAGAGTTCATAAAATTTTCTTTTCACTTTTAAAGTAAAAATAAAAGAAAAGAAAAACTGCTTTTTACATACTGATATTTACTTCGTTATTTATAGCCTAAAATGTAACAAATTATTATTGTTTTCACTAATAATTACTGTGATACTTTAAAATCACTGAGTTATTACATAGCTTGGAAGTAATTAGTTCTTGTAATGACATCTCAGTTATGACTTTCTAAAATACCTACTTGCAATAACATGAGGTATGTAGTTGCCTCTAATGTCATCACGGTGTTATAGTAAAGGACAACTCCACAACAATTTTATAATGTAATTTGGAAACATTTTTGATCACTCTATTCATTGAAATTGCTCTGTGAATATGCCTCGGAAAAAGGGCACCTCAGGTTTGTGCACTAACCGTAGTTCTGCTATTGAGGGCACATAAACGATATGTATATCAAACGAATCATAAATACAAGAGCAATAAATTTCCATTCTTTAGTTTGTAATACTGGGAATGGTGCAAATCTTCTAATCGAAAAACTGCAAAAAATTAAAACTTTGAAAGTGGTGAAACCGCCGCTTGTCCACATAGTAATTCAACACTGGCCAACGACAGAATGATTGAACACAAGTTTGCTTATTGCTACATGTGTTTGTATTTACATTAGAGAAATTGGACACATATGATAAGATCCACGATTAGAGCAATCAAAAGAAAGAGTAAAAAATTTTTATTTCAAACATTTTTATTTTTTTTTGATTTATTAAATTTGAGTGCTTGAGGTCTCGAGTTTTTGTTGTTTTACTAGATCAGGTGTTGTTAACATGTTTTAATCAAAAGTTATTTTAAAAATTATTTAAGGTTTAAGGTCGGTTTCATAAAGGTAGACTTTAAAAGAGAATTTCTATTTTTTTTCTTTTTTTCCTATATAAAATTAAATCAAATGATTTACTTAAAAATATCTTTTATATTGTCATTCTCTGCTTGAAAATAATTTTATTCCCCTTTACTTTAAGTGGTACTAATTTTACAAATAATTATTTATATCTTCTTTTTTTCATAATTCGTTTATATTAGTATAATTGAATCAGTTTCAAAAAAGTGTAGGTTCAACTTCTTTAAAAAAAAGCTTCTTTGATTATTTCAGCAACAAAACATGACAAGTAAAATTTGAAATCCTTAAGGCAAATATTAAAAATACGAAAAAAATCATCAACAAATAACATTGTTTAATGTAATTTTATGACTTAATGTAGGCATATCATGTCAAATGATAAAAATGAGCGACTACTTCTGCAACTTTTACTTACTACTACAGACTACTTGCAACAAAAGCCAACATCCAATTCAATCCTGCCATCAAGAAAGCCAAATGAAAAGACAACGCTCGCACACACTATTATTGAATTAATGCAACAAGCGAATAATAATAAATGTATATGCAACAACGAAAACACCAGATAAGTGCCACCAAACTAGAAAATACAATAAAACCAAAGATTGTGTGTGTTTGTGTTTTTTTTTTTTCAGATGAAAATAAGATTTAAACTTGTGTGTTGTTTTCTTAATTTTTTCTGCCTTCGACTTAATCAAGACAAAATAAACACTCGTGAAATTATGGTTCGCAAAGCAGAAGAGAGTCCATAGGGGAGGAAATAAATCCACAATCACAATAGTTGGCACTCAGTATGATGATAAAGTTTATTCATGCGTTTCCGAAAAAGAATAACAAAAAAAAAAAAAGGAAAACTTAAAATGTTGCACAAACACAAGCATAGAGCTCTTGGGAAAAGGAGTGTAAAGCTTAGTGATCATGCGTATGATGGCAATGATGACAAGTAAACTGCAACAAAACAAAAAAAACATAAAAAATATTAAAAAAAATATTTATATGGGCGATTATCAAAAATTTTTCATTTTAGGACTTCAAAATAAAAATATTTTTTTTTTTTTCGTTGCCACCTTAACATCTATTTGTATAAATATAAAGTGATTGCATGTAGAATCTGTTCGCGTTAATCATTTCGTGCAGGAGGCGCAAAAGTTATAGCGGTTTTAAATTGAACATATACAAATTTTTTCAAACTAAAGTTTTATGTATAATTTTAGTAAAAATTACACGTAATATCAGAACCTACTGAGTTATTTAAATAAATGTATTTTCAGTATTCGATGATATTAGTGTGGCATATTTTAGAGTTTTTAGTAAAATTTAAAAAAATTTTCACTTTTTCTAAAAAATCGCGATTTTTGAAATTTTTGCAAAAATTGCGGATTGAATCTACGTTATTTTTTCATGTGTTTTACAAACATATATTTTATTGAGTTTATTATAGAGAAATGCTATTTAATACTGTGATCCCTTTTTAACCCAAGTGAATTATTTTTTTGTCCATAAAAATTTTATCGTTCGAAATTTTTTGATGCGCCTCTTCATTTCTGTTAAGCATTACAAATTCCAACCATTTATGCCAATTATGGTTAATTTCATGTTGTCAATGCGATGTGCCTTAACAAAACATATCTGTTTTACACTATCTACTACGTTGACTATTTCGAGCACTTTGACGAGATGTAGTGCAAAAAAACGCTTGATTAAAACAAATATCAATTTCTAATTGAAAATTTGTATTTCATTGAGGCTCGCACAGACCGCGCCAAAAAAAAAAAAAAAAAAAAAAAATGAAATTTTGTTATGAAAATTTGACCATCCAGCATTTAACTGTTGAAAGCCTGCTCAATGACAAAAAGATGTCGAATTTGATAAGTTTATAAAAGATCTCATGGGATCAAAAATTATAAATGAGCGAACAAAAAGTGTAAAAGAATGGGAAAGATTATAGTAATTTTTAGCCCTTTTTCTAGGTTTTTGAACTTTGAACAACAATTATGATCAGTTTTGCCTCTTTATCATTTTTAAGGCTAAATCAGGCCTTTATATTTTGCTTTTAGCCTCAAAATTTTTCTTTTAGCTTCTAGCTTTTTTTCTAGCGTTTTTGAGTTTTAAAATTGCCTTAAAAGGCTAAAATATTATTAATTCAACAACGAAGAAAATAATTTCTTATTATATTTTATTTATTTTATTTTTACAAAATCATCCATTTAATTTTTTTTTTTTTTTTGTATAGTTATTTGCACAAAAAATAGTGAATATTTATACTTTACAAAAACTTTTGATACGGCGCTTGAATCTCCAAATCAGCATTTATTTTACTATATTTCGTTAACCATAAAAACTATTTATGAATATGATTAAAAAGCATTCTTATTAAAGCGAAAAATATCTCAGAAAATATAAAACGCTTAGTCAAAAAGGAGTTGTAGTTCAAAAAAGACGAAAACTTTCTTCAAACTTTGGGTTGTTCTTCCTATGTAATATAACCCAAGTTTGCATGGGAATTTCTTGGATGATTTTTTATTGGGTTATTTTATTGCAGTTTTATTATCTTTAATTTATAAAATTATTACAATATCTGTAAAAATTATAAAATTTTTGACTTTCTCTGGACTTATTTTTTGAGGCATTTAGACTTTTTGAGCCTTTTTAAAGTTCAATTTATCTTATTTTTTCTCAGCTCATGGTGGCAAAGTCTTGCACTCTATGTTTTTCAATTCTTGGGAGTTCAGATCTGCAACTCGTTTGTTTAAAATAGTATTACTATAAAACTTTTTAAAGACTAAACTTAAATTCAGCCAAAGTTAAAAATTTTTAATAATGGACCATATATGATTATGTCTCACGTTGTAGCTTATAATCATAATGCACGCCTCTGTAACATTGCAAATCAGATTTTTTTTTCTTGCCAATGATTGTTGGATTTTGAGTGGTTTTTTGGGGGGAAGGCAACCAAGCGAATAACATACTGTCGCCGCCAATATTTGTAGCACTAGAAAAAAAAAAAAAAACAAAAATCACAAAGACGCCATAAAGGCTGCAAATTTAAGCAGCAATAAACGTGCAGTATTCACACTTCATATGTTTTTGAAATTGAAGAAATAAAATACCCTACAATTAGCCACAATTTTTAACAATAACTAATGTTTAATTAATTTAAAGTCCTTAAAATTAGCTAAAATAATAAAACTAAATTTAGCTACTAAATATTTCAGTAAATTTTTTATTGAAAAGTAACTGCAGATTATTTTGATATTTTTTCCTATTTACATGGTGTCTATACTAGACAAATTTTTATCAAGACAAAAGTCGACATCAGTGCGAATCTATACAAGATAATCTCAGTTAAACAGCTACCATTTTTGGTTATTACCAGCTATCAAAACATTAATGGATTCGTCTTATTGTTGTTTTTGTGCAACTGTTATCACCTTTCATAAATTAATTTTGACGCTTGTCTTGAAAATATTGTCTAATATAGACACTATGTTATTTACAAATTAAATTTTAACGTATAATAGGGTACCAATACTTCACTTCTTCTCATTGCTAAACTTCACTTAACTTGCCTTCTCATTGCAATTGTTGCTGCTGCCGCTGTTGTTGTTAGTGGTGCTGATTTGTATTCAATGAATTGCCTCTTTTTTGGTTAGGATCATATCATATAATTTTTTTCTTCGGTATTCTTCTTATTTTCTTTTGCGTATCATCACAATTCTTTAAAAAAATATGCTATATATAAATGCTAAAAAGAAAAACTGACAGAAATTGCGTACGTTTATTTTTCAACAGAGGCATAGTTTATGTTTGTCATCTCCTCCGCACAATTGTTCATTTCAATTTTTCTTCCACTTTACTATTTTTTCTGCTCCTATTTTATTTGTTGGAGTTGATGGCATTCAAAATTGTGAAAAATGTAGAAAATTATTGTTTTATGGAGAATAATGAAACCAACTAAATACAAAACTTTAGCATGATAACCTATGATGCTGATATATGAATTGTTTGGGGTATCAAATTTAATATATTTTTCAAATTTCGAAATGAAATAATAGAATAATGATGATATCTACAAATCGTCACCTAAAATGCAAAAGCCCAAAACCACACTTTTTAATTTTTTATAGCAGAAGAAAAAATCATTATGAAAATGCAAAATGCTGTAACCACAAATTTTAGTTTTTTGTTTCAAACTTAAGAAATTAAGTGAAATGTTTTAATCGCACACTTAAAGCAGCAATAGATAAAGCATAAAACACTCTTTAAATAAAATTTTTCTTAAATGGAACAAAATTTACTACTATTTCGTTTATGAAGTTGATGTTACGGCCTTTTGACTTTTGATAATATTGATGTAATTTTTGAAGATATGAGTATGAAATTTTTTGTGTAGATGTTGTTTAGATCAGTACATTATAGTACAGTAAAAAACCAGTATCTGATTTTTCAGTGATTACTACCTTTTGAATTTTAAGTGACGAAATAATGGTTCTCCTTTTGGGAGAGATATAAAAGAAATCAATCTAACATCAAGAAACTCGTTTTTATAATTTTATGGAGTTTCCCAATGTTGATTTTATTAATGGTCGACACATGTCAGATCATAACTGCTCTTGAGGGTGTTTGAATGAGAATAAAGATCCATGACTTCGTTAATCTAAATTGTAATAGGTTACCTTTGTACAAAACAAAAATGTTCAAAAAAATAAATAAATTAATAAAAATAAAAAATAAATAAATTTTTAAATTAACCATCTCGTTTCCGATGAAATTTGCTATAAACACTCATTATATCAATAAAAAATTCGTAGATATTTTATTGAATAAATTTTACTTTTTTTCTTATTAAAATATTTTTACTATTTATAAATTTGAATATTTGAAAATTCTTAAGAAATTCATTAATATGGTTTATTAAAATCAATAAAAAAATATTCCATTGTTTTTGCAGATTTTAAACAAATTTATTTTTTATTTAATATTTCTTTTTACATTTTCTATAATAATTTGGATCGGATTTTTTGCAGGTTTTCAAACAAATTTATTTTTTATAATATTTTTTTTTTTACATTTTTTATAATAATTCGGATCAAATGTTAGTATTGTATTTTATTATATAAATGCATTTATGAAAATTTTGTGTAAAAAAGCGAAACTTATATAATACTAATTAATTAATGAAGACTTTTTAGATAAAATATAGTTTAACGGTAATACACAGTGTATAGTATATAGGTAAAGTGTAATTATGCTGGTGAAAAATAATGATGTCATAACTAGTAGTTTATGTATTCATGTATAGCAGTATATAAAAGATACATATATGAATAAAAAGATAAATATGAAATAAAAGAAGACACTACACTATTTCCAAATTTCATTAGTGGCCAAAACCATCTAAAACAGAAACGCAATCGTTATCAATTGAAGCATTTTCTAAATGAATTCAAATTACATACCTTTTAACGTGAAATATCTAAATTTCAAAACCGAACAACAGGACAATTTACGATTGCAAACATGTATCATTTTGTTAAGGACCACTTCCGCTAAAGACCACTTCCACAAATGATTTGAAATACAAAAATTAAAACACATTAAATTATTTTCAAGTAGTTCAGTTACTTTTGCATAATTATATCACGAGAGGAAGCTACATGTTCAGGCACACAATTGACAGGACATAGTTTAATGGACTTGGGGATTATACAGCAATATACAATACACCCCATAATTTATGCGATGTATTGCGATATACATGCATATTTCATATGCTTTTGATTCATCTAGAAGATACGAAAAAATAAATATATGTACGTATTTGGTAATGAAATATATACGAAAATTAAGGTAACTTACCTTTGGAATCCTGCAAATGATGGATTTTTTATTTTTTTGTGTCAACATTTTTATAATTTCATTTACTTTTATATTTTATTTTTATATTTTTAATTGTCAAAAAAAAAAAAAAGTAAATAAATTGTTAATGTTTTTCGTATTACTTTAGAATGAATTTACAAGCAATAAAATAACATATTAAAATCAAACAAATTTTTTTATAAAATTTTATTTAAAGTTAAATAATGGTTTATTTAAAAATTCTAGTCATAATTTTTTCTGTGCAACAATTTTGAATATTAAAATCAAATATTGTATTTTAATGAATTTAATTTAAATCCAAACAATGATTTACTTAGAAAAATTTATCCATAATTTTTTCTCTGTAAAGACAAATATTTTATGTTATTTTATAAAAAAATTTATTTTTGTAAATTTGATCAGGAGTAAATTACTCGCAAACTATTATCGATAATTGGCTGTATTTTTTTTTATGTTGGTAGGATAATAGCTTTTAAGAAATGTTTTCTCATATACTGTGTTTTTTAATTAAATTTGCATTTTAGTAGAATAGAAATTTTGAGGGTCAAAAGGGGTTAAACAAATTTTACTACCAGAAGAAAGGAGAAAGTGTCTTCTTTAATGCTATATATACTTTTATACCTGTCTGGAGCCGTTTCTAGAACACTTTTTCCATTTGAATGAAATTACTCCCAAAATGTTTACAATCTTAAGTATATTATATAAATATTTTTTATGACTAATTTTTTTAGCGTATCTTACCTATTTTTAACGTCTTTTTGGTTTTTTAACACTTTTTATTGTACTTATTTATGCTACCTAGGAACATAGTATAATGTAATGTAAGGATATAAGCCAGTGGTATTCGAATATAAACTCAGTTGCTATAATGTATCTAAGCAATAACAATCAAATTTTAAAATCTTTATAAAACGTGAAGAGCTTCAGCTATAAAGAATTATTCGAAGAGTATTTTAAAAACAAAAAGCGGGAAAATGTTCTAAGTTACGTTCGAAGAAAAGTAAACTTAGATTTATGCAGCACCGCAACACAATTAGATTTGGAAAATTAAATTTGAATTTAAAAAGAAAACTCAAGATGCCATTAAAAATGAAATCAGTGATATTAGAGCCCAAATTGCAACACTATAGCTATTCAAATTAGAGATTTACGGGCAGACAATTGAAGTAAGCTATCTATTAGTGCTAAAGATGATGGATGGAAAAGTAGGCTTGTCTTTGACTAACACAAAGGCTTCATCCAGCTGTATTATATGTCAAACCATATCAAGCCACTTATACCAAGTCCGGAAAACTCATTACATAATACAGATGCATATGAATTTGGAATATGGAACACATACTAAAACTCAGTTATGATTTGGATTTTAAACCTACAGGACCAATAAGAAACAACGACATTATAAGGAATTAAGAAGTTTAAAAAAGAAACATGTTCTGGTCGAATTTCTCAGATATGGATTAATTGTAGATCAAACAAAACAAGGATCAGGAAATATGAATTATTGGAACACCTCAAGAAGGTTTTTTCAGATCCCGGTCGAGCATCTGAAATAATGTTGCTATAAATTTTATTTCAAGATTTAAAACAATTATCGATATACTTGTGTGCATGAAAAAATTGATACTAGAAAATTTGGTTATTATACGAAGGAAACCTACAACCAAATATCCTTAGAGAAATATGTCTGCAAAAGTTCACAAAATCCTTTATCGTAGAGAAGATGTCATTAAGCATCATTTAGTACCACTTGCAGATCTATCAGAGGAAGCTCAGGAAAAAAGGAATAAGGAAATTCTACAAATAAAGATCTATTTAATTTATTACTGGCAACGTAAGATCCCCTCACATTTGAAGTCAATGGAAAGTAAGAAAAAAATATATTTTTGTATGAAAAAATCTGAAGGAATATTTAATTAATTTTTTTTTTAAATAGTAGACCATTTCATCCTAGAAAAATTTATATTACAATTTTTATCAAACATTATAAGTTTTATAATATCAGAGGGAGACAAAAACTAAAATAATAGAAATTTTTCTAAAATGTATCTTAGAATTGAATTTTTGTTATAAATGCATTATTTTCAAGCGATAATATCATTTTTTAATAACTTCGTTTAAAGAGAACATATTCTTCTATATTTGATTTAAATCATTAAAATCCTTTTACAGCTTATAGAGATATTGTTGTTTAAATTTACATAATTTTTCGACTTTTTTACTTTTTAACAAACTAAAATCGTGATTAAAATCGTGAGTTTTTTAAATTAAAAAAAAAAAAAAAAATAATAAAAAAAAGATATAAAAAAATTAATGGCTCCATAGGATGTGCGTATGCCGAATATTAAAAAAAAAACCGAAGACCTCAGGAAAATTTTTTATGGAGTCTTAATGATACGATATTCTACAAATGGAATGACAAACTCAATATTCTCTTATCTTTTTGAAAGATGGATATAATAAATATAGTTTTCTTAAAATACTTTTGTAACTAATTTTAAAATTTTAGATAACTCATTTTATTTTTTTATTTGACCTTGTTTTCTCCTTTTTTTTTTTTGTTCAAAGAGAACAGTTGGCCACATTTAACCATCTAAATCAAGTATAAATGATATATATTTATATTCATACACAATTCTGCATACTCGTAGTAGACAACAAGACATGTCAGCACATCAGGAGGTTACTTGGTTTTGTGGCAAGCACTACTATGAGCGGCCCACATGTATGCAATAAATGTTAATGTTACTTTGCATATGATCAAATAGCGAATTTATAAATACTTCTTTCTTCTTTATTTTGTTTTTAGTTTCTTACTCATATGTGGTTATTATAAAAGAAATAAAAAATATATTAAAATTGTTCCAATTTGCTACCTACCGAGCAATGGCAGACATAGAAAATTCTGTTTTTTCATCATCATCAACAACATCTCTAAGATTTTTTTTATTAAATTCATTTAAGGCAACAAAAAAAGGCTACTGTTTGGATTTTGAAATAGTGTGTTGTATACTATGTGGAGAATGCAAATTTTGTTGCATTCAGATTTTTTTCTTATAGCAAAGACATGAATTTTGTGGCTTTATTTAAGATTTGTTCATTTTTTTTGTGTGAGGTTTGTTTAGCTTTAGGGAAAAATTATGTGGTCTATGGTAATGAGATTTGATGACAAAGGATTAGCTGTCACTAGATTTGGGTTTGTTTTTTTTTTCTACAATTTTATAGGCAATTGTTATTCATAAATTCCAAATTTATTTGAAAATTTTACAATGGTTTTAAGTTTTTATTTATTCTAGGATATAAAGCATTAGTATTGGTGGACGATGATTTTTTGCTGGATAATTTATACTTTTCAAAAATTTTTTTGTTTGATTGATTTACATTTGATAGTAAGACATAAATATGACTTGTAAATTATTATTTAACATTTAACAAGGAATTTAAAATTTAGTTTAATTTAATTTGTTGAAATTTTTGGAAAATTATTTTATTTTATTTCTATCTCTATGTGCAGTGATGCCAGTTTAGCCTTTTTAAGGCTAAATATAGCCTTTGCTGTTAGCCTCAAGCAATTAGTTTTAGCTTTTGGTTTTTTTAGCATTTTCGATTTTTTAAGTTACCTTAAAAATAATAAAATGTTAGTACTTCAACAACAAAGATATTAATTACCAATTTTATTTTTACAGTATCATCCATTTAAAAATTTATGCCTGCGGCGCTTCATTCTGACAGTAACTTAACTTATTTTATATACTTACTAAATCCATTTTTAAAGTTATTTTTTAATATACTTCACTAACTATAGAAGCTATTTATTAATATTATTTTAAAAACATTTGTATAAAAGTGAAAAACCACCCAAAAATTTGGAAATGCTTAATCAAAAAAGAAAATTACCCTAATTTTTTATATGAAATTATAACTCAAATTTGTATGTAAATTTTTTGGGCTAATTTTCATTAGGTCAATTTGCAGGCAGCCATCCTAAGCTTTATTTATAAACTTATTACAATATCTTAAAAAAAAAAATCAAAAACTAATGAGAACGAGAAATAATAAATTTTTAATTTAAAATAAAGTGTTAACTTTTTTGGCCTTATTTTTTGAAGCATTTAGCCTTTTTTGACCTTTTTTAAAGTTCAATTTGGCCTCTTTTTTCTCATCTCCTGGCAAAACTGTTTGTGTGTTTCTTCTTTAAAGTTTATTATTTAAATTCCTTATTTATTTATTTATTTCTTTTTTGTTATTTTTTTTATAACGAAATCAGTTTTGAAGATCTTGCTTAGTGAAAAAATCAAATTTAAATCTTATTGTTTAAGATTTAAATGCAAATTTGTTTTAGAGTTTAACAATCTGTTAAAACGTTTTTTGAAAAAACTGTTTTAAATTGATGCATCTTTAAACCATTCAAAAATACTCAAACTAAAAACAAAATCTTTTAAAATCTTTAATTTTATAAACTTCATTAAAAATTAAGTTTAATTTGTTGTTCATAAGATAAGTAACATTTTAAGAAAATTTTTTTCAAATATGGCTGCTAGCAAAATAACCCAAAACAAAATCACCTAAATCAAATATATAGAAAAAACACCCAAAAGAAATTAAAAATTGCCCAAAATTAAAAAGATAGAAAGTTTGTCCAAAAAAAGTGAAAAAATCCCACATATTTACGCAAAATTCTAATTTCTGGTATGAAATTTAATACATTATATGATAAAATTTGGAACAAATCAGCCATATTCAGATCGAAAATAGTTCTAACTTTAGCCTGGGTAGGCTTTTGGGCTGGATTCCTAAACGGCCGGCCTTCAACCGGGCTCAGATGTTTTCATCTCTGGCATATTTCAAACCAGCTTTGATAAATCAAACTTTTTCTTCGTTAAATTTACTTTCTCATGCCTGTTGCAAGATTTAAAAAACCCAAAAATTAAGAAAAACCGCCTCAAAATTTTGGGTTACTTTTCATACGAAATATCATCCAAATTTGTATGGTAATATTTTGGGCGATTTTTCTATATTTGCTATATATTAGCTATATATTAGCTGGCAGCCTTTAAACATAACACCTTCTATTTTAGGTATTTTCGTGCTATTTATAGCTTTAAAAATTCACCTTTACTAGAATCCTTTAACGATTACTTCAACCAAAAATGAGTAGAAATATCAAATTCCCAATCCCCAAGTAGGATCTAGAAAATATCGACCACAGTCTATCCTTTTAGACTTATTTCCTGTAACATAATACATCTTCTTCCACTACACTCCTCTTAAATTGATTTCAAATCGAAAAAACTTTAAAAAAATCTGGTGAATTAAAATAAAAATACAAACAAACTGATACCCAAAAACTCCTTTTGGCCAAATTTTAATGCAAATTATGATGAGAAAATTCAAATTAAACTGCACTAATGAATCGTTGACATTATCGTCGACGTTCATGGTGGCTGTTTGCCTTTTTTTTTTATCGATTTTTCCCTTTTCAACGTTTTAACAATCATGTTTCTTTAGTTTATAAGGGGGGCATTTTTTTCTATTCAACTCTTTTATATATAATTTAAAATCACATTTCATTACTCTAGACAAATCGCTATAGGCTAGGATTGTTTTTCAATGATTTTGTCTAGTGGTTAGTTAAGATTTGTTCGTGTTTAAGGTTTTTTGTATTCACTCTTTTTTTTTTTGCTCTTTCAAAGATGAAAACGTTTTGATTAAATACATGAAAAAACATTGAGAAAAACCACAACTGAAGCTTAGATAATGAAGTGATTAAATAAGAGATTTTTAACAATGAAAAAAGCTAAATAAATAAAATAATTTAAATTTTATTTAAACAATTGAAAAGCACAAAATTCCTAAGGGGAAATGTGTTTTTAACAGTTTGTTTAGATTTATATTTTAAATTTAATACAATTTTATTTTATTTTTAACGGAAGTGGGAGAGATAATTTGATGAAAAATTAATTATAATCGGAATTACTTTACAAAAAAATGATAAAAATCCTATTTGCTTACAAAATTCAAAGATCCAAACAAAAAATTTTTAATTTCCAGCCCATAAAAATGTATGTCATATTGACTAATAAATTTGTAATTTTTTGTCAACTTGCTTAATTAAATATTTGATTAAAAAAAATATCATATTAACTAAGAAACATTGAATATTTACTTTAGTTTTCAACTACGTTTTATTGTGAAACTAATCATGGTTTTTGTTAAATAGAAATTTATTCAAAATAAATTAATTCTTTCGTTTAATTACGATAACTGTTAATTAATTACAGAATTTTGACTAAACTTTTAATTAAATCAACAAATTCTTTATTGGATTTTATATGTCTTCAGATAAAGTTTATATTTACTTGACTAAAAGTTTTATCAATTTTAAAAAAAAAAATATCAATTGAACAGTTTTTTTATTTTGTTTTTATTTATTTTCAATTAAAGTTATTATCATTTAATTACACCCACGCCAAAAATAAGAAAAATGTCTTAAATCTATTTTTGTCATTTCTTAAAAGAAGTATTATATAAAAATATTTAATATAATATAATCTAGAATTATTTTTTATATTTAAGGAACAATAATTATATATATTTGAAATTAAAAAATGTGTAAAATAAAATAATTTATATTTTTAGATTTAAAACACTTTTTATTATTACATATAATCTCCAATATTTCTTACTACATTTTTAAATTCAAAGTTCCGGTTTTACCTTAAATACTTTTGAATATTTTTTTTATCTGAATTAATTGCACAAAAAATGTTGTATGATGTTGTAAAATAAATCTGACTCTTTAGAAAACTCCAGATTAAATAATTTAATTATTTTATTTGTTGTAATATTTACTGATGACATTTTTTTACAATAAAAATTCACTTATTCGTTACTAAGATTTCCACTTGAATTATGTAATTGATTCAAGAATCCTTTTCTAGATCTGTAAAAATAAAAGAAATATATCTATATATTTCTTTTTTTTTATTAAAAATATTTAATCTTATCAAATTCCTCACGAAAGCTAGTGTGTTCTTTTCAGGCTCGAAAATTCTCTTCGAAACGTGTTTTATGGCGTTTTCTTTTATGTCTTTTATGTCTAAAATGTTGCCTTTATTATGCCCTACGTACTCTTTTGCTTTCAGTTCTGCCAAAAATGTAATTCTGAAAATGGCTTAGATGTTTTTTCTAATAGAATTGTATTTAAATTTTAAAAAAATATATTATCTTTTGCCCTCAAAATAAGTAAAAGATGCTGCACTTTATTCGCAACAAACTTAAATATTTTTTCCAGATTTTATTTTTCATATTTAGTGCTTTAAAATTGATTTTTCACCAAACTATCAAAAAATTTAAGTATCACCAAAATTTTGAAATTTTACAATAAATCCGAAAATTCACTAAAAATCCGAAATTTCACTAAAAATTCGAAATTTCACCAAAAATTTAAAGTTTCACAAAAAGAATCTAAAATTTCACTAAAAATCCGAAAATTCACCAAAAATTCTAAATTTCAAAAGATTGAACATTTTGCCAAAAATCGGAAGTTTCACGAAAAATCTAAACCGGGTTTATGGTGAAACCCGAAATTTCGACAAAAATTTGAAGTTTCACTAAAAATTCAAAATTTCGCCAAAAATCGGAAATTTCACCATAAGCCCCAAATTTCACAAATAAACTGAAATTTCACAAAAAAAGAACCCAAAATTTCACCAAAAATCCGAAACTTCACTAAAAATTCTAAATTTCACTAAAAATCCAAAATTTACCCAAAAATCCAAAATTTCACCAAAAATTTAAAATTTAACCAAAAATCCGATTTCCATCGATTAAATTTTAAAATATTTCCTTATAAATACTTTAAGAAATTACAAAAATTTGTCTCCTATTTTTTGTTCTATTGCAATTATAAGCAGTGTACCACTTTATAAGGTTGAGGATGTTCTTTTAGACAATGTTACACAGTAACAAGGTAATATCTTTCTTTAGAAAAGAAAACGCTATTAGATTAAAACTATTGCTGATTTCCAATTAATATATAAATTATTATAAGCCTAAAATTTACACTTACCAATCTTCTGAAGGGAAAATTGGGCATATTTTTTTCATATAAAAACATTAAAAAACATATACCTCAAATTCCATATATATATGTATTTGGAAATTGTATCAATCAGTAAACTGCGATGCTCTGTACTTATTTTTAATAATATCAAAGAATTATTACTATTTTGTAAAACACTTTTCACTTTCAGTGAAATACATCCACCCACTTTTAAATTCAAAAGAACACTAAACATCAGTGTTGCCAGTTTAGACTTTTATTTAAGGCTAAATCTAGCCTTTTTATTTTGCTTTTAGCCTTAAAATTTTCGATTTTGCTTCTAGCTTTTTTCTAGTTTTTATTTGATTTTTAAAACTAACTTAACAGTGCTAATATTTTATTTGCTATAACCAATTTTATAAATCATCCATTTAAGCAATCTTGTGTATACATTCGCGCAAAAATCGAGGTTAGTAATATGTAAGAAAAATTTTCGCATGCGCCGCTTCATTATTCAAAATTCATTATTCAAATCAAAATTGACTAATTTTTCGAACTTACTAAATAGATTATTATTATTATAATTTCTTTATATACATATTTCATTAACCATGGAAACTATTCATTATTGTAATTTAAAAAAATCATATAAACGCGAACAATCCTCCAAAAAAATTGTAAATGCTTAATTGAAAAGGAAAAATTACAAAAAAAAAAAAAAAAACAATTTAAAACATTGAATCATTTTTCATATGAAGAAAATTCTGAAATTTAGTATAACCTAATTTTTACGAGAATTTTTGAGGCGATTTATGACGTTCTATATTTTATTTGTAAATTTATTACAATAAATATCTTTTAAAAAATATCAAAAAACTAATGAGAACGAGCAAAAATAAGTTTTTAAATTGAAAAGAAATTTAACTTTTTTATAGCATGTTTTTTAGTCTTTTTTGACCTTTTTTAAAGTTCAATTCCTGACAACACTGCTAAACATAAACCAGAAATTGATCATTTTACATTCGTCTTGTTTTGACATGATCTTTGACATATATATATATATATATATATATATATATATATAGAATAATAAAAAACTCATGGTAAAAAAATATATAACAAAAAGGTAGAAATTTTATAATAAAACACAACGTTATTTAAATCAATTAACTAATTTTTTTTTCAAAACTATATTAAAATTTACAATGTTTTTATCACAATTATTTATTTGTTGCTTTTTTTTTTTCTTAAGATCATATTTATAAGTTTTTCTTTTATCAATTCAATTACATATTTTATTTAATATTTTTTGACTTTCGATAACAAATTGTTTAATCCAATTAAAAAAGTTTTTAGTTAAAATTAATTTTGAACTGATTAATCTTTTTTCAATAAATTTATCGACACATGTTTTTTGACTAATTCTTTTATCAGCCAAACTATATTTTTAATCAAATACATTTTTATATTGATAAAATGAAATTGTTGGTAATTTTGGATTTTTTCTGTGTATATTGTACAAATTATAGATCTGTGTTTTACTTAGATTTGATTTAAAACGATTTTTTTTTAAATAACAGTTTTGGTAGATGATAAAATATTTTTCGGGTTTGGGAATAAAATCAAAAATTTTGAATTGGGATGTGTTTAAAATATTTCGCCAGTATTCTTCTTAAGGAAATATTTTATATGGAGATTATAGGTCTCCTTATGTTATGCAAACATTCGAAATCTTTTTTTCATATCGTATAAATAGTATCATTAATCTGTAAAATTATTTTTCATTTGTTGTTAAAAATAAATGATTAAAAATAAAAATATATTACAAATATACATGACGCAGCAAAATAAATATCTATTATGATTAGTGTTACCAAACGTAAGGAAAATTCCCTATTCCTACGGATTTTATTTCATAAATGTCAATGGTCTTATTTTTCTTTTTTTTTTTCTAATGAGATAAAAACAAAGAAATTTTATTTAATGCCTGTTGCCCGGCGTGGAACGGAAATGAGTTGAAAATATATTTGGACAAATTTTATGGAAAACAACAAATAAAATTCCTATAGAACTTTGATAAGAATCTTGTCTATCCTTAAACCAGTGATATTTTCTATTGAAAGAAACAACGATTTTTGTTCATTTCTAAACATTTTTATTGAAAAATAAAAAAAACTTTAATTTTAAAATAAAATTGCAAAAAGCATGACAGTGACATTAAAATAAATTTTTAGAAGAAAATATAAATGATCACAGATTTTCGCCCTTTTAGCTCTATCTCTGCCAGTTTAGCTTTAAAATCGATTTATATGTTTTTTATATAAAAAAAATTATATTTTTCAAATAAAAATAGATTTTTAGAAGTAAATAAATATTTAGAAGGAAATAAAGATTTTTAGAAAGGAATTGATCAGAGATTTTCATCATTTAGGTTCTATATATGCTGTTTAAGCTTTAAAATCGATTTTTATATTTTTTAAAATAAAAATCGATATTTAGGAAGGAATTTGTCTTTTGTATAATATATTTTTAGAAGAAAACGTTGGTAATAACACAGCTGATTTGGCTTTAAAATTGATTTTTGTGTTTCCCAAAAAATAGATTTTTAGAGGGGATTACAAAATTTTTGTGTTTTTTGCTCTATCTCTGCTAATTTAGCTTTAAAATCGATTTTTATGTTTTAGAAGAAATATGAGTGGTCATAGATTTTTGTTCTTTTGGCTCTATCTCGGTGTGTTAAGCTTTAAAATCGATTCTTATGTTTTTCATTTCAAATAAGATTTTAAGAAGGAAATTTTAGTTACCTTAGATTTTTGTCCTTTGTCGTATAAAAATATAGATTTTCGACCTGTGGATTTTATATTTTTCAAATAAAAATAAATTCTTAGAAGGAAATATGAGTGATCGTCCGTTTGTCTCTATCTCTGCTGGTTTGGCTTTAAAATCGATTTTTGTGTTTTTGAAGAAATATGAGTGGTCATAGATTTTTGTTCTTTTGGCTCTATCTCGGTGTGTTAAACTTTAAAATCGATTCTTATGTTTTTCATTTAAAATAAGATTTTAAGAAGGAAATTTGAGTTACCTTAGATTTTTGTCCTTTTGATCTTGCTTTATAAATTTAAGGAAATTTAATTTTATTAAACCCGAACTTACAAATCCAGTAAAATTTTGTATGCTTTAATTACCTAGTAATAAAACGACCTAATTTTGAATTATTTGTAATAAATGTTTTCCCATTTATCTCATTTTTAATTTTAATAATGAGCAATATAAATATGATGCTATTACCAGCTTCAAACCTATAATTTTAGCTAAAAATTTACTAGCTTTTTTGCGAGAAATATTAACAATGTTCAACATATTTTTATACTAAATATAACACCAACCACAAAAAAATAAACAATGTGAAAAATTGTCGGAAAATAGAAAAAAAAAACAAACAACGAAAGTAAAAAACGTAGGCAGTAAATTGTGTATAAGGAAAATTTGAAACCATTTGAAAATCATTTAAACTATTTACAATTTGCCATCATCACGACATTTAAGAAAACAGCAAACTTTAATGCAAAAATTGTACATGCAGCTATTTAAAGTCGAGTGCCACCATAAAAAAAGAAAAAAAAAACATAAAAACTGGCAACTCAGAGGTGGTTGTTTGCTTGGTTCATTCATTCAAGTAGTAGTTGCAACATAAACTTACAATATGGATGATGACGACTAATCGTACGTTCCTTCATTCCTGCTTCCTCTGACTTTTTCAAAATCTTAAAAAATATCATTAAAAGGGTTTCTTTTTCTTAAATGTTTTAAAACTTAAGTAATTCTTTTATAAGCGTTTACAAGCTGGAAAAAATGTATAAGAAAAAATACACATTTTCTGTTTTTAAGTGCCTTTTGTTTAGGTTATTTTTTTCAACTCATTTTGTGGTATTTGAACTGATTGTAAGTATTGTACTTAAGTCAAAATGTAATATGACTTACATTTCGAAAAATAAAAGAAAAAAACGTTTAACAACTCTTTAAAAGTTTGCTTTTCAAAAACAATATAATACTGAAAAACAAAATCGGGGTTAAAGGTCAATATGATTTGAAGTTGAGCTTTATTTTGTTTTATGTTGATTTCTATTCATTGTTTTAAATAGTTTCAGACAAATGTTTAATTTTGAGTTGTATACTAAAAAAATAAGTTTTTTTGTATACATAAATGAGAAATTTTAAAAAACAAATTAATTTTAAAGATAATTAAAAAAAACAACAGAAATAAATTAAAGAATTGAAGGAATAAAAATAATATATTTTTATCTACTTTTATAAATTTACAATTATTATAAATTTATAAAGTGTAAATATTAAATATCCTGTCTAATGCATTTGTTTTAGTTCTAAACAATTTCACAATTTCAAAATATATTTTATGCTGGTCATATTTATTAATGAAAAAAAAAAAAAAATAATAATAAATAAATAAATAAAAATGTATAATAATTGTTTCTGATTATTTCGGTAGTATACAGTCAAAACTTACTAAAATAAATACCTTCGCATACATATAATTTTACACACATGCACACCTCTACACAATTATGTATATCACAAATTCATTTATACATATGTGCATATATGAAAATGTATATAAATCTAATTAGTAAATTATCTGAAGCGTGAAATTGAAAAATATGTATTTCTCTCACAATTTTCATATTAATGTGAAAGATAAAAATTGCCGAAACCGCTTTATGAAAATTTATAAACATTCCTGCATTTAAAATACAAATACACGTATATAACGTCGCATACAAAAGTAAAAATGACCATTAAATATATTATTTCATTTAATGTTTTTTTTTTTAAGAATTTTCAAATGCACTGAGGTGTAAGTTTTGGGAATAAATAAAACTATCTAATAAATAAAAAAATAATAATGTAAATAAATAAAAAATATATAAAATTATTTACATATTGCACACAATTTAGTTTAAAATTGCAACAAATTTTTATGAACTTAAATTTATTGACACATATGGGCCATTATTAAAAATTTTTGATTTAGATCTTCAAAAAACAAAAAAAAAAAAAAAATAAAAAAATATATATATTTTTTTTTTGATGGCACATTTGTATAAATATAAAGTGACCCGATTGCAAGTAGAATCAGTTAATCATTTCGTGCAGGGGGTGCGAAAGCTATAGCGGTTTTAAATTGAACGTATAAAAATTTTTACAAACTAGAAGTTTATGTATAATTCTGATAAAAATTAAGCGTAATATAAAAAGCTACTAAGTAATCTAAATAAAATTGATGATATTTTCAGTGTTTGATGGTATTAGTGCGGCATATTTAAAAATTTTTTGTAACAAAAATCGTGATTCTTAAAATTTTGTGAAAATAGGCATCGAATCTAAGTTATTTCCCCGTGTATAATACAAAAATATATTTTGTTAGAGCTTAACATAAAAAAAGCTATTTAATGTTGTTATCCTTTTTCAACCTAAGATCATCATTTGGTCCAAAAGATTTGTATTCTTAAAAATTTTTGGATGCGCCTCTGCATTTCCGTTAAGCATTACAAACGTCATCGAATTATGCCAATTATAGTTAATTTCGTGCTGTCCACATGATGTTCCTTAGCAAAGTGTCCTGTTTTCAACTATCAACAACATTTGTCTTAAATTTATGGTTCCAATCATTCCTATATCTATATATACAAAAAACTAAGTTCACACAGTAATCCATGCTATTCTACATAAAACTGTAAATGTGACTCCCGAAAAACTGATTTTTTGAAAAATGTTCGCTATTGTTTTCAAAATTTGATTCTATCTACTGCGTTGACTATTTCGATTACATTAACAAGATATATCACAAAATACGCAAATTTGCAAGAAGTACCAATTCTTGTTTCAAAATTTGTTTTGCGTTGAGGGGAGCAGAAAGCCCGCCCAAAAACCCAAAAAAAATTTTTTAAATTAAAAAATTTTGTTACCAAAACTGGACTGTATTTAACTGTTGAAAGTCTGCGTAATAACAAAGGTTGTGCAGAATTTATCCATAAGGTCCCATTAGTTTATGTAAGGTCGAATGAGATCAAAAAGGATAAACACGCGAAAAAAAGCGTAAAAGAATGAGTAAAAGTTAAATAATTTTTAGCCCTTTTTCTAAGTTTTTGAATCTTGACAACAATCATGATCACAAAATGAAATTTATGGTGCTATAATTTTGCACTCTATTAGTTTCAAGTTCAAACCTGTAACCCGTTCGCCCATTTGCACAAAAGTTATTAAGGATTAAATTCAGTTTCAACCAGATTAAAAATGTTTGATAATATCCCATATATATATACGTACATAAGTTTAAATTATTACAAAAAGAAATAATATATATAATACACCTCTCCTAAAAAAATAACCAAATCATCGAATATTAGAAACACTACGCCTAAAAGTAGACGCATATTTATAAATTAGGCAACAAGTAAAAAAAATTAATACGAATTTGATCTATACATGAGAAACAATCGTGATGACTTAATTTACTGCTGGGTATGTTTAAGCGTATTTCATAAAATTTCACTTGGGTTTTTGGGTACAATATATCATTGAAAGTGGACATGTTTTTTTAATACATCATCTAAAAATATTGGAGTGTTTTAAGTTTGTCATACCATTTGTAGCATATCAAAATATTTGTCTATGAACCCACAAAGTGTATACAATAAGGTTATAACTTTTTTTTACCTTAAAACACCATAGCACCGCCTCAGAGACAATATTGTCCTGATAAAGAAAAATAAACCTTTTAATCAATTTGCACAAAAAACTTCATGCACCGAACATGATTTCTAAAATGGCTTTGTAGATTTGTTTAATATTTTTATTAAAAAATGTTTTATAAAAAGCTCTAAGTGTTTAAATGGTACAACTTATTTATTAGGTTTGGATCGATATCACTTTATTTTATAATCCTCTTTCACCAAAATATGAAAAATTTTGTGATATGGCCGAGTATTCAGAAGAAAATTGCTCAGAATTTAACAGTTATCGTATAAAATAAAAAATCTCACTAGAAACTAATTTAACACAATTTTGAACATATTTTTTACCAAATTGGTAGCAAATAATCTGGCAGAGTTTAAAAGTTAGCAAACAGCTTTTTTAGTTTTACGGCAACCTTTTTTTGAAAATATGCAATCTTAAAATTTTTCGAGGTCATACGTATTAAAATTTACCACCATCAACCAGACTCATATATATTCGCACGTGTCCATATAAATATTTTTAGCAGTTTTACTGAAACAAATCGTGAAATATAGTGATTTTTAAAGCGTAAAATAGGTCAAATAATGTACAAAGTTGTATACACAAAATTACAAATATCTTTCAAAGTACTTGCGATTCATTGAGATGTGATAGTAAGGGTATCAAAGTTACCTTTAATGTGAAGTACAAGGTGACTTTTTTTCTCAACATTAAAATGGTCCATATCTCACGATATTCACTTACAGTGAATATACGGAAAGACTTCAACGTTTATATATATTTTTTCACGAACTTTAAAATAGCATTTTCTGATATACGCGAATGTGAAATTTAATTTGTGAATTATTAATCATTCAAATTCAACATAAAAACATATTCCAAGTTTCATTTTAAATGTAAATTTATTACCTTTAACTATAGACAATGAATATTGTAAAATATATTTTTTTTTTTGGAAGATATTCGTATTCTTATAAAGACAATTTATGTTATACAATACTTCTAAGTATTGTATCGTGGAAATGAGCCTCCAATTGAAAAAACAATGAAAATCTGTAATCACTTTATATTTTATATGAAATTCATAAAATTCACTCTAGTTATTTAAATAAGCCGTTTATTTAGAAAGTAGCCTAAATCTAAACATAAAAATGATTAAATTAGGTTGAAAATAACTAAATTTTAGCTTAATTATTTGATTCTTGTTAAGATTACATGCTCGATTTTTTTGATGATGGAACTTATGCCACTTTTAAAATAAACGACTCGAATAAGTCTCCAACTGTTAAAATAATGAAAATATGTGATCACCTGGATATTTTTTATATACAAAAAATAAAATTAGCTCTAGTTCCTGCAAAATGGTTCCAATTGCGAAAATAGTGAAAATCTATGTTCACTTGGATATTTTATATGAAAAACCTAAAAGTGGCTCTTTTTATTTAAATAAGCTTCCAATTGATAATTTAGAGATATTGTAATAAATTTATAAATAAAACATGGAGTGGCTGGCAGCAAAATGATTCAGTAAAAAATAGCCTATAAAATTTCCATAAAAATTTGGGTAATATATATTTCATATGAAAAATTAACCCAATGTTTTGACATTTGATACCCAAATGTTTCATCATTTTTGAATCATAATTAACTTGATTAATCATTTCTAAATTTTTGGGTGCTTTTTCGATTTTAGAATAAGAATAAAAAATAAAAATAATATCGTACACAGTTTTGCTATGAATATAAATGTGTATATGTTTTCTAAAAAAGCATTAAAAAGAAAAGACCTTTCTTTTCTTTTTCATGTCGTTTAAAAATCTAAATTGGTTAACAGGTTCGAATACCTATTAAATAATTTGTAAAAATGTGCGAAATCCGAAAATCGATTTTTATTTGGATATAACTCCTGACTTTGTGGGTTTATCGAAAATTCTAAAAATGGTACAATAATCCACTCACAAAGGTATCCAATCGATTAACTTTCATTCGGTTATTCAATTAATTTTGGTTGATTAACTAATACAATAATTTAAAATTGTATATTTTCGAATAACGAATGAACCCAATAATTTGTGTCGAATAATCGATTAACCGCAATTTAGTTCTATGGAGGCATAAACTTAGAATATTTATTATTTTTAAGATAAATTAATGTCAACTATTTGTTTATTTGTTTATTAATTTATTTATTTATTTATTTTAATGTCTCTTATATCTCAACAAAAATAAATAAAGGTACTTTTTATGGAAGTACCTTTTCATTACTTCTATGAATTATGGTATATTTTCTGATGCTTAAGAAGTAATTTAAACAGCAACCAAAGATACTCAGCAAAAACTTCCATTGCCATGAATTAAAATGCTATTATAATAGCACTTTATCATCTTACCTCATTATTTTAGCACGGTGATGTCATTAAAGGCAACTAGTTACTATATATGATTCCAAATAAGGTCTTAAATAATTAATTGCTCTACATATAAATCTGCTCAATAGTTGCATGTAGTGCAGAGAAAAGTTAACTGTTGACACAAAACAACTTCTAGGTATTACAGACGGGACGTTTATGTTGGCGTTGCATTGAAAAGCATGTCTTTCGGTAATTATAAGACGTTACCAATTTTTTGCTGGGTATTATTAAAAAGAGACTCAAATGATTCATATGTTCTACTACAAAACGTTGATATCCGGATGTTATTTTGGCAAATACTTGTTACTAAAAAGAACTGTTTCGAACAAATAAAAAATAATGTTATTTATATTTTTTTTATTAAATTTAAAAATAAAAACTAATTTCCCTACACCAATAGAAAAAAATAATAAATAAAAAAATAAAGCTGAACTAGAAGAATAGTTTGTAGTATTAGGTAAAAAATGCAATTTTTTCATACAAAAGGGCAAGAAAAGTGATAAAATAGGAACCATCTATGAAATAATTTGATATACATGTTGTTTCTAAATAACTATTTTAAGATATTAAATAGTATAATTAGTGTTATTTACTGTGTGTTTTACATGTTTTAAATGTGTATTCGGTTGATTGAATAATTTGTCGCTAATTGATTATTAAACGATCAGATTTTAACCTTGAATAATTATTTGTCGAAGTAACCGATTAAAATGAATAAATTAATACCCTACCACTCACCAATATCTACAAACTGTTACATTATAAGTGTTTTTGCGCTGTAGTAATTTAATGACATTTATGAAACTTATTTGTAGTTTCATGAAAGTATAAGTCTGAAATCAGAGAATAAAGTGAGAAATTATATGAGTATCGGTCTATAAGGTCCTCTTCCGGAACTCACTTCAAAATGCATAAATATTAGTATTAATATTATAATATTATAGTATTATATATATAGGGCATATGGTCGGGCCGGACCGACTATAACTTTCTTATTTGTTTTAATATTGGCAATTTTTATGAAAATGGACTTTTTTTCAAAAACTAACATATGTTTTGAAAATTTGTGTCTTTCTTTTGCCAATTGTTTTTTTTTTTTAATTCTTGTTCTAGCATGTCAAGATTACTACGAAAACGTTTTCTAGTTTTCCGCTAATATCGCAATGGTTTATTTTAAATGATGTAACTACTGAAAACAAATTTTGAGAAGTTATTCACAGATCTATGAAGCAACGAATTAGTACATTTTCGTCAAAAAGGCACTCGTAGATAAAAATAATTAAAGCATTTCCGTTAAAAGTGGACATATGTGATATATATATTCAGAATAATAGAATAATATGGTGTTTTTTTTTTATATTCTTAGCATCAATTTGTTTTCCCGGAATTTGTTTCTAATCCTTCAAACTCCTTTTCAATATAAAGCTTAAAACATATCCCTTACTTTGTAGCGTACACTTTAAAATATTTATTTAAAATTTCAGCTAAAATATTATTTAATAAAAATATTAAATAATTTTTAGCAACCATAAATAGTTGTTGCGGAAACACAATTGTTTGCCATTAATTATAATAAAAAACATTTTTTAAAAATAAAATGAAAATGATAACGACAAATAATAAACATTTGACCATTCATATATAAATTAAAAATTTTGGTTGATAAATTATTTTCTAAAGTTGTTAAGGCTGTAGTTTAAATAAGTATTTTTTTATTATTATTATTTTTTTTTTTTGCTTATTTTTTTGGTGGTTAACAAACCAATAAAATGTTTGTATAATATAACAGTAGTTGATATTTTAAAGTTACTAACAATTAAAAAATTTTAGGATGTGTGCATCATTAAATGTTTAGAGCGGATATGACACTTTGGGTGTTTATGACTGATTGTGGGTTTATAAAAAGTTAAATAAATAATTTTGTAATAAAATGAATATTCTGTTTATTTTAGACGGATTAAACTAAATATATAAATTGTATTATTAAAGGAATGTGAACATGGTGAATAAAAATTCTAAAAATGATTAGCTTGATAGTTATTGCTTTTCAAAAATCTCAATAATTTTCTATTGTTTTCTATAAAATTTCTCTTCAAACATGTTAAAGATCACATGACCTTTTTACTTTGAAATTCATATTTTAATATTTTATTATAAAGTTTTTGTTACTTTCTGTCTACTATTTCCCTTTACTTGCATTAACTTGTGTGCTGTAGTAGTTGCTACAAATATTTGTTAGAGAAGCTTTAACTATTTAGTTGATTTGGTAGCAAATATTAATAAAAATTTAACTTTTATTATGGCAACATTAGCAGCAGCCGCTCAGCTATTACTGTTATTGAAAAGTAATCAATGAGAAAAATAACAAACAAATGTAGAAATAATTTTGCAAAAAAAAAAAAATATATAGAAAAACCATCATGACCATTAAAAAGTAAAGCGCTACATGACACGACTACAACTTATTGTTGTTAGTTTTATTTCAATCCTTTTGCAAATGTTAAAATATACTGAAAATACTTTTAGTTCTGCTACAGACAATATAAACTCTAGTGTTCATAATTATATGCCAAAAAATGAACTGAAGTTTTTTTCTTGTTAGAAAAAAGTTTCATTTTCAATTTTTAGTATTTAGAAGTAAGAAAAAATTTACAATTGAAAACAAAGAAAAGTTCAAGACCTCATTCATATAAAAAATTAAACATAAACAAATTAGGGGAAATTTTGAGGTTTCTTTTGTTTGTTAAAAATTACAAGAAGTTATAAAAAATTATGATTTTTCTTTGTTTTCTATGTCTGTTAACAATAGGATTTGTGTCCTAGTTATTAAAAGTTCAAATGTTTAATTTTGTTTGTATTTATATAAAAGTGTTTTCTATCTGTATTGAAATGTAGTTTTGTTAAACAATGTAAAATAAAAGGTAAATTGCATAGGGCACACATATTTGTATATTTTGATATTTATGAAACTGTTGTATTTGAGTTGATATGAGTCGGTGATGTCTTAAAACAATTTATTATCGAAATCTAAAATTCTAGCATTGTTTACTTCCCTTTTGCAATATTAGCTTTAATAAGTGACTGTTTTGGCATTTGAGTCAACTAATATCGATTTACATAATAACAAATTTTCTGCAAATAATAAATCGCCATTATCACAGACAAAAACCCAAACAGTAGCAAGTGACATAGGGGATATGAAAATAAAAACTCAATAGCATTTCAGTCGGAAAGTGTACATATTTGGTGTCTAAAAAAACTCGAAAATATGTATAGCCTTATTCAGACCGGCGCGAAATTACGAAATTTCATGCCGAAATTACGAATGAAATCTAGTGTTCATACTGGCTAGATGACATTTGATGTAATTTCTTGAACAGCTGATACTTATTGTTTACATTTTAAATTGTTAAAGTATATTGAAATAGAAACAAATATGAAACAATTACTTACTAAACTGAAAATTATTAATGCAAAACTTGCTAATAAGAAATTGTTATTTCAACAATTAAAAACTTTTAGACATGCAAAGGTAAAAAGGATACGTTTCATTTTGCAATCACTTTAATAATTAATTTTAAGATTTGTGTTTAAATTTAAGATCATCTGTCAATTGTTTTTTTTTCTTCTCACGATTGAAACATGCAGTACATAGTTGAAAAAAAAGTATTTTTTTCCAACCATGTACAGAGTTGCACGGAAATGGGCATTATAATTTAGCCGAAATTACATAAAATTATGTAATTTCGCAAGTGTCAGAATGTATGGAAAATTACGTAATTTCAACTTGATTTCGGCCGAACACAACATAAATATGTGTGTGTATATTGAAAATGTTTATTGAGTAAATATTCGATTTTCTATTACAAATGCTTTAAAATAAGATTTTTTGGTAATTTATTATTTTTTTTTATTAAAAGTTTGATTACAATATTATTATCTTAACTGAACTGTTAACTCCAAATTTAAGCAATTCTCAAGCAAATTCTTAACAAATATTGTGCCATTAATAACAAGTCCTACTATTATTTTTACCGACCATCTGCAGGAACCCACAATATAATATTCGATTATGAGTGAAACAGGCAGTTTTTTTCTAGAAAAAAATCTGTATAATAATATAAACCAATACAATAACATTTTCCACAAATATTGTCCTACGTAAATCTGTTGAATATAACGAGATTTCTTAATATGATCCCATGTACATGAAAGCTTTAGTAGAGCAATTAGAATTAAACATTCTCCAAATTATATATGATAAGTGATATTTTATTATCAAATTCCATGTAATCCCTGATTTACATATACACATTTGTAACTTTTGTTGCATGTAAATGTTGTATACATTTTGTTCATAATTAGGAAATTTTTTTTTTTTTTTTTAATGTTCTATTATTTTTTTGGTTAAAATTTTTGTGGCACCAATTTTTAATAAAAATATTGTATTATTAAACTTTTAATTTTTCTTTAAACATTTTTTTGACAATTTTGATATTACTTGATATTACGATGTTTATTATATTATAAACATGTTTACCAACATTCAAATAACTATATTTGTAAATATGAAAACTAAAATATGTGCAGTAAACCTATAAGTTTTAAATTTAACCTGTTTCCGTGATTCTACATAAAAATTTACTTATATATTAAGTAAATTTTTATGTAGAATTAGTAATTTCACAGGCATTTTTTAGAGTGTGGATTTTGTCCATAAATAATTTTATCTTATTCATAATTTTAGGATAAAAACAACTATTTTTTTAACGGCCCATTTCCTTTCCGACATATGTATAATTTTAAATTACAATTTATTTTAGATATATACCCAAAAATAAAATAGGAGTATCTTGGTATCCTTAGATTAAGAGACCATTCGCTTATCTATACGCCAACCTGATGTCCACAATCGTTTTTTTTTTGTCTTCTTCCGTATTTACCGTTTTCCCGTTACGCCAAATCAAATTATATGCATTTACCTTGTAGAATGAGTTTCTTTTAATCCAATCTACCATTTCCGCTTTAAAAACTGAAAGTTTCATTCATGTTTTTCCATAAAAATTCATAAAAAATTATAAAAATAAGAAAATTATAATAAAAATAACAAAATTATAATAAAATAAATTGTAAAATAGTGATGTTGATTTTACCAAAAAACAAACGTCATTCGAATACCTTTCATTCTAACTAACAAAAATTAAAAAAAAAATACATATAGTTAAGATAAACTCTAAAATTTATTTCCCAATAAAACCGCGTTTTTTTTCTGTTAAAAAAATTTTAAAAATAAGAAATTAAATTAAAAAGCTAAGGAATAATGTATTCCAATAATTCGAACACTAAAAAATTAAAGATAACTACTTATTAAAGTAGTTTCTCGGTAATGAGGCGTCATTATTATTTGCCTACTCTGTAAGTACTCAATATTATAATTTCACAGTAATATTGCAATCACGTGGATCAGTTGACTAGAGCACTGTTTGTTGGTTCAACCCCAATCTGATGTTGTCTGATGCTGTGATCTAAAAAGATATTTTATACTAAAAAAAGTTTTTGTCACTTAGAAGATTAAGTGCGAGACGGTGTACTGAGTAAGACGTTAGTCATTAAAAACGAATGCTTAATTTGTGTCCAAGTTCAATTCTCAATGACGGCAAAATTTTTTTGTTTTTTATTTTTTTTATTTTTAATTTCGTTTAGGTACATATTTTTCGTTTAGGTACATATGTTTGTTTCCAATTATACCTGCTAGCTTACCAGGAAAGCAAAGTTTTTGCTAGGTACATAGAATAAAAAAGTGTATTAGTTAAAATGTGCTGCTAACAATTGATTTTGAATATAATTCTTTTATTAATGATTTAAAAACAGCTATTAAATATTGTGAAATAAGAGAAGGCGAAAAATATTTTAATCCTATTCAGATTAGATTTTATTCTTTATTTTTTCTTATTTTGTTTTAATCAATTTAGAAAAATTTTCTGAGAGAATATCTCAATATTTAGATGTTAAGGTAATATTTGTAGCGATTTTTTTTAATGAAAAGCGAAAATACCATTTATTTTAAATACAAATGTTCATAAAATTTACAAAGAAAAATATTTCGATAATAAAGGAAATACGAATTCTTATCAATCGATTAATTGCAAGATTTAAACGCACATTAACAAAAATCAATCGTGTAATCAATCAATGATCAACCGGTAGCTAGTAGTGTTGCCAGGAGCCGAGAAAAAAAGAGGTTAAATTCAACTTTAAAAAAGGTCAAAAAAGGCTAAATATTCCAAAAGATAAGGCAAGAAAAAAATTAAAATGTCTTCTTTAATTTAAAAACTTTTTTTCTCGTTCTCATTAGTTTTTTATATTTTTAAAAAATATTGTAATATATTTATAAATAAAACATAGAACAAATGTCAGTAAAATGACCAAAAAGGAGAAATCGCCCAAAACATTCCCATACAAATTTAGGTTATATTTCATATGAAAAATTCCTAACGCTTTGAAGTGATTTTTCTAAATTTTTAAACTACAATTCCTTTTTGATTAAGCATTTTTAAGTTTTTGCTGATTTTTCTTTTTACAAGTATTTGCTAAGATTATGTTTATAAATAGTTTTTATAAACTAGTTAAGAATAATAATAATAATAATAATTAATTTAGCAATTCCATCAAATTAGTTATTAGTATTTCAGTATATTAGTTGTTCTTGAAATGGACAATGAAGCGCTGCAGGTGCAAATTTTTGTTAAATGTAAAAAATATAGATTTTTAGTGCGAATAAATACACAAAAATGCTTAAAAGAATGAATGTAAAAATAAAATTAGTAGTAGACAGATAATAATAAATTATTTTGTTCGTTGTTCAGATACTAACATTTTAGCCATTTTAAGGCAATTTTGAGAATCAAAAAAGGCTAGAAGCTAAAACGAAAATTTTGAGGCTAAAAGCAAATCAGAAAGATAGATTTAGCCTTAAAAATGCTAAACTGGCAACACTGGTATTTAGTAGGGTTGTCACTTGAACAAAAATGCAAATGCTTTATTTTTGAGATCTTTTCATTTATTATTTATTTTAATAATTCAAGTGATGTGGAAATAACCGAAAATTATGAAATATATGACGACGGTTTGTTAACTGAACTCAATCAATTAATAAATAATATTAAAAAAAAAAATAGATTTTAGCGAAATTGATGATCATTAATTTTTTTAGATAAATTTAAAAGGAACAAAAAAGCTAGATTTCTTTTTAATGCTATTCTTACTATATTGCCACCATCAATAGTAAGTGAAACGATTTTTTTCCACATCTGTTTTATTAAAAAAACAATAATCGTTTTAATGCCAAAAAGCTTAATTATATTCTTTAAGAAAGATTATTTTAAAAGAAATTTAATTTAATTTATAATATGTCTGTAATTTTAATATTGTCTCAATTTTTTATATGTTAATGAATTGTTATTTTTAGGTTTTTTATGTTAAAAATACCAAAAATTGATACACGAAATACTAGTTTTTTTATTTTTATTCTTTTTAATTGTAATTAATTATTCCAACAATATATTTTATTCTTTATTCGATCAATTAATCGAAGATAATTAACAACCCTAGTAACTTCAAGAACAAGAATGTTGTAATAAATGTGATAAACTTTTCGAAAAATAACGTTTTTATTGATGAAAGTTTTTGTGGCATGTAGATGGTTATATATATATTTGTCAACAAATACTATTGACAAATAGTTGACGGGAATTTAATCATTTTGCAATATTTTAAAATAGAAGGTGTCCTTGGATACAAAATATTTGCGGAAAATATTATTTTGAGAAAAACTTATTCAATTGTTCCCATTTGCAAAATATTTTGCCAAATAAGGAATTAAATAAATAAATATATATATATATATATATATATATATATATATATATATATTCTTTTATTAATGATTTAAAAGACTAAAAAATATATTATTTCTGGTCAAAGTATCGCTGATGAAAAATGAACTAATTATGTTTTTCTTTCCAGACATATCGAGAGTTATTTTAGGAATTCTGTCTATTTCATGTTCGTTAACGAAAGTTACCTACTAAAGTATTATAACAAAAGATTGGTAACGAAAGTTATCTACTAAAGTATTATAACAAAAGATAGAATTGTACTTAATTTGTCTACTATGTCGTGTTTAACTCAAAAAATTTCATGTTGCAAGTTTCAATATGCAGATAATATTTTTACTAAACTTATTTAATAAAAAACTTTGTTTATAACATATTAAATTTCTATGTAAATGTTTGTCATTAAAATATATTGACCAAATTAGTACCGTTATGGTCGAAAAAGTACATTTCATTTTCATGATTGGTACAATATGAAATAAGCCATTTTCCATCCCTGCTGTTTGCTTAATTTGAAGAAAATCGGAAGACCTAAGCTCAAAAAAATTAAATTTTTCATCGGTCTTTCATAGAATTCATGACAGATAAATAACAATGAAAACAACCAATAGTTGAATTTACTATTTACTATCTTTCAGTTAAAAAAACACATATATTTTCAATTAATTTGTACTGCTTTACAAATAGATTTTTCTGTACTTTTGCATTTTAGGGCCATTATTACAACTTGCCTTTAATGTTCGTAATAGTAAAAGGTAACTTTAATTAAAGTGAGGAATAAAGTGAACTTTAAAACTTTTCGTTATTACAACTTCCTTGTAAATTAAAATTAACATTTTCAAAATTATGGCAATATCAAAGAAAATACCGATTACTTTTGACAAATTACTTGTACATAGTGGCAATGTGGGTGCAATCAATGGCACCTATAACTTTCAGAAATTTTGCAATTTTAAAGAAATCTGCCACTGTTTGTTGCATTCCTCTTGCATCAGAAAGGAATTTAATATATTCATTCGACAAACCTGCCAGATCACAAGATGTTTCTTTAACTATACGACCTGCTGTTGACACACTAACACCACAAAAGTCACCCACTGTAATTAAGAAATTTCCACTTGCGTAAAACCTTAGCGTTATTAACAATTTAGTCTGAGGTGATACGAAATAATGCCTGGAAGGAAATTTATGAATTACTACACAAATTATATGCGTATATGAACATACCTCTGGCTCCTTGACTGTAAATAGTGGACAATTTTGTCTAAAATATATTGGAATGTATGCTTTGATACGCGAAATCTTTGCACAAATCCTGCTTCGTTGTAATATTTGATATAGTCGACTTGTTCGCGAATTTTTTTTTTTTTTGAGCTCTACTTTCTGGCAGAGTATTTTCAAAAATATTCTCCAGGTTGTTAATGTAAAACAAACGTCTGCTATCCATTTTTATATTTAAAATTTTTATTTTTAAAACGAAATAAACATTTATTTTTAATGAAGTTGCCATATTTTGCAGAAAATATGGCAACTTCAAATACATAAACCTCACTATAAAATTTAAAGGTAAGATGATCTTCCCTTTAGCTTATCGGCCACTTTTAGCTTAAAGTTAACTGATAATAACCAAATGCTTCTTATCTGTCCGATAACATCATACCTCTAGCTATTGGCAAGTTGTAATAATGGGCCTTAGTTAAGTAAATTTTATTAAATAAAATAATTCTATCCCACAGGAATTAACCTCATTTCTAAGTAATTTAATTTCCTTAAATATTTCTAGTGCATGTCACAAATCGTTTAATAATATTTTGTCTAGTAAATAATTTATGAACATTTTTACTAAAAAAAAACTAAAAAAAAAAATAAATTGATTATTTTGAGTAATTGAAAAAAATAAATAAATAAATACAAACAACATCAGGAAAAAAATCAATTTCATTTTAATTTTTATGCCAAACAAAGCAATGTCCGTCCATACGTCTTACTTCTTTTGTCCGTCCCTCAGTCCGTCCATTTATGCATTCATCTTAATATATGTTCAGCAACAACTGAGGATTTTTTAGTTACTTTTCATTTTCATTGTAAGTTCCTTTTTATTTGTTGTTATTGTTGCTTTAAAGAGATGAAATTTATTTAAGGTTTAAAGAGTTTTTTTCTGAAGTTGTATCTGTTGAATTTCGTTTTTGATTAATTTGCATACGACAAGAAATTCGTGATCTAAATTATTTGGTCTTTAACGTTCGCATACAATTGTTTAGCCACAAAAAGACATACTAAGCCTGGTTGCCACAAAACAATACAATACTTTAAGAGAAAAAAAAATCGAAAAAATATAAACTACCTACCAACACACACTTTAAAGATTTTTGAGATTTAAGGTTTTCATTTAAGTTGTGAACTAAATTCTGATTTTAGTTATAGTTCTATTTTGGAAAAAAATATAATAAAACACATTGTATTTTGGTATTGACTTGCCACTAAGGAAATAAATGACAATAACAATAACTAATGCTGGTGCCACAAAAAAAAATATATATATCATTTACAAACAAATGTTTTGTTGGTGAAGTTGTTTAAGGCAACTTGCAAAAGAAATTCAATATAATATAAATAGGGATCGCCAAAGTAGACGCAGACGTCATCATCAACATCGTCATCATCAACATCGTCATCATCATTATTATCATCATCAATGTTGTAAAGCAGTTTGTTGTATATTGTTTTTAGATTTATTTCTTTTTTTATACGAAGGCATGATTGGATTTTATTTTGTCTAGTCTTTAAATAAGGAGAAGATTAATTCATTTTCAGGGATTGGCCTTAAAGTACTCTAACAACAGCAACAATTGCCTTAAAAAAAATAAAGCCTTAATAGTATTGTAACATTTGTTTAATTGTCAAAAAAAAGTCGAGAAAAAAAATAATAATGAGAATTAAAGGTTTCAATTTAAATTAACTGTAAGCAACAGAAATCGAAATAAATTACCAAAAAGTTTTATTTTTTCTTTATTTCTTTTATTTTTCAATTCAAGACAACCAACTATTAATGAGATGATTAACAAGGATTTGGAGTCTTTTGTTGAGAGTGCAAAAAAATATATTTTGCATTTGATTGAATTAAATGCAGTTTGTAATTAAGTTTAATTTAAATTTTGTTTAAAGCCTGGGATAACAAAACAAACTCACGTTAATGTCAAAGTCATCAAACTAACGGCTTAAATTCTGTCTTTAATTAATGTACATAGGGATGGTTTTGGTATGAAATTGGAAGTGAGTCATCTTTTTCAACGACAGATATATTGCTAAACAAAATTTAATATAATATTGAATTAAATTAATTTAATAAAGATTTTTAGTTGAACAAAATTTGAAATTAAAAATGGAAGTTTTTAATTCAGAGTAAATTTAATTTTTAAATAATTACACAGAAAAAAGGAAAATTCAATATTTCAAACAATTTCGTCTTAGCAATATAAAAATGTATTTGATTAAAAATGTAGATTAGTTGATAAAAGAGTTAAGCTTAGTTCAGACTAGGCTAATATTTGACACAAAATATTTTATCTTTTTTGCAACTGAATACAGTTTTTGTTCGCATTTCGCGCATTTATTTGCTTTTTTTTTTTGTTTTGGTGAAGCAGCTATCAAATATTGTTCAACACGGGAAGGCGAAAAACATTTCTTTACTCAAAAATATTTGATTAAACATACAACTACCATAAATTAAATAAATTATGAAACGAATTTATGTGAAAAACTTATTTTTTATTTTGTTTTTATCGATTTAGAATAATATTATGTCGAGGTCGTTTTTGCAGCATTTTCATTTAATATAAACTGAATATGCTGCTTATTTAAGACAAATACTTAAAAAATTTACAATAAAGCAAACTATTTAGATAATAAATGAAAAATACTAACTATGATTAATTTGTCAATTGTAAAATGTTTAGTATAAATGAATGAAAATTATTTTAAAAATAAATATATTTTTAAATTTTTTACAAGTAATTTATGTTTATACAAAATAACAACACTGTTTTCTTTGCACGCCATTTGCATTTAGCTATGTATATAACAGCCCATCTACACGAAACAGCCCATCTACTCGTAATAGAATACGTAAGACTTTTCTATCAGAGAGTGTCAAATTCGTTCTCTGAGAAAATTATCTCAAGTATAGATTCAAATTATCTCAAGTGTAGATTCAAATATTAGTATCGTAAGAAGTACTATGAGGCTGCTGAGATAAGATTTCTCTACACAACTATCTTATAAGAGGAACTGTAAAAAAAAAAAAAAACACATATACGAAAGTTTGTTTGTGTGTATGCATGTGTATTTTTGAGTTACTTGAAAACAGTGTTTTTTGTAAAATTGTTTTCTTTTAATGATGCTTTAACATTTTAAAAAACATTGTTATAAAAATTGTGCTAAAAAGTGAACATTTTTTAAATAAAAGGACATGTTTACTCTGTGACTAATTGAAAATAATGAAGTCTGAAAGGATTTACTACAGCCTGTCTAGACGTAACATAATATGTAAGATTTTTGTGTCAGATAGTGTCAAATTTGCTCCCTGAGAGAATTATTTCAATTGTAGATTCAAATATTAGTATTATAAGATGTATTATGAGACTGTTGTGATGAGATTTCTCTACACAAACATCTTATAAAATGAACTATTAAAAAATACACATATACGAAAGTTGGTTTGTTTTTTGTAATATTGTTTCCTTTTAGTGTTTGTTTTATATGTTAAAAAACATTTTTATAAAAATTGTGCTAAAAAGTGTAAATTGAATAAATAAAAAGGACATGTTTACTCTGTGACTGATTGAAAGTAATGATACCTTTTAGGATTTATTTGAATACGTGTACCCCATATTTAAGATTTAACATAATATAAACAAAATGGTTAATCTCCTCTGCCGACGTTATCTCAAATTTTATATCAGCGTTAATCTCAGTTGTAGACCTGAGGTTAGAATACGTTTAAGTTTTAAAATAATATAAACAAAATGGCTATAGTCTTCATCTCTGTTGTAGACCTGATGTATGATTTTAGTACAAAATATTAATATATAGAAAGTTATATTTAAAAATTTTTGTATTTTAGTAGATAAAATATAAATTGTCCATAGCTTTTTTTTCTCTATTTAAATTTTATGTACATTTAAACAACAACTTTTCCAACTCATGCAGTCCGCCGCATTGGCTGTTCTTTGTCCCTATTTGATCTTACATATATTTTGTAAGACTAAATAAAAATTTGCTCAAAATATTGATAAATATTTTACATCTTGTGTTAACACAATGTTCACATTCTCTACATTTTTTACTTAAAGCAAATATTTTTGTTTGACCAAAATAAGCTGTTTTCATTAGCCAAATCAAATTTTTGCAAAAATCTTCCAATATTAGTCTAATGTGAATTTAGATTTAGTGTAAAACCATGTGAAAACATATTAATCAGTTTAAAATTAATTTTGAAAAATATTCAATAAAAAATGTAATTTAGTTGATAAAAAATGTTAAATATCATCTTGAGGATAAAAAAGCAAAAAATAAATAATTTTAATAAAAACACTGTAAATTCAAAGTTAGTTTTGACTAAAAAAATTGGATCAAATAACTATGACCTAATACCTTTCAAATTGACAGAGTTTGGATGATTGGACTCCTTTGGTAAATAAGACCACCATTTGTTGGATATCATATAATTGATTTTTGCCGCAAAGGCAAGATAAGTGTATTCTAAAACAAAAACCGGAAACCGGTTTTTCCTTTTTTGAAAAAAGGACCGGTTTCGAATAATTAAATTATTCGACAGACCGTTTTTTTTTTCTGGCGGTTCTTTTATGTTCCGAGATGTTATGTTCCGAAATGTTCCTTCTTTTATTTTATTAATAAATTAGCCTGTACTTTCCATTTTTTTAATTTGCTAATTGAACCTTAATTATGGCCTGGTACATTAAAGGTATCAAATTGTTTAAACATTAAATTTATATGTAAATTAATAATTTTTTCAGTAGTTTTCATACAAATTTTATTTTTAAACAATTCTCTTGTTGTACTGAATTAGGTCTTTAATTATTTCAAGGTATTTTTCATTTTCATTATGAACTAATAAAGCTTTAAGTATATATTTTTTTTTAATTCCTAATTTGAGATTTGATCAACACCGGACGTACTGAGAACTGAGATTTTTTATTTTTTTAATAGATTTAAGCTAATTTTTATTAACGAAATCTAGGTAAGAAGTAAATTTTAGTTTTATCGTTTGTCACAAGAATAAGGTCAATTTAAATGAATAAGTACATAGGTAAAGTTAGATCGGAAGAAACATTATCACAATTTAGTTCAAACAAAAATTTGAACATTATTCTTTAGCTATAGAAGAGTGACATGCCTTTCTATTTCTATATATTACTTGTCATTACAAATGTCATGTATTATTATGAACAATGTTGCCAGGTTAGTCTTTGTAAGGCTAAATCTATACTTTTTTTTTGCTTTTGGCCTCAAAGATTTCATTTTAGCTTCAAGCTTTTTTCTAGCCCTTTTTTGTTCTTAAAATTGCTTTAAAAAGGCTAAAATGTTAGTATTTAAACATTGAGGTAAATAATATATTATTTGCCATTACTAATTTTATTTTCACAGTATCACCCGTTTTAGTATTTCTGTGTATTTACTCGTATAAAAAAGTCGAGATTATTTATATTTATACTTATAATTATATTTATAATTATATAATTATATTTATATTTACATAATATATAATTCAATGAATTGTGGTACGTGTAATTTCTTTTTTTATGCTATGAGCGGTTTTATTATTATTTCACCAATATGAACGTCCCCCCGGAATAGCGCTTTAATACTTATAAATGCCTTGAACATATTCCCATTTCAATAAAACTCGAAAATCGGCCCATAACTAACCGTACCTGTTATATGAGCCCCACCACCAAAAATCACTCAATCGTTAATAAATCTCGCATAAATGTTAATATCAATAAAATATTTCATATAAATAACATGTGTACAATTATACATCACCCTTTCAAATTTCAAGATCGATTAATAATTTAACACGCCTCTCATTTAACACCCTCTACCGAAAATCAGTTAAAAGTCCAAAATCTCACATAAATGTTTAGTGGCATAATTATATAATTATATTTATAATTATGTAATTATATTTATATTCATATTTATATTTATAGTTATATTTATATTTATATTTATATTTATATTTATATTTATATTTATATTTATATTTATATTTATATTTATATTTATATTTATATTTATATTTATATACATATTTATATTTTATATTTATATTTATTTTATATTTATATTTATATTTATATTTATATTTATATTTATATTTATATTTATATTTATATTTATATTTATATTTATATTTATATTTATATTTATATTTATATTTATATTTATATTTATATTTATATTTATATTTGTATTTATATTTATGATTATATTTATATTCATATTCATATTTATATTTATATTTATATTTATATTTATATTTATATTTATATTTATATTTATATTTATATTTATATTTATATTTATATTTATATTTATATTTATATTTATATTTATATTTATATTTATATTTATATTTATATTTATATTTATATTTATATACATATTTATATTTTATATTTATATTTATTTTATATTTATATTTATATTTATATTTATATTTATATTTATATTTATATTTATATTTATATTTATATTTATATTTATATTTATATTTATATACATATTTATATTTTATATTTATATTTATTTTATATTTATATTTATATTTATATTTATATTTATATTTATATTTATATTTATATTTATATTTGTATTTATATCTATGATTATATTTATATTCATATTCATATTTATATTTATATTTATATTTATATTTATATTTATATTTATATTTATATTTATATTTATATTTATATTTGTATTTATATTTATGATTATATTTATATTCATATTCATATTTATATTTATATTTATGTTTATATTTATATTTATGATTATATTTATATTTATTTTTATATTTATATTTATATTCATATTTATATTTATATTTATATTTATATTTATATTTATATTTATATTTATATTTATATTTATATTTATATTTATGTTTATGTTTATATTTATATTTATATTTATATTTATATTTATATTTATATTTATATTTATATTTATGTTTATATTTATATTTATGATTATATTTATATTTATTTTTATATTTATATTTATATTCATATTTATATTTATATTTATATTTATATTTATATTTATATTTATATTTGTATTTATATTTATGATTATATTTATATTCATATTCATATTTATATTTATATTTATATTTATATTTATATTTAT